>JARFIW010001226.1:14843000-15537000 GCA_036346225.1 Platerodrilus igneus | reverse complement strand
CAAAATAGTATGCCATTTTTTCGTTGTTTGTATACATTTTTTTATTGTACTGAAATAAATTTAAAAGTCTTCTATACAAAATTTGCAAACCAGACCAAATAAACACTTCAACTAATAATATCTGACAAATGCCGGCTGGCATTTGTTTATTTGAAATATGTATCCATGGGCTCCCTGACGTTTGTAAATAAATAAATGGCTTTTTTCTTTATTACGAAGAAACTGCTGAAAATAAGTTTATTAACCCTTACATGGGAGTAATGGAAAAAATAACCTTTCCTTGTGTTTTATACTAAACTATGGTTTACATTTTAAAAAGTGAATTTGGTTTGCAGCTTGAAAACCCCTTTTGTATTAAAATTGTCATATACGCTATTGAATTCTAAGTAAAAATTTTTCACTACAAGGTGCTTAAGTTCTCTATAGGTTAAACCGTAAAAAAATTGAGCATCTAGGTGGGTTTTAAAAAAGCATCAACTTTTCTAATTTAACCAACTTTGTATTTTCTATAATAAAAAAGTTTCCCATATATGGAGATAGATTGTGGATACCCTGTATTAATTTTACACTATTTTGGAATCAACAATGAAAGGAAAAAGAGATTTAACTGTGTTGCTATTAAAGGATTTTCTAATAGTAGGGATTTATAAATGCCACATAATTTACTATTGAAAACAGGAAAATTCAGAGTGATGATAGCTTTGTTGATGCATTAGATTTAAGGTGTTTTTTACGATTATTTTCTTTTAGCAGTACATGTCCAAAATTGAGGTAAAAAATTTGCTTCTTAGGAATGTTTGCCTTTTTATTCAAATTATTTTATGTTAAAAGAACTTAAATTTAGGTAGTTAGAGAATTGTAAAGCATATCCAGCTACCCCAACATTTGTTTAATTAAGACAGAAATAAGTGTTTTTAAGATAGTTTTAAGAAAGGTAATAAAAAGTGAAAAAGTTTAGATATCAAAAAGCAAGCGAGATTTATGTGCAATAACAATTTTCCATGTAGAAATAATATTAAAAGGAATTGCTGTGATAAATGGTTTGGCGCCCCACAATAATGACAGAGAAAAAGTCTTCCAGGGTAAACGATTAGTGTAACGTGGGCTTTTTTGTATTTCAGTTATTTTATTTATTATTTTTTACTCCTTTATTATTTTTATTTCAAATTTCTATTTTCTTTTTCTATTTTTCCATAACCCACTCTCGCACCATTGCAGTTAGCCAAAGCATCCTTATATTGTTACGGGGTTGCCACCTCTTCAGGACAAATCAAAATATATTCACTTTGTTACACTTTTGGTCTACTTTTTAAAGTCCCGATGCACATGTATGGGAGCCACTACAGTAGTTGGTAACAATGATAAATGTTTGCAAAATATTGCGCAATAAACGATCGCGTCATATAAATGTTTTTAAATTACTATATCACATGCAAAAAAGATAAAGGTACTCACGTAAACTGTAGGACTCCTCACAGCATTACAGCTACTCTCGCGTCAGTTGAGCATTGTGGGCGTGGGTCATCCTTTAGGTCCCCTTGTCGAAACCATATTTAATTTGTTCTCTTTCTTCCGTAGCGGAACACAGGAATAGGGTGAGGACGATACAGGGCAGAGATAAGACAAAGGAACCTACATAGCCTGAAAGAGAAGAAAAAACACACACCGAGATAACCACTCAGCACAACGTCTCGATGACTCATCCCGACGTGTCGAAAATTCACCACTTTCTTTCCACCCTGCGTCTGCGCCATCTCGAGCGCCGACGCGACTATCAAAAGGGACGGAAATACACGCACACGTCTTTTAAATTACTGGCGCGAAATCACTTACAAATTAGGAACTAAAATTAGAAGTATCTACAGGCCGATTTTCGGCATGTAAAAACTTAATGCTCATTTTACCCATTTCTTTTGAATTTTTTTATATGAAAAATGATAAATTCTTATCCAATTTTAAATAGGATTGCGAGTATTGTTAATTATCTATATCTCGTGGATGTTTCTTTAGAGTAGATAACGGGTTCATTGATGACGTTGTCCATAAACAAACATTATTTATATTTGGGTGTGGTCATTGAATACTCTCCACAAATAGTGTGTTTACTTTTACGTTCACTGTATGATTTTTGTCTTTACTATTTCTGATCGGTTTTAAAAGTTTTTATACTATTAGAAAACCCAACTCTAGGTTTAGTTTATTTTACAAAAGTGAAGCTGCTGATTCCAATTACAGCACTACTAAGCTTAATTCTAATGGTAGTAAAACTTCTTGACCCCAAAGATGTAAGTTTTTTAAAAATGCTAAGACCTTTTATATCTTAATCTTTTTATAAAATCAATTGTAACAAAATGGCTATTGGTCAAAATATAATAGGTTATGTGGTATATAAATTACTGTTTTTAATAAAAGTAGGCTTCAACATATTGATCAAACAATCATCAGTAAAAATTATTTGTTCTTTAAGACAACCTATTGCAATTTAATTAATACTGTAATAATTAACAGTGTGCGTCTATAAGTTGGTTTACAGTCAAGCAATTAGGATTTGAACCAAAAATATTACACTTACCTGATGAATTGGTATCAAAAAAATGCATGGTGGCTTTTAAAAAATTATTAAACATCCTATTATGCAACGCCTTTGATGCATTTAAACAAATGCTATATACTGTAAATGATCTAGCAGTAGCTAGTATAATAGTTATTACTATTAGTGCAGCATAGACGTAAATATACTTCAAACGATCGTCATATTCATACATAGTATTTTTAACGTTGAACGGCAATTCAGTATCGTTTCTTGAGGATAAATCAATGGTGTTATTAGCAGAATGGTTAGTTGTTATTAGAAGAGTTGAGTTTAACACTGTCATGTAATGTAACTCTTCAGTGTTAGTCCTAAACAGAGCAATGTGTAATCCTATAAAAATATAAATAAAACTCACCAATATGTTAACCAAATATCAATAGCATTAATGAAAACTTGTGCAGTAAATATAAATATACAAGTTGATAGTAATAAAAAAATTCCACTACCACTTCGAAAATACTCAAAGTATAAAGACGTAGCTATGTTTCCTTTTCCCATAAGCTCTTCTGTTTCAGTTGGTTCTTTTTCATCTTCAATGTTTTCTGTGCTCTCAAACTGTAACAAAGTAAATCAACTGATTACGTTAGTTAATTCAGTGATCTCACAATAATTGGTTACAAAGAATCAATGGGTTTTCTCGTGAACTTCATTATTGAAGTAAAATGAAGATGTAGCAGCTCATTTTAAACATTTTTGGTATTCTATTTTAAAAATACCCGACATGTTCATTTTAATATGTTATGCAGTTTAATTCACATAACATTTGGATATTGGTATTATTTCTAAGCTCGGTATCACAAAAAAAATTAATTTTATTTGAATTGTTATTCAAATGAAATTGAAATTATCTGGAAAGTTACGTTCATGGCTGAATCAGATGTCGTCAGGAGTAAATTTGAAAGACGATTCATTCTGTTGTTACAAGCGCTTCGAAATGGCATCACTAACAACCTTCTCATAAACCCGAAGCTTGAACGTACAATTTGTAGTGTGTCTTAAGGAAAACTACCAACGGTCAATAGATCCATAATTATAAAGTAATTTTCTACTATTTAATTCATAATATGCAAGTTAAGGTTCAACAATTGCTGATATTATGCATACTAATGCATAAATAACCAAGATATATTTTATGATTAATCAATTATTGATTTAATCCATACCAACACACACAAGCCACGGAGATACATGAATTAGCAATTACTGGTATCTTCCATACTAATGCATATGTTACGATTTTATCAAAAACTTTTTGTTGATTAGACATTATACGATTTCAACCGATAAACCTACCTCAAGTTAAAAAGTACATGGTAGATGATTTGACTGAAACAGCTGCCGCACCAAGAATCAATGTCTTGCTAACTTGAGGGACTTACTCTCAAACTTATTGTTGTACTAAATCTTTGTGATACACTACATTTGATTTTCCAATGGTCCACCCGAAGGTATTACATTGGCCAGGAAGCTGTTCCAAGTAATGTGGGAATCTTTAACATGCGTGACAACACACACGAGACCCCCATTTTACCTCTCATTCGAATGAGGGCAAATTTTGTAAAAATGCTCGCCTAACATTTTGCAAGCGGATCATGTCAGGATTCGAACACGGGATCTTGGGCATAATAGTAACTGCATACCAACTATACCACAAAACCGCCTTTGTGATACAGCAGTGTAATTGAACCGCACTCATAATAACACTCTATCAAACTAATTTCTGTTTGAAGATTCATGTGCATGCATTGCATCATGCTAGAAATAAATTAAAGAGGAAAGGAGAATTCTTAAAATGTGAATGGACATGCCTTGTATTAAAGATTTCACAAATAATTAATCTTACATGATGTAGTGTATTACGTTTTTTTCGAGGCAGCCACATTTATCGAGCCCCACGTTTGTCGAGCCCCACGTTGGGCGCCAAAAATTTATGTTACGTGAATCGTGGCAGCCACGTTGGGCGCCAAATTTATGCTACGTTGGCTCGTAGCCGTGCGTAACGCAAAGAAAATCAAAGAAATGACCGGGCTCAATCGGAGAGTAGGGGGGGGGGGGGTTGTAGAAAGCAGACTGACATATAATGCATGCGGCGGTAAGGAGTTAGTGACAATACCTGCAAGAAAATTAGTTAAGCAAACCTGAAAAAAAAAGAATAAGCATAGCAGCAATGAAAAGTCTAAATTATTCAGTACTTTGTAGAATGTAAAAAAAAGAAACTGTTTAGATAAACTATATAATATAACAACGGTAAAAGCAATACAGAAAAATGTTTAGTACAAAGTGAGGTAATATTGGGGAGTAGCAAAAACGTTTCCTCACACACCAATTAAACATAAATCAGATAAAATGTTGACAAAAGATAAATAGATAAGACACAATTGGTATGAGTAATTTATACTCCATTCCAGTTAAGAAGGTAGTAGATGGCGCTTGTGCTTGAGTCAGATTTACACAGATCAAAAATTTATTAGTTGCTGTATTTGAAAAGTTGCTGGCATCGGTTGTATATTTACTATTTTGTGACGATAGTTTTTCAAAAATAACAATGCAAATGGTTGACTTTATTAGTTAATTTTTAAGTATTATTGCATTCAGTAATTGCAATTTGGTGTTCTTCTTAAGGAATAAGACCACATTGCTTTTTGAAAATGATTTTATTGACGTTTCGATCCTTCTCCTAGAATAGTTATCTAAATAATAACAAGGAGTATTTGTAATTTGGTATTAAATTTCAGAAGATAAAATTGGACTTGGAACTACATTAAGTTTAAGACGGACGAAACTTAGCAACTTCATAAAGCACATTAGTTACACTCATACTTAATCAATGTTCCATCTCAACTTTTAGTATTTTTCCGAATACCAAAAATTGAGATAGAGCATTACTTAAGTATGAGTGTGGCTTAAGTGTGCTTTTATGAATTTGCCCTTAGTCTTTACTTAACAATTATGGTAGAAACAAACATTCACCTGGAGTTATAGAATGCTTTAATAAAATTCTGTCAGTTTCATTTTTTTCGAAAGGTTGTAAGTTTGTTAACAATTATTGAAATTAAAGCAATGTATCGATGTTTATACAGATTTTTATTTATATTTTTTGCAAGATTGAGGTTTTTGAATAAATACATCCAAGAAACACGGTTTTAAAACATATCAAGCATTATTGAACTTTATTTTCTACTTGTTTGGTTAAAGTTTAAATAAAATATTAATATAGAACAATATATAAGCTATTTTTAATTAAACACATCACAAAATATAAAAACAATGATATCACAAATTTATATTTAATCTACGTCCATATCATCCCCAGAGGTATCTTCGTCGTCTGTTGTACTTTCATATCCAACATTTATTACAATTTGTTCGACAAGTTCTTCGACAATGCCATCCAATTTCCACATTTTTTCTTCTTCTTTAATTGTATGGCTAATACAATTAAACCCAATGTCCTTTATCTATGGCGGCAATTCCTTCATCCAGAAGCACCTTCACGTTATTAATTTTAAAAGTAGAATTGTTGGTAGCTACATGCTGCTTTACTCGAGCCCAAATCAGCTCAATTAGATTTAGATTGCAGTGGTATGGGGGTAACCTTAATACAGTTCTGCCAGAGCGTTTTACAATTTCGTCAACAACATAAGGTGTCGGGTGAGCTAGAGAGTGCTGCTTTACTAAGGCTAATAATTCAACTTTTAATAGCTCTTTGGTAACTTCAATGTGTTTTGCGTTTAACCAATTATAAATTTGTTCTTTCCGCCAACTTTAATTTGGAACCTTATAGGCTTTGATGCTGTGATAAGGAGCATTATCAAGCACGATTACACTATCATTATCAAGAAGAGGTAATACACCTTTCAACCAAGTTGTAAACGCTTTACCGTTCATGTCTTCGTGATAATCTCCTAAAACGATAATTATGAACTCAGGGTCCTAAGTTGTTTATAGTGTTAATACGCTACCTGTTTTTTTTTTAGATTGAAAGTTTAAATATGCACCATTGACAAATCCCATATCACTACCCATGTGCACAACAATTAATCTCTTGCCCTTGCCAGAGGGATCTCGTATACCAGTCGATAAACCTTCGATTAATGCCTGCCTTGCTGTTTTTAAATTGGTGTCTTGCCATACCTTGTTCTTTACATGTCCAGCATTCACCCACGTTTCATCAGTATAATAAATTCTTTTGCCTTCAGCTCTATACTTTTTAATTGCAGTTAAATATTTTCTTCACCACAACACAATGTCAGGTTTTTCAATTAAAATTGTTTTTCGGCTAGGCTTTCCATATTTAAAACCCAATTTTATCATTACCCGATAAAGTGATGTGTGACTGAAATTTGGTAAAGAGTCATCATTGTTTATTGCATGTAATACTTTCTCTAAATTTGGTAATTCATTTCTAAAGTAAAATGCAGAACATGCCGTCGAATCGCACATCTTTCAAATTCTTCAAGTTCGTCGTAGATTGTTGTACGCACTCTTGTAGTCTTTGGCGTGGAAGCAGTACCAGTAGTTTCCATTTCTTTTACAATATTCCACATTGATCGAACACCTAAACCCACTTCTAACGCAGTTTGCTTCACAGATTGCGTTTTGGATGCATTTGTGGAATTTTTCAAATATATATTATAGGCAATAAGCTTTTGCCCGCTCATAACATGTTTGCCCTTCGGATTTTTAATAGGTTGGTGATCCATAATTAAATAAAAGTCTGAAAAGAATTCACTGTTAGTATTATATGCTTATCTTTAATGAGACATGCTTACCTTATTATGAAGACACTGGTGTTTTATAGCTCTGACAAGAACTGTTTTGATACTAAATATAAAATTAACACAAATTAATAAGGCCGAGCAAAATTTCAAAGGCAAACTAATAACAAAATACAATAAATAACAAACACGAAAATATAAAAGGGCAATAGCAAATGTCAAAATGCCAATTGACAATCTGTTTTATAATAAAAATGTTCAAACAACCAACACAAACATACGGGATATTTATACTTGTGTACACTTGGCTCATCCATCCACCAATGAGAATCGCTAAAATTCAGTCCTATCTTTTTCTTCAGTACCTTCTTAACTGGAATGGAGTTTTATAGTAGTATTGATTTTTCTTTCTTTCTTTTTTTTCTTTCTATGTTTTAAAATAGCATGCAAGTCTATTGTAAAAGGTATCAGAACGACAAAGATATGGTAAAGCAACAGATAGATATTTAAAGTAATAACCAGTAGGAAATAGTTCAACTTACAAAAATCCTTCAGCAACGCTTCCTTGCAACTGAAGTGTGGGATTCAACGATGTCCTGCACTAACGAAGCACTTCACCCTTGACTGTGAGGGTGTTGATGGAACTTATCACACGTTACACTAATCACACCTACGTATTTCACTAGTGTTAGCAGCAGACATTATCATGCTGATGGAACTATGTAGCATTGATAAATTTCTTGTTAATTCTATTTCCTGAGACAATAATTTCGAAATATTTTGTAACACAAATCGAAAAAAAGAAAATGGTAATAAAAATTTAGAATCACGGGCCTTGAAGGCACGATGTAATGCATTAAACTAACAGTAACGTGAGGTGTTTTATTTGCTACCTATGGTAACAAAGAAAAATCTAATGCTTTTGAATAACGAAATTCGTGCAAACAATGATCTATTTTAGATTCTCTGTGGTTAGAAAATTCAGAAACTACAGTATCAACTGTCTTTAAATAAGCCAAAGTATGCACTAATCTGATAAAACAAAGGGACACTAGACTAGATCGCACACACATTAATCCCAAAGAAAGAATCGGTCAGTTTAGCAAGTTCTACGACTCCTATTTCACAAGACAAACAACTAAAACCACAAATTAATAAAGTACGCGTTTCACTAAAGCAAGTCCGTCAAATGTTCCTTAAAGCATTTGTCTCACAAGAAAATCAACTAAAAACATGCCGTGCTGGTTCATGAACAATACGAAAATTAATCCCGCATTAATTCTCACTATTGTCAAAAGCAGAGAGAAAGAGTATTTTCAACGTACTTAGTATATCGGAACAAAGAACAACACACGACTGTCCGTCTGTTTATATCAACTCGTCGCTATTACAACCGCTTATCGCCTCTTATCTAGACTTGTATATCCACATAAGGAACAAAATTTATATTTACGGCAAGACAAGAACGATGCAATCTATTCATTATAACATGACACATTCGTCAACGAGTTAATAAATATTAAATATAGAAATAGTAATTTGTAGAAATGTACTTATAAATTGGGAAACAGCGTGAAATGTTAAAAGTACAAAAATGCCCGTTACAAGTGTTACAGTTTGCAATAAGAAATAAGTAAGAAAGAACTAGACTTGTCTTTTTATTACAAAAAAACCCTCTTAATTGTCACAAGATATAACTACGTGCTAAGTTTAAAAACAAGTAACAACTAATTAGAATAGAGCCGTTTCATAACTGTTCTCATAGAGAATAAAGTACAGTAGATTACTCATCATCTCCTTAATACAAAGAAATATAATTATAGTGCATAATCCCACATCCACATCAGCTTATTTCGTGAGCGACTAGATCTAGTAGATAAACCGACTATGAGAGAACCCGTACTGCGAGGTTCTCGATCGTTGAGGTTTTGTCCTCAATTAATTTTACCTCAGTTACATCTTCCGCCCTGTTAGTTTGCTGCATTCCCGGACTTGTTTTGAACACTGTGGTTGCTTTCACTTTCACTAGGTTGTCCGCTACTAGAACTACTTACATTTGAATGTGATGGTACAAATGGTTTTCTGGTTGGGTACTGTCCTGCGGTGCATGGTAAGGGACTGGCACAAGATGCCACCTCTTTCTATGGTAAACTCCGCTTGTTGTAGTTTTGATCATATAAGAGCAAGGCTCATTATATTTTTGCAAAACTTTGCTGTAAACACGCAAATCAGTCATCCAAACAGAATTATCAGTTCTCAATTCTTGTAGGTCTACAACACGGTGTCTCCTATTATAATTTTTTTCTTGCATTCCCTTTCGTTTCTCCTCTGCCTTTAAGTACTCTAAAGTGTCTACAACTTTTGATAATTTACTAGGAAGTATGGATAAAGGAGCACGTAACTTTCATGACATAAGTAATTCTGCGGGACTGTAACCCAACTCGAGAGGTGTAAAAAGGAAGGCTAATAATGCCAAATTAATGTCATTTTTCTTAATTAAATTTTTTGCAGTTTTGACTGCTGCTTCTATGCACCCATTTGACTGAGGATAGTAAGGGCTGCTTTCCACATGCATAAAATTGTATATTCTAGCAAATTCTGCAGATTGTGATTTGAACTGTACATCATGTCCTGATCTCACAACTTCAGGGATCCCGAGACGTGCAAATACTTCTTTTGGTCTCGATATAATAGTGTGTTCCGTTAAACTAGTTAATGGGGAAATTTCAATAAATTTTGAATAGTAATCTGTAGTAATAAAATACCAGTGCTGGTGTTTGAATAAATCAACAGCAATTTGCTGCCATGCATGAGTTGGAACTGCGTCTATTACGAAACTCTCTTTATGATTTATACGTTCTTCAACATAGTTTGAGCAAGTTCGGAGTAGGTTTTCGATTTGAGTTGATAACCCCTAACCACCAAATGCACATTTTTGCTCGTGCCTGACATTTGACAATGGCCCGATGTCCAGCACGGATGAATTCAAGACATTTTAGTTGTAACCCCATAGGAGGCGTCACCGTGGATCAATGTAGTACGCGTATGACTACGGATCCCAAGGTCCTGGGTTCAAATCCCGACACGGCCGACTGCTCAAAAAATGACAGGTGAGCATTTTTCACAAAAATTACGCCCTCGTTCGGATGAGAGGTTAAATGGAGGTCCCGTGTGTGAGTGTTGTCACGCACGTTAAAGATCCTACCTTGCCTGGAACGGCAAGGGTTCGGCAAAATTCTAAAAATTTCCAGGCAACAAAAAACTCGCCTCCTGGCCAATGTAGTACCTTCTGGTGGAGCATTGGAAATATAAATGCACGGTAACCCCATAGGTATAATGATGTGACTGCTTTTCAACAACAGATTTTCACCGAATGAAATATTGTGCTTAAACTGATATTCAGGGATTAAATCTGGGGATATATTCTACTTTCGGGTCATTGGGAAAGGCAGAATTCCTTCAACTTGCAGACTGTATCAAGAGTTTGTTCCTCCTGTATTTGATCAAGAAATGCATCCTTTACTGGTAAAGATTTGATTATATGCCGGTGTGAGCTTCCACTTCAACTTCTAGTTCCTCTGAATCAGGGATGAGCTTCAGTGGATTACGTGATAATGCGTCAGCAATTACCAATTGCTTCCCTGGAATTCAAACTATATCATAACTGTAGCACATTAAACGAACTTAAACCGCTGTAGTCGAGTTGTTTAATCATCAACCGGTTTAGTAGTAAAAATTTGAACTAAAGGCTTGTGGTCGGTTTCCAAAATAATTTTTAGTCCTGAAAATGGTTGCAAGCCCAAGTCAAGGCAAATGCTTCACGTTCTATCTGTGCATATCTACGTTGTTATAGTCATGGATCGTGAAGCATAGGTTATGGCTTCCCGATGGTTTTCTTTAACCTGCATCAGGACTGCCTCAATTACTATTTGACTTTTAGGGTCAAAAAAAGCTAGAATATGGGCAATTTGTAACAGTTGTTTTATAGTTTGAAATGCAGAAGACAGAGATGGGCCCCAAACAAACGATGTCCTTTTTTAAAAGAGAATTTAATGGCTCTAAAATTTGAGCCTTATTTGGGACCAATCTCGCAGTGAAATTAATAATACCTAAAACTTGTTGTAATTCTTTTGCATTAGTCGATGCCTGAAGTTGATTGATAGCTTCTATGCGGCTATTATCTATAGAAATTTCACTTCTAGATATATGTCCTACGAATTTGTCTGTGTCAATCCCCGAATGAGCACTTGCTTTTATTTAATGTGTTGCCCTCAGAGTGCAAACATTTCCAAATTTCATACAAAATTTTATCATGTTCTTCTTTCGTAGCAGCATACATTAAAAGATCGTCAACATGCATAACCACCCCTTTTACCCCTGCAACGACTTTTGAGAATATATTCGCAAAAGTATTCAGGGACGCAAGATATACCAAAAGGTAAGTGTTTAAATTTGAACCTGCCAAAAGGGATTATAAAAGTTGTAAGGTCTTGACATGATGATTTCAAAGGTATTTGATAAAATCCAGAATTGGTATCAAGTTTCGAAAAGACAGCTGCTCCTGTAAGACTTGGCAGTGTACTTTCTATCCCAGAAATTGGAAAGTATGGTCTTAAAACGCTTTTATTTAATTGTTTATAGTCACAACACAGCCTAACTGAATCCCTCTTAGGTAACACGACGATTGCTGCAACTCACTCTGTGTAATCATCTACTGGGGAAATAATGTCGAGTCTTACAAGGTGCTGAAGCTCGATTTCTAATTTGTCTAAAAGAGGTTGCGGCACAACTCTGAGTACACTTTGTACATAGGGGTTTTGAATTATCCTTCAATCTTTTCGATCGGTTGTTTAAACTTTCTCAATTCATTGAATAAACCAGGAAACTTCTGCTCTATGGAGTTATACTTATTAGAAAGTGCATTCACTTCAAAACACATTGTTTCCTCTTTTGTGAATTTAAGTATATTCAACTTCAAAATACCTGGACGACCTAATATAGATTTTAAATTATGTACACTGGCATGATAATAATATCCTTTCTATGTTTCAGAGTGAAACTTATAGTGCCAACTATATCTAACTTTTTGCCATCGGGGCTTGAGATGGTTTCGTTTGTTTTAACCACCCGGTTCGGATAACTATTAAAAAAGACAATTTTGTCTAATATGTCGTCTACTAGGAACTCTGGAATACAAACCACGTCGACTCGTGTGTCAATAAGAAACTTGATTTTTTTCCCATTCCAACTACATTCAGTGTCATGTGCAAATTGAACTTATAGTGAGTGATCCGAGTAGATTTAGTGTATAACTATTTTCTGATACATGAACAGAGTCTAAAAATTAGAATTTGCTACAATTACATTTTTTTACAAACTTTTTTCATAGACAAACCTTTTGCCAGTGTTCTACCATGGTGCAACTTTCACACCTTGATTTGTGTGCTGGACAATTTGCCCTGGGATGAAATGCTAGGCTACAGAAAATACAGCATTTCTCCTTATTTCGATTATCTTTGCTAAACTTGAAACTGCTTGTTGCTTCTGAACGATCCATAGCTAGCTGATTTCCATATTGCTGTTTGGATACCGCTGATATACTTTCAGACGTTGTCTGATTATTTCAAATTTGGTTCTGCTGCTCTTGAACTTCAGCCTGTCGTGCTAAAAAAACTACATCAGAAAGTGTTAATTTGGTTTAACATAATAAATGTTCTCGAGTTTTGATACAAATTATATCCAATAATACGATCTGCTATTAATGATTTAAGTTGACCATACTCACAATTTTTCCTGATAGAATGTAGTGCAGTTATAAATCTGTCAACTGGCTCACCTAAGTGTTGACACGTTGTATTGAACTTATACCGTTCGAAAGGGACATTGGGCTGTGGGACAAAATGCTGTTCAAATGCGTTAACAGTCGCTTTGTAAGTTGTTGGTAGTTTAGAGAACTGCAAGAAAATATTCTCGCTCTCTTCCCCTATTACGTATAATGGAATGTCAATTTTCTCCTGATTTGACTTTGTCCCCTGACCAGAAACTGAAAGTATTTGATCCATTGTGATCAGTTATTATTTGGTGCTACAAAATTAAATTTTTCTGGTGGAACCACATTCAGTACACTTGTCATTGTGGAGCTGCTTCAGACATTTTATAAAATAGTTCTCTTTTGTAACTAATGCTTGTTTTACTGCCGCCACCATGTAGTGTTTCCGTTTGCAATAAGAAATAAGCAAGAAAGAACTAGACTTTTGTCTTTTATTACCAAAAACCCCTCCTAATTGTCACAAGACATAACTACGTGCTAAGTCTAAAAACAAGCATCCACTAACTAGATTAGAGTCGTTTCATAACTGTTCTCATAGAGAATAAAGTACAATAGATTACTCAACATCTCCTTAATACAAAGAAAAATAACTATAGTGCATAATCCCTCATCCATATCGACTTATTTCGTGAGCGATTAGGTCTAATAGATAAACCGGCTATGGGAGAACCCATACTGCGAGGTTCTCGATCGTTGAGTACAATAGATTACGCAACACATGACGTTTCAAATTTTGTTTCTATAAAAATAATTCAGATAATAAGGTATAACATTTTTTCATTTAAATATATTGTAACGATTACTTAATTAACCATAAATGCAAACAGATCGCAATATGACAAAATACTATGTATGCATTTCCCTTGAGCAAAATAATTTAATAGGCAGATATCATCCATCTCAACCACCAAGGACATTAAAATGTTACCATATTACAACATAATACACAATGCATACAAAGTAACGGAATAATAACCTCATTAGGTTGCAACTTTGCATTGTATTACTGAATACTGACTGTAATTAGTATGATTTACAGTGGGAAATACTAGATTTGTTGGACCCGACGGGAAAGAAATTAAATAAATTATTCATAAACCGGCAATAACAGCAGGTTGGAATTGTAGCAGTATGAAGTTAAAAACGGCAGACGGGACCGTGGGGTTGGTGGTTGATATAATGTTAAGTTAAAGTGCAGTTAAAAGTTCACAGCTCCAAGAAGATCGATCTGAAAGTGAAATATGCCGGCAGATGTAGAACGCCCCTCAATTTTAACAGAGAGAAACTATTTATTGTACGGGGCGCCACGTACCTAACTTTTTGTGTCATGGTGTATTAGGTTAAATGTTACGGGTTATATATTTTACATCTTTTTATGTAGAAAAGGTATACCTTGTAAATGTCTCTCTGAGTAACCGTTTTCCAGATATCCCCATATCAGTTATTCAGTACATCTTTTTAAATTTCTTAAAGTAAAATTTTTTTGAAGTAGGCTGTGATTAAATCAGATGAAATAATAAACACTACACATTTGGTTAATGTCAAACTTTGTTGATGTTTGTTGACATTTTGCCTATTTTACATAGTTTTTGAAAGATTTTTCATAAGTACGAAATACTTAGAACAAGTTTCCTAATGAAGAGATGCGAGGTATGATATGTGTATAAGCACAGGAAAAATTTAGTGAACGAAGAGTCCATTTGGAAGTGCATTCACAACGGAGACAGCCAGATTTTAAGATTTTTAAGAATCTCTATAACTGACTGAGAGAAAAAGGCTCTTTACATCCCAAACGTGATTTTGAAGGGCGTCCTAAGACTGATCAAGAAGAAGAAATTCTGATTCACATATCCAAAAATGCTGAATTAATCACAAGTGACCTTGCTGCGAGAACTGATATAGGCAAGTCCACTGTTTGCAAAATTTTTCACAAAGAGGAACAGTATCCATTTCACTTCATACCAGTACGGAATCTATTGTTAGCTGCTGCTCGTTTGTCATATCCAGCACAATACCGACCCATTGTTGTTACACATAGAGGTGCTTTCAACTTTAGGAACAAACATTCATGGGATTTAGAAAATCAGTGTTTAATAAAATGTCATTTCTAATGCGAATTTAGATTAATGTTTGGTATAGTATTTGTGGAAATACATACGATAATTAAACAATGAAGAAAAAATTTGTGACCGAGATATAGGATTTAGTGACTTTTCGTTACTTTAGTTACCGCAAAACAAAATTCGTGTCTTTTTCGTGACTTTTCGTGACAGACAACCTGTTTTTAGCTTTTTATGCAAAAACATAATATAAACCATTGCAATAACTATTAGCCCTACGGTACTTAAATTAATAATTTTGGTACCATATACATCTCCCTTTAAAACTAACCCAAAAAAATTAATAGTAATACAAAAATCACAGCTTACTGAACATACAACTAAACTGAACTGCTCAATTCAAGTGATAGTATGAGACTCACAGAGATCCTCGTAGTAGGTCTGGTTACAAGCTCCAACTTGTCTATTTCCTGTCACAACCTGTTTGGCTCAAGACCCTCATTTCCTAGACCTTGGCACAACTCTACAAAACTCATTACTAACACGTAACAAAACTAGTGTTGATTATAATTTGTAATAAAATGTTATAGTAAAAAAATACAAATGAGGCTTACCTATGTAATTCACTATTTAAAAATATTTACATATTTGTATGCCATATTTTTTGTTGAAATTATTGCTTGACTGATGTCTGAAAATATACATTAAAAATGCATTTGCTGGGTGCCTCTGATTAAAATTATTTTTTTACTAGGATCCCATCGAGATCACAACTTCAGTTTTGGCAGGTCTGTAAATAACACTTAGAAAACAATTAAGAATTTTTTGAAAATTTTGGTTCTCTTTTTTTGGAATCGTCTTTCACAGTTTTGAGTTTGTAGATGAAAGCTCTTAATATTTCAAACACACCTCAAAATATATAAAATTAAAACTTGTAAAATTCGGAAGGCAAATGGTGTTTGTTTCACTCACCTAGCATTATCCTGAAGAGATATAAGAAAAAACATGTGTTTGAACAGCTTACTTGCAATTTTCCTGAATTTCAAAATCGATTAAAAACCAACCGTACGACATAAAAATTTGAAATTCATAATTTGTATACATGTAGTACTATAAACAAAACAAAAGACATAAGATAGTGGGTAAGAGCTGGTAAAAAATTAATTCAGATTTTGATTGCTTAATATGGATTGGTCCAAACAGCTAGAGGTTACCACCACTAAACAAATTGTACTACACGACTACGGAATACTTAAGTGACAAACTGTGCACATGTTTACATGCAGATACAGATATTGGTTGTTTAGATTGTGAGTAGCGCTTTGACTTATCGACAAGCAATTTCCTCCCTTGTGTTCTGATCCTATAGTTCATCACAATTGTATCGGCACTACACCACAGAGAGCTACATCCAGGCAAACACAGACAACAGAACGCCATCTCAAAATCCCTACGATCCATGGAAGCCACTGCATCAAGAGCAGGATACTTCAGGTAAGTGTTAGCCATAACAACTTAGCGACCCATTTGATTGCCCTGAGGTATGCAATAAAACATCTAAATTCAATTATCTTATAAACAGCAGCTTGAAACGAAATCTATAAGGTATACCTTTTTTGGAGAAAAATAGAGAAGTAGAATTTTGTACCAGAAATTATATACCGAGAAACAACAAATTATGGGACTTTAAATGTAGGCAAAGGGTTGCTCGTGGCGCCCTCTGTGAGGTACATCAAAACTATTATAAAATCTGAATTCCTCATATTAAAAACCTTTAGATACCAAATTTCATGCAAACCCTGTTATTATTAAGATACCTATTTAAAAAATAGCTTTAATAATAATAACTTTGACATTCTGTATCTTGGAAGCTACCAACTTTTGAACTAAAGTAAATTGGGCTAGCATTGTCATACTTTAGTATCAGGAATTTGTGGTAACATTTTGTACAGACATTTTAGAGACACCCTGTATATTGACCATGGATATCATATAAAGGAATCCAATAATTACATATATATAAATGCGTATGACTTTAGAAATAAACGATCTATGTATCTAATGACAAAAATGTACTTGAATTGGATTAAATTATTATTTCATGTGTCGTTCCATCTTTTTCCTCTTTGGGTGTCAAGTCATTCTGTAATTGTCTGGATAGGGTTTGAGTTAGTTCAGTTTTAATTTACTGCTCTGGAGTTTCAACTACCTTTTGTTAGCTAGAAAACAAGTCTGTGATTGGGTAGGCCGTGACCAACAATCATTTAGGAAATAGTGCAGATAATGTAAGCAGTTATAACTTGTATTAATTATAAATGACTTAAAATTTTAAAGTGCGTAAAAAACGCATCAAAAGTTTCATTTAAATGTTCATCTGTACCAAGGTTCTGGTTCAATACTTGGAACATTTACTATTCGACATTTTAAGTTTTCGGTAGCTCAGTTCCTTGGGTGAATAGTTTTTTTTTTGTCATTTCAAACAAATCTTTTTGTTTTATCCCCGGTTATTCTTAACTTAAAATTATATTTAAGCAATACATTACCTTAAATGACGTTTCAGACATCACTTTATCAATACCCTTATTCTTTTCTTGGAGTTTGACTGCAGTTTCTTCATGAACAATTGGAAAATTTAAATATTCCAATTCTTTATTTGCAAATTCTGCAAACGTAGCAACTTTCTCAATTTGACCCTACCAAAATTATAACAATACATTATAAAACATACCTGAATACTTACATTTTTAACAAGAATAATCTGATCTACATGTTTCAAAAACTGTACCTGATGTGTTACTAAAATCCTAGTTTTGTTTCTTAAATGGTTTACTATGCATTTCTCAAACAAATGCTTACTGACATGGGTATCAACAGCTGATAATGGATCATCCAATAAATAAATATCTGCTTCTCTATAAATAGACCTTGCCAAATTAACCCTAGCTCTTTGTCCTCCACTTAATGAAATACCACGTTCACCAACTAAAGTATTGTCACCATTGGGCAAAAGTTCAAAATCCTTTTGTAATGCACATATATTAACAACTTTTTTGTATTTGTCTTTAACATATGGCAAGCCAAACAAAATATTATTGCGCACACTTGAAACAAATAGCCAAGGTTCCTGCGATGCGTAAGAAATACTACCAGCTATTTCTAATTTGCCATAATTAATCGGAAGCTCTTTCAAAAATAAATGAAGTAATGAACTTTTTCCGGCACCAATCGGTCCCACAATGGCATATAGTAAGCCTTGTTTTATATGAAGATTAATATTGCTTAAGGTATTATCAATTGGATTATGTGCCCAACAAGCTGCAACATCTGTTGATTTTATAACGCCACATCTATCTTCTGGGACTTTTGCATCAGAATCTGGCTCGTGCATTTCTTCTAATAAGAGAAAATTCTGAAACATTACATTACCATTATTTTATGAGACAAATTTACAAAACTAATGATAACGACTAACAGATCTAAATAGCAGTTAAACATAAAAACAGTGAAATTTAAAGTGGTATGTGTGGTTGATGCTGTTTGATTTACGTGAGTAGAAAATAACCCAAAGATTTTAATTTTTTCCATTTTACTATTAAAAGATAAATTCCACTCGCAACAGGAATCTTCTACAGATGAATGCACATTTTGGTAAAATAATAATATAAACTGTGATGTAATCGAACATGCATTTGTGATTTAATAATTCGAGGTTTAAGAACGTTATAAAAAGTGTACAAGGCAACCAATCGTAACATTGAACATATTAAACATGTCAAAATATTTTTTTGCAGTCTCAAAAATCTAATAGATGAGAAATTGCAAATTAGCAAGTTAGATTCAAGTCAAAACTTTATGAAAACACAGATATACAGCTAGAGCTTTTAAAATTTTGTATCGTTTTGGCATTACAGGAAATACAAATCAGATGAGAAAGGGGGACAACGTAATTTAAAACGGACAACTTATAATTGAAGCACCCTGTATAATTCTGATTTCAGGATAAGAGTGTTTAATAAGCTATTGCAATAAACAGGAGTTCTATAAAAATCATAAACTTAGAAATCACAAAAGCATCATTTTATTGCTGTACAATACATTTGAAATGAAACTCCGATTCATTAATTATTTTAAAAGCCACCAAAAAAAAAACAGATTTTAATACATTTCTCCTAAAATATTAAGAAAGCTTTTGTACATTAAAAATACTACATTAAATAATACACCAACATAATTACAGATATCAGTTACAGTGTATGCAAGATGCAATAAAAATCAAGTTTTTACAATGTAGTACAAAGGAAAAAAATACGAGTACATGAAACCCATACAGGTTAGATTACCAATCAGATATCATTATACAGGACAATGTATTCGTTTATACCACAGTTATGCAGAGTTACCAAAAGAAACCATGACCGTCGGGCATTTTACATATGTGGTATGTATTAATAGCATGCTCCTAGGACTGAGGTAGAAGAGTGGGGATAATGACATCGCTAAACAGCCACCCGAGCAAAAAAAATCAATCCTTTTACAAATCCTCAACACAAACAAATGTGGGATTAGACAGAAAAGAAAAAAATTTGGTTTATTGTAAACACCTTGCTGATTATGAAATAATAAATGGAGGTCCGCGTGACTGATCATGAATTTTTGACACAACCTAAGAACCCAAAAATATTGAGATGGCTTATTTACCAGCAAAATAATTTTGAATTCAAGGTCACAAAGGATGAAATAATATCTCTTGGATTCAATGAAATTCATGGTGACTTTCAGATTAAACTGTAAGGTAAATTTTTTGTAGAATTAGATGTGTAATTTGGACTGTATTTATGTGATGGTATTTAGAACATATTGCCCAATTTGTAGTTTTACATTATTAGCAATATAAAGTTTAGACATTGCGAGTTTTAACATGATATTTAACCATAACGGTTAGTTGCATTCAGATTGAACAAACAATGCATTTTACCATTTTTGTTTATTGTATGTATTTTGGTATAGAAATATCTTTAGGTGACTAACCCAAATATTATTGTAAGTACATTTAGAATTATTTTATGCCTACTTGTTTATAGAAATGCTCAAATAATGTTATTTTAGAATTGATTAAGCAAGGTGAGTTGAGTTGTTTTATTTGTTCAAACATACAGGTGATCTTTTGTAAGGTATTTCATTTCACCAAGAGAGTACCCCGTGATTAATGATCCCTTGGGTTACATGTTGTCCAGAGGACTATTAGAACTAGGCATAGTTGACATCATTTAAACTTGATGGTTTGAAAACCTAAGAGGATAAGTGCTAGTACTCATACAGCACAAGACGTCTTCAGGACACCCGGTTTAGATCCGTCCTTGCCTAAAATATCCTACACCTGCAACTGGCCGTCCGAAGGACGTCAATAGTCATATGTCTTAAGGATGTCCATTACATGAGTCTTCTGCACGCCCCAAGTACATCATTTTTTTATTTTTATAATTTAATGCATAAAAATTTTATTTTATAAGTGCATATATTATTCACGAACAGAAAAATAGAGCCTACCTAATATATCCTTATTATTTGGTATTAATTCTAATTTCTGAACATGTCTAGCTCTATGAGATTTGCGCTTGCACCTCTTATCATTCTAATTTAGTTCTTTGGCACTTTGCACATATGGCACTGTGTATTTCATCTGTCAAGAAGTCCAAGCCAACAAACGCGCCAAAGTACTTCTTGTTGTCGCCATATTTAAAAACATTCCGGTTAGCACACTACGGTTAACTTTAGTCGTTAAGTGAATAAATGTGTATGATAGTCTCCGAATTGCAGTTATGTATATAAATTTAACGTGCACTGCTTACCAATCGGGTGAATAGATTATTTAGGTAGCTTGTAACTAATGTTAATTAAACAATGTCACATTTGAAAAAGTATTATATGCATGCTAAACGAGTTTGCCCTAATCCTTCAACTTCATCTGCTAAAGCATTGATACAGAAAACTGTACAACAGGGTGATTTTTTTATATTTCAATAGTGCAAAATTCGTTCATTGCGGAAACTGTCGAGGACGCACATGCCGAGAATCATTGCATTTTTAATTTGCATATCCCTGTCAATTGTTTTCAAGGTGATTTAATAGTTACTTTAGTAAATGAAGTAAGTTATTACAAAACATAAATCCAAAAAATTGTTAGTTCGTTTACTATTTATGTAACTGTGATTGGTATGCGGAGATGTTAGTGTAATCTTGAGGCACGGTGCAGCTTGGCACACTGGAGCTAAACATTTTTTCAAATTTTTTTAATATAATTTATGACCATACTTTTAATTCTCATTTAACAAATGTGGGTTACTTCCCATTTTGGCCGTATTTTAAAAACAAAAATCCAAAAATTGAGAAAGAAAGCCAATAGACATGAATGAAATACACATGTTACCACACAGAGTATTTTAGAAGTGAACGTAAATAAGGTTAATGCTGATAAACACTTAGTAATTTTCAAATTATTGGTAAATTTTGATTGTTTCAAAATTTATTTTGATAGATACTGATGTATACTTTAGGTCTATAATCTAAGGTATACTTTTTAAAGTCTCGGCGGGTAATGTATGAGAGCCACTACCACAGTTGGTAACACAAAAGATATTGGCAAAATGTTGCGCAATAAGCGGTTACGTCATACTTATGATCAAATTATTATCACATACAAAAAATGTTTATTTTAATTATAAGAGAAGACAAAAGGTACTCACGTAACTGTAGAACTCTTCACAGCTGGCAGCTATTCTCGCGTCAGTAGGGCGTTCTGGGCGTGGGTCGTGCCTTTTGCCCCCTCGTCGGAACCAGATTAAAATTTGTCTTCTCTCTTCTGTAGCGGTACGGTAAAGGATACTAGAATGAGGAACGATAACAGGTACAAGGCAGGAAACCTACATATCTGAAAGAGAAGACAAGATAAACGGCACAAAGATAACCACTCCCTTCGAAGTCCTGGTTGACTAGTCCCAACGTGACGGAAATCACCACTCTTGTTCCACTCTGCGTCTGCGCAATCTCGAGCGCCGACGCGACTATCTAAAGCGACGGAAATGCACGCACAAGTCTTTCAAATTATTGTCGCGCATTCACTTGCAAATTAGAAACTTACAGAAATGTTTAAATGCCGATTTTCGGCATGTAACACTGAATATCAAAGAAATAGGGTATATATTTACAAAACAATAGAAGGGAGCCAAACTGTATCTAACAAGAAAGAGCAGCGGCTATGATTGAAGACAAAAACATAGAAACAAGGACAAAAGTGTTGGAAGCATATGTGTGGAGCACAAACTGTACACCTATGAAATAGAGACAGTAGGAGAAGCAGATAGGAAAAGGAAGGAGCCTTTTGAAATGTTATGCTTCTACATGGACAGATAAAGTTAATAACAAAGATGTTATAGAAATAGTAGGGGAATAACGATATCAGTCGGAAACAAAAAAAAATAGGAGCAATAGAAAGACAGGATATGTTTTAAGGCATTTTTGAAAAATAGAGAACGGGGCTATATTACAAGCCGATATAGAAATAGAGAGGTAAATGTAGACCTAGATCAGAATATTGCATGCAGATAGTGAAAGATGCAAACTGTGGGAATTTTAGGGAAACGTATAAATTAACTCAGAATAGGACACAATGGAGGTATGCATCTAACCAGTTCCAGGACTGAAGACTTAATGATGATGAGATATTAATTTTCACAAGTTGAAATGATTTAATTGTTACGTTCAATTGTACCCTGATGAATATTTTCATTTTGATTTAAGATTCTTTTTTATATTCTCACACTTCTGCTTCGATATTTCGTGTAATTGCGATTTGTTCCCATGAAACTCATCCTAATACAATTGAAACAACTACTTATTCAAAACTCTATAGAATGTTATTACTGCATTTAGTTTAAGTCAAAGTACCTCAATTTATCTTTATTGTTTGATATAAAGCCGTAAATGTACTCGGGTCTCTACAATCCGTGCTTTCTGGAAGAATATTTTCGCTTTACTTATGAGTAGTAATATAAGTTTGAATAACATAAATTTTCTACAGGTGTGATTAACAAAAGCAATTGTATTCGAGTGTGATGGTTTTCTTGATCTGTTTATGCATTACAGATACTCTAGCAGTTCTTTGACATGTGGTATCCAAATATTTAAATCGATTATCAGATTGTTTCGAAAACTGGACTCACTTTGATTCCACTTTTCATCCTAAGATGTACTGTCTGCTTTCCGGATGCTGTTAAATTGAGAGCAATTTTTTGTCTGCTTTCCTGATGCTGTTAAATTGAGAGCATTTTTTTTTAATAAACTTTATTTCTTATTAGTTTGTTACCTAAAAAATTAAAACAAAACTGACCTGTTCCCTGACTAACCCGTTGAGAGCAATGCACACTTCCTTGGATAAGCTTATATCCTCTCTTGTGCATAGGGCAAATTGTTCTTTTACAGAGATCCAAATGTCTTTTGCATAAGCCACTGGCGCAGTGATAGTTGCAGCATTTACTATACTGGCTACTGCAGTGATGAACCACCCCGTGTACAAGATGGAAATGTTTGCTGGTTCCCGGCAACTGTTTCAAGTTGTTTCATGCCGAAAATCAGCTATGTATCATTTTTGGTTTAAGTTTAAATTTGTGAGTAAATTCGCGCCAATATTTTAAAAATAGACTTGTACATTTCCGTCACTTCGGAAAGTTGCGTCGGCGCAGACGTGGAGTGAGGAAGTAAGTGCACGGTTTCCGACACCACGGGGATTAGCCAACGAGATGTCGAACAGTGACGTGTGCCCGTTTCTTTTTTGTCTTTTCTTTCAGAATGTAGGTTTCCATTTATCTCTTGCCCTATCGTATCTCTACCTTCACCTTATTCCTCCGTCCTGCCTACAAACAGAAGAGAGGGAACATTAAATCTGGATTCAACGATGGCCTAACCCCACCCACGCCCAAACAACGCCAATGAGATCAATGGAAATCAGCACGGCTCCTGCCGCAAGGATAACCGCAAGGTCGTGAAGCGTTCCACATTTTTAAGTGAGTACATTTTACATTTTCTTTAAGGCGCTTCTTGTATCACTGTAAACATTTTTGGTATGTGATACAATTTGAGACGCAATTATGACGTAATATCTTGTTGCGCAATATTGTGTATGTGGTTAGTATGTGTTGCCAACTGTCGGAGTGGCTCTGAACACGCGCGTGCGGGACTATAACAGTTGCACGGCATTATAACAGTGTCGCCTGAACGTTTTGTTGAAATTCGTCCTCACCTCTTGTGTATCTTATAAGGTGTTAGTTTTGAATGTCTTTATAGAAATTGGGGTTTTCACTCAAAAATAATTTTTTAAAATTTTTAATGGCTTTTAAATAGAACAAGTTGAAAATGCAAGGCATTGTCGCAACGAACTTCCAAATGTAGACTTACTTTAAAACAATTTAAAGAAATTAAAATTATTATGTTGTAATAATTATAAGTATTCAGATAAAATACAAAAATTTATAAACAACAAAGAGACATTTTAATATATTTTATTTTATTGAATAAATATTTTAAAAGCTATATATGTGTGTGTGTGTATGTATGTATGTATGTATGTATGTGTGTTTGTGTGTAAATAAGAGGGCATCATATTTCGATTCAATTTTTTCAGAGGATTCTAAATATGTATCGCACATTAATTTTGGACCTATTTGAAATTTTGATAAAATTAATTCCCGGAGGGTCGGGTATCCATGGTCAGATTTTGTGGGGGTACCATATTTCGACTCAGCTATATTAGGGGAGTCCAAATATGTATCGCACATTAATTTTGGACCTATTTGAAATTTTAATTTTCCCGACGGAATATCGCGGGGGCACGGCGTCCCCGTGGCCCGATTTCAACTGACATCAAAACTTAAGCTCAGGACACCGAGCTGAATCGATTGATGTATCACACATTGATGTCCGACCATTAGAAAGGCCTCGGACGGACAGACAGACGGACGACAAATCGATTTCATAAACGAACGAAGTTCGTTGAAAAATATAATCTGGCAACATTGCAATCTGGTAATATCTATTTCATATTGAAATGACATTGAGTACAGTTGAAATGTCAATCTGAGCATTTAGTCAGCCATGTTTGAAACAGTGATTGTTTACCTCATATATGTTATTTCAAATTTAGTTAATTGACATTTTCCCTTATAAAAATAGTGTGTTTATATTTTAAATTCTCTTAAATAATTACTTAATCTATTTTAGGGTGAAACTAAAGTGTATACCTTTCAAACGTGTTTAGTAAATTACATAACCTCACTTTAACCATGTTATTGGATTACTAATTCTTTATGTAAGTATTTTAGTTATAGATAAAAAGCTTCTATTTACCATTCATTATGATTAAAAAAAGGAAAAAATCCCTTAAACCTATCTACTACATTATCTTAGTTGGCGATAATTCTAAAGTGTTCCCTTACAATCTAAATAATCAATTATAAGTTATGAATTCCTTCTTATTTTGTCTCTAAATACAGCTTATGCAATTAACTGAATTTTTAGTATATCTATACCTTGTAAAATACTATAGTAAACTTGATTTCGTTATATCTGCTTCCTTAAACACTACATTAATGAACCGTTGTTGATAACGTTTTGTATTTAAGCTCATTTACGATCCAAATTCCTCGATATAAAAGCAATATTTTAATAATTTGGAATACTGTTTTTTCTATACATGTATCGTTAAAGTATTGTCTTGTGTAGCAAGCATGATTTTGTTTTGATAACATATTTTTTAGATGCAGCATTTTAAAATCTATTTGGTCTAGGCGAGACTTGTCGTCGAAGTTGGTCGCTCAGCAATATGTTAGTCTAGACGAGACTCATGAAGGGTTGGCCGCTCAGCATTACATAATTCTAGACGAGACTCGGGATAAGTTTGTCACTCTAGTAATTTGTGAATCATTTTTTGAGAATGATGTTGAAGTTTTTCTTTATTAGTCTAGGTAAAGCTCAAAGGAGCGCTTGGCACCATAGCAATTATATGCATTAGAAGATATATTTGTTATTGTTCTTCAACAATTTTGTTATGAGTAAATCAAGTCTTAATTACCGCTATCTCTTCATATATAGATTTAGGCCACACTAAGTGGAATGAATGTGTTGCCAACTGTTGTAGTGACTCTGAACACGCACGCGTGGGACTATAACAGTTGCGCGGCATTATAACAAAGTGTGAAATAAATATCTCGACACCAGAAGATATGTGAATGCTATATCCAGAAATTATTGCTTATTAGTGTTTGACATTGATGCGTAATCTATGTACCAAAAAGAAACTTAAATCACCTTACTCTGATGGACAGAGCAAACATACAAAAGCCCATTTCAAAACTATAGTGTGTTTAACGAACAAATTTAGTAATTAAAATAATAAGATGGGCTTTAGTTGCACAGTACAAACTGAGCACAAGCTTAATTTACAGCAAACAAATGTATACATTGCGGTAACTACAAGTATGTTTGAAAAAGTGATTGATATGTGTAGATTAGCAATACAAAAATTTATTGAGAGGTTGTGTAAACCCGGCCAACCAATACAAAATTTCTAATTAAACTTGGCGCTTACTTTTGGGAGAAGCACTTACTGAATCTGTTCGTTAAACACACTATAGCTTTACTAGTGTTCTTGTTACTTCAACCTGCTACCTAAAAATTGCTCTAAATGTACTGTGTTTAATTTAAAATATTTATTTTGAAGAAATCATAAGCATTGCTGTACTTTTGTTCATTATCGATAAATGTTAGGTGTTGCAATACCAAATGTGCACTTCGTAGATCAATTAGTAAGAATTGTCCTTAAAGTATAATTTTTATATATAGCAATTTTATTACTTTTTAGTTTATTGTAAATAAAAAAAATCAATGACGATGTTCTCTTCTTGTCTATCGGAACCACCCGCTCTCTGCATTTGTAGATAGCCTGGTCTTTCTAAATTTCCTTTATATTTTATACGTGACCGTGATTCGTAGGGGCCCTTATTTTGCTTTCCTTTCTGTTTCAGTCTGACCGGTGTGTTTTAACGTTACATAATACAAAAATGCTAAAATGTCGTTAAATGTTAACCTTGAGATTGATTGCACCACGACCCCAAAATGTATAAAGTACACCTAACCGTTCGTTTTTCATTAATCATTTGTTTGTTCTTTTTTGTTGTTAAAACTACTGCAGGCTGCTCTGATATGGGTGCTAAGTGATTTGTGTGTTTTAATAATAATACTTGTTTCTAACGGTAACTTAACCTGTAATACCCTATCATGTATAGTTTGTTTATAAGGTAACTACAATTTCAATTGATAGCACATTTCTATGTACATTATTTGTTAACCATTCTTCTGATATTACGATTATAACGTGCTTTCAGTAAGTTTCTCAACCTATGATAAAAGGATGTATTACTGCTACTGTTAATATGTGCTGTGTCATAAATACAAATTATTAAAGGGTTTTTGCAGTGTGTTTTATGATAAATATTACAGCCCATGTAACGTATGTTGTATGATATATACTTTACTCTACACAAAAAATATGTAAATATCAACATAGCTTCTTGAGTATACAATCTATCTATCCACGGTTAGGGTCAAATATTTCCTCTGGCAATGACCTTGAATTTTTAATTTTTCTATGGTTTGAGGTTAAATTAGTACTATATTGAAACAGTAATTATTCGAAAAATAGTGTCAGACCTGCATTTTTTTTACTGATTAGTTTTTAGACACTCCGGTGCAGTTTAAATCATCTTGCAATACTTTTCCAGCAGTGTGTAAACGAGCACCATACCCTAATCTTACTCTACCTTCATTATAAAAATTAATTATATAATAACTGAGAAAGTCCTATTAAAACTACGAATTGATTGTTGTCATGATATCTACTTTTCGTCATTGCATAAATCGCATAAAAATTTCACCTGATCTGTGTTTACTTGTTCAGACTTATTATGTTATACTCCTCTGGTATAATACACTAATTCAAGACTCCATGACAGTTAAAACAAGTTTTTTTATAGACTTTCATCATTATAATAGACTACAAAAATATTAGTTGTAATTTTTACCTTATTTTTATTTTAGATGAAGGAACAAACAACATAGAGAATGTGACTGTATTAGAAAATAGTCAGGAATATGGTATTATTTCTTGTTATTTTCAGTGCATATAATAAATGTCCAGTTTTAGATGTGCACATGCTTGCATGATCGCGAGCACGTGTATGTGCACATGTGCATGCATGCATGTGCATGTTAAAGAATTGTAGTGAGTTAATACGTACTTCAATTCGTTTAACAGAAACTTTTGCTTCAGCAAATCCTGAAACAGCCATTGGAAACACTATAGCCATATGCACTTGCAAGATAGCAAAGTACTGCACCAATGAAAATACTTTATCACTGGTTAGCTGATTACCAAGAAAAATATAAGTTATCACAGTCAAAAACATAGCAAATCTATCAACAAATCTAGCAATTGCTGAAACAACTCCCAATATATGTGACGAAACTGCAATTTTATTCAACTCTAATCTAAAAAGAATAAATTTTGTTTTAGTTTCATCAAGCTCCACTTACTTCCGAATTGATGTAACCAGCTTTTCAAATGGTTTTTCCCATGAGTACATTTTGATAGCACGTATACCAGTTGTAATTTCACTCATAAGTTGTACCCGCTGATCTGTATAATTTGCTGTTTTTAATCGTAACTTGCTTTTTAAGCGAAATAAGTATCCTGTAATTTAAATAAGTAAACATTAAAAAAAAAAAGGTGTATTTGAAATCACCATGCTTTTGTACTTATAACTTAATAAACTCACTACATACCTCGAGAAACGTGCACATCATTTGCATATTAGGTAAGTTACCAAATATTCAAAATGTCTTCGAAAAGTATCTTAAAAGTTAATAAAATAATTATAAATTTGTTGGTTCCAAAATTTTTTGTGGGAATAGTTTATTTGTGACCCTTTACAAGAATTGCTGATAAAATTTTGGCATAAAAGAGAACACTTCTTAATGCAATAAATCAATTATCAAACCATTTTTTCCATTCAGAAGATGACAAGACTCAAAATTACTTTTTTTAAATGCATGTTACGTTCCAGTTTTGCTTTTAAAATTTACTTAACTGAGATTCCATTAATTATTATCTCATCTATATTGCAAATAAAATCATTGCCTTAGTTCATATCCTATTCTGGCAAGCCTAGTGTGTGAACATTAATCTTCGGTCTCCTAATCGTAGTTAGGTGCATTTAAATCTTTTATTCTAAGCAGTCCCTATTCATACTGGATACACTATCAATTTGATATGAGTTTCACGAGTACTTTCGTAGAACATTTGTTGCACAGATAGGCTATCAACACTCGTTGCATTGTATTTTATTTATGAATTATTCATTCTGTTTTCTAATAACAACGGTTTTCGTTGTAGTACTGATTCTGTCCTTTGTACAATTACCGTGGGGATTGTAAAAGAAATTATACGAGCTGGTACATGCATCCTCCCTTCAAATTACTTTCTCTTGTGTGTATCGGGTAGGTATTCGTTAACGATTGCAGGTAGTAGTAATTTAGGACAAATTTTCTAGATTGGTTGGTTGGCTTTCCGCCTACATTCTCACTCCTCAATGCTATGTGAGATCGCTCACTTTTCGTACACTGAATTTGAAACCAAGACTGCTGACTAAGAAACAAGTTTGGTGACACCGACTTCCCCAGTTCCGCTTAACTAAAATTTATGGTTGCTGTGTATTGCTACTCGCCATTTAATCCTCGTGAAGAAAACTTTACTAATCCCGTGACTTCCTAAACTTTTTAAGGCTGTCATGTTGAATATTGTTACTAACCAACATTACTAATACTGATTAATATTAAGAACACCCCGGTGGTGTTGATACGTTTTATCATCTAGCATTCAGCCTGATATAATTTAACTACGCAGGTTTTAAATAACTAAAATGTATGTGGTCCGATACCGGCCCGAGATCATGTGTTTCTTGTCACTTGATTTATACTACCTAAAAGTGTAGGATAGTCAATTATTAATACTGATTTACAATCATTCATCTAGGTTCTCATTTACTATTAAGTGGTATGTTTGTTGTAAGTGTTAAGTATACGGTTACGTGGTTGTGTGATGCATACGAACACTATTTAGTTTAATCTTTGTCCCATTTGTAACCATATATTGAAATAATAATATTGAAAAGCAATTACTTATACCAGAAAGGTGTTTTCTTTATTATTTATATTGATATATATGTATTCTTATTTTTCTTAAACAAACTAATGTTCTGTCTTTGTTTGTACTAATCAACTCATTTTTATTTCAGAGAAGACTCGATTTTTTTTCTTCTGGGGTTTTGTTTTCGATTACTTTCCCACACCCAATCTCCAATTGATGTTAGCATCTCTTCATTTTGTTACTTCATTTCATGCGAGTCTTTACTTTAATTGGTTTTTTTCGGTTCTTCCTGACCTGCACGGTTTACTGTAACATGCATCTATGTAGGGTTGAAAGCTCTTAACTACAAAGTTGATTTTTGGAAATGCAAAAAATCATTAGAGCTTAAAACAAGATAGAACAGAGGACGAGGTATTAATTCCATCATTTAACTACTTAAATCGTTGTTTGTGTGCAGTATGGGTGTTTCAATGTTGCTATTCAGGACAATACAACATTTCATATTTCAGAAAGCACTTGCAGTAATCGAATGTATATTATTCTCAATTCAGAGTTCTACAATCTGCTGAAAGAATAGTGGCCACATGTCCAGTTTTGAGAGAAAACAAACAATTATTCTGTTAGAAACACTGCAACAACAAGTAATTTTTGGCAGTTTTGTTTTAACCTGAAACACCTAAACAGTTATATGTTGTTTCGTTTCAAGTTTATATGCATATATTCAAATTCCATCACCAAAAATGGTGTTGTGGTCTAATTAATCAAGTAGGAATTAATTAATAGCCGAAGGACCAGTACACAAATAATTATATACACATGTGTCCAAGTATATCAATTGTAGTGCGGTCATATAAAGGTGCGTTCCAGCTTTCTGGAGGTGTGCAGTTATGTGGGAAGCGGAGGTTTGATGCGTACACATGGACACTAAAGGAAACGAGGATTCGCGTGGCGTCATGGTACGTGAATGTATTGCAGAATATAATTTATGTAATATTAATTAATAAATTAGATAGTTTTTTAAAAAAATATAATGTACTTTTTATTAATGTTTAACTCAATGTACCCACTGGAACCCCAGAGATATTCTTAAATTGGAAAGTGCAAGCGATGCTGATAATTACAGGTTAATTATTCTGGCAATAAAATTCACCGCACTTCATTAAATGGCACCCAACGTGACACATGGGTGCAACGACGAGTATTTAACATTTTGTTGAATAATATTACAATAAAAAATAAGGAAGAATAAACAGTAAGCTTTTGAAAAATATTAATTTTATGTTTAGTACAGTAGACCAAGCTTGTTCGGTCTCTTTGTGAAGTTGTCGTGTTTAATTTTAAGTTAAATGTAGTTGTAAATCTAATAGTAAAACTGTCATCCCTTGTTCCCTTATATCCTGTCATAAAATTCCTTGTGCATGTGTAAATAAGTGGGACTAAGGGTAGCAGTGAACAAACACTCTCTTACGGATATCGAAGCAGAACAGTTGGTTTTTCGTTCGGTAACGTAAGTTGGTCATAGTGCCGCGGAATGTGAATTTATTTGTTAAACCCCTAAAAAACACAGTGCAAATGCAACGTAACACGGACTAAATCTCGCATACAGTCCACTTAGTTGAAGGAATAGGAACTGCAGCTAAGAACAACAGAAAACCGCGGAGGTAAGTCGATATATAAATTTATAAGACCCTCCGTGCTGAACAAAGCTAATAAAACATTAAAGAAAACAACTACCCAATGTTTGATACAAAAAACGCTTAGGTATAAGCTGACGAACTGGAATTCCAATTAGGAGTAACAGCAGAAAAACTAGTATTAACTGGTTCTGGTTTTAACAATATACAAGCGTTTGTAATAGGTCAAAAACTTCTGGGAAGGCTCGTTCGGATAACGTATGATCAGGATTGGGGTATGGCGTAATTATTTACTTTGCATGCTATGAACTATATCCACTTTAAAGGATGAAAGTGCAATGAACAAAATAAATAAAAGTTTTATTTTAGTTTAAGGTTGTGGTCTAGCATTATGATAAATGATAATTTCATGTAAACCTAGTTTGAAATGTCACGTATTTTATAAAATAAGGCTAAAGGGAAAGTTAGATAAAAAACGGTAAAATTGTAATAAATTCAAAAATGTCTGTTAAGGAAACTGAGGATGATAGTATAGAAGTAAAAATATTACAATATATTGTAGCTCAAATGGCTCAAAATATGATAAGAATGCAAAATAGTATTGTTGAGTTGACAGAGTCTATTAAACAAAATTCAAGTAGACCAAGGTCGCCTGTTAGTGTTCAGGTGGTGCCATCAGATGTTTTAATAAGACAGGAAAATAAAATTTTGTGAGTCTATGGCGAGATTTAGGAGGGGATGGGATTATCTTCAAACCAGGGGGAAATTTGCACCCTATAAAATTTTTATCAAAATTAAAAATGCTTTTTATTGAAGCCAGTGTACCTGGTCATGCTAAATTAAATCTAGCGATAAGAGGCTTAAAGAGTTCTGCAGCAGAGAGGGCCGCAGCACGCGAAACCACGTTTATTAAATTTGATAATTTCGAAAAACAATTTAAAGATCGGTATTGGAACGAGGATGATGAGAGAGAGAGAGTTGTTTTTTGAGTTAAGATATGGGAGATATCACGCTGGTAAATTGGCAGACTATTTATTGAAATTATTTACCAATGCAGAATTTTTATCAGAAAAAATAGAAGCAGTTTTAGTAAAATGGTTGATTACACATTATAGTCGTGAAATACAAAGAGGGGTAATATTACAGGGAATTGAAACTATAAATGAATTTGAAATTTTTCAAAGGAATATAGATGAAACCACAGGTGAGAAGCAAGAATATCGGTTACAAAATTACACGAAAAATCCTAATAGTGGATCGAATGAAGGGGGAATGAACGGTCCTAGCTCAAATTCAGGTAGCAGAGATAATTGGCATAAAAACACTAATCCGCGATGGGAAATTTGGAGTAATAATTCCAGAAACGAAAACCCTGTTGCAAATCATGAAAGTAACCCTGGTGGCAGGAATGAAAACACATCTAGTAGGGAAATTCAACTATTACAAACATGTTATGTAGAACCGGCAGAGTTATAAAGTGAAACGGCTATGTCCCCTATAATAAAAGCAAAAATAAATAATATTGAAGTTGAAGTTTTGGTTGACACTGGCAGCCAGGTTTCTGCGGTGTCTGAACAATATTTCAGGCAATTGAAGGAGAAAATTCAACTGCCCGTATTACCAGTTTCAAATGTTGCAGTTTCTGTAGCAATTGGAGCTAAGACAAATAGGATTACTGAGCAAGTGCTCTTACCGTTAAATTTAAATGATATTGTATATGATGTCCCGTGTATTATTGTGCCGAAATTAAACCAAAAGGTTATTCTATGGGAGCGATTGGTTCGCTGGGATGAAAGAAAGGATTGATTTTGAACTGTTGCGAAATTTATGGAGAAACAGTTGCCATCTGGCACACTATCGCTCCACCTTATTAATCAGTCGGATGATACCATTTTCCGGCATAAATAGTCCAAATCAGATTAATGGAAGCTGCCTTTGCAGCTCAAACATTTAATATGCAACAAAAGCAAGAACTATACGAGTTGTTAAAAGCTAATGAGCAGGTTTTTTCATAAAGCCCTGGTCCTACTGAAATATATGAACACAAGATCCTACTTAAGGACGACACCCCATTTTTTAAGAAACCTTTTCCCATACCTTTTGCCTATTGGGCACAGGTAAAAGAACAAATAGATAATATGCTTAATGTGGGTATTATTTCGTCCTGTCAAACTGAGTCTCCGTTAGTTATGGTTCTCAAGAAGGATTATACCCCTCGGGTATGTCTCAATGCTGGATTTTTAAACTCTAAAATGGTAAAAGATCACATACTTCCCCCAGCCCCTGAGCAACTATTATTCAAGTTCGGAAAAGGTCAGATTATGTCCAATTTGGACATGATGTTGTCATATTGGCAAATACCCATTAAAAAGAGACCACCGTAAATATACGGGATTTCTATACAACAATACTACATATTGTTTTAACGTTTTGCCCTTCGGCTTAGTAACATCGGTTGCCAGCTTTATTCGTTGTCTCGAGAAAGTTCTCGGTCCAGAATTTGCCGAGTTCACAATAATTTATATCGATGATATACTTATATATTCCCTAACTCCCGAGGAACATTTGTTGCACCTTAAGAAAATTTTTGAGCGCTTTAAGGAGTGCAATTTAACTATCAAATTGAAGAAGTCTCAATTTGATCAGAAGGAAAGTGAATTTCTGGGCCATCTTATTTCGAGTAGTAGCATTAGGATGAATCCTAAACGAATAGCTGCCATTCAGAACTTTCCAAGTCCGCGGAATATAAAGGAATTACGAGCATTTTTAGGCTTCGTCAATTATGAGCGTCGTTTCTGCGATAGGTTGGCGGAATTAACTGCCCCATTGTTGAAATTATTACAGAAAAATTGTCAGTGGAAATGGAATCAGGAGAGTGCTCAGGCATTCGAAGAAATCAAAAGAGCCTTCTTAGCGTTGGCAGTGGGCGCCCATCCAAATTTTAAATAAGTATTTTATCTGCAAGCAGATAGCTCGGACAAGGCATTAGAGGCAGTCCTTTATCAGCTTGATGGTGACAACAAACAAATAATAGCATTTGCAAGTCGAGTTTTGAGGGGTGCTGAACTTCGGTACAAAATTACAGAGAAAGAGGCTTTGGCCATTATTTTTGCATTGAAACAACGGCGTACCCTAATATTAGGCCATGAGCTTATTATTATTACTGATCACAAGGCATTGTCGTTCCTAGCTACCATGAAGTTATCTACTGGACGATTGACCCGTTGGGTAATGTATATCCAAGAGTACGATTTTAAGATACAACATTGTTCTGGAAGAGCCAGTGTTCTGGCAGACACGTTGTCACGTTTACCAGACAGGCAGAAAATTAAAGAGGTTACAGACTGCAATGGACTAAAACGTTTGTCTCGTTGAAGAACAATCTACATAGGATAAAAAAAGATCAACAGGGTGAACCCTGGATTGAGAAAATATTGACCGTATTTGAAAATGAGGAGAGCAGTGAAAGAAATAAGCGGATTATGGAATGGTATCAGGTATATAAGGGAATTGTTTTAAGGAAAGGGGATCAAGAAAATCCAAAGTGGCGTGTGTGTGTGCCACATGCACAAGTTCAGGAGTTGGTAATTCAGCAACACGCTGAAGGTGGCCATTTCGGTTACAAGAAGGTTTATGCTACAATGAAAAAAGTATTCTACTGGCCTAAAATGTACAAGCAAGTTCGATCGATTGTTCGCACCTGTGAATTGTCAGAAAGCCAAGATTTCTCCTGCAATACATGATACTGTCAATTGTGTGATTCCTGAGGGTCCTGGAGAATTGGTGTGTGTGGATCTTATGGGTCCTTTGCCAAGGTCAAGGGGGGGTGCTGCTTACATCTTAGTAGTAGTGGATACATTTACCCGTTTTACCAAATTGTATGCTCTAAATAGAGCTACTACTCGGATAATTCTAAATAGACTAGTAAACGACTACTTTATTACAGTCCAAATTCCAAACCTAATTTTATCAGATAATGGGACTCAATTCAAATCTAAACTCTGGAAGTCTACACTCGAACAGTATAGGGTAAAATGTCGATTTACATCAGTTTATTTCCCAGAGGGAAATCAAACTGAGCGAGTTAATAAGGAAGTGGGGAGGCTCTTCCGCACTTACTGTTTTAATAAACACACTCGTTGGGCTTTCTTATTATCCACTGTAGAGGGTTATATTAATAATGCAATTCGTAGTGTAACAGGTTATGCCCCGGCTACATTACAATTTAAAGTAGATTTTAAGGATAAGGTTCATGATTTTATAGAGTTTCCTAAACCTTCTATATTACCCCAACCTCATGCAGAGATATTGCATTTGGTACATGAACGATTAGTATCGAAGGCCTCTCAAGGAAAGTTAAAAATGGAGCAAAAAAGGAACCCTATAATCTTCAAAGTTGATGAGCAAGTTTTGGTGCGAACCCACCCTCAATTATCTGCCATCGACTCTAGTATTGCTAAATTCTTTTTGATTTATGAAGGGCCTTATGCCATTATAAAAGTTGCTGGTCCTAATGCTTATGATCTGGTGGATCCACAAGGCTGTCCTAAAGGTCGCCATAATGTAAAGAATCTGAAAAGGTTTTATAGTTCTGTAGAGTGTTGCCAATAAATAGTTTTTAGTGATTGTTATATGTAGGGTTAGGGAAGCTAGTTTTTACTATTCCATTTAATAATCTTCTTTAGAAGCTGCATGGGTTTCAGCTTGATCACTTACAAGTTTTGTTACTTTTAATTATGCTGTATTAAAATAGCTTTTTTTGTAAACGTTATTTTAATAAGGGGAGTAGTGTAGTGCGGTCATATAAAGGTGCGTTCCAGCTTTCTGGAGGTGTGCAGTTATGTGGGGAGCAAAGGTTTGATGCGTACGCATGGACACTAAAAGAAACGAGGATTCGTGTGGCGTCATGGTACGTGAATGTATCGCAGAATATAATTTATGTAATATTAATTAATAAATTAGATGTTTTTTTCAAATATAGCGTACTTTTTTATTAATGTTTAACTCAATGTACCCACTGGAACCCGAGATATTTTTAAATTGGAAAGTGCAAGCAATGCTGATAATTACAGGTTAATTATTCTGGTAATGAAATTCACCGCACTTCACAATTTAAATTCAAAGTCGAGACACGCTCACCTCGCCAAAACACATCACGTATTCACTTGCAGAAGGATCGCGGCAAACAGCCGCAATGTACTTGTTCAATCACCAGACAGCAAGGGTGACAGCAGGTGGTCGGGTGATGCTTTCACTAAATTGAATACCAGTCTATCCGCGAACAAAATTTGCATGCACAAATTGACAATTTAAAACTATTAATTCTAAACAGGTGTCATCAACAAAATTTGATGCTTCTGAGTTGAATTGTTTAGACATTTCTTAATTCCAATTGGCTTCTATTACAGATAAAATGAGCTGTTATAAGTTTAGATTTGCCTTGATTGAAGGGACGGAGACCCGGTAACAATTTTAAGGATGCACTGGCTAACTACAGTGGTTATGCAAAAATAATAAGAAATAAACATTTTAACTGGCTGAAATAAATACTGAACTATATAACCTAGGTTACCTATCCTTAAAGTTTTTTTTTACTGTCAAAATGAAGGTGCACTAAACTATCTTGTCACAGCATTTTAATGGACAATTGAACAATGAAAGAAAAAAGTTGGTATTTAACTGTTTTCTAGATATTGCTATTAAGAGTATTTCCTGAAATGGGATTTAGAAAGTCATGTATATCAATACTGGAAACGGGAATAATGGTGTGGTAGTATTATCGATTGATTTAATGTTTTTCTTTAGAATTTCTTTAAGTAGACCAGTTTGATGTTAAGAAATTAGTTTTTTTCTCATATTGCAAATATGTTATGTTAATAGAAGCTAAGTTTTGAATTTTATTTGTATTTATTTATTTATGAACTACGGAAACACATGCCAATTACGAAAGGATATCAAATCGCACCAGTGATTCAGTCGTATTTAAGAGAAGCATTTTATTTTAAAAATTTGTTTTGATATGACAAAATTTAAAAGTGTTTTTAATGGATTGTAGAAAAAATAAGGTATAATGTGATAAATTTAGGAAACCAAATGCAAAGGAATCCTTCCTTGTAGGGAAAACATCAAACGAATTGCTGTGACAATTTGGCACCCGTTAATTTTGACAATACAAAAACTGTTTCGGGCAAGTGGTTATAGTAATGAAATATTGTATTTCAGCCATTTCAACTGTTTATTTTTTCGTTACTAATTATTTTTCCATATAAACCCACTACTACACCATCGTACTTAGCCGCTACACTCTTAAAATTGTTATAGGGTTCCCGTCCTTTCTTGGCAAATCTAAATTTATAAGGTAATACTCATTTTACCCATAACACTTCTTTTTTAGGTTGAGTTAATTTGGGGAATACGATGTGAATATAATTTTTTAACATTCAAGTGATCATATAAAAATCAATTAATTTGTTTCATGGAAATGCCTAAGTGTGCCTCAATTTCCTTATAAATTATATATGTAGTATTCAATGGCTCAAATACACCTGTTTGTTTCTAAGTTAAAATGTTGCTAAAAGTTAATTAATCTTACCTTGTAGGGGTACTATCTGTACGACAAGTGCTAATACACCAACTAGTGCAGCAACACCAATACTATTATACATTAGAACACTAACGATAACAGTTAAAACTGGCATTATCCAAATATAGTGCACATATGGAGGAACCCAATCAAATCTGCATACATCATTCGAAACTAGATTAACAATCTGCCCTGCTGCTGTTTGTGCAATTGATGACTGATTCAAACGTAACAACTAAAACAATAACAATACTAAATCAAATACGCTATTATCTATATAGAATTACTACAGAATACAAAGTACTTTGGTCAAAACCATTTTCCTAACAAAAAGTAGATCGTTATTCAGCTATCTAATATTATACTCTTGAGGTAATTGTGAAATATAATCAAAGAAAAATATTTTTGGAACAACAGGCAACATTATATTGATGCACCGGAATTATCAGTATTTTTATTAAAGCAGTACACAAACTCCATCTTGAAATTTTTAAGTCACAACAAGCTAATATAATTGTAGGATTTAAGAATATATTATGCTGACAAACTTTTATACAAAATGTCCATATTTTAGCTTTTATAAATAGACCTGTCGTCCTTTCAAATGGTGGAAACTGGTTCTTAGAAATTTCAAGAGTCAATGTATCTTCTATGTATTCAGTCTTTTATGAATGATCGGTAAAGATGAGCATATTAATAAAAGTAGTTTTATTATATCCTTTAATGAAAGTCAATAGGTTTAGGTCTCAACTACATATTAGGATATTAATTAAAAGTCGTTTATGGAGACACAGATATTAAAATTAATTTGAAATACAAGAGCTGGTGTGCGACGCATTAATGATAGTACAGAAATCTATTTCGAGTGAAAAGTATGGTGTGTGGAAGTTTTATGTTCAATCTCTACATAGTGAACTTGATGTGTTAGTAGTGATTGAAAATGATTTTCCATTAGAAATGACAAACGAATAGTGCAAGAAATCTCAGTTGCAGAAGGATCGTTAGAGGAATACCTGGGTGATGCATTTCTTTATTTTGCTCAAGAGAATATAATGGCCTACAATGTTTTAAACAAGCTGCAATTTATGAAAGATGTAGCTTGCTAATGCAATTGGTACCAAGCAAACAACTTTTTACTTTAAAATTCCAAAGTTGTTATGTGCAGTTTCTGCATTTGAATATTTCCGTTCTTAATTGAATTTCACATTCCTTACTTAAGTCATTTGAGTATTTATTAACGATTTCAAAAACCTTCTCAATTTAAAAGGTTGCTTATCCATCACCCTGTAGATTCTATTAGAATATCTAGTTATAATTTAAATACTTCAATCTATCCTATTTTGATATAGCATTTAAAATGTGATGTTCTGTTATCAGCAATGCTCGCTTTCTTAAATATTACAATGAGTTTATGTATGTGTTTCATCAGATTATTTTCAATCACAAATTTCAATCCATGAAATTTTCTGGTTGTATATATTTCTTATCTCGTATTTACACACGTTGATGTATATTCATTGTAGTTTAGAATGCCACAACCTGTTCTACTGGATAAGGCATTAACTGTTAAAATAATATAATAAGTTTTAATGTACGCGGTTACCAAAAGGCTTTCCAAAAAGAGTTTGATTCAATTAGCTTTCTGGTTCGCTTAGCCCTCATTCACAATGGACGTAAGCGTAACATGCCCATGTCTATTTCGTTATTCGTAAAGTTAAAATCTATTATCTTTATCAGGGTGTTCACAATGCACAAACGTAATTCTTACATTTACGTGCTTGTTACGAATGAATGTAAAATATCATAAAAGTTAAATTTATTTAACTTTACGTTCATTTTACGTCTAAGGTTCGTAATAATTCTGGTTCCTTCTTTTCAAGCAAAAAGTTACTGGTAGTAATTTTTCGTTAACTTTCATGGACTTTCATCTTCATGTCATTTGAGTATTGTTTTTTGTATAAACGGATTTATGAAGTTACACATTTTATTCACGAATTTATTGTTTAATTCTTAAGATACAACTTGTATTGAAAATGTAGATGTTGAATTGCTAATTAACTTAGTGCGAAGTTTCCCATATTTTTATTCAACAGGCGATAAAAGATATAAGCATGTAGTTATTACAGAAAACGCATGGGTAGAAATAAGCGATGGTTTAAAAGTATCTAGTGCATATAAAATTCTGTTGACATTAACAATATTTCAACATCCCCCGTACTGCAGTTGATGCTTGCCAAAGAACTTTTAATTCGCTAAAAGAAAAATATACTCGTGGGCGAAAAAATTAAAATATTCCAAGTGGGAACAAACCAGAAATTAGAACTTGGGTATGGTTTAATGAATAACAGTTTTTAGATGAGCATATCCAAGAAAGTAGGTAGGCATTGTTTGTTTACATATTAGCATGTAACCATGTTTTGTTTCTTGTGTGTAGACAAACTACTACAACTATTATACCTTCACATATCGATCAAACCAACGAAGGTATTACCCTGTAATATGAAGGAAACAGCCAGATAAATGATGAGCAAGTCTCTGAAGTGTGGGATTATAACTCTTATGACAGTAGTTATCCCCAATATACAAAAGGTAAAATGTGATGAATTTATTAAGTTGGATATAAGTATAGTTTATTACAGAAATTGTTAGTCCATTTAGCATAGAAGATTTGCAGACGCCTACAAGAAAAAAAAACAATATCGAAAGCTGAAAGCATTGTAGATGAACAAATAATAGAAACATTAGCACTTCTTAAAGGTCATAGAGAAAACAGTGAAACAGAGTTTGACCAACTTGTAGCAGCAGAATTGTTCAAGATGGAACCAAAAAACAATAGAATTTAAAAACGTAAATACTGTTACTGTTATATGTTAACGACATATTTTTATAATGTAAAATCAAAACTGTAACGATATACACTTTAAAATACATATACATCATAAAATGTATGTACTATTTTGTAATTAAGTATTTAATAAAACATTACCATTTAACTAACCTGTTAACTAAATTGTGTGCAAACATAATTTACAAACAACTATAACATTACTACATAGCAATATTAATTCAAATATGCATAAATGTAATTTCTAGGTCACTGTCTATTTAACAATTTAAATCATATATTATGTTCTCTTAACATATTCAATTTGACCTTTCTTAAATCCAGCTGTTGATAAGAAGTATCTTGTTAATACTTCTCTTTGTTGATTAGCTAGGAATGTTGCACTATTGCTGCCAAGCTTGTGAAAATCGTTCATTATACAGCCTTCAACTTCTTCTCTGCATTTGCCTAATATATCGTACTATCTTTAAGATTAGGTGGACAATAACGCTCTCTAACTGGAGTTGCTGTCCAAATGAAGTTATGAAGAGACTGTAGCTTTTACAATATTATCTGCTGTTTCTGGGGAGGCACAGATTAATCTGCAGAATATTGGTCATCTTGCAACTAATATTCCAAAGGTATTTTCTATTATTCGCCTAGCTCTAGACAATCGATAATTAAATACTGCCTTAACTATATTAAGTACTTTCCCAGAATATGGCCGCCTTAAATTTATTGTTAAGGGAAAAGGCTGAATCTCCAAGAAAGAAAAATGGGAAAGATATAATACTGTTTTTCAGATTTTGGGGTTTAGATATTGGCAATCTCTGATATTTTAATTTTTGTCCAAATGCAGATGAACTGAAAACACCCGCATCGTTTATGGAACCATATGCTCCAATATCTACATATGTAAATTTGTCTGCAACACAAATGCCTAACTAGAGTATACTAAAATAAGCCTTACAATTGTGATACAGAAAAAATATTACTATTAGCGATAGAACAGTTTTCTACCATCACTAATTCGCCACTTCCTTTACTAAAGAAAGATTTTTAGTTTTATCTTTCATTATCGTTCGAAAACTAAAAACTTGTAAGGAAATGTAGAAAACAAGTCATCTGGATAAAATTCACATAGTCTGTTTGCTTTTTTGATAATTTCTTCATCAGGCCAAACACCAAGATGTTCTGGTTGTAGAAATTGCGAATTTGGTCAAAATATCCTTCCTGCTAACAAAACGTAGTGTCATTTATGACGTCTAGATATACATTGAACACAGTTATTCTTAACTTTTCTTATGTTTTTTTTATATGTTCATCTACCGCCAATTCGTCAAAAAAAATTTTTAGTGTGACTCCTGTCATTTAGTTACAAAAGTGGAGGCTATTTTTAAGGTATTTGCAACGTGTTCGGCTTCTTTCATAATATAAATGAAAAATTGTTTTCCTTATTTGATCATCTTATTTTGAACTGTACATAAAAGTGATGCGACTGTTAAATTAATTGAGAATTGTAAATATTTTAAAATTTCGTTAGTAGATTGTAAACTTTACACTGGAAAAACCAGAATCACGATCAACTCAAATGAATTTGCTTCTTTTTTAATCATTAAAGCTTCTATTTTTCAGATGTTTTATTTGATAAAAAAAGTATATTTTCAAGACACATCATAACACCAACCAAATTCGTTCTTAAAGAAAACAGGCAATCAAATCTTAATGACCATCTAGTTGGACAAAGCCTCTTGAGTGTACATTTCATATTCCTTATGTCGTTTAACCTATGCAAACGTGGCAAGCTTCTACTAAAGTAAACGTAAATTCGTTCCACAGTAGTGGAAAATTTGCAAATTTATTACTAGATTTAAATTGTGCGAGGCACGTAAGGTACGTAAGCAGCCGCTGGATTCCAATTTTTGATATGTGCTTAAAGACCCCTTTATTTACCACTCATATTTGCAGCACCATCATAACCTTCTTTACAGCACTTTCAGATCAATATTATTGTTCTCAAGAATGCTTCGTTTTCAAATGACTATCCGGATCGATTTTTTTAGTTCATAAAATCCTATAAGTTTCGAAAATGATTAACTTATTTTCCATACCTGCTTTAACATATTGAATTATAACACTCAATTGATCTACAGGCATCTTCAGTAGTGCCCAGCAAAAGAAAAAAATGGAGCTTGTCTAATTTCACTTAAGATTGGTCTTAATAAAGCAGTCGACAAAAGGTGTATTAATTCATTCTGTATTTTTAGACTGAAATATTTTATTCTATTGTTTTCATTTTCAATGTGGGCTATTATTAATGGATCATATAAAGCCAACAAATCAACAATATTTAAAATATTTCCCTTATTCTGGGATGATCTGCTTTCATCGTGACCCCGAAAGGAAATTTTGCATCTTCTCAAGGTTAAAATACCATTTAGAATTCTAGATAGAATAGCAACAATTTTTACTTTAATGTCATTTTTAGCAAAATATGATATTATTGTTTTATTATTTTTCTAGTGATCATAAGTTAAACAAGAAGTAGGTGGCACCACAGAACATTCATGTGTAACTATTATTTTTGTTAACCCTTGCCAGTCATTAATAGTACCATTACATCAAGCATCATTAAAATTTTTGCTCCCCCTGTCCGAAAAGAGATAGTAAACATAACAATAAACTGCGTTTAATATTGTTGAATAAGAAAACCAAATTCTATGGATAGCTTGAGAAGTTTTAGCTATAGTTTAATAATACTCGTTAATAAAACTTCTCTTTGATCCGAATCTTTAAGAAAAGGGTTGTTTGACTGATAAGGTTCTAAACGGATATTTACCTTCATCTCATCATCCAAATCTTGAACGTATCGTTCTCAGTCAGTCAATTAATATTGCAGCACTTTCAAGCTCAGCCTCAAAAGTTTCCTACTGTAAATCTAAGATATCGTCGGTTCTTGAAGAAAATACATCTTCAATGTTTTGGTTCCAGTCGTATTTTATAATATCACTATTATCGCTATGAACACCGACTCTAGTACTGCATATACCACTACAATTCAGTACCAAATATGTATTTGCCTTTTTAAAGAAAACATCAATTTATGTCATTTTCTAATAGATTGTTCTTATTCACATCCCATTTTACATTTTTCACCACTTAAATACTTACGCTTTTTTAAACTCATTTCAATAATATCCTAATAACTGTTCGATCAAAACTGCTGAAATAAAGGATAACAAAAACCAATACTTTTAAGAAAATTAAAATCACAAGTTGTCCAAATCATGTAATTGAACAGTGGCAAAGTATTCTTTACAAATGCACAAAACAGAAACTACAATGGCACTGTCCTACTCTGTGTTTCGTTCTGATAGCATATAATGTACAGCACTGGACTAATGCCATTCAATAAATATAAGGACTATCATGACCAGTTATTGAACTTGCTAGAAGAAAATAAAGCAAACCAAATCTTATGATAAACAATTTCTTGAAACCTTGTAGTTTCTACAAAACAATTTATTGTCCAGTATCCGACCTTTTCGGCCTTTCATTTATTCTTGTAAAACAAATATTAAGAACATATTATACCTGCCCACAGTCGACAGGATTACAAGATAACACTTTTAATCAGTCACTCATCTTGGACAAGTTACCTATTTCTACTATATCGTATAATGCAAATACGAATTATTAAACCCTAAAACTTCCAAACAATCTGAAAATGCGTCTTTAATGATTTCAATAGGAATACAATGATATACGTTCTTTGTTCCTTTTTCTTAGAATCAAATCCTTTCAAAAGAAGAAATTTCTCATTTACAGAGGAAGTTTAACAAAAAAACTGTCAATATTAATACACGTAACATGCGAACTATTATTGAATATTGTTATGGGCCCCCTATGATCATCCCCCACGTGCAAAGCGGGCCAGTTAGTTCCGCCTCAATAGAAATATGATGTTTATAAAGTATACTTTAAGGTATCTGTGGTTACGTGCTTGTTTTCAAGTCACACAGATAAACAAAATTTGTGTAGAAACAATCCGGTAAATTTTAATTGCTTTGGTATATATCAAATAGATTTAGAACAAACCTATTAAAGACCACAAAAAGTCAAGCATCACCCATTTACTGCGGTGTGTTGGTTTACAATGAGACGCCTGCATTATTGAAATTGTCTAACAAACTAATATTTACCAAACTTTTAAAGCGCTATCATCATCATTAGGTCTTCAGTCCTGGAACTGGTTAGACGCGTACCATCATTGTTTACTATTCTGAACTAACCTACAGATTTCCCTGAAATTCGCACAGTCTGCATCTATCACTATCTGATCTAGGTCAACATCTACCTCTTTTCCTATCTCTGCTTGTAATATATCCCATACTATTTGGGGGAGCGGGATGCGGTGCGTACAATATCCCCCTTAAGCGAGTCAATGTTCTGTATAATAGCGGCCTTCGATAGCGTGGAGAATGTGTACCCCAAGAAATCAACGTTACAAATAACTACAAGTCTAGGATTGCTAGTACTTACCTGTGGCCTTGCTTGACAAACTGCTCCAGGAAACAGGACAGCAATCTTCGGCTGGCACACCCGTTGAAAACCCGTGGAACACAAACCATAAAAATTGGTAGCGATAAATTAAAACTGCGTGTTCTCAAAATTGACATTTGGCTTCTGATTTCATATTGTTATTTTTTTTTGTAGTTACGTCAAACCCAAGCGACGCGATTATAATGTACAAATACAACCCCGAGGTGCAGGCTGTAACCCAGAACAGAACGTCGAGACAAGACCCCATAGCTACCAGCATCATCCAGATCATAGCTATCTGGCGTCTTATTCCTGCGGCGCGAACATTCTCCCCGCTTTGAAAGTATGTAGAACTTTCAATTAACTCAAGTTGTGAAAAAAAATTGAAAACAAAAGAAATAAGTATATAAAGAAAAGAGAAACTAGTATTGCGTAATAAATTAAGCTAAATAACTAAACAATCCCGATTGTGAGATTACTGATTAGGTATTGGGCATAATTTTACTACCGGGCGTTTAAGTTTAGTAGTTCTGGTTTTAACCAAAGCCACGCGAATAACTCCATCAGCCTCAGGGTACACTTCTTCAATAATACCTAAAGGCCAACTTAATGGTCGAACGCCATCTTGCATTAGAATAACAACGGTTCCGACCGTTACAGGATTATCGGGCATGCACCACTTTTTTCTAAACTGTAATGTGTGCAAGTACTCAATCCTCCATTTGCGCCAAAATGATTGAACTAACGAATCTAGTAAGCGTTTACGATCCCTCACTGTCAAATGCTCTTTTGACATATCGTAAGCGGGTAAATATTGTAGGGGAGTTTGCATTAAAAAATGTGCTGGAGTTAACACTTCCGGATAAGGATCCTCCGACAACACGCAAAGGGGCCTTGAATTTAGAAGTGCCTCAATTTGGATCAGCACAGTCAAAAGTTCCTCATATGTGAGTAAATGACCACCGACAATGCGGTACAGATGCGTTTTAAAAGATTTTACCGTCGATTCCCAAATTCCACCAAAATGTGGAGCTTGGGGTGGACTCATTTTCCAGGAGATGCGCCGATTATTGAATTCAAGATTTAAAGCAGTTTGAAATTTTGAAGATGTAATCAAATCATAAATTTCATTTAATTTGGACTTGGCTCCTATAAAATTTGTACCATTGTCAGAATCCATACAGGAAACTGGACGCGACGTGACAAAAAGCGCTTGAATGCGTCCAAAAAAGTTTCGGTCGACAAATTCGAGACTAGCTCTATATGGACAGCTTTAGTAGTCAAACAAACAAATATACAGAGATACGCTTTTTGAGAGCGCTGCCCTCTTCTGCGGGAAAGCGTAATATTGATAGGGCCAGCGTAATCCACCCCAGTGTGCGTAAACGCTTTGGCTTGCTGCACACGGCATGATGGTAAGTCTGCCATCATTGGCGTGGGTGTGTTGGATTCACTCGAAAACAAAATTGCATAATCTAATCCTTGATCTTATAATATCTCTAGCAGAAATAATCCAATATTTTTGTTTAATAAGCGAATTAAGAAGATTAGCACCTGTGTGACAATTAATGCGGTGGTAGTGGTCAATTAATAAATTTATTATATGATCTCTTTTTCGTAACAGCAGTGGATGACAAGCGGCAAAAGGCAATCCCGATCGTGATAAACGACCACCCACTCGAATAAGACCCACTTCATCTAGGAAGGGGTTTAAATTTCTTATGTATAAAGGCACAGTGCCCTTTTTTAAACTTTCCATCAGCTCTGAAAATTGCACTAGTTGTAGCGCATGTATTAAATACTGTTCTGCTACATTTAGATCATCAGCGTCAATTCTAAGAGAAAGCTTGACAATTTTACAAAACGTAACACATATACAATAATGCGTAAAGTTTGGACCACGAGGACACAGCTTGTGCCCTCTCATACAATACCGAAGCTCGTGAACAATAATAGCTAAATTTCTTGAACATAATTCCGGAATTTCTTCATTTGGCGAAGCGGAAAACTGTTTAATTGGCCACATATGAGGAGGTAACGACATCCATGATGGACCATTCCACCAAATATCATGCGACAACAGTTGGGAGGGCAACATGCCTCGAGATAGGCAGTCACTGGGGTTTTCTATCCCAGCGATATGGTAAAAGTGCTTAGGGTCTAAGTTGCTTTGAACTTTAGCCACTCTATTAGCGACAAATGTAGACCAACGATGAGGAGAAGAATGAATCCACGATAAGGCTATCGTAGAATCTGAAAATGCGTATAAGTTTTCTATGGGATAACGTGAATTATATATATCATACACGTTTCTTACCAATGTGGATAGTAGAACTGCAGCGCAAAGCTCCAGGCGAGCTAAAGTCACTATTTTTATAGGAGAAACCCTTGATTTTGAACAAGCGAGGCGTATTAAAATATGACCATCTGAATCTGTTACATGCAAGTAGACTGCACAACCAAAGGCTTTTAAACTTGCATCACAGAATGCAACTATGTTTACAGTACAGTCATTAGCGACCTTTAAATGACGTGGGATAACTGCATTCTTTAGTAATGGAAGTTCAGATACAAGCTTGAAGTAATATTCAGTTATATGCTTAGGAGGTACATCATCCCATCCAAGGTTTGCATTCCAGAGATCCTTTATTAGCAATTTGGCGTATAAAATTACAGGCGAGACCAACCCCAATATATCAAATAATCTTGCAACACAAGACAAGATTATTCGTTTGGTGCATGATGCGGTTGAGATTTCTGCGGTTTGAAAGTAAAAGGCGTCGTTTCTAGGATCCCATGACAGACCTAGAATCTTTTGGTTACTACCGTCGGTAAAATTCACAGGTGTACAACTCGATAAAGATAGGGTGCTAAGCAGTTCGAGTGAATTGCTAGCCCACTTAACCAAATCGAACCCTCCGGCCGTAAATAAAGCTATCAGCTGGTGTGATAACTTCACTGCTTCTTAAATATTCAACACAGACGAGACTAGATCGTTCATGTAAAATTTTGACTCTGCCATCCAAGCAGCCTCGGGGTATCTGTATCTTTCATCTGCGGCGAGCTGCTTGACAGTGCGCATAGCAAGAAATGGACTGCATTTTAATCCGAAAGGAACACGAGTGAATTTGAACGAGCGAATGCTCTCGTTACTATCAAAGCGAAATAATATCCTTTGGTATTGATGGTGTTCCTTAATAACACCAATTTGCAAATACATTTGTCGAATATCAGCAGAAATTTAATAAAGGTTTAAATAAATCAGCTTGCAAATTTGGCCCAGGGTACAGGACGTCATTAAGTGATAACCCTGAATGGGTTTTGCACTTGCATCTAAAACAATCCGTACCTTGGTAGTCCTTTTATCTGGTTTTATAACAGCGTGATGAGGTATAAAGTACCCTGATCGTTGTCCAACTCTGGTGGAACCTCTACCAAATAGCGATTTTAATATATTCGTCTATAACTTCGTTATAAGCTTTGCGAAAGTCTGGATTCAATTTAAACTTACGTTCAAGATAGATTAAGCGTTTGTGTGCTACTCCCGAGAGTTACCTAAATTGTGTTCATCTCCAGTGAGAGGTAAAGCAACAGTATAACGACCGTCACTTTCACGCGACATATTTTTGATGAAATCATTTTCACACGCGGTTTCTCGTGGACTGTAGAAGCGAGTAGTAGGAACTTCTTCAAGTTCCCAAAACTTTTGTAAACATTCTTGCAAATCATTATTATTTAATTCGCAGTATGTGGTAGATGTGAAATCATGCTGTTGTTCTGGAGCGGTAATAGGTATTTGACCCATTATTACATGCCCAAGAGTAGTCTTCAATAAAGAAGGCGCGTTGGTAGGAGTATCAATAGGACCGTCTAACAATAAGAACGGAAACAACCGTGCTCCCAGAACTAAATCAATTTGTCCAGGAACATTCCAATGACTATCAGCTAATGGCATTTTGTTAAGCTGTGTCATATGCGATGAATCAATGTATTGAGCAGGTAAATTATCGGTAATACAATCAATTACTAAAACTTGGATGTTATAGGTATGCGGATGAATACGTGATTCTATAGTAAGAGTGGCGTACCCACGTATGGGACGGAGCTCATGCCAACACCTTTAATCACAGAATTATTTAACGGGGTTATGGACAGATTCAGCTGTTCACAACACGTTATAGAGATTAAATTATGTTGCGATGCACAATCAATCAAGCATCTGATAAGCTTTCTTGGATTGTTGTTGGTTCGAGCGAAAACTTGCGCCGTAGATAATAAAACATTGTTCATTGGCGAGATTGCTTTCAAGGTTTTACTGCGAGAATGCGATGTTAACGTCACAGTGTCATTCGTGACGTGTGAGTTATTGTCATTTGAAGGCGGTACAACATTACATAATGCGGTAGAGTTTGAATGCGATGCGTTGAAATTTAACTCATTACTAGCCAAAGAATTTCCATCACCAGGTAGAGCATCAAAATGTAATAATGTATGATGCTTTTGTGGCATGTTTACATACATTTTGCGAATTGCATGTGTAACTAGAGTGCGACAGGCTTAAACAGTTTATACAAGCATGGTTCGATTTTATAAAGGCATAACGATCCTTAGCCACTAATTTTTAAAATCAGCACACTGGTACAAGTGCACATGATTCGACTTACTACAAAGGCACAAGTCACAGTTTTTGATAACTTATTGCCCGTGGTTACAAAGAATGAGTAATTTTAGAACCACCTTGTAACTTCGAATGCGATTGTATCTGCGTAGATTTAGACTCAGTTTTGGATGTGCGTTCTAAAACCTTCACCTGTTCACGTAAAAGGTTACAAATTCGTCGTAAGTTGGCATATCACCAGCTTTTCGGTGCCCATTTTCGAAGGATTTAACAGTATCAGAATCTAACTTCTTTAATCCAATATGGACAAACATAAATTCCTTTAAGTCACAAATTTTTAACTGACCCAAGGCTTGGTAAACAGATGTAAACTTATCTACAAAGTACTCAAGAGATTTTGACGTTGCGTTACTAATTGGTTTGAGTTCAAGCAGTTGATCAAGAAAAGCAGATGCTAAAGCTCGATTATCTTGATATTTTGCAATTAAGGCGTTGTATAACGGTAAATAGTTTTCAGGTGTTGGTGTTATACCATGACAAATATTTTTTGCTTTACCAACTAATACGGATAACAAGTGCTGAATTCGTTCCGTATCAGATAGATGTTCATTCTCATGTATTAAAATGTTAAAGTTTTGAATAAATATGGGCCAATCGGCCAAATTATTTCCAGAAAAAGGGGCTAGCGAAATGCGAGGCAACTTAAAGTAATTTTCTTTGTGTTTGGTATCATGCCCAATCTCCGGTTTATCAATTTGTTTCATTGACAAAAAGCGTTCCCTTGCAGACTGAATAGAGCTGCACATTTCCGTAAATGACCACACGGTTTCAAATTCAGGTTCAAACTCTTCAATTAAGCGCATTGATAAACTATTGATTTCATCCGCTAACGTCATAAACTCGCTGCGTAGTCCGATAACATGCAAAGATTTGGACAAAAAACTTTCTATCTGTACCGTGTCTTGTTTTTCTGGAATAGCAGCAACTAGCTTTTGTGCGTAACTAAAATACGACGCAAACTTTGACTGCAAGAAAGCTAAACGAGCCTCCTCTTCAGTCCGTTTACTCGTTTGAAGAATTGCGGTTTCTTTATTAGATGCGCGTGCACCTCTGGGCATGATGACAGTTATAGCGCCGGTAACAATACATCAAGTATGTTTGTTAAGAAGCGGATAAGAAGCGCAATGCGGAAACTTATGAATTATGCCAGTACCTAATGCAGTTTCAGATTGTTTTTTTTGTATCCGGTTCGATTAAAATCAAACTTTTATGGGGGAGCGGGATGCGGTGCGTACAATATCCCCCTTAAGCGAGTCAATGTTCTGTATAATAGCGGCCTTCGATAGCGTGGAGAATGTGTACCCCAAGAAATCAACGTTACAAATAACTACAAGTCTAGGATTGCTAGTACTTACCTGTGGCCTTGCTTGACAAACTGCTCCAGGAAACAGGACAGCAATCTTCGGCTGGCACACCCGTTGAAAACCCGTGGAACACAAACCATAAAAATTGGTAGCGATAAATTAAAACTGCGTGTTCTCAAAATTGACATTTGGCTTCTGATTTCATATTGTTATTTTTTTTTGTAGTTACGTCAAACCCAAGCGACGCGATTATAATGTACAAATACAACCCCGAGGTGCAGGCTGTAACCCAGAACAGAACGTCGAGACAAGACCCCAAAGCTACCAGCATCATCCAGATCATAGCTATCTGGCGTCTTATTCCTGCGGCGCGAACACTATTACCCAAAAATCCCTTAGAATGTATTCTGCCCTTCTATTTCTCTTATCTTTTTCCCTAGATATCCTTGTTTCCCTACTATTTCTATAACCTATTTGTTATTATCTTTGTCTGTCCATGCTATCGTCCTCATACACCTGAAGCACAGCATTTCAAAAGACTGTGTATACAGCTCGTTCCCCTTCTATTGTTTTCTAATTTTATGCCCTATTTCACCGAGATTCAGTGAGGGGGGTTAAGCAACCTGTGGCTACCAAGATCCCCCAACACTTAGATATTTGCCGAAATAATGGTTTTCCAGTAAATCCTTTCACACACTTAACATTATTTGAGAATGTTGTCCAACCAATTCTTGTAGTTACTTATAATAATCATCATGTTTAAGCACAGTTATTTTCTCGTCATTAGTTTATCCATCTTGGGATTGGTTGGATGCGTACCTCCATTGATTTCTATTCTGGGCTAGCCTACACATCTCCCTGAAATTCCTGCAGCCTACATCTTTTACTATCTGCGTGCAGTAGTCTAGCCTAGGTCTGCCTCTTCTTCTCTTTTTTCCTATCTCTGCTTCTAATATATTTCGCACTATTCCCTCATGCCGTAGTATGTGGCCTATCATCCTATCTCTCCTATTTTGTACCGTTTTCCACATACTTCTTTCTTCCCCTACCATTTTTAGTACCTCTTCGTTCTTAACTTTGTCTGTCCATGATATCTTCATCATACGTCTGTAGCACCACATTTCAAAGGCTTCTAGCTTTTTCTTGTCCACTTCTCCTACTGTCCAGGCTTCACAGCCGTACAGTGCTGTGCTCCACACATATGTTTTAAGCAATCTTTTCCTTGTTTCTATGTTTGTGGTCTTTGAGCACAGTAGTTGCTTTTCTTGTTAAATGTAGCACGACCTTGTGCTAATCTTTGTTTTATATCTTTTGTGCTTTTCCCATCTTGCGTTATTTGGCTTCCTAGGTAGCAGAATTCCTTAACCTCTTGTAACTTCGTGTTAAATACTTGTATTCTTGTTTTGATTTATTTTCCTACCTTTGCAAACTAGAACTTTAGTTTTAGTTTTGTTAATTTTCATACCGTATGTCTCTGTTAGAACCGTTTCCATTTCATTAAGAGCAGCTTCTAACTCTTCATTGCTAGACGCTAATACCACTATATCATCTGCAAATCTAAGCATATCAATTTTTTGTCCCTGCATAGTAATTCCAAATGTCTTCCTGCATTTGACAGTATTCATTGCCTCTTCTATGTACAAGTTAAAAATCAATGGGGATAGGGCACATCCCTGTCTCACCCCTTTCCTAATGTTTACTTCTCTACGTTCCTGCTCTAACTCTATTACTGCTGTTTGCTCTTTGTATAAGCTATGTACTATTCGTCTATCCCTATAACTCATTCCAATCTTTTTAGTATTTCAAACATTTTTTCCATTTTACATTGTCGAATGCTTTTTCCAGATCTACAAACCCTATATACACGCTTTCCCCTTTTTCTGTTGTTTTCTCCATTATCACTCTCAGAGCTAAAATAGCCTCCCGTGTTCCCCTGTTTCTCCTAAACCCAAATTGGTCTTCTCCTAGTATTTCTTCCGCCCGTTTTTCCATTCGTCTTTGCACAATTCTAGTTAATATTTTTGACATGTGTGCTGTCAAACTTATTGTTCGAAAATTTTCACATCTATCCGCGCCTTTCTTTTTTGGTATAGTTACTATGATGCTCCGTTTGAAATCTTTGGGTATCTCGCCTGTCTCATACATATAGCTTACAAGTTGGAAGAGACGTTCTGTTACAGCTTGTCCAGCGGCTTTTAGAGTTTCTGCTTGCACCTTATCTGTACCCGGCGCCTTACCATTTTTCAGACTCTTTAATGCTAATTCAAACTCATCTCTAAGTATAGGATATCCCAAGTCATCATTTTCAATGTCTGATTCCTGTTCTAATGCAGTTAGATTCTCTCCTGCATATAAATTCCTATATATTCTTGCCATCTACCCACTTTCTCTACGTTTTCTATGATGACGTTTCCTTGTGCGTCCCTTATATTTTTGCTATACGGTTTTATATCCCTAAAATTCATTCTAATTAATTTGTATGCTTCGTCTGTCTTTCCTATTTCCATCTTCGTTTGTATCTCTTTGCACTTTTCATCAATCCATTGTTCTTTAGCTTTCCTGCATTTTGAATAATTTCCCATTTTATGGCTTTGTATCTCTGTTTTCCTGTTTCGTCTGATTTATTTTGTATTTTCGTCTTTCTTCTATTAAATTCAGGATATCCTTTGTTATTCATGGTTTCTTATTTTCTTTTGTGTATACCCCAGAATATCTCTGGCCGCCATGTCTAGGCTGGATTTAATGTTATTCCATTCTGTTTCTACTTCCTTAGTATCAGATATTTTCCCGCTATCTTTGAGAAATTCATTTGACTTTTTTTCGAATCTTTCTTGAATATCTTTATCTTTTAGTTTCTCTAAGTCCAAGTGCCTTTTTCCGTTTCTTTTTTGCACATTCTTAAATTTAAGTGCGGCCTTCATAATTACGATGTTGTGGTCAGTGTCTATATCTGCTTCTGGGTAGCTTCTACAGTCTTTTACTTGATTCCTAAACCGTTGTCTAACAAGAATGTAATCTATTTGATATCTTCCTATATCTCCTGGCATCTTCCACGTATATCGTCTTCTAGCATGATGTTGAAATAATGTGTTTGTGATGATTAAATTGTTCTTGTCACAAAATTCTACCAGCCTATTTCCCCTGTCGTTTCTCGTGCCTAAACCAAATAAACCTACTACTGCTGCTTCCCTACCCTCACCTACCACGGCATTAAAATCCCCCGTAATTATTAAATTTTCCTGTCCTTTTACGTATCTTAATATGTCTTCGATATCTTGGTAGATGGCTTCTACCTCTTCGTCACTGTAGCTAGAGGTGGGCATGTATACTTGTATTATTACTGTGTTTACCGGTTTAGATTTTAATCTAACCATAAGTACTCTTTCGTTCTTTTGTAAGTAATTTTCTACACAGTATCCTATCTTTTTCCGCATAACTATCCCCACGCCCAAATTTCCTTCCTCTGCTCCTATATGAATTACCCTGAAGTCTCCACTCCAAAATCCCCGCCTCTGGCCACCGAACTTCGCTGATCCCTACTATGTCTAGTGATAACCTATTCATTTCGATTTTTAGGTTCTCTAGCTTACCCACTTGCTTCATACTTCTAACATTCCACGCTCCGACTCGCAGAATGTTCCCGACTCTTATTTTTAACTTTCCGATCGCATCCTCCAAGTAGTCCCTCCCGGAGATCCGAATGGGGGACTATTTTAACTTCGTAATATTTTACCCCAGAGAATGCCATCATTTTATTATAATTTAGGTACGCTGTGTACTTGGGAGATAATGTGTTGGTTTCCCGTTGCCTTCCACATCGCGGTAGTGTGTCTTAGACTGCCATACCGACCCCTATGGTCTCTGCCAATCTAAGTACCGAAAGAGCCGCTGCCCTCTTTCGGGGACCTGTCTTAGTCTGGTTCCTCACTAACGACCCTTCTACTTTGGTTGGACCTGTAGTTTGGCTCTTTAGCTCATTAGAACACGCAAGCCATTTCACCTGTTCTAGTAATTTAGGACTTCGGCAAGGTGCAGGTCCATTCGAAATGCTATATTTCGATTATAAAGTTCCATGATATGATACGCCTTTATCAGTGTTAAATGTTATATGTTAAATGTCGAGTATGCATCAGGAATCAGTGTTACTAAAATAACATATCTTTTTATTTAAATTTAAATATTCCGTACACATTACTGATTTGAAATTATATTCGATGAGCTTTAAATGTCATGCAGATGTACATTAACATAATTGATTAATTAAACATAAGAAATTGCCTTTATATACTTATCTTAGTAGTACAATACGGTTAACTGAATGATTGTGCATTCATCACTAGTTCTTTTTTTTTGTATTTATTAGGTCCTTTTACCAGTGTTTTTCATTGCTTTGGGGTCATGAATAAAGCAACTTTTTTTTTTAATTCTATGGCATATTCTAATGGCAGCAGCTTTTATTGTTTAGGTATTAATTTTAGAATAAAATTAACATTGACTATCCATATGATCCTCTGTATAAAAATTTAGTGTTGCACGTTATTACATAATTCTTTACCCCAGTTGCGAAATGCATTTCGTCTGGTAGATAGTTTTTTTCTTTATTGCTGTTGTCTACGACTACATAATTTTTTTGGTATTTATTTATCAAGTTATTTTTAAGGAATGCTTGTTGACACTATGTAAGTATACATACATATTTTTTTTAATGAGTATTTTGAATATAAGGATGGGAATATAAATAATTTAAGAAATTGTATTAAACAAGTGACTGAGCACAATCCACAAAATATTTTTTTTAATTTTTGTTTTATGTGAATACTAGAATTGAAGTCAAACATTAGTTTGAGAGTTTGAGGTGACTAAGCAGTGTATTAATTATTTTTGCAAAGATTTTTGTACTGTGTAAATTCTCCGGAATAAAAATATTGTTTTCTAAGCTGGTCGGCTTTCCTTTTTGTAACATGTTTTTTTACTAAAGGTTTTGTACATAAACCTTCTTTCTTGGGGTTTCTTTTTCTTTTTTGTTATCCACCCCACTCTATGACTTTCTAGCAAGTACGACATTCTTTTGATTCTTTTTCTTGTTGCAATACTCGGTGCAGACTATTTTCGTTGCATACGTTGCTTTTTTCTTGTCTGGACGGAATACCGTATCACTTCATCGGCATTTTACAACGTTTGATTCAGTTATGACTGATTTAGTATATGCGGGAGCCACGCTTGATAAGATGGTTAAAACATATCATTTATTACTTACATTACCCAGCTCTTATGATGAAATTGTCACACCGTTAGACACCTTAGGTTAAAATTTACCACTTGCTCTTGTTAAAACCAGACTGTTGGAACAGGAAGTAAAATTATGTAGAGAAAAAAACTACTATTAATTTACAGGTGTTAAAAGCATATGCTGTTGTGAATGAACCTGCACCTTGAAGTTTAGATTACCAGAATGTGCAGAATGGTTTAAGAGTTCCAGTAATCTATAGAGTTGAACTACAGGTTTAACCAAATTAGTGGGATCTTTAATGAAAAACCAGACCAAGACAGGTCCCTGAAAGAGGGCAGCAGCTCTTTCGGTACTTAGAGTGGCAGAAACCATATGGGTCTGTATGGCGTTCTAAGAGACACTACTGCGATGTGGAAGGCAACGGCAAACTACTACATTACCTTCCAAGTACACAGCATACTTAAATTGTTATTTAAGATGATGTCATTCTCTGAGGTAAAAAATTCCGGTGTTCCTCATTCGGATCTCCGAGAGGACTACTTCGGAGATTGTGATCAGAAAATTTAGAAAAAGAGTCGGCAAAATTCTGCGAGTCGGAGCGTGGAGTGTCAGAAGTATGGAGCAAGTAGGTAAGCTAGAGGACTTGAAATTGAAATAGATAGATTAGCATTAGACATAGTAAAGATTAGCGAAGTTCAGTGGCCAGAGGAAGGGGATTTTTGGAGCGGAGACTTTAGAGTAATTCATACACGATCAGAAGAAAAAATTAATGTGTGGAGATATTTATAAGACAAAAATTAGGACACTGTAGAAAACTATCTACAAAAGAACGAAAGATTAGAACTTGAACTGGTAAATACAGTAATAATACAAGTATACATGCCCTCCTCTAGCTACAGTGAGAAAGAGGTAGAAGCGATTTACAAAGATATTGAAGACATGCTAAGATACATAAAAGGACATGAAAGTTTAATAATATGGAAGACTTTAATGCGGTGTTAGGTGGGGATAGAGAAGGAACGGCAGTAGGTTTATTAGGTTTAGGCACGAAAATGACAGTGGAAATAGGTTGGTAGAATTTTGCAACAAAAACAATTTAACCATCACAAACACATGATTTTAACATCACGCTAGAAGACGACACACGTGGAAGAGGCCGGGAGATATAGAAAGATATCAAATGGATTACATTATTGTTAGACAACGGTTAAGGAATCAAGTAAAAGACTGTAGAAGTTACCCAGAAGCAGATATAGACAATGACCACAACATTGTTATTAGAAGGTGGTTCTTAAATTTAAATATTTGGAAAAGGGAATGGAAAAAGGCACTTTGACTTTGAGAAACTAAAAGATATATATATATATATATATATATATATATATATATATATATCCACGAAAGATTGAGAAAAAGTCAAATGAATTGCTAAAAGATATTGGGAAAATTTCTGATACTAAGGAAGTAGAAATAGAATGGAATAACATTAAATTCAGTTTAGGCATGATGTCCAGCGATATTCTGGGGTATACACAAAAAAAAAGAAACTATGCATAACAAAGGATATGCTGAATTTAATAGAAGAAAGAAGAAAATACAAAAGCAGACCGGATGAAGCTGGAAAGCACAGATACATAAAGTGGGAAATATTCGCAATTGCAGGAAAGCTAAAGAGCAATGGATTGATGAAAAGTGCAAAGAAGTACAAACTTAGATGGAAACAGAAAAGACAGACAAATATACAAACTAATTAGGATGAATTTTAGGGATATAAAACCATATAGCAAAATATGCGGCGCAGAAGGAGACATCATTATAGAAAATGTACGGAAAGTGGTTAGATGGTAAGAATATATAGAGACTTTATATGTAAGAGAGGAACAAACAGCACTAGAACAGGAATCAGACATTGAAAACAATGACTTGGGATATCCTATACTTAGAGATGTGTTTGAATTAGCATTAAAGGGTCTGAAAAATAATGCGCCGAGTACAGATAAGGTGCAAGCAGAAACTCTAAAAGCCGCTGGACAAGCAATAACAGAACGTCTCTTCCAACTTGTAAGCTACATGTATGAGACAGGTGAGATATCCCAAGATTTCAAATGTAACATATAGTCACTATACCAAAAAAGAGAGGCGCAGATAGTTGTGAAAATTTTCGAACAATAAGTTTGACAGCACACGTGTCAAAAATATTAACCAGAATTGTACATAGACGAATGGAAAAATGAGCTGAAGAAGTATTAGGAGAAGATCAATTTGGGTTTAGGCGAAACAGGGGAACACGGGAGGCTATTTTAGCTCTGAGGGTGATAATGGAGAAGACAATAGAAAAAGGGGAGAGTGTGTATATAGAGTTTGTAGATCTGGGAAAAGCTTTTGACAATGTAAAATGGAAAAAAATGTTCGGAATATGCAAAAAGATTGGAATGAGGATTAGGGATAGACGGATAGTACATAGCTTAGACAAAGAGCAAACAGTTGTAATAGAATTAGAGCAGGAACATAGAGAAGGAGCTATTAGGAATATAATTTTTAACTTGTTTATTGAAGAGGCAATGAATACTGTCAAATGCAGGAATTTGGAATTATTATGCAGGGACAAAATATTGATATGCTTAGATTTGCAGATGATATAACGGTATTAGCATCTAGCAAAGAACAGTTAGAAGCTGCTCTAAATGAAATGGAAACAGTTCTAACAGAGAGATACGGCATGAAAATTAACAAAAATAAAACTAAAGTACTACAACAAATAAGAAACGAGAACTAACAAGGGATTAAGGATTTCTGCTACCTACGAAGTCAAATAATGCAAGATGGGAAAAGTGGAAAAGATATAAAACAAAGATTAGCACAAGGTCGTGCTACATTTAACAAGAAAAAGAAATTACTGTGTTCAAAGACAACAAACACGGAAATAAGTAAAAGATTGCTGAAACTTGGACATTAGAAGAAGGGGACAGGAAAAAGATAAAAGCATTTAAAAGTGGTGTTACATATATATGATAAAGATATCATGGACAGACAAAGTTAAGAACAAAGAGGTTCTAGAAATGGTAGGGGAAGAAACATGTGAAAAACAATAAAAAATAGGAGTGATAGGATGATAGGTCACATACTAAGGCATGAAGGAATAGTGCGGAATATATTAGAAGCAGAGATAGGAAAAAAGAGAGGTAGATGTAGACCTAGGTTAGACTATTGCACACAGATAGTCAAACATGTAGGCTTTGGGAATTTCAGGGAAATGTGTACACTAGCTCAGAATAGAAACAATGGAGGTATGCGTCCAACCAGTTTCAAGACAGAAAACCTTATGACGAAAAAATAATTGTTCTTAAACCTTATGATTATTATAAGCAACTACAAGCGTTGGTTTCTACAATATTCTCAACTAATGTTAATTGTGTGAAAGGATTTACGAGAAAACTATTAATTCAGCAAATGTCTGTGTTGGGGAATCTTGGTAGGAACAGGCTGCTTAACTCCCTTCACATACGACTAAATATCAGTGAAATAGGGTATATATTTACAAAACAATGGAAGGGAAATCGGGCTGTGTCTAACAAGTAAGAGCAGTTGCTATGTTCGAAGACAACAAACATAGAAACAAGGAAAAAATTGTTGGAAGCATATGTGTGGAGCACAACACTGTACAACTATGAAATAGAGACAGTAACAGAAGCAGAAAGGAAAAAGGGTAGAAGTCTTTTGGAATGCGGTGCTTCAGATGTATGATCATGATAGCATGGGCAGACAAAGTTACCAAAGAAGTTCTAGAAATAGTAGAGGAAGAAAGATATCTCTGGAAAAAATGGGAGAAATAGGACAAGACACGTTCTAAGGCATTTGGAGAATAGTGTGGGATATATTACAGGCAGAGATAGGAGAAAACAGAGTTAAAGGTAGACGTGGATCAGACTATTGCACGCAGACAGTGAAAGATGTGGGCTCTGGAAATTTCAGGAAAATGTGTAGATTGCCCAGAATACAAAACAATAGAAGCACTCGTCTAACCAGTTCCAGGACTGAAGACCTAATGATGATGATGGAGCTAAAGTTTAGGTTGAATTTTTATTTCAATTTATTTAAAAACTAGGTACATAAATATATTTGTAAGGTTATCCAGCTACCCTTTGATGGAATCTTATTGAGAAGAGGCATATTATTTTACAAATTTCTTTGATTATGAGAGAATTAATGTGTTTTTAAGGTATTTTTGAGAAAGGTAAATAAATATAAGGTGATAAAGTTTAGGATACCACAACATTATTTATACGAAATATCTTTCATTTAGAAACGAATATCAAAGGGATTCCAGTGACTGGCGGTTTGATGTCCCCCAATTATGACACAGAAAAAGCCTTTCTTGGTAAGTAATAGTGAAACATAGGTTTTTGTTTGTATTTCCGCTCTTTTATTTATTATTTTTATTTTTGTATTATTTTTAGTTAGTTTTTCTATTTTTTGTCATTTTTCCCATAGGAACACACTCCCGTACCACTGCAGTCGACGCACCCTTATATTGTTATGGAGTCCCCACCCCTTTAGAGCAAATCAAATTTATTGATTTCATGCTCAAATTATCCATAACATGTAGTTCTAACAAACGCATTAATTGTTTTGTTATAGAGATTGGGAAAGTCTCCAGAAAGCTCGAAGCAAAAAGAAACATAAATATTTATGGTTCCGGTCCCAACCTGGAACCATAAATATTTATAATGACTCTGACCATGAAAGCCTCCGACAAAAAGAAACTTCACGTAATTTTATTACATTTCGTTTTGTACATTATTGTTCATTACTGAGATGTTGAAATAGAACTTTTCTTAATGAGGTAAGCAGTATCAAGATATGTTCATTCAAAAGTTATCACATCTAACAGTGAGCTTATATCATTTTCAATTATAGAAGAGCAAAAGAACAAAAAACAATTAAAAACGATATCCCTTGGTTGCTCGGAATTTTTTGCTCTGGCAACACTGGTAGTGCAAGCAGTCAATGTTTTCTAGTATCTTTTTATTTTGATTATTAATACAGTACCTCGATGCACAGGTTATTCAAAGTCAACCAACTTCCAACAATAATACTATTATGCCATTTCTTTTATTCTTTGTCCATTTCATACTACCGCTAATAATATAAATAAAATACAAATTTAGATAATTAAAAGCTAACCTTCATAGTTTTGACTGATGTAAATAATTCTCAAAGTATTAATTTTATAGCGTCCTTGGTATTAACTTAAGAAATATTTAAATCATGAACACAAAACTAAAACACTTCCTTAGTATACTATTGTCTTAAAAGCATTTATTGTTTCAATACTGCATATTTATACCTTTCTGAAATTGCTTTATGTAACTTTCTATTTCAAAATGCTATCATACCAAGAAGAATAAACAAAAAGCAGTATTTCCCGGTTTGTGGGAAAAGTTTTGGATTTACCAGCATAAGAAAAGTAAAAATTATTGTACAAACTAATTAATCATTACTCTGGAGAACATTTATATATTATGAAATTATGTTTGAACCTTATTATTAAATATACTTATTAGCGAAATATTATTATTTTACTTTGTCCAGTAATGTTCTAGGTTTAAAACTACATAAGTTTATAAATAATTGTTAACGTAATATATATTTTTTATCTAGCTCATTTAAAATTGAATTTTTAGAGAAGTCCAAACATTTTTATTTATAACTGATGCATAATCAATGCTACCTAGTGTAGAAGATGGGAACAAAATGAGGTTACATTCCCCCAGGACTCAGTGAAGTGTTATATTGACCATTCACGAATAGGGTATACAGGACTGTTAAGGCAGATGAATTTCTGAATAGTAGTAGAGCTCAACAGAACTTTCCTTTATGTCGATATACAACTATCTTCCAGGCAGAGGTATATGCAATATTAAAAGTGGCTGAAAGTCAAGAGATAAGAGAGGTAGAAGAGTGGAGGGTTATTATCTGCTCATATAGTCAAGCAGCACTCCAAGCAATCTGCTCTCACAGAACCAGATACCCACTCGTTTAAAAGTGTGGAGACGCATCGACTGAATTAGCCACTCAGAAAGAAGTTCAGCTCTTCTGAGTACTAGAACACCACGGTGTGCAGGGAAATGAAGAAGCTGATAGGTTTGGTAAGCAGAGTGCAGAAATACCTTATTTAAGGCAAGGACCGGGCATAGGTTTAATGAGGAAATCAGCGATGTCCAAATTAAAAGTAGTGGAAAAGATATGGGGACTGTAGACAATCAAACATAATGATAGCCAGGCCGGGCGAGTCAAGAACGACATGGCTATTAAATAAAGATGGGAAAACACTTAATGTGTTGGTGAAAATCCTCACAGACCATTGCAGATTATGGAGACATCTGGTCCTGCTGGATATAGAAGCAGAGTCTAGGTGTCCAACATGTAAAAGGCAGGAGGAAACTGATAGCAACTACATAGAGAAATGTGAGGAGTATAAGAGGTTAAGATATGGAGCCCTGAGCTCATGAAGCTTGATGCAGGAGTTAATCTCCATTCTCTGGCCAGATATGTTGGTTTTCAAGCGGTATCTCTCTGCTAGTACTGTTTCGGTTTTATTAAGAGCTGTGTCTAACTCTTCATTGCTAGATTCTAGTACCATCTGTAAATCTAAACATATCGATCGTTTGTTCCTGCATAATAGTTCCAAAGATCATCCTGCATTTGACAGTTTTCACTGCTTCTTCGATACAAGTTAAAAATAAATGGGGAATAGCGCACATCCCTGTCTTTTCCGTCCTGGAACCAGTTGTATGCATACCACTAATGTTTTCTATTCTGAGCCAACCCATACTTTCCTGAAAATTCCCCATCCAACATCTTTCACTATTTGTGTGCAATAGTCTATGTCTATATCCCTTTTTCGTTTCTCAGCTTCTAATATATTCCGCATTATTTCCTCAGGTCTTAGTGTGTGTCCTATCATCCTATCTCCCATATTATTTAAATATTTCTATCTTTTCCTACCATTCTCAGTACCTCTTTGTTTTTAACTTCGTCTGTCTACGATATCTTTATCATATGTCTTTAGCACCACGTTTCAAAGACTTCCATCTTCTTCCTGTTCACTTCTCCTACTGTCCACACTTCACAGTGCTGTGCCCCACACATATCTTCAGCAATCTTTCCTTGTGTCTATGTTTGTAGTCTTCAAACATAGTAGTTGCTTTTTCTTGTTAAATACAGCATGGCCTTGGAATAATCTTTGTTTTATATCTTTGCATTTTTCCCATCTTGCATAATTCGGCTTTCTAGGTAGCAGAAATCCTAACATCCTGCAAATTCCCGTTTCCTATTTGTATTCTGGGTTTCGACATACTTTCGCCTCCTTTAGATAGTAGAATTGTAAATTTTATTTTTGTTAATTTTCATATTGTATGTTAGTACAGTTTACATTTCATTATGAACTGCATCTAATTCTTCTTTCGTAAATGCTAATACAGTTATATCAATCGTTTGTCTCTGCATAATAATTCCAAATGACTTGTTGCATTCGACAGTATCCATTGCCTCTTCGATATACAAGTAGTTTGTATGCTTCCTGTCCTACTTCCATCTTTGTACTATTCATTGTTCTTTAGCTTTTCTGCAATAGTAAATAATTTTTTATTTTATGGCTTTGTATCTCTGTTTTCCTGCTTTGTCTGTCGGGTCTGTTTTTGTATTTTTGCCTTTCTTCTATTAAATCAGAATGTTCTTTGTTGGGGTATATATTTAGAAAACAATAGAAGAAGAACCGAGCTGTACCCAACCAGGAAACCCAGCTGCTATGTTAAAAGATAACAAACATAAAAACAACGAAAAATTATTGAAAGCATATGTGATGAGCACAGCACTGTACAACTATGAAATAGTGTCAGCAGAAGAAGCAAACAGGAAAAACGTTGAAACCTCTTGGAATGTGGTGCTTCAAAGGTATGAAGATGATAGAAACAAGGAAACATTATTAAAAGCATATCTGAGGAGCAGAGCACTTACGACTATGAAATAGGGACAGCAGAAGAAGCAAACAGGAAAAAGATAGAAACCTCTTGGAATGTGGTGCTTCAAAGGTTGATGATGATTGCATGGACAGACAAAGATAATCACAGAGTTTCTAGAAAGAGTAGGGAAGAAAGATATCTGTGGAAAACAAAAAAAAGAAGACAGTAGAACAGGACACGTTTTAAGGTATTTTGGGAATAGTGCAGGATATATCACAGGCAGAGATAGGAAAAAAGATAGGTAGATGAAGACCTATTACACACAGATAGTGAAAGATGTAGGCTGTGGGAATTTCGGGTAATTGTGTAGGTTAGCTTAGAATACGTAACAATAGAGGTACATGTCCAACCAGTTCCAGGACTGAAGATCTAATGGTGATGATTTTTTGTTGGACATGATTTACTATGTTCGTTTTGTTTATACCACAGAATATATCTGGCCGCCATGTCTAAACTTGATTTAATTTTATTCTATTCTGCTTCTGTTTCCTTAGTGTTAAAAATTTTCCTGATGACTTTCAACAATTTCAGTTAGCTTTGTCTCAATCTTTTAGTTTCCAAAGTCAAAGTGCCTGTTTCCGTTCCTTTCTTTTCAAATTTTTAATTTTAAGTGCGGCTTTCATAATTACTATGTTCTGGTCAGTGTCTATATCTGGGTAGTTTCTACAGTCTTTTACTTGATTCCTAAACTGTTGTCTAATAAGAATGAAATCTATTTGATATCTCCTATGTCTCCGCAATCTTCCATGTATATCATCTTTTAGCACGATGTTGAAATAATGTATTTTTGATGGTTACACGGTTTTAGTCGAAAAATTCTAACCCCTTATTTACCTTGTCGTTTCTCGTGTCTGAAACAATTAACCTTACTACCGCTCCGTACCTACTCTCACATGCAACCGATTAAAATCTCCTGGTATTATTAAATTTTAATGTCCTTAAACAAATCTCTGTATATTTTCGATACCTCTGTAGATCACTTGTACCTCGTCCTCACTGTAGCCAAGGTGGAAACATGTATACTTTTATTATTACCGTATTTGTCGGTTTAGATTCTAATCTAACGATGAAGACTCTTTCGTTCTTTTGTAAGTACTTTTCTACACAAATCCTACCTTTTTCTGCATAATTATCCCCACAACCGAATTTCCATCCTCCGATCCTGAATGAATTACTCTAAACAGCCCTCTCTAAAAATTCCCCACATCTGGCCACCGAACTTCGCTAATCCCTGCTATATCTAATGCTGACCTATCCATTTCAATTTTCAAATTCTCCATCTTGCATACTTGCATCATGATTCTAACGCTTCACGTCACAGCTCACAAAATGTTCCCAGTTCTTCTTTTAAACTTGTCGATCACATCCTCCAAAGTAGTCCTCTCCCAGAGATACGAACGGGGAACTGTTTTAACTCTGGAATCTTTTACCCAAATAATGCTGCCATCATCTTAAAGGCGGCTCCGTGGCGTAGTGGTATGTGTGTGACTGCTACGCCCAAGGTCCCGGGTTCGAATCCCGACACGGTCCGCTTGAAAAATGTTAGGCGAGCATTTTTCACAAAAATACACCCTCGTTCGGATGAGAGGTAAAATGGAGGTCCCGTGTGTGAGTGTTGTCACGCACGTTAAAGATCCCTACCTTGCTTGGAACAGCAAGGGTTCGGCAAAATTCCAAATATTCCAGGTAAAAAAACTCGCTTCCTGGCCAATGTAGTACCTTCGGGTGGAGCATTGAAAAAAAAATCAAATGCAATGCCATCATCTTAAGATACGTTTTTGGTACGCTGCGGACTTGGGAGGTAATGCGGTGGTTTCCCGTTGCCTGCCACATTGCAGTAATGTGTATTATTAAAAGGCCAAACCTACCCCTACGGTCTCTGCCACTCTAAATACCGAAAGAGCTACGGCCCACTTTTGGGAACCTGTCTTAGTCAGGTTTCTCACAAAAGACTCCAATTTAGTTAAACCTATAGTTGAACTCTTTAGCTCGCCGAAACACGTAAGCCGTTCTACCCGTTCTAGTACTCTAGAACTTCTTCAAGGTGCACGTCCATTCGGAACAGTTATTTCTAATATCAAATTATATTTACCCAGGTATTTTAAACTTGTATCAACAATTATTCATTTTTCTTTTTAACAATGATAATATCTTACTATTCATGATTACAATCAAAAGTAGACTGTCGATGAAGTGTCCGTAATCTCTTGGTATAATTTGTATCTTAACAAGTTCAGCTAATTTTTTTGGGATCACTAATAGACAGTAGTTTTGTGTTGTCTTTTATTTAATGTTACATTTTTCAAGCGTTTTATTTCTCTATTTCCCTCACAACTTATCATCATCACCTCTTTACTATTAATTTTGTCTGTCCGTGCTATTCATCATACATTTGAAGCATAACATTCCCATTTGCTTAGATAAGATGACGAATTTTGATCACAACCTTATTTTGCTTCAACTTATAGATAAAACTTGTGTTTGCAACAATTAAGTTGGTAACTATGTACATTACAACTGTTATATTCATAATGATCAGGCTCTGGTCCATTTTGGTCTATGTGCCGACATTAATTTGTAGACTTATTATTTAAAACAATTCTTTTATTGTTTTGATTTTCCATGGGACTTGAAATTTAAATTTTCAAGATTATGCAATACTCATATCAATATTTATGGCATAAAACTTTTTCTTCCGTATACTTTAATAGAGAAGTTATTATTAAATCGTCATTTTTTTTAAGAATTTGTATATTACGATTGTTTGTTTTGTAACCTTGAAAGAAATTTTAATTTATTGTTAACCTGAGGATGGGCCCAGCCTTAGGCCTGAAACATGTAGTTTTATTATTCAAAATATTAAAATTCATAGGGAGATTGTGTGTTGTAACTCTCTTTATATTTTCACTCTCCTTCTTTCAATTCAGAATGTGAAAACTAGTTTAGCCTTGTGTTCGTTTTAAGGCATTTATAAATTGTATATTTTAAATTAAAACCTACAGAATATTAAATAAGATTGAAATAAAAAATAAAGTTGAAATGAGTGTAAAAAGAATATGAATGCATAAACATGTAAATTGTGTTTTTAGCAATACCTTTTAAAATAATAAAAAAGAAAAAATAAGGGGATCAGTTCTGGAAGTCGCAAGCTTTTCTTACTTTCTATAGCTGCGCCTGGATAAAAAGTAAACCTTAATAGCCCTAAATTTTCATTTTGCAAATTTATGTTTCTGGTTAAATATAGAAAATTATATACTTGCTATTGGAAAGTAAAAGTCATAGCATACTTTTCTATAAATTATGGAACATGTAGCAACTCGACACTGCATGCCTGTCCTATACAGCTCCAAATTATTGTAATGCTTTAAAATAGTTGACACCAGTAAAACTAAAACGAGAGCAGTAGCAAATATCCATCCTTCTTGAGATGTTTTTGGTTTTGAATGATCAAAACATTTTAATAATAGAGCTAACATTACTGGTTGGCCTACCCTAAAATTATAAATGTTAGAATGTAAATAACTTACTGAAAATTACCTAGCCAAACTGATCAATTTAGTCCTATATGAAATCTTCACTATGTAAGTGGTTTACTACATACAATTTGTTAAAAATAGTTTACATTTTAAAAACTGGTAAAAAAAGGTAAACGGTGGTTGAATGATCACCATAATTTTTTTCTATTATATTAACAATTAACTTAATTTTATATAACAGATGCTCAACAACTGTTGTATCAAACACACGGGTGGCTTTGTGAATCAGACAGGTTCACGTATGACTGCTGATCTCAATCTTTCGGGTTCGATTCCTGACACAGACCACTTAAAAAATGTTAGGCAAGCATTTTTCACAAAAACAGGTCCTCTTATGAGTGGAGATAAAATGCAGGTTCGTGTGTGTTCGTTAAAGATTCCTGCCTTGCTTGAAACAGCAAGGGTTCGGAAGAGTTTAAAATTTCCAGGTAAAAAACACTCGCTTCCTGACCAATGTACTACCTTCGGGTGGAATATTGGTAAGTCAAATTGTTATGTTTTATAGTATTCCATGAAAATCGCCTACACCAAATACCGCAGCAAAACACAGGACAAAATTAAACTTAAAAAAAAATCGTAGTTCGGGCTAGCTCAAAGACATCGAAGGTGGGGTGGGTGATTTAGAAATAAAAAAATTGGAAAACCTCATGAAACAAAGAAATTTATATTATGCAAATGTGGAAAAACAGCCCCAAAAGAATATTTACAAACGTGGAAAATACATATTTATGTAATTGTTTGTTACAATGTACATAAAGCGTCAATTTACATATCATACAGTATAACCTAAACATTCGAAAACATCAAGCATAAACCCTTACTACCTAAATACAAGCATACCTACAATATGTCCCAACCTTAAATATGTACAAGAAATATCGAAATAATAATATAGTAAGTAAAAAGTTGTTGTAGGAAATGCATTTCGTAACATTAAAATTTTAAACAGTCCTTTGTTGAAGTTCACATTAATTTATACAGTAAAAAGCAACCAGTAGAAAAACGCTCTAAATGCATTAAAATTTTTAAATAGTAATTTATAAAATAAATGCATAATTGCTGGAGTAGTAAGCGTGCGTTAATGTCGATCTGCAATGTATTGTGGAATTAATCGTATGAATGCTTATCTTTCATAACAGTAGCACAAAATAAAGCCAGCAGAAAAATGCATCGTAGCTGGAGCTATCATCTTTGTGGTACCATCTCAGGAAATGCAGGTAGGACTGGAACAACTTAACTATACTGTACTAGCACAAACGGCTTTACAACGCTTAAAGGACGTTGTATATCAGAACAAAAACGAAGTGGAATAATAAACAGAAAATTCGAATAAAATAAGACTTTTTTCAAAGTTGGACTTGTATTTATACAGTTTTGAAAACGTGGAAAGAAAATATAAAACCATTCCCACCGATATTGGTGTAAACTATTCTGAGAAAACAATTGAAAATATATTGCTACATGCCAAAATTGGCATTGTAAATTGTTAAATATGTAGATAAATTCCGCGAATATTTTTGAATGAACTTGTCAATTTCCGTCATTTCGGACAGTTGCGTTTGCGCAAGAGAATGCGCAGGTGCGGAGTGAACGGCGCTAGTGCGCGCGGTGGGAAACGACGTCATTAGACTACGAAGCCTGAAGCCGAGAACAGCTACCTGTGTCGTGTGTCTGTCTTTTCTCTTTTTCAGGATGTAGGTTCCCTTTTACCCTATCTTCGCGTACCTCTACCTGTATCATTCTCGCCCTACCTACGAACAAGATAGAGGATGGACGAATAAATTTGGACTCAGCAAATGGCGTAATGGACCCACAACGAGATGGCCCTGAGATATAACTGTAAGGCGCGATTTAAGTGAGTACATTGCTTTTTTATATTGTAAATTGAGAATTGTGTCACTTTTAAACGTGTTTGGTATTTGATACAAATGTCGCGTAATTTGCCGCGTAATCATGTTATATTAAACGATTGCGCAATAATGTGAAACGCGGAAAACCGTAAGAATATACAACGGCAATACCTTCCTAGAATTAAGAAAACAAAATACGATAATTAATTCCATTGAATTTTGTGGCTCGCATGCGAAAGCAAACTACATTTAAAAATGCTCCTGTGATTTAGACGACGAGGAATACTTCTTAATCTTCTTTGGGGATTAAACCACTCATAGTTTTTAAAATTATCTTTATTAACGTTTCGATCCATGACCTAGGATCGTTTTCAACCAGTTTTGAGATGAAGAGCCAATGATGATGATGATGAAGCATATTAACAACCCCTGTAAAACAGCATTGGTATCTGACAAGTGTAAACCCGCAATAAGGTTACCTCACAACCATATACAATCTCCGTTAAACAGTATTGGTATCTGACAAGTGTAAACCCGCCATAGGGTCGCCTCAGATCAATATACAACCTTCATAGAACAACATTGGTATCTGACAAGTGTAAACCCGTCATAAGGTCACCTCAGAACAATGTTAAAATCTACCAAAGAGGTAGCCTAAATCATAATGATTTCCCCTTCAAAATAAATCTAAAAAAAAGATTACTTAAGCCTTTTAATAATGCAATTGCACACTTCTTTAATAACCATCCTCTAAATTGTATAAATAGAAACATGTTAAAAAATGTTTTCCAAATTTGAATTTATATAAAATTCACCAATAAAAATTAATCAGCTGATTTCACGTTAAGCGTATTGGCTACCTAAAAAGTCGGTCCCAGGCCGTAACACAAATTGAAGGCAATCATTCATTTAAACTTTAAAATTTTTGTTTAGTGTACTCAAACCAAATATTTCAAACATCAATAAATCAAAGTCACCTTCAATTTATGTCATAAATGTCAAACTTGAAGTTTTTATTATTTTGAAAACAATCCTAGGTCATGGATCGAAACGTTAATAAAGATAATTTTAAAAACTATGAGTGGTTTAATCCCCAAAGAAGATTAAGAAGAATACTAAACAAACCACAACAAACATACAGGGAGTATTAACGAGGAATACTGTCACGCATATACAGTGGACTGACTTTTTAACAAAGGATAGAGGTTTGTATGATTATCGATCCACGCTACCACAAGATAGCTTAATGAGGAGGAACGTTATTGCACATAAAATTTGAGCAACGACATAATAAAGTAGCATTTCACAGAACACGAGCAAATAACAACACATTTAAGTATTAATCTTTCAACGAATAACTATTTGAAAATAACGAGCAGCGGTTACAAAGAATTGCTAAGGTGAGCTGATATGTTTTAGAAGTGGTTTTACAATAGCAAATATAATGAAGCTTCAATCTTTCAACGAATAACTATTTAAAATAATAAACTAACTAGTACGTATTTCAAGCAAGAGTGTTTTAGGAGAAGCAAATGCTTGCTTGTTTTTAACGAATTTCTAAACGATTATAGAATATATTCACGTACTGAGAAACATTTATACAGAACGGTTTTAATATTTGAATGTTGAACTTGTTATTATTTGAGAATAACATAAAATATTTAGATGAGCGTTTTCAATTAGGGTCGTTGTAACTTAAAGCAGAATCGCTCTATTTCATAAAGTTACAGTAACAAAATATATGCTATCAAATACCAATGTCGATTCTTACTCTGCATACTTGAATTGATATTTCAAATTATGACTGATAAACAACAAATTAATTGCTGTTAACATGTTTAATGTTATGTTACAATTTGAAATAACAATTATTGGTTAAAAATGTTTACACAAGAACAAAATTTTTTTATTAGAAGCATATTTTCGAAAACCATTGTTTGCAAAAATTGAGATAGAATATTCAATCGATGCATGCTATGAAGATTTTCTACAAATATTTCCAGACATTATTGTAACTAACAGTATCTTTTTGCATGAAGTGAAAGCAATTGTGCAATGTTTTACTTGATACACAAAAAGTGCATGTGGCCTCATGATAAAAGTGAAAATGTCATACGCTATTATGCCTGCGGCATACAAACCTATAATTTCCCTCTTTAATTAAATTACTAGATAAAATTGTGATTTTCTCTTCTCACGTATTATAGGACAATAACCCTAATTAATTTATTGCATATATTCATGCCAAGCATGCATTTTATCGTGTCTTGAATAAAGTGCACACTTAGAATGTTTATCCAACGAGAAACGTTTAATGGTGGAGACTCCAGTGAGTTCGTGGAACGACACGTTGAAAAGAAGGACCTGACTACCGACTACCGGACAATAACGAAGTATCAAATATGGGTGCACGTTAATTAAGTGTGGTGTGTACCTTTTGCATCCTTTTACCTGTCCAATATCTCAAAAATATTGCGTTCCTTAAGAGTGTAAGTTGTTCGCACTTCGCCGCCGGATTAACATAAGAGACCCCCATGCCACCTAGATCTGCGGAGGATGCCTTTGGGTCCATTGATTAAGGCAGGTAAGCCTTTGGCATATTTTTAATTATTAATTATATTCGTTTGACGACAATAATTACAATCAAATTTAGGGTGTAATAAATTACGACTAGGGTTATCGTAATCATTAATGTCAGACAGGAAAACAATAATGCGTAACAACACGAAGCAAGAAACGCTATTGGAGAACAACTTTTACCTGTTAGGAGATTAGCGTAATGTTTAAATGTTGATGGACGAACCAATTATGACGATCTCTGCATTTGCATCCATACAAAATACAGTATACCAGAAACGTATACAAACTAAGTATGCACACAGAGTGCATTCTGTTGTTTTTGTTTAAACACTCTCATGTTATTTAAGCATACATTCATCAATAGACAAGTATTATTCAATTTCCGTCAGTAGAGGAGCTTTAGTAAGAATATACTCGTAAAACTTTACAAAAGTTTGATCGTTTACAATTTACTAATATGGCTATTTCAACATAATATTTTAATTAGGACCAGCAAAGACGTAAAAAAGCATCTAGTACATTCTTATATAAACCACAAGAACGATAGAGATTTTCCACTAGCCATATTCAATAAGAAAAAATTACCAATAAAACCGGGGACATCGCCTTTCACAATAATATTCTTACAAATTCGCATGGGTATTTAAATACCACAGAAGCATAAAATGTCATAAAATTAATGAGAGTTCACGCGAACTGAAAACATTGAATTTACCCTAGGAAACCTTTAGACACATAATATGCTTGAACGGAATGCAGAATTTTGACATAAGATGGAAGGTTAAAAAGACTAAGATTAAAAGGACTAAGTTCGAATGAAATTAACACAAAGAAGTGGACAAGAACGAAAAGATAATTTAAAAGTAACGGATGCGTTTAGAAATCAAAGCCCTTAGACCGATCGTGAATTGTTTTGAGTGCTTGATGAACTGGCCAGGAAGTTCAAATATGCGTGTTTTGCATGGATTTAAAATGCATTGGTGCTGAAGTGAAAGGGTGACAAGTGAACTTTCATTCATCAACTAAGTTGGATAAATTACTGGAATGAGGTGTCCTGCCATGCTAAGAAAATAATTAGTCCATCAGTGAAGTTAATCTGGAAATACTTAAATTACAAAATTGTATACACAGCACGTGCAATATTTTTCTCTGAGGGTTTCCAAGTTCTCCCTTAGAGTACATCTTGTTTTTTATTAGCCTAGGACTTGATGGTACCCTTTTAGTTTTGTTTTAATTTTAGTCTCTATAAAATATTGTATGGCGTATAGCTTTTGAAGACCCACGACAATCTCTCATAGTCCTGCCTAGGAACAGACCCCTAACTGCGACGAAAGACTGTCTTTCTTTTAAAGACTAGTTTTAGAAAAGGGATTTTGTAGTTAGTCACCCACCCCCATCATGATGTAATTAATAATTTTTGTTTCAATTATACCTACGAAGACAGAACTCTGTGAAAAGGTTGAAAAATCTAATAAACCCATGAGGAGGCCGACATGCCTAAAGTGACACGTAGTGATGCAAACTATGATACTGCCCTTACGATTTTATCATTAAGTTGGTTCCCTGTTAGGACTGTGACTCTTTTGCGAGAAGTGAGAGGATGTTATGGGACCAACATAATTATTATTAATAATAGTGGTGGCCAAGCAGCTATAGTTTTGTTAAGAGTTAAAAAAAAGTATTATCCTTGAGTTTTTTTTGAAAAAAAACGACACTTGTTTAAGTTTTGATATTATGAAAGGTTGTACAAAAATTGCAGATAAAACTAGTTACATGAAAGGGTTGATACAGGAGTAAAATTAGTTTCTAAAGAACACGAATAACATATAATCAACTACCATTACAGGTATTTTTGGTTAAATGATGCGACACTGAAGTATACAAATTAAGTGATATATAAAATTCACCCTTTATATTCTGTTAGTTTACATTAAAAATATGCAACTGTTGTAACATCTACAACATTGAACGTGAAACTCAAGTGTTGATTAAGCCTCCAAAGCTATATGTAAACTTTGATAAAATAAGTCAGGTGTAATTAATCAAGTAAATCCTTGTACCAATTCTACACTATCAGAATGACATGATTTGAAGAGCCTGTATTACACATTACTTAAAATAATATTATTTCAAATAATAATATACGTTTTTATAAGATTGCAGAAATTAACTCTAAAGCCGATCGCAAATAAAAACACTTTGATTATTAACTACTTTGCAGTCATTTTTAAGTCAACAACAATATGTATAAGTTAAAATGTACTCAACGTTATAAAAATAACTAACAAATTAAAAAAACCAAAAGCCAAAGTGACATTTTATTAGTTTTAAATCTTTCAGGGTTCCAATTTTTTTCTAAGGAACTTAATTATGGCGATCTATTTTGAACTGCAATTTTCAACAAATTGTGAATCATTTTACATAAGTCTAAAATACTCCGAATATGCATCACACACTAAGGAAATTTAATGTTTTTTATCATAAATAAACGACTTTAACTAAAATAACGAATGTTTCAAAGATTTTAACTCACGTTGTTTATAGAAGAAGAAAAACAAAATTAGAAGGTCAGTTATGAGGAAACCTTCCATATAGAAAAAGTATGCAAACAAGAAAAACAATTCTGGTCTAAGTTTGCTGATAGAATGTAGAATAAAGAAAAATAAACCAACATATTTGACATTTGAAAATTTAGAAAAGCATTTGATATTGTCAAAGGTAATAACTTTTGCAGAATTACAAAAAATAGGTTTGAAATATAAAGGAAGTGCAACTGAAAATATTTACAAAAACAAAAAGCTAAAATCCCAGTATATGGAAGAGGCAAGTGTGAAAAACGTCAGTAGATGAAGAAGTCCTTTATCTTCGTGGCTTTTCATTGTATATAAAAAAAAAGAACAAGCAATTAGGGAAATTACGAAACTAGTGAATACTGGAGTAAATGTGCTACGAGAAAAATGTCAATTCTAAGAATTGCAAATATCATTACTCAGCCAATAGCACAATCGATCTAGAAAATTCTTATGTGTTAAAGTAGCACTAATTATCGGAATGAAACTTACTCTACCAAGACATATAACATCGATAATGCCTCAGCTAGATTGCAATGGCGAGGGGTGTTCTATGAAAACAAATGCAAATCTTTTTGGGGGATACCAGCATTAACAATTTCACCTACCTGGAAAAATCTCTGAACTTGCTGTCTAATAGAAATTGTTGAGTGCCGACCCACCTGAATTTTTCAGATGATGACTGGGCTAAGAGACGATTTTAAATGGTTCATAAATTCCTGCAATACAGGATGATGAAGTCTTGAGTATATCTTTTTCCTCACCCACAAAAATATACACTGTTGCACCTTTTTGGTTCCACATTTTACTTTAATATTTAAATTTAGGAGATTTTTAAATCCAGCACGAGAAAACTTTTTCCCATACTTAATTTAAGTTTCTAGTTAAGCTTCACGATTATAGTTCCCATGAATTCCAGGACATTAACCCACAAATTATGGTATCTACTCCGCAGCAGCTTGTGTTCCTAGGTTAAAAGGATGTGGATGTGGTTAGAAGGTTGGCCGTGAAGTGTGGAATAGTGGGGGTTACTACAACTCGTGAGAACAAAGCTTTATAAAGCGGAGAACTTTACAATCAGCAATCAAAGAAACGGATAAGTTGCGGTTAGTTGAGTAAAGTAATTCCTCTTGTGTCCTTGTAGCTTTCCTTATTACCTAAAACAAACTATCTTGGGTTCCGCTACTGCGTAGGCATTTTCACTTCACCATTAAAATTTTATACAAGCAAAAGAAACTACTTGCCCGGACCCAGACCTAAAAAGCATACTTTGCCTCGAGGATCATGCATAGTTGACGAAGCAGGAAAAGCTTAATTATACATTAATTTTCAGTATTGTAACAACACAAATAATAATTAAACTCCAAGCTGTTCACGTAACCTATATTAAAACATGAATATTACAGTATTTGACAACAGAACAAAATGATTAAATTAGCTATCCCTAATTGGCCAAATATGCGTGTAAACGAGTAAATTTATTAATATTCTATCAAATTAAATGAGTACCTATAAGTTTATATAATTACAATTGTGGTGCTTTTCCTGGTTACAAATTGCTTTTAATCAAGCATGCACCAACGTACAAGTTCTCTTATAGAGAAAATAGTTGCATGCAATCAAATATAAAATAACAGTTTAAAATATGTGGCGGGTGGAAAACTTCAATAACTTACAGCTTGTTTATACAAGGTTCAAACAACTTTGACGTACAAGATAAAAATGGGGTTGTCAGTAAACTTTTGGTGCAACAGATGCTGGACAAAGTATCCACTACCGGACCACTTTCACTGGTAATAGAAATTTATTTAATTCCATTGTCACATTCGCGTTGAAGAGCTTGTTTCACTAGCAAATCAAAATTTTTAGAATTACTGTTACTTCACATTACTTAAATCTGGCACTCATTCGATGCTAGTTGCTTGTCAATTGAATTACATCAGCGTGAAATGCATGAACGATTGACTGATTTTCCCCTCAATTATAATGTTCCCAAGGATTTATGTAGTTTTCTGGTTCACGGCCTTTGTATGACTTGAACTGTCTTAAGATTGAGGCCAACGGTGTTTTGGTACATGAGAATAATTATTGGTATTCTCACACTATCCATTTAATACCATAGCCATTAAATTTTATGACGTTTTATGGGTTTCTGTCTATTTGAGTAAGTTACAATGATTTCAGAGTAAATATTTATGGTTCCGGGTTGGAACCGTGTCAATTTATAAAATAAGGTCGACGTTTCGCCCACTTTTGTAAGAGGCTTCATCAGGACACGAAAATAAAATACGTAATAAAATAAAAAATATAAAAAATAATAAAGATAAGAATGATAATATTAAATAGACAAGTTAAAGTGTAAAGAGAAGAGTTACTCCTGAACTAGCAGACTCACTAGCCCATTCAAAGCCAAAAGGTGTCTTGTCTATTTAATATTATCATTCTTATCTTTATTATTTTTTATATTTTTTATTTTATTACTTATTTTATTTTCTTGTCCTGATGAAGCTCCTAACAAAAGTGGGTGAAACGTCAAGCTTAATTTATAAATTGACACGGTCCCAACCCGGAACCATAAATATTTATAATGACTCCGGCCGCGAAAGCCTCTGACAATATCGCATGTCACAGTCATATAATTCGTGTGGATGTTTATGAATACAAGTTCATAGGATGATTATTTATGGAAAAATATGTGGGTATTTTTCTAATTTGATTGAACATGTAAAGTTTCTTTTATAACTGATTGTAAAAGAATGTACTGGGTTACTTCCCCTGTTTATCTTGGTATTTTACTTTAATATTATGATTGAATAGCTCCTTTACAAACTGTCCACCCATGCTTCGTTAAACTTTTAAAAATATTTTTATGCTAAAGCTCATTTTAATTAACTTAAAATAATAAATGGTTCTCAATATACAAAAGTATGCTTAATTAACACAATAACGTTACAAATTATGTTGGTTCGTATGTATAAAGTTTAAAGAGTCAGCTACAATGTGAAAATAAATAAAATAAAACAAAAGGAATGGCATATAATAAAAATAATAAAATTGAACTTTTGAATATATAAATAAGACTTGCCAAAGTCAAGGAAACTTGTTATTTAGGATGCAGATTGTAGAAGATGGAAAAATAAAACGATATAAAGTGCAGAATTGTGCTAGCAACGAAAGCATTCTCTCACAAATATAATTTATTCGCATCAAACATTAATTTTAGATTAAAAAGAATTTTTAAGAACATTTGCATGAAGTATAACACAGTATGATTGTAAAATAGACTGTATGGAAAATGGAGAAGAGAAAAATTGAAGTTTGTGAAATGTGTGCTATGGGAAAAAGCTTAAAACTCATTGGGAATTAAAGGTAACACACGCTGTTACATTCCACAATGAATAGTTAAAAACATTAGACTAAGAAAATTTTTAAATGTAACACTTGGTCAATATTTTTCGATCAAATAATTTTTAAAAGTCAAAAACTCGTAAATATCTAGAATTCGTTCAATGTTGCAATTTTAAATAAGAAGTGTTAAAATTAACTAAGTGATTTTCTGACAGATAAGTAGATTAACAATATCATTCCTCTCAGATCGAAGAGGTAGCATTTAATGCAATTGTATACTCCTTGATAAATAAATATAATAGTTAAAACAAATTTCAAATATCGATTATCATGGCCATGATTTTGTTTGAACTTTTATAAACTAATTTTTTGTGATTTTTGTTTTGTTAGAAAATAACTGCGAACAGCCAAATAATAGTAAGCATATTTCTGCTTCTAATTGTATAATTTTGTCGAAACTACTTAAATTACCACACAAACATTGCTAGTTTGATAGGATGTTTAATAGATTGATTTGGTCAGTTAGGCTGTACACAAAACCATATATACATGAACAAATGAATGAATGAATGAACAGAGAGGCAGGCAAACATCGCCATAAAATCAATCTGGGTGGTTTGGTTAGTCTCTGAAAATCTCAAAGTGTAAACTTTGTTGCAGTAACAATGTTTCAACAGCTATAAATTTAATGGGCAAGGAAAATTTAATGAATTTGAGTGGACAAACTAAATATGAACGCATCTTGTATAATAGTTTTCGTCGATAATTAATCTTAATTAAGCATGTTTCTATAAAGATCATTTCAGCTAGCAAACTATAACTTCAAAAGGCATAACATTATTTCTTTCAAATACATTTAAATGTAATAACCCAAGATGATAACTTATTTTAAAACCGCAAATATAAATAACATTAAAGGTTGTAAGATGTAGCCTATGCATTTCTCACGCAAAAATCATTTACAATAAACAGCTAACGTCCGTCACGAACACTAAGGGCTTGAAAATAATACCATATTGCAACAATACAAATTACTTACAAAGTAACATGACAATAACCTTATTAAGCATAATTTACACATGCACGAGCTAGGTACATTTCATTTTACGTGTTGGGAAATTACGGATACTTTGGCCGATTAAAGGAGTTAGTACCTGAAAAGTTCACTCCTCGAATAATTTGGAATTTTGTGTTGTGTTATGGAAATTTCACCCCTCCAATAATTTGGAATTTTGTGTTGTGTTAAGGGAGCTGTGTTAAGTAGAAGGGCAAAAAACTGAAATGCTAGAGGTCTCTGAACAACCTGGAAGTTTTAAAGATTGAAATTTAAACAGTGAATAGATATAAGCTTTTATGTCTACACTTTGCAATGATGCACATGTGGATTTTAAATGTTTTATGGGTAAATCTTGGTATTAGTTAAAGCATGGAACTTTAGTATTTTGAATGGACAATAAAATAATAGAAGGAAAAGTTAGTCTTTAATTGTTTTCTATGTTTGTTATAAAAAGCATTTCCAAAATTTTAGATTTAGAATACCGTGTAATTTAATATGGAAAACGGGAAAATTGGAGTGATAGTACTATTGAGGATTTAATTCTATTTTTAGGTATCTTATAGTAATACCTGGCCAGAGGAAGATTAAGAAACTGGGTTTTTTTAAAACATATCTACATTTATATTGCAAGTAGTTCATGTCAATAGAGGTTAGTATAGATTAAATTTTATTTACATTTATTTATTAACTAGGATAAAAATTAGGTCAATGTAACAAGATATCTAGTCATGCCAGTGATGGAGTTGTATTGAAAGAGGCATTTTGTACTGAAAATTTCTTTTAATCACGACAAACATTTAATGAGTGCTTTTAAGGTAGTTGTGGTGGTTTTATATTGAATGCATTAAAATGCCTGTTTTTAAATTTAATAATTTGGCATGTAATCGAAAGTCCAGTGGAAGTTGCCAAAATTGAACAAATGCTACCAAAGGAGAGGACACTTGGTAAAAGGCGCGAAAACCGAAATGACACACAGTTTTCAACCTCGAATAAGAATAGTTGTTCTAAACAAGAAACTAAACTGGCCAATTTGCGAATGTGCTGATTATTAAACTAATCAACTATCAACAATAACAAAGTTGTTCAACAGTGAAGAATACTGGTTTAACAAAACTATTACTGGCAAGCACCATCAAACAATCTTCAAATTTTTATTGTATTTTAGGGGTGGATCGCCATTTTTGTTGTATAAAGCTGTTTAACTTTAAATTACTGTATAATTTAGCTGAAATATAAGGAAATTAGTGGTAAGTTTGTGAGTGATATTCCATGGAATTCAGGGTATGAATTTTTTAAATATACGAATTAAAACTTGTGTATTTGATATAATTTTTGTTTGGCTTTCTTCGAATTTACATGTAGAACCACCCCAAAGCTATATAAAAACAATACATAATGTACAGAAAAGTAACAAATAATGTGATAAGTTTAGAAAACCAAAAGCAAAGAAGACATGTGAAACGACTTATTCCATATAGGAAATAACATCGAAAGGAATTACTGAAACAAGACTATTTGGTGCCCCTTAATTATGACAAGAAAACAACTTATTGAGGTAAATGAATATTGTAATGTAGTTTGTTTGTGTTTCAGCCATTTTATTGTTTGTATTTCAAATTTTTCTATTTTCTTTTATTATTTCTTTCATAAGAACCCCATTTGCACACCATTATAGCTAGCCGACGCACCCTTAACTTATTATGGACCCTCCCGCCACCGTCCCTTCAGAACAAATCTAAATTTATACTGCAACACTCATTTTACCGGTAGCATGTCTTCTTTGAACTATAGATCTTTATAAATAATAAAAAAAGTTCTTGAATAACTTGGTTCATAGAAGTCTTTACAGATCTTTAAAAAAATTGTTGTGAGGTTATTTTGGAAAAAGGAAATTTTGTGATTTTTTAAACATTTTTATCCCGTGTAATAAATGCAACCAGGACAAAACAAAGACTACTTTCTTTTTGCACTTTTTGATAGACTATCTCCAGACACTATGAGTTTTGTCCTAAGACGTTTCGTTTTCATAGCACAATCGTCAACTCTTTTTTTTTCTTAATTACGCCCCGAAAGTTTTTAACGGAATTTAAAAACCAATCATGTATCACAGTTTATGGTTAAAATAAGTTTTAAGATAATTACAGTCACATCTACAACAATAAAAATTTCTGTATGACGGTCCTATATTTTTAAACATTTAGCCCAACATTAACATTTACTTTTGAAACAAATCAAGTGGTTTGGTTTTAACAATCTGTCAGTGTGTTATTTAATGGCCACATTTTAACATTGTTAGTTTTAATAATAGAAACGTTTTCTAATGTGAGAAGTTTGAGAGAGTAGACTACTACATTTTGTGTCTACGAAATTGTGTTAATACTGTACAAGTGGAAAGAAAACCCCATAAAACAATTTTTAGAAGGTTAGTGGCAAATCTTAAAATCACAATTCATCATACAAGCAACCTAATTCCAATCCATAATAGTTCAACGAAAGAGAAAAGGAAGTTATCGTATTACAGGCTGTTGCGTAAGATCCATGTACTATGCATAACGTCTGAGAACAAAATGCGGAATTTCAACAGAAAGGAGGGAGATTGTACTGTAGTGATAAAGATCAGAAGTAAAGTTAAAACGAACACAAATATGCTTTACGGGTAACAGACGTGTGTAGGTCAAGCGCACCTAAGATAGATGGCCAATGGCAAATTGTTTAAAGCTTCGCTTGATGAATGGTCCAGTAGGTTCAAACAGGCGTGTTTTGCATGTATTTAAATCGTGCCGGTGGTGAACTAGAAGAGATATAAGGGAGTTTTCATTTAACAACATAATATGCCAAGGAAATAATCAGTCAAGTGAAGTAACCTAAAAACCCTTAAATTAATAAATTGTGAGTACTGGTCTGAGTTTTTATTGTAGTTTTGGTTGACGTTTGATAAATATGCACATGCAAACTTGTAAATATAATTGTAATTAGTTCGTAAAGTGATAAAATTAGTTGTTTACAGTTAAATGTAAGATTGGAAAGGAAGTTTAAAATTTTCAAAATGCGAAGGATGTGTATGTTTGTGTGAAATGCAAGCTATAATTGTAGAATGTATTGCTAGTAAATTTCTTTGTGTAAATTTCATATTTCAATGGACCTTGCAATGACAAAAGCAGAAGTTGGTATTGTGCTAAGTATTTCTAAGTATGGTTGTCAAGAGTATTTTCAAGTAAATGGCATTTACAAATATCGTATAAAGCAATTTCGGAATCCAGTAATATGGAATGGTAGTATTATTTACAGATTAATGTTTTTTAGGAGTACCATCAATAATACCTGGCTAGTGGAGATTATATTAGGCTTGTGTTTTTAGGTTATTATTATAGTGTTTAAACTTAGATGGAATTTTATTTTGAGTTAGTTGTAAGACAGGTAAGGTGATCATTGTGAGAGGATATTCAGATACCCCAATAATGAAGGAATATTTGGGAGAGGTCTTTATTTTGAAAATTTCTGTAATTTGATAGAAAGTCAAGGAGTGTATGTATTTAAGGTATGGTTACAAAAGGTAACAGCTGAAGTGAAGGAATTTTGGAACATCAAAAGCAAGGAAACCTATCTGGAATAACCGTATTCCAGTTAGTGAATACAGCAACAAAATTCCCGTGGTCAAGACAGTTTGGCCCCCCATAATTTTAGACAATTAGTAAAGCCTTTCAAGGTAAGTGGGTAAGTAGTTTTATATTTTGGCTAACTTTACGTGTTTATATTTGTATTATTTCTATTAGGTTTTTAGAGGAAGCCACTCTCACTTCACTGAAAGTTAGCCGGTACACCTATAAAATTGTTACAGGATTCCCACCCCTTCTGGACAATTCGAAATTCTTAACGTAAATCCATTTTTACCCATAATATTTGTCGTGGTTTTAGATATGGTGAGAAAACTAGACATAGAACATTTTATGAGTGGTATTCCCACGTAATGCCAAAATAATAAAAATTTCCCAAGCAAGGTCATTTCGACAGGTGAAAGTATGGTCACCAACAATAATACTTTTAACAGAGAAAACTAATATTATTGATCACAGAAAAAAATCCACGTTTATACAAAACTGCTAGACACCAAAATTGGTTTGGTTGCAATATGTGAATTGGAATATTTGGTGAAAGAAGTATTGGATCCTTTTTTACAGCAATACACATACCATCTGGACAATATCAACATTTACTAGAAATTGACTTTGGAGATGTATTAGATAATTTACAATTCGTAAACACTCAGAATTATTGATTTTAACAGAATAGTGCTCCAGCACATAATTTTAGAGCTGTGCGCGAATATCTAAATAACCACTTTTCGAATAAAATGGCATCATGGCCAGCACGCTCATTGGACTTAACACCCCATGATTTTTGTCTAGGGATATATCAAAGGATATGTATACAAATTTAATTTTGAGAATGAACTTCAGATAAAGTTCATATACTGGAAACAAGTAATATTATTTTAGAAATGCTTAGAAATATTCTAAATTCCAGAGTTAGAAGATGTTATCTGTATATAGAAAACAATTGTTCATATTTTGACATTTTATGTAATATCATTGTACATATTTCAGGTTATTTTAATATCAACTAGTTTATTTTATTGCTGTCAGTAAATTAGGTGTTGTGCTTATTTTTAAACGGTACAAGACTGTCATCCAGAAAATTTCAAAATCATAGACGTAACTGTTATTATCTTAAAACTTATTTTAACCATAAACTGTGGTAATTGGTAAACGTCTGGATTGGTGATACAATGAGCTTTTAAATTGTGTTAAAAAAAGAGTTGATAATGGTCATATGAAAACGAAACGTTTCAGGATGAAATTCATAGTGCCTCGTGATAGATAGTCCGTCAAAAAGTGCTATACGAAACTAGTACTTGTTTTGTTCTGTTTACATTTATCATACGTGAAAAAATGTTTATAAAATATCAAAATTTACTTTTCCAAAAAAACTTTAAAACAAATTTCATTTAGATCTGTAATGACTAAATGATTATCACTATACTTCCTCAACTTTTTCGCTATTTAACCAAATGTGTATATCTTACTTTTACCAAAATCCCCTTGATGCGCCTCCTTATCTTGAACACTTTTATATCTACATTAAGTTGCAAAGCACTAAATAATAAAATTTTAAACAATTATTTAAACAAAATTTATAGCTTTAATTAATATAAGTAAAAGAACTTGACAATGTTCTAATAACTTTTATAAATCAAAGAAACAAAATATTAAAACTGCATAAGACAATTCTGTTAGGTACCACACAGACTTTTTTAAATAAAAAGTTTTAGAAAATCATGGAAATAAAACTGATCGAACTTGTTATAGGTGTTTTTGATAATAGAAATTTAAAAATAGATCACAAAAGTTAATATTTGCTACACAACAGTATGTAATCTAGGGTCAAATAACAGAACAATAGAAATAAAAAGTGATCGCATGATAGAATCTAACTTTTAAAATTCTTGATACTATTCAAACTGAAGAAATGTCACAAAATAGAGATGTCGCCAAGAAATCTGAAAATAAAATAAAAAGAAAAACCAACTAATTTAGAAGATATGAAAAGACAACAATAATGGGCCAGTATCAAATTAAAAGGGCATATTCAAACACTAATGTAGACAATGAATGTTGCATACATTTGTCATGTATAGCGTTTCATTCTAGAATGGTTGATTCATATGCTTTTCTCGATTCTAATCTCTTAGCATCCAAATGTGTACAAACTTTTCCTAGAAGAATACGAGAATAGGATCCCAGATTTGGAGCAGTTCCTGATGTTTTCACGAGAAATGAATAGCATATTCAGACTCAATGTAAAAAATCTTATAAGATGCAATAAAAAAATTAACAAAATCTCAATGGGCCAAATTCTAGGACTGTTCCCTTTTCCAGTCATAGACCTCACACCTTTTCGAATATTTCTAGAAGTATCTCAAATGTGTTTTAAAAAAATCTAAATTTGTATCTACGATGTTTGCAAAAAATATGTTCAACACTTAAAATTTATGCGAAACAACTCTATACAAATAACATTTTAGAGAATATTTCGGCTAATATTGATCAGTCCGAATGTATTATAACTTACCTGCAAACTATAGTTTGGAAAAACTGTACAAATCCACCCCAAGTAACTGGCTTTATAAACGTATATAGAATTGCTCTCATTAAACTTGGTTTTTCATTTTCTTGTTTTGCTCTCATTAGTTCTTTTTTCCAGTTCCTACAACGATCAATACATATAAGTTACTACAAGTTTTCCCTGTTAGAAGAATGTGCTTGTTACAGTATTTTCTGCTTTTATTGCAGTTACATAATTTTACAAAAGTGCCAGATGGTTAAAATTTACTCAACAGTATTGAAAAACGGGTAATAATATATTAATCAGATTTAAAAATACTTACCTCTCCAGTGCATCTCCCAAACGTTCTGAAATGTCATTTTGTGCTGTATTGTAAAGATCCTTTACTTCTACTTCGTTTTTATAGCCATATTTGAATAGCGGGAATAGCCAGCTGTAAACAAAAATGCTATTTGCAATATGTTATAAAGTTCATGCGTGCGGTTTAGATATAATTAAATCATAGCTCTCTCCAGGTGCAAGTAGTCTTGGCTAGGGTTTGTTGTGAAGAAACAAGTTCATAAATGTCAAGTTACATGTTTACATATTTTAATTTAATAACTTACATTAATCATAACATGACACTGCGATAATAGCTTGTAATTGCATTATAGCTATAGTTAGTTAACGTATATAAATAAAATTGTAAAAATATGTAGAATATCGAATATGGATAAAATTACAGCACAGGCGTGTTTAAATTTTGAAGCTACCAATATAAGAATTGAAGCTCTGGAAGAAGAAATTTGATTTGTATCTAATTGCATCCGGTGCTGGTACAAAGTCGAAAAACAGGTCGCTTTATTACTACAAGTGATGGAAGTGAAGTTTTAAATATTTATGATAATTTCAACCCGAGATGGAAAAAAGTCACGCGTAATTGTAGAATTTGATAACCATTTTGTTCCAAAGATCAATTTAAGTGTTGCTCACCATAAATTCAATATCCGTGTGCAAAAATAGTATGATGTTTGAAGCTATTGTGAACAATCTAAAGAATTTAAGTAAAACCTATGAATATGGCAGTTTGCAAGAGAGTTTAATGACCTATCATATATTATGTGGCATAACAGATCTTCGTATCAAGGACACATTGTTACGTGAGCAGAACTTGATCCTGGAGAAGGCATTTGATATTGTTAAATCAGCAGAATTGACCTTTGATAGACAGAATGCGATCAAGGAAACACTAGTTTGTCCATAGTGTGCAACAATCTGGAATAAGTGGAAAACAGGTAAAACGAAGTAGTAATCATGGGCATCAACCAGGACAACAGAGTCAATCTAATCGAATGCCATCAGAATGTTCAGGTCTCGAATTAATACCAAAACAAATGATAATTGTAGGAATTGTGGTTTCACGCATGCACTGAACAGATGTGCAGTTTACAATTATTCTTGTAATTACCTTAAAAAGATAAATCACTTTGCCAAAATATGTAAACGTAAAACACTGATTAATTATGTGCAGGTGCAAAAATTGCAGACTGTTCAGGTAACTATAACTATTTTGTAGGTGCTGTTATAAATACAATAAATACAGATAAGGATTGGGTTAAGTTGTTAGAATTAATAACCAGCTAATTAATTTTAAATTGAACACAGGCAAATTATATTAACATTGACCTTCATAAACTCTGAAAATAAGAAAATTTACACTAAAGTTAAATTGATATGGTATAATAATGATGCTATACCAGTGAGTGATCGATGTTTCTTGAAATGTGCTACAAAATGTGAGTGGACTAAACAAATTAGTTTGAAATTCCAAGTAATAAATTTTAAACATGCACCTTTAGTATTGGGTATACATGCAATTCAGGCGTTAAATTTAGTACTGCACGTTAGGGCTATAAATAATGGAAAAGTACCAAATACAATGTATTTGAGGGAATACGTGATTTAAAAATTGTGAATTATAAATTACACCTAAAGAAAGACTATTGTCCGTGTATGTCGATATGAAAAAATACCAATTCACTTGAGTTAAAGTTATTAATGTAACACATAAACCAGCAACTGTCAGATGTGGAATTCCTCAGGATACTGTACTAGGACCGCTGTTATTTCTTATTTATATAAATGAAATATCTAACTTACATGTAAAGGCTACACTAATATCATATGCAGTTGATATGATAATAATGTTTAAAAGGAAATGCTGGAAAGAGGTGACTGACAATGCACCAGTTGGACTGCAAATTGTAAAAACTACCTACATCATAACCTACTCACATTAAAAATATGACCAAAACTAAATTCATGACCTTCACTATAAATAAGAATCAACAACCTGATACACCAAATTTAAAAATACATAATTAAATCTGCTCACATAACATGTGACAATGTAATATTTAAAAACGATAAAGTAAACTATCTTGGGATCATAATGGATGAATGTCTAAAGTGGAAAGCGCATATCCAACAATTAATAAAGAGACTACGTAAAATACTACCCGTACTGTATGCAATTAGGTACTTTCTAAATCATAAGGTCTTTCGCACGCTATATTATGCATTAATTCACTCTTTGATTAATTATTCAATAATATGTTGAGGCAGTACACATGACGAACACATAGCACCTTTGGAGCTTACCCATAAAATGCTACTAAAAGTAAGGTATATAAAAAGTAAATATTACTCTACATACCTACTAGAGTGAAACAAAACTGTTTAATGTAAAAATGAATTATATAAAAGCAGTAGTGTGCTTTATACATAAAAAACCTACTTTAAGATAATAATTAAACCAGGCATACAGCACTAGAAATAAGGTTATGGGTATGTATGATCCACCAGCAGTAAATAAAACCATAGCCCAAAAATTGATAAGTTCTAAGAGACCCAAACTATATAATTTGTTTCTCACAAAGTTAAAATTAATTAACAACTATGAAATGTTTACAAAAAAAGTATGCCAACATATAGCAACACACAAAGACCTATTTCTTGAGCAATTGTGAAAGCAATTATATCACTACACTTTTGATTTATCACAACTTTTACTTATTTCCTACGTACACATAACTTCTATCAATTGCAGTACAGTAGTATTTAATAATAAATGGTGCACACACAAGAACCTTCTGTTTCTTAGGTGCACCACTATTTTTTGGAGATTCCCAGTTTGATGCTTTGGAACATAAATGATAATTTTAGTACATACTATACTAACGTAAATGTACCAATGCCTGACACTGCTCTATAAGCTGACACTCTTTACAGTTATTGCTAAATAAAAAGAATTACAAACGTTTACTGTTTTGAACTATACTGTGGCACTATCCATACATAGTTATAAACGTAACAACCTTTTTTCCTAAGATAATAAAGGAAACTGTATTTTCGATAATCAGTTTAGCTAAGGCTTCATGGCTGATGTATGCTATTTGTCAATTCCTTAACGGTTTACTTAAGAACAGCACAATATTATCAGTTCATCATTATTTGTATTTAGTACTTTTAAATAAAGTATTTATTTATTGGTCGTATGGTAAATAAGTGTTTCTCTTATTCAAATAAATTAGTTTCTTGGGCAATTATTTGAATTTTGGGTTATATTTATTAAGTGTCAGGTACTAGAACAATAACTACAACAATTTCTAGTGCCTGACATTTTGTCAGATATTAGAACAGACAAAATATTCTATGCTGTTCTAAACGCTGACATTGGGATTTATATATCATGCATTAAGTACTTATACTTACATATTTCCTTTTAAATTTTACTTATAAGTAATAAGCACTTTTTTCTTAGGATTTAGGAGTAAATATGAAATGAATCGCAAAATTTTAAAATCTCCCGAAGAGTCTATGGATCGTGCAGTTCAAGCTGTACAAAATGGCATGAGTGTATCTACAGCTAGCAAAGAATTTCTGGTTCCCATAAAACGCTACATTACAAATGCACAAGGAAGTATCCAGAAAAGCGGAAAATGGAACCAGGTACCTATTTAACCAGCAAAGAAGAGGATGGTTTGGTTCAGTGGCTTTTGCATATGGCAAAGAATGGTTTCCCTATCAATAAAGAATACCTGCTGGATAGCGTTCAACTCATAGTAAAGCAGTTGAAAAACACTCCATTTGCTAATGGCAGACCTGGTCGACATTGCTACGATTTTTTTTTAAAAACACATTCTGAAGTTAGTGAAAGAATTTCTCAAAATCTAACGACACGTAGGTCTAACTTAACTAAGGCCAATATTCGGCAATGGTTTTTGGAAATTAAAACTATCTTCAGGAAAATAATTATCTTGATATAGCCGAAGACTCTAATAGAGTTTTTAATACAGACGAAACTGCTTTTTTTTAAGTCCGAAAGGAGGAAGGGTACTTGCTAAGAAGGGAGAAAAACCCACTTACAATAGGATAAGTGCTAATGAGAGAGAGTGCCTAACAACTTTAATAACAGGAAATGTAGCTGGTGTTCTAGCGTCACCAATGATATTCTTCTCATATGAAAGAATTCCAGTTAGTATTGCCAATTCTGACCCAGTTCTTAAGCGATTGGTAAAAGTGATAATGGTTGGATGATGGGTGAAACCTTTTACATGTATATTACAAATACGTTTTATTCCTGGTTACAAGAAAACAGCATACAACTTCCTGTAGTTTTGTTTGTTGACGGTCACTTTTCTCATTTAACTTTGCCATTGAGCAAATTTTGCAAGAATAATGATATCATACTCGCAGCACTTTATCCAAATGCCACTCATATTCTCCAACCTATAGATGTTGCGGTATTTCATTCTCTTAAAAGCTGTTGGAAGAAAGCTGTATTGGAATGGAGAATAACTCATAACGTTGAAAGACTGAAGAAAGAACATTTTGCGTTATTACTAAATGAAGCTTTAAAGATGTCTATATCAAGGGAAATACTAGTAAATGGATTCAGAACATGTGGTCTTTGCCCTTTGGATAGTAACGCAGTTAATTATAAAAGCTTTTACACAGAAAAGAAAATAAAAATGAAGAAATTAAAATAAACAATGATGATGAACCTACAAGAACGAAGTTTGCCGAAGAACTAAATAAACGAATAGGGCTAGATAAGTTACAGTTATTACAATCCTGCTTATATTGATCCTACCGAAAGAGATGTTAATAGTGAAAGAGAAATTATTGTTACATCTAGCAAACCTGGAAGTATTTATGACGAAAATGACTGTGGAAGTTTTAATGAAGTTAAGAATAGAAATGAATATAAGTGATGCTAACTATGTCTATGAGGCAGACTGGTTGAATGAAATACTGAATTGTGATGCTGATGTGGATTTAGCGGGCAAAAATAAAACAAGTAATAAAACAACAACTGCATCTAAATTAAGCAGCTTTGAAAATGGATTGCAATGAACAACGCCCACTGATGAGAAGGTAGCACCATTAAAACCTGAAAAAGAAAATGCGAGTCCAATGTAATGATGCGAGTTAAAAAACATATCCGTTTTTTTAAAGAAACAGGTTTTTTATTTAAAAAAACTCAAGGACTTGTTTTTTAGTTTTTTTAGATTATAACTTCCCTTCAAATCTTTTCCAAATTTAGTTGTTACTAAACTCAAATATGTAGTAAAAAATGCACATTATATTAGTTATGTATATTATAAGAAAAAAATAAAATAATAAGCACCGAGCAGACATTGCTACAACTCAGCATCAAAATATTCAAATTCAGTGTTCTGGTTGGAACTTGTACTGTCATGTAAGGAAACACTATCTTCCAAGCTTGTGTCAGTCTCAGTATATGCTTCTGCATTAGAGTGACTTGTTAGAAGTATGCTTGTAGGGATGCTAGGTGAAGCTGATGCTATATTCGTTTTTGGGCGTGTTGATGTTGAAGGATGATGTTCAAAAGTAAGTTCACAGTGTTCATCATCACTCTGCAACTTAAGATTTTGCACTATGTCTACTAATTTTCCAGCTCTTTCATTGATTAGTTGATTTCTCTTTTTTGTGTGTATAATGGAACATGTGCTAAATGATCGTTCACAAGCAGCAGTTGTAGGCGGTAGTTCTAAAATCTTAGACACTTGCGTAGAATCACATAATCCTTTCCACCATGCAACTGGTGTTACTGTTAAACTTGCAGCCAACAAAAAAGTTTTTTAAAAAATCCTTCCTTTGCTCTGTAATTCACTAACTCAGATAATACAGTAGTTTTATCAATACCTAGCATTTTTGAAACAATATCGAAAATGACTTCTGTCGCATCAGTTTGGTCCTCGCTGTTAAAAGACAACCATTATGTTGATTGATTGTGCATCTAATAATGTTGCAGCTTTATGGATGTTGTTAGTGCAAAAATGCATTCGCAATTGAATATAGTTTTCTACCTCGTTCTCTTCACATTTATTAAAGGGACTCTGCAGCAAACATATCTTAAAATGATCTTTTAAATCAAGGAAGATCTTATACACTCGTGATAAATTAGGTTTTTCTGCTTCAATCATTGTGATTTTATTTACAACTGGTTCTATCAAATTTAAAAATCCATCTACTTTATCCCAAAAAATATCTGACAGAACAGTAGATTTTAATTTTAATTTACCAGCAAGTTGAGTTTGTGCTTCGGCATCGATGATTAACGACTGCAAAGCATATCGATTAACTTTTACACTATTAAGGCAAGTAACTACTGATCCCCATCTGATCTTTACAGGCATTTATAATATAATTTTTCTTTCTTGAGAACTTTGTTTTTCTGCAAATAGTGCATTAAGTTTATGCGACTGTCTAACCAACTTCACTATTTCTTTTACTTCAATTACTGTTGAATTAGAAGTTTTTGTTTTATTAAGGTCCAAAAACATTAGATTTAGTCTATGTGCAGCACAACCGTAGCAAAACAAACTTGAATATTTATTTTGCAAAATTCGCCATGCCTTCTGCATATTGAAAGCATTATCCATTACAATATCAAAAACTTTGTGGGGCCCAATTTCATCAATAATTTTAGACATTTGGGTAGCAATAAACCGTATGAGAAATCTTTCCAATAGTTGGCAAACTTTAAAAAAAAATGGATAGGGAGTAGTGACAACGAAATTGACAATTGCCTCATTTCTGATATTAGTCCAACCATCACACATTAAAGTTACACTATTTGCTGCAGCTATTTGTTCATTAACCTGAGTTGTACTAGTAAGTATTCATTATCTAGCAAAGAATTTGAAACAGTGAAATGTGAAGGTATCTTCAATGAGGGTCTTAAAAATTTTAAAAATTCAAACCAGTACTTGTTATCGACTAAGCATAGAGGCGCTCCTATTGCATACAAAGCTCTCGACCAATTCATTTGCTTTATTTTGATCATGTAGTGACATTTTACCAAACAACCTTTGAGGGATTTGCAATTATTTATGGAACTGTTAGAAACGCTAGACACTGGTGCAATCTTACAAGTTAGCAAAGTTGTATTACCCTTTGTTAATGTTAATGCCAAATTTACATTATATTTTTCCTTTACATCGGTCGGACACATTACATTTTAATATGTGATTTATCATTCTTGTACCACCTTTAAATAAAACAAAACCACAAAAGTTACACCACGTTCAGTTTTCCCAATTTTTTTTTTTCATCAGTAAACAAGCATTGCACCGCAACTCGTTTCTTACCTGCCATAATTCACACACAAGCGTATCAGAAACTCAATAACTACTTCTTGCAATAAAATTCTAACAAGCTTTGCATGTAGTAACACAGAATGAGAAATGATTATATGCAACATTTGTAAAATACAATTTTATAGGTTAGTGTTGAAGGGTTATATTATCCCAATGCCATATACTGGACAAATGCAGCACAAACAAGATTATGAAAAACCTAAACATGTAAATTAAAAACGGTTTTTATTAAAAAAAAGTTTTTTATTATAAAAAAAACGTCCTGAATAAAAAACACGTTTTTTTACATCATTATTCCAAATGCCAATATCCTAACTACCACCAAGAACACTGTTGATGAAGTTGGGTGCAAGAAGGAAGATTATAGTTGGTTGATTGAAAACATAAATGCCACCCTTGAAAAAGTCCCATCAGAGTTCAAACAAACAACAACATTCTTGATGGAGTGCCTACACCATTTAAAACCTTATTGCATTGGCCCGAAACACCTAAAAGTGAGATTAAAACAAAATAAATTACCAACTGTAGTGTCTTTAGAACAATGGCAACAATATCACATACAATTAGCACAAAAAGCAAGCTTTAGAAAACGCAAAACTTGAACGGAAAAAAAGAGAGAGGAACAGCTACAACAAAAATTATTAAAGAAGAAAACTGGCAAAAAAGTAGAGGTGGTACTAAATCCAGAAAATGTTGCATCGTCCACATCGGAAACTAAAATAATTGATATTAAAGCAAACAAAAACAATGCAGAGGACAAGGTTTAAAAAAAAAGTATTGAAAAAGACAATTACGTGATAGCTACCTATGAAAAAATGTACTATCCTGATCGGATAGTGGAGGTTAAATCGAATAAGCTGTTTGTGACAGTAATGGAGAAAAGTGGTATCAACGGCTGGAAATGGCCAACTCCGCCAGATTCGCTGTGGTATCAAGACTCTGACATAGTTAAAATTATTTTAGCTCCAACCAAAATCAACAAAAGAGGTGTCTTTGTTGTAAAAAAAAATGGAGGAATATTTAGACTATACAAGATAATTTTATCTTGGTTGGGTAAATATAGGCATGTAAGTATCCTATGTTATGTACATAATAGATTAAGTACTTACTTAATAGTAGTTTTTTATTTTTATAACTACAAGTACACTAAAATTTCAAAAATTATTCATTATAAACTTTCTGTCAGGTATTGGGACATTTAAAAGAACAGTAAGTAAGTAAGTAAGTAGATTTATTGCATAACTCAATATAGGTTAATAAAGTATAAAACAAAATATTATACTATAAAGCAAATTATTAAAATACAGTTAATAATATAATTAGTTTTCATTTCTACAACTTAAAATATATTTTTTTAAATTACTCTTGAATTTTCTTTGAGAAGGCTGATTTGTAACTGATTTTGGTAATGTATTACATATCTTAATGCCATAATGAAATACATTTTTTGTGGTTATCGTTTTATTCTTCTTGTATATATAGTAATTGTCTGCTTGTCTTGTGTTGTAGTTATGTATATCTGACACTTTAATTAAATTGCTAACCAATATCGAAAATGACTTCTGTCGCATCAGTTTTTTATTAGACTTTAAAGAAATATAAATGCAAATTCTTTTAGTATACATACTCAACTATTGGGATAAAGAACAAAAAGTCCACTACAGCTGTTACTCCATTAGTTTTACTACCAATTTATGTTACGCGCTTCCTTATAGTGTCAGGGATTGGTACACTTACCTTAAGTAATAACAATGTAGTCTGTATGTATGATGTTTTATTGTAACTGGGAACCAATAAATTTGAATTTGAAAATTTGAAACTTGCACAAAGACATTAGGTTGGAACTGTATAGGTTAATAAAGTTAAGTATCAGTAAAGCCATTGACAAACCAACAGTTTGTAAATGCGTTGGTAATAGCCAGGAAGGCGAATGCAAAATTCGTTTATGTTAAGAGGTGCAAAATTTAAACAAAATGCTAATGAGAGAACATGCCAATCCGCCAAATTTTGAAGAATTATCCTCTAAATTGGTATGAACAAAATACTTTAGAACGTTGGATGCTAAGCACAGTTTTTCAAATTAAACTCAATGAAGAAAGTACTAACCTGATTACATTTCAAACGCGGTGGGATCATTTTTATTTTGCCAAGTACATAGATATTTATAAAGTTTTCTCTAAAGTATTTAAGGAATTGCAGGGAGTAGATATTTCCTGTGATGATTTAGCACAGAGGAAGAACATAATCAGAGATTAAATTGTGTTTTAGAAAGGGTTCAGGAAATTGGAGTAAAATTTAATGAGTAAATATCGGATAGAAGCACAGAATGTCAAATATATAGGACATATATTTGCTAAGGATGGGAATGCAATAGATTCGGGGTAAGTTGAGGCCATAAACAATTATATGCATAGACTATGTACAGCGTATGCTGGGTATGATTAGAATTGAGTAACATCTGAGGTTACAGTGTAAGGAAAATGTTCAATGTACTTGGAGTCAAATTCACAACGATAAATTCGATAAGTTGAAAGAGATTTTGTGAAATGCTCCAATCTTACAATATTTTGATCCAAATCAAATGGTTACACTTAGAGTACACAATAGGTAGCCAATACACATTAGGAGCTGTTATTCTACAAAACGGCAGACCAGTAGCATACGAAATCTAAATTGTTAACATATTGTTCAGAGCAATATGCACAAATCAAGTAGAAAATGCTGATGATTCTTTTCAGATGTGAGTGATTTAGACAGTATTATTATTATTATTATTTTATTGCCCAACAGTAATAACCATTTACAGGACAAAAATATAGAACAAACAAATTTTATACACATGTGACCTACAGACTAAAGTTTAAATATACAAACGTACATCAACATTATCTTTATATATAACAGAATCTAAAGCAGAGTTATTTATATCTATTTGAGGACTTAATCTGTTAAAAATTTTACACATTACATTTATGGGTGCTTTTTTGCCTATATATATAAATATATATACTCGCTTGAGTTTATTTGCAAGAAGCAAATGAATGCCTGATGCGATTGCAGAAAATGCGAATAAAATTACAGTGAAAGATACTGAAGTCCAGGTAGGATTAATTAAAATAGACGTATCAAATGAGAAATTAAAACTTATAAAACAGGAATTCATGCTTCCTTGAATAGACTATATCCCTGTGCATTAGCAGGTTCCTACGCTCTAATTAATACTAATAAGATTTTCGTTTTAGTTTTTCTAGGTAGGACCTGCTTTTCAACGTAAGTAGTGCTCTTCAACATAAGCGCAATGATTCTCCTACGTTAAGCCAAATGGTTTTTTGTGGGCCCGATTATTCTTTGACGTAGACCAACTGCTTTTGTCTGTAGACCGCTGTTGCAGTTTTGGTAGCAGAGTGAATGAATTTTGGCTAACTTAAACAATGAACAAAACTCAGTACATCATCGATCATGGAATTACTTGGTGTATGCGTCAATACCACGTATTTTCAAAAACATGACTAATTCTACAAACAGAGCTTCGGAATGGCGATGCGAAGTCCACTATCGCCAATCTTTGGTAATGTATTCATGGGAGAATTCGAAAAAGATGTAATGTTCACACAAGAATTGAAACAGATACGCAGATGTCCGTGCTATTTGGCCTCATAATACAGAACTAATTAAAAAATTTGTAGATTCAATTAACAAAATAGAACCAACCATTAAATTAGAGCAACATGGAAAACTTCCATTTTTAGATACTCGAGTTAGTAAAAACGGTACAATTAATACATCAGTATACAGAAAAACAACACACACAAACAGATACTTAATCTTCGATTCAAACCATCCACACTGTGTCAAACAAGGAATTATCAAAACCATGTATGATAGAGCAAAATTAATATCAAGAACAAAGAAATTTTAAAGAAAGAGAAAGACCTAATCAAATGTACACTAATAAAAAACAAGTATCCTAAATGAATAATAGAAAAAAAAATTGAATAAAGTCCCAAAAAATAGAAAAGAAAACAGAAACAACGATAAGCATCAAAAAATGCTCTCAATACCATATGTTTGCGCCATTGCATTATTTTAATTTGATACACTTTTATCTTGGCCAGCTGTTATTAAAACACCTGGCTGATAAAAGGAAAGGAGTTCAGTTGAGCTTGATATGTATATGGAAAAGGAGCTTTTAGTGTAGTTGTGAGATTAAGTTTGTGCAAAATTATTTGGGAACCCTAAGTGGTATTAATTTATTATATCAGGATTCTTATCATCCCTTTCCTTTAGCCTGATATTTAGTGTTTAAGATATTGTCCTGGGGTAAGTAAATTTCTTTAGTCACAGTCCACTATAAATTATTATTTTGTTTATTTTGTTTTATCAGCACGAACACCATACACTAAAGGATTCTCAGAAAAATCCAAAGATAGGAAACAAATTCAAAGTCAAGTACACTAGGAAAACAACTAACAAAAACAAAACACAAAAACACAATACAAAGTTAAAAAAACTGCATCTACAAAACACCGTGCGAATGAAACAGGTTTTACATAGGAAAAAGTTCCAGATCATTTGAAGTTCAATTAAAAGAACATAAATCATATATAAAAAATAGAAAATTTGAAAAATCCATGATTTACCACATGCATGCAACTCGTCAGAAAATAAAATGGGGGGGGGCGTAGACATTATTGACAAAGAAGAAAGACGAAAAATCAAACAAGCTGCGTATATAAACCTACATAAAAATAACTGTGCAGCAAAAGAATCCGTGACTTTCGGTAAACAATAGATTCCATTACTAAAAGAAATAACAAATGAAAATTAAATGCCCCCAATATCCAGGTAGCATTGCAAGTTATTCCTAAGTTTTCCTTGTGATATTAACATGAAATACATTACATGTGATTTTCCAATGCTCCACCCGAAGGTACTACATTGACCAGGACGCGAGTTTTTATTACCTGGAAAATTTTGAATTTTGCCGAACCCTTGCTGTTCCAAGCAAGGTAGGGATCTTTAACGTGCGTGACAACACTCACACACGGGACCTCCATTTTACCTCTCATTCGAACGAGGGTGTATTTTTGTGAAAAATGCTCGCCTAACATTTTTCAAGCGGACCGTGTCGGGATTCGAACCCGGGACCTTGGGCGTAGTAGTCACACACATACCACTACGCCACGGAGCTGCCTAACATGAAATACAGCCTACATACATGATTTCTATTTATACGTACAATAACTAATTACATAACAATAGGCATATTAACTCGGCAAATGTTCGAGTGTTGAGGGGATCCAGGTAGTCGCAAAGCTACTTAACCCTCTTCACATACCACTAAATATCACGACAATAAGGTAGTTTTCCTTCTCAAGATAAATATGAAAAAACGGGTGCATAAGCCTTGCAGTAAAGTAATCGCACACTCCTTTAATAACCATACCCTCAACCATGTAAATAGAAACATGTTAAAAAATGTTTTCCAATCCTCAAGTTACTGAATTTATATGAAATTTAACTATATAAAAATTAATCAGCTGTTTTCACGTTAAGCTACCTTAAAAGTCGCTCCCAGAGTATAACACAAATTGAAGGCACTCCTTCTAAACTTTAAAATTTTCACCTAATGTATTCAAATCAAACATTAATAAATCAAAGTCACCTTCAATTTGTGTCCTAAATATCAAACTTAAATTTTTATTATTTTGACATTGATCCTCGGTCATGGATCGAAACGTAAATAAAGACGATTTTAACAACACTGAGTGGTTTAATTCCCAAAAAGATTAAGAAAAATACAAAACAACCCACAACAAACATACAGGGAGTACATTACATGTGGATGTTTACCGCAATTACTAAACTTAGTGGCTCATGATTTTGAAGTTCCCGGGGTTATAGAACACGTAAAACAAATTACCAAATATTTTTAGAAACACGCATATTCCTGCAGCAAAATACCATGCAGCTGGTGGTAAAATGCTTGTATTGCCTTCTTATGTCCGCTGGAACACTTGTGACTGTTTGAAATCTTATTTGTTTAAATCGTACATTTTGAGTAAAATATGTACTGAAAATCGTTTTAACGTTCGATAAAATAGTAATTTCAAAAGTTGAAAATTTAAATTTAAAAAATAATGCCCAGGATTACCTCACAAAGCAAAAGCTATTGCGACAGTTTTGGATAAATGCCAATGAAATACCTGCATAATGGCTGATGCAACCGGCATTTGAAAAGCGTTAATCACTTATTTTCAAAACGAACCTAACAGATGTAACAACTTCAGGAAGCGGTAACAGTTTCAAGATGGCTATTAGAGGTACACATTATTTAGCTTATTTATTAGAGCCTCAATACTTAGGTAAGAATTTCGCCGAGGTGGAAGTTGATGGTGCATTGTTATACATTTCAGATCTTCGCCCAAATATAATGCTCTAAGTACTGTCATTCCGTGCCTTAGCACCGCCGTTCAATAGAAAATACTTGTTTACAAAAAGTACATAAACAATATAAGTTCTTTAACATGGTGGCAATCTCAAATACAGTTTATTTCAACAGAGTTATTCTTGTGAACAACTCTATTGTTTTCGGTTGCCGAAGCGTAGAGATTATTTCCCTTATATGGTCTAGTCCATTCGAAATTAAGGAACAGGTTAGGAAGTCACAAAGCTGCTAAGTTAATGGCAATATTTCAACATTTAAATAAAAATCTTTAAATGAATGCTACATTAACCACAAAAATATTTTATTTTATTTAAAACATTTAAAAGGACTGTCTCGTGGTGTATTATTAAATAACTTGCCTTTAAGTTAATTGGATTTCTTATCTTTTTCTGTGTTTCTAGCTCATTAAGAGTATTTTTATAATTAATGTTGTATAATACTGCACTGTACTGTGTGCTTAGTATTATCTTGTTTTAATTACAGTTGCCTTGAAATTCACTTATCCTTGCATTTACTTAATGTGTAATATTTTTAAATTAAAAAAAATAATTTTAAACAATAATGTTTAAATAAAACCAGCATATCCTTCCATTAAAAAAAAACAGTTGGGGTTGCTGCAACCCCCCTAATAATTAAAAAATAAACAAACCTCTGTAATATGCCCAATTGAAAATAAAAATCGACATGTTTCAGGAATTATGCGACAAACCTTTACTAAGTTACAGAATTTGTTTCAGTTTCCACTCTGTACAGGGTTTGTTTACATTTACACATACTGACCAACAATAATATCCTTGTCTTAATACTAATAGTATTTGAAAGATCAATGTCAAGTTCCACCATTTAACAAATTAAAACTACGATTTCAGCAACCTTAACCCATGTAACAAAAAAAAAATGTTGACCCCGACATGTGCCAAGCATTGAACTCTAACCTCAATCTAATCTGTTCATAAACATCACACGCAGAAAAACAACACGTTCCGATATGATTTATCACCAAATTGTATTTTTTATGGGTTTAACTTTTGCTTCCGCAGTCCAATTGTAGCAGGTGTCCAAAATTTGTGAATACTATTTTATCACAAACGCGCCTCTTAATTTGTTTTCATAACATACATCGATAAAATGAAACGTCGAACACAAAATATGTATTCATAAATAAACAAATAAATTTACCAAAAGTTGTAATCCCCATTTGAGCAAGCTTTTATATGGAGAATATTACGCGTTTTAATCTATCGTTTATCCATGGAAAAATCCAAGTTCGCGGAATAATTTCCTTTCATTCATTTTTTATACCAGTAAAAAAATCATTTTTTTGCTCTAACCCTAAACAAACTTCGCACTATAACTCGTATGTAAAAGGCTGATAGTAAAAGCTTGCTTCGTCCCTTTTAATATAAATTGCGCGAAAAAGTACTTACCAATAAAATAGTCTCGAAAACTGGCTGGCTTTTACTTCTGGATTAGGATTATCGTATTTTTGCGTGAAGTCCATTCTTAATAACGTATATTCAACTTAATTACAATCGTTCTGTTTGCACTTCATTATACTGATAAATATTTGTAATAAACTGCATATTATTTATCAACGCAATCAACTACAGTAAAAATGTATTTATGTTTACAAGCTGACGCAAATAAAATATTTAAAACTTCGCAAATTTGTATACTAGTAAACACTACAGGCGATTTTTAATGACATGATAACGACTATGTACTTCGCAAATACATATCCATTTACTTACTACACTCTCGCTAAAACCACATTGTATCATTTTATTTAGTATACAGAACTATAACGGTTCAGATCTACAGAAGTACTATGTGAAAATAGGTACAAAAGGTATTATTTACTGTAATCTTACATCGGTTACCTTGAAGTTTTTACATATGAAACCGCAAAACAAACTTAATTTGTTTGAAGATTTTTAGTGCCTATATATTTATCTTGTAAGAACTGATTTACGGTCGGATTTACATTAAAGAAGCCTTATAAAACGTGCAAATATCTGCACGATGGGTTGCCTAAAATATATGATACAAATAGCAAATGCGGGCGTCCTAACGATACCTTCCAAGCGAGTTGATGCACTTTTTAATGCAGATTAGAAGCAACTGAAAAACTAACAAAAATATTGCTTATTGTTGACGTTTTTGATAATTAACAATTATATAACTAAGATATACTGGTTTTGAGCAACTATTATATTGTTATAATATGATAGTTTTTATTTTACATCGAATATATTTATAGGTTATCACTTTTAGGAGAAATCGAATGTAGGAAACTATTGGAGAAAATGACGCTTGATAAAATCAAAGAATTTTTTGAAAATTTTATGATAAGAGACAAAAAATGGATTCTAAGCTATGAGTACATAAGCAAGATTACCACAAGCGATTTAACATGGGGAAATTCTAAAATCCAAAAATACAATTTCTGCCAGATACAAAGGCCATTCACCCCGAGGTCGCCGCCAGTATTCGCACATCTAGTAACAAAATCTGCACAATAGTTTTCTTCAACTAAGCATTTTTTAGATAGCATAGCATGAAAAATTGATAGGTTAAGTGAGCGCCATACATTATATTTGTAAAAACTATTATCGCGATATTGGATGTGACGCGTTGATTGGTGATGTTTTTGAGCTTGTACCTCGAGGTATTTTATGACTTTTCAGCAATTTATCAGTGTTCTTCTTATAACTTGAAAACGGATTGAAATATTCACATTGTATAAAGACAATTATTTATATACTTAAGTACGCTGCATCACTGGGCGTAATTATCATTTTGATATGTAGTGCCCTTTTGGTTTTCTTCTGATAACTTGAAAACGGATTGAGGTATTCACATTGTATAAAGACAATTATTGATATATTTAAGTACGCTGCGTCGATGTGCTTAATTATCATTTTGGTATTTAGTGCCCTTTTGGTTTTCTTTTTATAACTTGAAAACGGATGGAGATATTCACATTGTATTACAATTATTTATATATTTAAGTATAATGAATCTATGGGCGTAATTATGATTTTGGTATGTAGTGCCCTTACAGACAGAGACAAACGGAAGGACAAACAGACAGAATATTTATTGCTACATTGACTTTACAGAAAAACGTTACCATAAAGAGGCTTCCTGGCTTCTTCATATAAACCTCGATGTAATAGTGCAAATGTACAAATACTATTTTCACAACTCATAGTCTGCAGTTAAGTCTGTTTGTGAAACAACTACCCGTTCTTTTAACAGATACGCCTGAAAATAAATTTGATTAAAACGAAGACCCTGGGAGCTTGGTTATACCGGTTTGTGGTAATGTAAAGGACTTATGGTTACCGGATGTAGAGTTATTGGGCCACGCACAATATTGCTACCGCTGGTAGTATAGTTGTATGGGAAAACGCCTTTCCGCATCATCAATCCAAACTCTCGCTCATCAGGGCAGTGTTTACGCGTCCCCACAAACTGGGAAAGATCGAGATTCTGGCTTAACTTGTCCAACGATGAGGCCATGAATCTATAAACCTGAGCTGCACCGTTGCACTATCGGGTTTACCGTCATATTCTCTGGTTCTTCACCATATAACCTTACATTTTTAGTGAACGATACGAATCGTTCCTTATTATTTGGAATTACTGTAATCTGTTCTTCATCATACCCTATCTCCTTCACAATAAAATGGGAATCACATCCGCTTAGATTATGGAACACCAGCGGGATGAAATAGGGTATCTTGTAATTGATATTACACTGTGTGTGTGTGTGTGCCGCGAAGCGGAAGCGTCCTGTTAGGTGACAGTGATCCCGTAATCTGTCATCCCCCAACGGCTTCTTGCATATCCCGCACTCTAGAGCACCATAAAACAACAATTTTTCCAAAGATTTAAAAGGCTTCAACGGAACATTTTTTTTAAATTTCTCTTAATCTACGGGCTTCCTCCTTCAGCTTTTGCATAAGTACTTTTGCAGCATCGGGTTCTCGTAGAGCTCGAATTTGTTTAGTCTGTCGTCATAGCTATATTTTATATAGTATGCGAAGCTATAGGGGGTCATGTTGTTATATACTATTGGCGAATGAAGTGGATATACTCGGATTTGCAGTACTAATTGGTTTTAAGACGCTCTCGAAATCTGCGTATATTACAAACGGCACAGTCATCTGTTTGTGGATGTTTATAATTCTAATACACTTTTGGCTGCAGTCGGCATTGTCGTCACCACATGGTTACACTCGTACTCTTCATGTCTGCGTAATTCCTCCTCGGAACGGAAATAAATTAACAACCTTCAGATAACCATTTGTGTCCATTGCAATCAGACAATTGTTTCCCAACCAATCCATTTACATTTTTTATTAAACAAAAATGTTCCTATTCGCTTTCCTGGATATATAACAGGTTTACGTGCCGTGCCCTCTTTCTTTGTGTGAAATGTATAGGTCCCACAATCGATCTACCCTCTACACTAAACACGTTAAAGCTGACATCGTTTTTCTCTTCGAACTTGGGTATATTCTTGAATTCCATAGGGAAATTTACGCCATTCAAGTCCTGTACTGCACGGTAATGGGGGTATTTCTGCACTCTGTGAGGGCTGGAATCAACTGGATACAATGCTGCCACAACACACCACGCAAAGCAGGCAGCATCTCTGTTTTGTATATTAATAACAGCTCTTGCATTTTGAACCCATTTTGGTAATGGTATGTAGGAAGATCCACGTAAAGGATTGTACTTGTTTATATTGACCACTAAGTACAATACTTTTTTCAGCGTCCAACCTAGAATTTAAAAGTTAAAACTAGTTTATAATTTCCCAAAACTAACCAGAATCACGTTCTTGGAACTGATCAGTCTTAGATCGCATAATGAGTCGTAAACACCTTGCAGGTTGTTGGATGACAGCACAATAACATTTATGGTGTTGAATCATTTAACATCGGTAGGTTCCTCTCTCAGACCCATTTTTGTATAGGCACCAAACAATTTGCAGTTAATTTTCATCGCTGTATGTCCCCCGTAATTTCATGTCAACCAACCGAGCAAACCTCTCCTTATGGTCTGTTAAAACGTCCTTAATGCTACCAACATTGTTAGCATTCTTCGCCCGGTAGGAAGCAATACGGGACTTGTACGCCGTTCGGACGGTCTCCACAACCCCATCACCCTCAATTGCACGGATAGTAGCATCTTTATGTGCAAGACTATGCAGATGCGCAGAAAAGTTGGCTCTCCCCAACACAAGGTTGCACACCTCGATTTTAACTTCGTCAAGTCGAGAACGTTTAGGAGCAGATTCATCGACAGGAGCAATTCGCTTACGAGTGGATGGCACCATTAAGCCATGCAAGGTCTTCATACGACGTAAAAGATGGCTTTTTCTTGTAAATGGTGCTCCACATACACCGCAAGTGAATGGTTTAGTAGGATTCATTTTCTTTAATTCAAAAACTGTGTTATACACTTGTACGAAAACGCGTAATTTTTTAAAACTTAACTTGCTTTTACTAAATCAAAAACAAAACTAGCAATTAGGATGGCGCGTCGATTCATATACCTTTGGACGAGTCCATTTAATTAGAGAGGAGTGCGTATTTACTTTAAATAAAAATATTAAAGTCCATGCGTTTCACTAACATGGAATCTCAAGAATGTAAGCGACGCGCGTAATTAAAATAATTAAAAGCAAATGCAGTAGTAATGACATTGGTGTCATGTTATATGAATTTATAGGAATCTATCCAAGATTGTTTGAAAACAGTATTTGTAGACAAGTTGAGTATATGGAATAGTACAACAGGTTTCCATTTCACGCATTTACGAGCGATGTTTAAATTTTAAACTATACATTTTAGGGAAATTCCTATCACTATAATCCTGCATATTACGGTTGATTCTCTTATACCTTTCTCAATTATTGTACTTGAACTACAGATATCAATAGCTGTAAAAAAATCACGTTATGTGGATATCTGAAGAATTAAACAATAACAATATATACTTAATATTTTATAATATAAACAAGATAATGTGTACAAAAATAATTTCTAAATTTACATCATTCATTTCTTATGATAGTAGTTGAGGTGGTTAAATTTTTTCTGTAAAACTTACAATTTACTATATATTCCATCTGAATATCTGTCAATAGTTTTATAAACCCCATGTCCTCGATTATTTCCATAAAATCATCCAAATCCTCGGGCAATATCAATACAGCAGTACAGTGCTGTATTGTTTCTTCGTATGACTGACACAAGACATTTTTCTCCTTCTATTGAACACCGTTGCCCGCATTCAGTTTTTTTTACTCGTAGGCCATTACGAAATCTTCGAATAACCGCCCCAAAGTTTTTATACATATTTGTTTAATCGTCTCTTTAAACTGTACAATCGACAAATAATAATTTCTGTGCGAACAGTCCTTTTATATGAGCTACTCTTATTCGGATATGTACCGATTGTACCCGATTTGTGTGCACGCACGAAACAACAGATAGGGAATGCATCCTCTGAACTAATTTATTACATTTCTTAGGAAAATGCTAAAGACTAAAAATAATTATAACTCGTGTTAGACCTTTAGTACCAAAATAAACGCTATTATTTAAGGTTACGCCACTGTTTCTGGATCAATTTCCTACACACTTTTCCCAATCTATGCGTATCAAATTGCAGGTTATACTTTACTCCATAAACCAAATTGTCCATATTTTCGTCTTGATCTCGAGTCAACACATCTGCATAATAAAGATGTATAGGGTCCTCCAGAATAGGATGTTTAATTTTCTTTAAAGGTACGTCTGTGTCTTCGACTAACTTTTTTTACAAGCGGCATTTTTGTAATACAGCCGCCCGCCCACCAGCCTGCGCGCCCAGCCTGCCCGCGCATCCGCCCGCCCATCCGTCAAACTATGTAGTTAGAACATCAAAACTTATGATATACTTGAAACAACATTAGATTATAAACTTTTGACCATTTATGTCATCTCAGATATTTATATACTCGTCGAAATTCTTCCTATACCGTCCTTTATCAATATCAAAACCTTTGACAATAGTTATAAAATTATGTTCCCAGTCACCACCATTCCAAACCACTTTAGCCTACCATTTAATTAAAAGAATCAGGTCAATATAAAATTTATTTAAAAACTATAAAATCATTTTAATTAAAGAAGCAAATTAATATAAAATTCAAAAAATAGTATTCTTTAAAATACAAACGTTCTGCTTGGCGCAGTTCAGAAAATTTTTCGAATGCAATAAACAATGGTTAGATTTACTATCTTTTCGTAACTGTTTCAAATTTTCTATACCAAACCGTTCAAGATTCACAACTTCCTTAGCTGGACGGCAGCGGGTGATGATGTTTTTTTTAACAACCCTTTTACATAAACGATTCCATATACAGGTACTATTTCTGGCAAAAATAAACTTAAACGTTGAGCTGATACTTCATTGGTCGCAGGGATGTCCCAGTCTAACCCATGTAGGTAATTTTTACAAAATTCGATATGTCTTCAAAAATCCTCACCAAAGTTTTCACTTCTTAACGGCATATTCAGAATTTCGTGCCATTACTCGTCCGTTCCAACATTCAGTACAGCTATTTCTTTCACAAAAATATTCGCCTGGCATGTACTGGAAACCTGTTGTACTCCTCCATATACTCAACTTGTCTACAAATACTGTTTTCAAACAATCTTGGATAGATTCTTATAAATTCATATAACATGACACCAATGTCATTACTACTGCAATTGCTTTTAATTATTTTAATTACGCGCGTCGCTTACATTCTTGAGATTCCATGTTAGTGAAACGTATGGACTAGAATATTTTTATTTAAAGTAAATACGGACTCCTCTCTAATTAAATGGACTCGTCCGAAGGTATATGAATCGACGCGCCATTCCTAATTGTTAGTTTTGTTTTTGCTTTAGTAATTGTCGTAATACAATGTGAATATCTCTATCCGTTTTCAAGTTATAAAAAGAAAACCAAAAGGGCACTAAATACCAAAATCATAATTACGCTCATCGATGACTGTACTTAAATATATAAATAATTGTCTTTATACAATGTGAATATCTCCATCCGTTTTCAACTTATAAGAAGAAAACCAAAAGGGCACTACATATCAAAATGATAATTACGCCCAGTGATGCACTGTACTTAAGTATATAAATAATTGTCTTTATACAATGTGAATATCTCAATCCTTTTTCAAGTTATAAGAAAAAAACCAAAAGACACTAAATACCAAATGATAATTACGCCCATCGACGCAACGTACTTAAGTATATAAATAATTGTGTTTCTACTATGTGAATATCTCAATCCGTTTCCAAGTTATAAGAAGAAAACTGATAAATTGCCGAAAAGTCATATAAAATACCTCGAGGTACAAGCTCAAAAACATCACCAATCAACTCGTCACATCCAATATCGCGATAAAAGTTTTTACAAATATAATGCATGGCGCTGACCTAACCTATCAATTTTTCATGCTATGCTATTTAAAAAATGCTTAGTTGAAGAAAACTATTGTGCAGATTTTGTTATTAGAAGTGTGAATATTTGCGGCGACATCGGGGTGAATGACCTTTGTATCTGGCAAAAATGGTCTTTTTGGACCTTAGAATTTCTCCATGTTAAATCCCATAAGAAAACCGTTTTTTGCGATCGTGGTAACCTTGCTTATCTACTGCTATGAAAGTGTAAAAGGGCCACGAGTTTTTTGCATAATTTTACGTACAATTTACACTTCATATCACGAAAATTCACACATCGTATCTGTAAATTTACGCGTTGTAACTCAAAATTTCGCGTTGTAACTCAAAGTTTCAGCTTGTACTTTGTATGTGTGTAGTTACAGTTCACATCTATGAATCCACACTTCGCAAGTGTGAATTTACACTTCGGAACTATTAATTCATACTTCCAACTGTGAATTCATACTTCGCAACTGAAAATTCTAAGGGTGAAGTCACGCTTTTAACTGTGAATGTACATTTCAAACTGCCAATTAACACTTCGAACTGTGAATTTACACTTCGCAATTGTAGATTTACACATTGATCTGTGAATTCGGGTTTCCAACTTTGAATTCACACTTCCAAATGTGAATTACTAAACACGTGGCCTACTTGCATTCACAACAGGTTGCTTCATTGCTTTGTTTCAGGTTTGAGCTACCTCCAACTAAAATGCAGCTGTTGTAAAGCACTGGATTCTTTACATGAAATATGATATTACATAGAAATATTTGTAGTTAGTGTAGCTAATTAATTGATATTTATAAATTAAGTGTATGTTCACAAGTAATTAGTTACAGAATTCGATGTTTTAATTGAAGAAAATTTAGAATCTGGAAAAGACAAAGTTTATTACACCATAACACCCTTCATTTAGAACTGGGTACAATAGTATGTTACTCCCACATAACCTCAAATTTACTCGGAGTTAAATTTCCCGGGCCGACAAAGTGTGTTGCTAAGTTATTATGGCTACACTTACTCGCGATATCTTGCTACTGATGCAGTGGTGAAGCAGTTCTCTAGGGATTTCGCGATGGCCTCATGTTGTTCCGATGTTTGTCTGGCTGTAACCCTTTGTGACGAAGTGCCGATACGATATGTGATGATGATTAGGATAGGAACGGAAGGGGGGAATCACTCGTCGATAAGTCAAAGCACTACTCACAATTCTACACTTGCAGAAAATCGATAACCAAGTACTCTGTTTTGATACATTTTGCTCACACGAAAATGTCTATTCTCTCCAGGAGAGGTTAAAATTCCTGACGTACATTGGCAGAAACAACGCCATACAAGGAGTGAGAAATGCAATCTTAGCATTCTTTCAGACCACAAAATATGCCAATGACCGGACTCTCCACACGAACCAAGACTTTGTGTGGTTCTCACTTACGTCTGCATTTACACATTAGTATGTTGGAAATTCCCTGTATGGGATTTTTAAAAGTCCCCTGAACCTAACTAATACAAAAAGTGTTAACTTTTAAAAAAAGCATAACATATATGTTGTTGTTGGTCATTATCAAATATTATCTACTCAGTAAAATATAGCTTCAAATCTGTATTTGTCTATTAAACTCGGTGCTCTTATTTTTTAAAATCTGTATTCGATAAATAGGAAATGTTCAGGTAATGTAGCGCCTATTAGTCTGCCTGGAGCAAGAGTAATCATATCGGACCACAGTGAAGATTTTGTACACAACAGATAATTGATGGCCCCCTGCAACATTACACCTTTCGGACGTATTTTGATTGACTGCTACAAGAGTTTTACATTTAAGAGTTTTTTAAAGTATAGTAGGAAATATCGAGAATGTAATTTGCATAATTCTGACAGTAATCTAGAACAATTTAAATGTATATAAATTTGCGATCAAAGATTGCAAGTCAGTTCTGATCGAGCCTTGATCACGATGTTAGTTCTAATTGAAATTAACTTCTGATTAAGCTTTTATTACGATATGCTTTAACTTAAGCTTTGAAAGTGGTGACGTGATATAAATTAGCAGTACAAATAAATTACCCTGCGAGATATTTTATTGTAGAGATAGATATAAATTTATTGTAATGATAATATATCTATCTCTACAGTAAAATATTTCACAGGGTAATTTATTTGTTCTGCTAATTTATATCACGTCACTACTTTAAAAGCTTTGTTAACAAAATAATTAAGAAGCGTCGTAGTGTTAAGAAGATAATATTTGTAACTGTTAGCGATTAGTTCGGAAAGTAAATTATTGTGAAAGCTTTTAAAATTTTTATTATAACTACGAGTTGTTGAGCAGGTTTGTATACCTAGTTTGAAAATAAAGCACTGTTGTTTGTGCTAATAGAATTTTTGTTATATTGTCAAGTGGTTGGATTTTAGTAGGAAAAAAAGCATTTGGACGGTTCTATTTGTATGCCGAAAACTCATACTCGACAGAAAATGGATAGTGAAATTCTTTTGTTATTGAAGGAATTCAAGTCCAGCGTCGAAGAGAGCTTGACTGGTCACTTTGCAAAATTCATGGAAAAATTAAATAAAAATTTTGCGGGACTGACAGAAAAACTAAACGAGACCGCAGCAAAATTAGAAGAAAATGCGGAGAAATAAAAACAAACAACCACAAACCTTTCAGAAAAACTGTTAAAGACTGCGCAAAATAGAAGAATGGATTGATTCCCTAACAGTACAAGCACCAGAGTATTGTGCTTTTTTGACCCAGAAAAATACCTATTGTGTCCATTTTTGGTTCTATGCGCGTATTCTGAATCTTGTTTTGCAGACATTTTCAAATTTCACATCAAACAGCATTGTTTTCATTACTGAATTCAATAGCTGTATACTTCAAAAAATCTCATCAACGTATGGGTTACTGGTTAAATACTAGCAATAATCCTAGATCAAAGAAACTCCAGTTGGTAGGAGAAACTCCCTGGTGGTCAAGATTAACACTCAATACAGTTGTTGGTAATTACAATGAACCTGATAAAAAATTATATGTCAACCTTCTTAACAACGTTTAACATACTTGCAAATTCATCAAAAATTTAACAGGATGTAAAAGCGACTGCTGAAAATTACAAGGTGCAATTACTAAAATATGAAAATGATTTAATTGCACAGATATTTCTAAAACTGTCCTTTATAACTGCCTCTGTCGAGGTACTAGCAAACAGTAAGATTATATTTACTGAAATGTAACTCTATGGTTGACAATTCCATACCTAATTTTAAAAATGCAAAGAAACTACGAAAATTGAAATTCTTAACCTCTTGTAAGTTCTCGTTACCTATTTGTATTCTCATTTTTGATATATTTTCCCCTCCTTTGCATACTAGTACTTTAGTTTTATTTTTGTTAATTTCCATGCCATATCTTTCTGTTAGAACTTTTCCATTTCATTAAGAGCAGCTTCTAACTCATCTTTGCTAGATGCTAATACCGCTATATCATCTGCAAATCTAAGCATACTAATCTTTTGTCCTTGCATAATAATTCCAAATGTCTTCCTGCATTTGACAGTATTCATTGCCTCTATGATGAACAAGTTAAAAATTAATGGGGATAGGGCACATCCCCTGCCTCGCCTCTTTCCTAACATTTACTTCTCTATGTTCCTACTCTAATTCTATTAACACTGTTTGCTCTTTATATAAGCTATGTACTATCTGTTTATCCCTAAAACTCGTTTCAATATTTTTGAGTATTTCGAACATTTTTTTCCATTTTACATTGTCGAAAGCTTTTTCCAGATCTGCAAACCCTATTTCTATTGTTTTCTCCATTATCACCATCAGAGCTAAAATAGCCTCCCGTGTTCCCCTGTTTCGCCTAAACCCAAATTGATCTTCTCCTAGTATTTCTTCAGCTCGTTTCGCCTTGTAAGTGAAAAAAACAAGGAAATTAGTAAATGTAGGATATAAAAACTTTTAATAAAAAAGGACTACCTGTATAATTTCGTACATTAATTTAGTTTGCTAACAAAACTATATATTAATTACGCACTGCAGCAGTCTTATTGTCAACATTTTATACAACTAAAAAAAATTGTACATTGGTAAATATTAAAAAAATAGCATACTTGTAAAGGTATCAGTCTTTTCAGTCAAATTTTACTCTCTCTGTTATGCTAGTCTTTTCTACACAAACACTATTTCATCTGCAATGCTATTAAAGCTACTAACAACTTGATCTGTTATAAGCTTCTTCTGCAGCCTCTGTTAGCCTCTGTTTCATTTCAGGATCGACTTCTGATACCATTTTGCTAAAGTGTCCGTTTACATTATATAGAAGTTCATGAGGATGTCCATATTCCACAGCTTTACCAGAATCCATAACTAGTATTTTATCATAATCTATTATTGTATTTAACCTATGAACAATTGTTAATACAGTGCAATCCTTAAATTTTTCTCGGATGGTTGTTTGAATTAATTCACCCGTCCTAAAAGAAAACATAAATTTTATTAAGACTCATTTCTATTAGTAAATAATTATTTAAAATTATCAATACCCGAAATTCCAGCAGACAGGACAGCACTATCAATAACTACTTTCAAAACTTGTTGACTTTCGTTTCAGCCAAGTAAGCTTTAAATAATAACTGAAGTTTGTTTAGCATGCAAACAAAATTTAGTTTTAAGGGTAAACCACTACTACAAGGAAAATAAAATTATAAATTATTTAAATCCCCTAATAATACAATTTAGAACGTTTTCTAAACAGACACCGTCGTGCAATAACTGTCTTTTGTGTGTTGTTTATGCTAATACTTTTTGTATCATGTTCCTGTGTATGTGAAAAAGAGGATTGAGAGGCTGAATTTTTGAAAATGCCCTTGGTAGTCAAAATATTGTTCTTTTACTATTTTTTAAGAATGCTTTCTTCTGCAAAAAACGGTATTGTGGTTGCCAAGGGTCATTTTTAAATTTCAGTAAGTCAAAGCACTGTGTTAGAGATGGAAAAAACTCTCCATTTTCATCCACACTCAGGAATTTTAATACAATTTCATATACTGTGTTATCCAGTTAGTATTTGCAATGTATTTGTAATTTATTTAGTTTTGGTATTTGGTACTTGTCAAACTCAAGGTGCGATTCGTAGGTTGATTTTTTCTATTTAATTTGAAAAAAGAAATAATAAAAATAGTTTTATATCATCCTTATCTATGGATAGATTTTTAAAGCCGGAAAGATTTGAAGCTGGGACGGATTCTGTGAATGTATAAAAGGAATGGACTCGATGGTTGCAAACTTTTAAAAACTTTTTAGCAAACGCTGAATCAAGTTCGAGAAATAAAGTAAGTCACAAGGCTAAAACTCCTTGTTAACTACATATCCCATTCGGCTTATGTACATATTAGCGACTGTAGCACTTACGATAAAGCTGTGAAGCTATTGAATGGAATCTATATTAAACAAACCAACGAAATCTTTGCCAGACATAATCTTGCTATGCGTAAACAGCAAACTAGCAAAAGCATTGATCAATATATCCAGACCTAGAAGTTTTAAGTAAAGGGTGCAGCTTTAAACCTGTAACTGCAGAAGAAAATAAGAATGACTACATAAGGGACGCTTTTATTATTGACTTACTGCTATCTAACATCTGTCAATGCTCACTAGAAAACTATACTTTAAGTTTGGAAAAGGATATAGAAATAGCTAGAGCCCAAGAAAGCACCTGAAAGCAATTCCAATGTTATCCTAGTCAACAGAGCCTTGGAAAATCAAGAAAAATACTCAACGAGATATTCAATCCCCAGTTACGTAAGTGTGTTATTGTTGTGGTTACAAAAGACAGGCTAGAATGCAGTGTCCAGTGAAGGATGAAATCTGTGCTTACTGCAAGAAAGGATTGCATTTCACCAAAGTCTGTTTGAGAGCTAAAATGTCTAGAAATAAACAACCCTTTACAACCCCTTCTTCAATTATTGCCGATGTATTTCTAAAAATAATCGGTTTTATCCAAAGCTTTAGTAAATGTTAATGTAAACAAAATGTGTGCGAATGCCTTAAAAGACACGGGCAGCTCTGAAAGTTTGCACCATCGGTTAAAGGTTTCTCCAAGTAGTGGGAATGTATCGATAGCTTCCATATCCCTCTCATCTGAAATAAAAGGTTACTGTAATAAACTATTATGGTTTCCCGCGTTTCTTACTATTGCGCAATTGTTTAATACAACGTATAATTATGCGGCAAATTACGCGCCATTTGTATCAAATACCAAACACCTTTAAAAGTGATACAATGGTCAAAGTTTAAGCGCAATATAAATAAAACGGTTACTCACTTGTATTTCTCAACATCTCAAGATCCTTGTTGTTTTTGTGTGGGTAGGCTATGCCATTATTGACACCAAATTTTGTCCGTCCATCCTCTTTTCTCCTCGTAGCGGAATGATAGGATCAACCAGGTATGAGGAACGATAGAAGGTATGATACAGGAACCTACATTACATTTGATTTTCCAATGCTCCACCCGAAGGTACTACATTGGCCAGGAAGCGAGTTTTTTTTACCTGGAAAATTTGGAATTTTGCCGAACCCTTGCTGTTCCAAGCAAGGTAGGGATCTTTAACGTGCGTGACAACACTCACACACGGGACCTCCATTTTACCTCTCATCCGAACGAGGGTGTATTTTTGTGAAAAATGCTCGCCTAACATTTTTCAAGCGGACCGTGTCGGGATTCGAACCCGGGACCTTGGGCGTAGTAGTCACACACATACCACTACGCCACGGAGCCGCCCCTACAGGAACCTACATCCTAAAAAGAGAAAAGACACACACAACACCGGTAGATGTCTTGGTTTCAAGTCTCGTGGCTTAATGCCTGTCCTTTCACACCGCGTGCACTTGCGCCATTCACTCCGCACAGGCGCGACTCGGGGACGACTGAAATTGACAAGTTCATTTAAAAATATTCGTGGGAATTTATTTACATATTTAAAAAATGTAAATTGCCAAATTTGGAATGTAACAAAACCTTGATATACAAACTACAAATACAAAAATTGTAAGGTTTCTATCCTTCTTAATTTATGCGCAGATGTAATCAATGGACACAATATCATGAAACAACACTCATACGTTGACATCGCTTTTGGCGGAACAAAACCTCCTTTATCAATTTGTTGTCTTGTTCAAGTCAATGTAGAACCGCTATCACTTTTTGGAAATTTGTCCAGTGAGTGTCAACTTATAGCTACTAATTCTCGTAAACATTCTTATGAAGACGAACTGTTTATAAAAGATGAAATTTAGAAACTTTTAAAGGATCAAATCATAGAAGAAAACATACCGCCTTGGCGAGCCCAAGTATTAGTTGTAAACAATGAAAAGGATAAAAAACGTTTAGTAGTGGACTATTCACAGATTTATTAATACTTTTACCTTATTAGATGCGTATCCACTTCCAAATATCGAGAATATGGTTTCCAAAATAGCCAAATACAAAATTTTCAATACGACAATTTAAAAAGGGCCTATAGATCCAATACGCGATGCTGATAATATATATATATATATATATATATATATATATTGCTGTGATAAGGGGTTGTTTAAGGATGTATTGAGTAGCAAGGGTCGTGTAGCAACTATAAATAGCAATAGGAATCAGAAAACTGCATTTATTTAGCAGAAAAATAAGTAATTCGTACATTATGTAAATAGCAAGCATTTAACACCCTGTATATAGACCGTTATTAATTTTAAATGATGCCAGTGAGCATATCTTTCAACAATAGAACGCGTATTCAAGAGAAATGATCGTACATGTAATTAAACATATGTTGAGAAGTATCTAATTAGTTATAAAACAAATACGCAGTAGAATAGATAAAACTTAACAAAGCTTTATGCAAATACGCTGGAACGATGAGCATTTTGATAAGAAAATGCAGTTTCAAAGACGCATACATACACAAACGAAAACAGCATTAGAGTTACCTCATTTATTTTGTACAATTATCCAAAAGGCGATATCTACACAAAACAACGTATGGTAAAGATAACAAATAACAAAGTATCAATAGCAAACAAACACCATTACACGGAAATCCGAATTAATTACATCAGAAATAACTTCAAAATACAGGGAATATCAAAGACAAAACCTGGTTGGTTGAGATAATCTGAAGAACTGCTTGAAAACCCAGCCCAGAGGTAGTGGAAAAGGCTATTTAACACACATTCTGTGATAACACAAGGCAGTTCACACTGATGCACGTCGAAGCTGCGACACTGTTAACCAGAAATCCATGCGTAATTTAAATAAAGTATAATAGAATATCAAGTTTATGTTACAGTGAAAAATGTGCAACAATTACCAAGAGTTTTTGCCGCTTTTTATAGAAAACGGCTTCAAGTCTGTGTCAACAATAACAATTCAAGTCTGTGTCAACAATAGCAATTCAAGTCTGGGTTGACAATAATATTTCAAGTCTGATTCGACTATAATACTTCTGGATTTTAAGGGGACAATTCCAATTGAATTTTGGTACAATTCTGGTACAATTCTAAGCTGCGCCGAAAGTATTTAAGGGAAGAGATTCAAAGCATTTGCAGACAAATATAAAATAAAGAAGTACGAGGTAATTTTTGAAAAACAAGGGATAACTGTACTCAAGTACTGGTTCAACTAAGCAGAGCATTGGTAGACGATTGAAAACAACAAAAGGGTGTTGATCCGCAACACAAACAACATATCACAGGTCAGATCTATTTAATTTTATGATATTTTCAATTTAAATTTTAATACTGAATTTATTCAATTTATCCAAACTTGTAATGAAGTCAACAAGAAACATTTGCATACGTTAAACTTACGTAATGAATCATAAAGAGGTCTAGAACGTTCCAGATTTTTTTTGTAAAGAGATTAAATTCAAAGTGTATGAATTTTGGGATAAATAATACATATGATATTAATTGATTGAAGGGTGTATCTAACGAATTTCAAAAATTGTACTTATTATTCATTATATGAAATTAATTGACCTCGTTTTATCAATTCAAATAGGTAATCATAAAGGAGTGAAAAGAGAAAATTGATCATCGTACCGTCGTGCACTCTGTGTAGATTAAAAAGGGCTAGCCGTGACATAATAATAAAATTAGTAAGATTGAAGTGAGAACACAGAGCGGTGGCGTTAAGTAAAACGTTCATATAACACCGAGTACGACGTTATTATATCAATATTTTTATGACGCAACAACGTGGGGTCGAAAACTACATAGTATTTTTATGGCTGCCCAAGTCTGGGGGCCCGAATTAAATCAAATAAATTTGAAAATACGACCGTGGGATTTCAAATAAAATTATTAAATTAAACTAGAGTTATAATTAAAAAGTTTTAATTTGAGAAAATCACCGAAATCAAAAATTCAGAAAAATTTGTACATTAATTAAATTTAGGCAGATTTATTTTAGTATTTAAAATTTAGTGTAAATATAATAATTTCAAAAATGGATAGAGGATCCCAAGAAAGTATAACGTTTGAAAGGAGTTCTAGCGAGGAGCAATAGATCTCACAGGAAACGAAAATAATGGAGATTTTAATGGCACCAAACAGTAAAATGGACAAAAATGAGGAGTCCATGAAAAACACAACCACGAAAATGGATGAGAACAGTAAAAAATTAGGTAAAGAAATTAAAATTCTAAGTGATGGATTAAGGGAAACCAACCAAACAATTGCTGAAATGAGGGCGCAAATGCAAGAGAAAATCGTGAGGATTACGGAGGAAATCGACTGTGTATGGGATCATATTGGAATAGTAAATTCAAAACAGGAGAAATAGGAAAGTGAGACAAACGATAAAATCACGAATTTAGATATCAAATTACGGCGCGTTGAAGAAAATTGTGAAACAGAGTTTAGGACAATAAATAGGGAAATAAGTAATTTAAAAACTAATTCAGGAAATTTTAATAATAGGAAACCAATTAGGCTAATTCAACCAAATCTTTCAATTGACCAATAACCGAAATTTTATGGGAACGGAAAATTAAGTCATAAAATATTTTTGAAAAATATTAAAATGTTAAGTACAGGGCTCAACAGACGAGCTATATAAATTAAACTTAATAAAATCGATGCTGAAAGGGGGAGCCGAAATGTGGTACAACTTAGTTGAAAGCGAGATCAAAACATTTCAACAGTTTGAGCAAAAATTTCTACGACACTTTTGGGGGGATAATCAATAAGATAAAGTTAGGAATGACCTGAGCATGGGAAAGTACAATTCAGATAAAGGAATGAGGCGGGAATTATATGTTATTGAAAAGTTTACCGTAGCAACACAGTTAGATCCTCCTTTACACGATAAACAAATTATAAAATATTTGGCAGAGCATTTTAACGCATAAGTAAAAAGATATATCACAACACAGAATATAGTGGACCAAGACACATTTATAGAATATTTACAAAGATATGATGAGATGGAAACATATAATAAAACGTAGAATAATACTAGGGATCGACGCACGAATTTTATAAGGACGCAAAGTAATACTAAGATTCGAAATAATTATCAACGAAACAATTATGATGGGAGAAATTTTAATAGGGCTAATCGCAACAATTTTAATAATGATTTCAGGCAAAGTAGAAATACGGGTCAGATACCAAGGCAACAAATAGAACGGACTAATCATGAGGGAAATAATAATCGAGAAATAAATAGACAGGAAAATGAGGATCGACGCACGCAAACGAGAAATATTGATCGCACGCAAACGAGGAATAATAATCGCACATACGCAGAGATTACGAGTCAGGCAAAACCTTCCACGTAAATCCAAAATTTTTAGATACGGACGAACCAAGTAAATTTCTACGGATAAACGGATACGAAAACCAGCGCAAATTAATTAAACATGAAACGGAAAATGAATTAGGAAGATTCGAAAGAAACTTATTACCAATAGTTAATTTAAGGGTGGAGAATAAAATAGTTAGAGTATTAATTGATATTGGGACAGAAGCATCACTTGTTGCAGAAGAATTTGTTAAACGAGGGAAATTGATGAATAAGGCGAGACCTATAACAAGGTGTAATTTGGTGGCACCAAATAATAAGAAATTTTCTATAATAAATGAAATGGTAATTCTGAGATGTGAAATGGGAGATGTGATATGGGAAAATGATTTTATGGTGGTACCTGGACTAAAGATAGATTTTATATTTGGGATGAATATTATAGACAAGTTGGGATTGAAGATAAATGCAGAATGCAAAGAAATAGAGTGTAATGGGAAATATATTTCAAATATATCGAGCAGAAGGGATTGTACAAAATGTTATAATAACGATACATTTAGATACAAAATTTTGAGAACGATTTTAAGGAAATCGGAACAAGTGTGTCGGGGGGATCATTTTGCCAGCCACTCTCGTTCATTTTTCAAATATATCGGAAAAAAGGGAAGGTACACAATATTAGGATAGCAGGCTCAAGTGGGAGGTGTCGTTTCGCTAACCTCTTTCCTCCATCCATTTTTCAAATACACCGAGAAGAGGGAATGTACAAAATATTACAATAACGGTACATTTAAGTAGAAAACCGGTACAAAAATTTGAGAACGATTTTAAATAAATCCGAACAAATGAGGGGGGGTAGTTGCTAGCCATGTTTTCAAATATATCGAGAAAAGGGGAGTGTGAAATAATATAATAGTAGTACATTTAGATACAAAATGGAAATAAAATTTTGAGAACGATTTAAAGTAATTGGAGCCAATGAATGGGGTGGGGGAGGACCTTTTCAAATATATTGAGTAAGGGAAACGTGCAAAATATTTTAATAGTGGAACATTTCGGTACAATTTTTCCAAAGCAACTGCGAGGACAGGCAAAATGCAGCTCCTTTTCTAACAAAATTAAAACGTTTCAGACTTGATCATAAAAAATGTATTAACTGAAAATTAAGAAATTGTGGAGCCTAATCCTAATAAATAATTTTAACTTGGCAAGATTTACAGATACTTAAAAATTTATTGGTGAGATTTTCAACAAATTTCTAATATGACATATTTCTGTGTCATTCTCACATACAGTTCAAGAAAGCAGCTACAATAAAAAATTAGGAATTGTTTATTTGTATCAAATTGCTTTGCAAAAACTTAAAATTTTTCTTGTAAATAGTCACACTAAATTATAACAAATTTCTGGTAAGTCAAGAAGCTTTGATAGAATTTCTTTAAGCAATAAAACAAAAAAATATATAAAAACTTACAGAAAATCAACATTAGCTGTAGCTTCATCCATTATTAGAATTTTATTATTTTGAAGTATTGCTCTTGCAAGACATGCTAATTGTGTTTCTTCTGCACTAAAATTAGATCCAATTACACTTACTTCTTGACTTAAATGAGTAACATAATTGTTAAGCTTCACATCTTCTAAAGCTTTCCATAACTGTTCATCATCTGATTTACCTAATGGATCTAAATTATATCGAATAGATCCTGTAAATAAAATGGGTTCTCGTGGTATAATTGAAATTTTGTTGCGTAAATCATGTACTCCTAATTCTTTTATGTCAACTTCATCAATTATTATAGAACCTTCGGTTGGTGCCAGCCTAAATAATGCTGCTATTAGAGATGATTTGCCAGCACCTGTATGTCCCAATATCCCCACCTGCAACAACAAATTTATTTGCATTTAAAATTCACTGATCTGTTGTACAATACAATTATGTATTACAATATTCAAATTTCAATACTTTCACCACTTTAAATTATAACCTTGTATGACAATAAAAATGAATTTGATTCGAATCTTCAAATTATTTTGACACTCAATGGAAATTGCAATTTTAGTCAGAATTTTAACCGTGATTGTTAAATCTTGAAAGTTTATTTATTCACTAGTCTGTTTACTGTTTGATTTTAATTGCATAAATTGTAAATTCGTCAAGATAAGTTCTTTAACTATGGAAAGGTTTGTTCCTTGCTGAAATTCAATTAAATAAAAACCTACAGATGTTATTTCTATCGAAGAAGCAGTTGTAAAAATTTTACAATAGGCTTTTTAATAAGAGTAGAAATTCATAAAAACTAAGTGCGACATCAATTATAGCCATAGTTCAGAGAAGCAAAAACGAGACTCAGAAAATATGCAAATTAAAATGCATCATCAGCATATGTAGCAAATCAAAAAAGAAAAAACCAGTCGTGTCAAATGTACAATATGCGATAGAAGTCAATTTTCTTCTTTCTCAGTGGTGGGATAAATTAATATTGGAAACGTTGGTAAAAAACATCAAGATTTGTGATTGGCAGTTGTGGATTTTCTGCATGTAATACACCCTTAATTAATGGACATATATGATGTTTTGTTTGTAACCATAATTTACACCTTTATTTGTTTACTTTTTTACTCTGACTGTATTCATACCATGTCCCTCCGGGTTTCATGTTTGCTTGTGTTGATTATATCTATTATAGTCTTCATTGCAAACAACAACCTACACATATCAAATAGGTTTGACGAATGTTCCTAAAATTATAGGAAAAATAGATGATAATCAGTGGCATTAGGAAAAAGATGGTCTGCAAACTATTGGAGCTACCATCAAAATACAAGATGTATTGAGAATATTTTGTATCTGCAGTACAAACGAGAGCAAAAAGTAAGACAATTCAAATCTTTAGAATAGCATGAACAATAGGCAGTAGTTGCTATGTAATCAGTTGATATATTTAGTTGCAGTTTCACAAGTTAACGCCTAATGAGTTCAAAATTAATAAAAAGAAAAAAAAAGAAATTCATTGACATGCTGTCGAAACGTTTCACCCATATTTGAGGCTCATCAGGACAGAAGTTACAAAGTTGTTATTTAAACACTGACGCACTATTAAGAAGTACTGCACCACTTAGCTTTTGTGATGTATTACGTGATATGGTAAATTGATAAAAAGTGGCACGAACCGGGGGAACTGCTTTCGATATAGCTAAAAATCTTATAAAGAAATTACGTATAACAAATCCACTATTTGTATTCTCAATTACCATTTTCAGTTTAAAATAAGCTATTATTGCTATTCCCGTTTCGGCCAAATCATGCTTTAAACCACTGGCTGCAAGAGTTACATTTCTGGAATCTTGAGATTGCTTGTTATACTTTGGATGTATTGTTGTATAGTCAGTAGTTTGTTTCACTTCAACTATAGTTACTTCATTTAGGCTCTTGGAAGCCATGGGAGTTGCAACTGCTACTACATACCCCAATAGTGAAGCCTTTAGACTTGTGATTTATTCTAAAATAAAATGGATTGTGATACTCTAGATACATATTGTCTAGGAGAAATACGTATTTAAGGAACTAAAATTTGTTAGAGAATGACCACAATGAGTCCTCCACACTTAGCTTTCAGAACCGAATGGCATTTCTATCCTTTAGTGCACTTCCGTAGCATAAGGTGTTCGTAAACCATACTCACTGGTGCACTTTCACTATAGCGTGACAGTATAAAACATGTATAAACAAGATAACTTGAACATATAACTATCATTATTATGACATTCGCAATTCATTCCATGAATTTCCATATCTGTAGAAATTTAACATCTAACGTATTTTAATATATACATTTGATGTTTGTTCTATGTGTGTAGTTGTCCATATTTACATCGACACTAATAAATTGTGAATGTGTAAACAATGAAAATATAGAAAATAACAATATAAACTCCTACTTTTAAGTGTCACCTCTATTTCCTTTGTACTATCTTATTAATTTTCGTAAGGCTATTTTTAATTATTGGTCATTAAAAACTGGTTAAATATTTTCCCACTTCTATGAAGTATGCTTGCAAAGGCAGGGTAGGCTTTACTCTTGGGAGTGTGGATTTAATGCTGTGATGACCGAGGTAAACAAGTTGAAAAACTTGAGATTTCATCCCATAATTTGTTGGATTTTGTTTTGTGTTAAGGGAGCTGCTGTTTGTTGGATAACCTAAGTAATTGATGGAAGAAAGATAAATTAAATTTCTACAAATCGTGAGTAATCTAAGCTTTTATGTTGTTGATATAGAATTATGTACATGTTTATTTTAAAACTAAGTTGTAAGTGGTTGGTTTTCTGTAACTGAAAATTAACAAATCACGAAAGTAATTATTTTGTTGGACTAAATTAGCACTGGAATTAGTGTATATTGGTAATTTATGTGGACAAGAAAGAAAGTAGTAAAGTAAGCAAAGGAACCAGGAACCTGCACCGAGTACTGCAACAAAATAAGAGGAATAAAAAAATGCCATACTAGCTACAAAGAAAGAAACCTAAAGAAAGGTCGTTTTATTTACAAGACCTCAAAAAAAATACGTAGAAAAAATAACATTTATCCAAAAAATTCTAGAGGATTTACATACACAAAAATATAATTATCTTCTTCAATTCCCTGACAATTAATTTAGATAGTAACTTTTCGCATTTACATTAAACAGAAAAAAATTTTAAACAAAATCTAGAATAGACTACTTGCAGTCCTGCTGTATTTACAATTAGTAAATCTTTGATATCAAAATAGTTTCTGTTAGTAGGAAAGAAGGCTTACTTGCATAGTTATCGCAATTAAGGAAACATGCCGACAAAAATGCATTTCTTCACCAGGATCAGGTGATAACATTATAGCTAACTAGTATGATGTCTTTAAAATAATCATATAAGAAAAATTTTATAGACAGTAAAGGTTAACTTAATCTCTATACTGAATACCAATAACAGCGGTCACCGCATTGTATTTTGAGGGTCTGGAGCAGAGTGTAATCGGTTTCTAATACCAAAAACTTAAAAAAAAGAAAACATCCAGCCAAATTTATTGCCTATGAAGTCATAAGGAATTTAACAACTGGGATGATGTTTTGTATTTCCTTATCCATAAGGCTACAGCTACCAACAGGCCAAATTCCAAAGCAATACACACAGGATAGTAAAAGGGATTTTCACATTTAAGTATTGCTTAGCTGCTTCATTTTCAAAGTTCAATATTAGACAATCGACATAACAATTTGTTCTAACTATTTAAAACAAATATCCTGCAAATGTCAGTTTGCTGTCAGATTGAGGATTTAGTACACGCATAGAATTTACACCACAAAGTTATCACTCCATAAAAATATACTTTACAGAAGTAGCATCTTTATAATTTTACACACATTGAGCAGGCTCTTTATAAGCAAGGGACCGACACCAAAATAAATACCGTATACTCGTATTCAAATGCAATATTTGTATCGCCTTAGTCTATCGTTTAGACAACAATAACCTAACTCGAGGAAAATTGGCACAGTGATATTTTTTATTTCCATCATAGCTTCGCTTGTAAACGTCCATGTGTGGATAATCAACAACTTGAAAGTATTCTATTTTCCTTTCGAAACATTTTATGTTGATAAAGCAACCACGTGCAAGACATTTTTAAAACATCACCTGCTGATAAGAGGATAACAGAGCGAACTGCCCTCGATTAAATGGATTATTCCACAAATGCGTCTGCTTTATAGCGCGTCCAAAACAACCAGCTAAGGAGTATCTGCAACCAATGTTACTGAATCATAGAGTACGTGTAGGATTGGTGACCTATTTCTCGCATAATACCAATAACAGCGGTCACCATATTGTATTTTGAGGGCCTGGAGCAGAGTGTAATCCGTTTCCAATACCAAAAACTTAAAAAAAAAGAAAACATCCAACCCAAATTTATTGCCGATGAAGTCATCAACGTCATAAGGAATTTAACAACTGGGGATGATGTTTTGTATTTCCTTATCCATAAGGCTACAGCTACCAACACAAATTCCAAAACAATACGCACATGATAGTAAAAAGGATTTTCACATTTTAGTATTGCTTAGCTGCTTCATTTTCAAAGTTTAATATTAGACAATCGACATAACAATTTGTTCTAACTATTTAAAACAAATGTCCTGCAAATGTCAGTTTGCTTTCAGATTGAGGATTTAGTACACGCATAGAATTTACACCACAAAGTTATCACTCCATAAAAATATACTTTACAGAGGTAGCATCTTTATAATTTTACACACACAGAGTAAGCTTTTTATAAGCAAGGGACCGACACAAAAATAAATACCGCATACTCGTATTCAAATGCATTATTTGTATCGCCTTAGTCTATCATCGTTTAGACAACAATAACCTCACTCGAGGAAAACTGGCACAGTGATGCTTTTTATTTCTATTGTAACTTCGCTTGTAAACGTCCATGTGTGGATAATCAACAACTTAAAAGTATTCTATTTTCCCTTCGAAACATTTTATGTTGATAAAGTAACCATGTGCAAGACATTTTCAAAACATCGCCTGCTGATAAGAGAATAACAGAGCGAACTGCCCTCGATTAAATGGATTATTCCACGTATATGTCTACTTTGTAGTGCTTTCAAAACAACCAGCTAGGGAGTATCTGCAACCAATGATACAGAATCATTGAGTACGTGTAGGATTGGTGACCTATTTCTCACATATTACAGAAATTTAACATATCAATTAATACGTCACATACAGATGACAAGCGGAAATTTCCATGATTCGAAATTTATGTTCGTAACCGACCTTGTAGTAAACGTGTTATAACATTGTAATTTCTCAGGAAAACAAATGCTTTGATAATTAAATCATGTTTTTAAACTTATTTAAGAAATGCACATATTGTTAAAAAAATAACAAATTTCCATACCTTGTACATAATAAAATTCTAAGTTTCCACATTATCCAAATAGAATAAATTTAAAATATTCAATTTTATAACTGCATATTTAACAAAATCTTACAGGGTGTAAGACAAATAATTGTTTAAATTGAAAGGGAATCGGGCTTGCTAATAAACACGCAAAATAACAGTGGAAACAGCACTGCATATTAAATTTTAAATTAAGTATGAGCCACATTATTTAGTTACAGGGATGGAACGTAACGGGCATTTTCAAAAATGGGATTTAAATGTCATATCAATCAATCTTGGAAACTAGAAGAATGGTATGGTACAATTATTTATGGATTAATGTGTTTTTGTATGATTTCTGTTAATAACACCTAACCTCTGGTGAATGCTACATTAGATTTATTTTTCTTTAACGTTAATGTATGTATATTTATTTATTCAGGAATTTATTATTAGTAGAGTTTAAGCTTAGATGAAATTTTATTTAACGTTATATATAACATATGAAAGATACGTAAATTTGTCAAAGAATATCCACCCAGTGCTGATGTCATATTTGGGAGAAGAGAAAAAGCATTTTGGGGTAAATGAATATTGTAACGTGTTTTTTTCCATTTCAACCATTTCAAATGTTTATTGTATTATTAGTGCTATTATTATTTTTTCTTATGTTTATTATTTTTTTCACAGGAACCTACTCCTGCACCATTGTAGTTAGCCAGTGCACCACCATAATGTTGTCCACACATCCCCCGGCAAATCTTAATTTATAACATAACGCCCATTCCAGCCTATCATTATCCTCAATATAATGTGATAAATTTAGAAAACCAGAAGCAATTAATTATGACAGTAGAAAAAGCCTTTCAAGCTAAGTGCATAGTCATAACATGTTCTTATATTTCAGCCATTTCAAATGTTTATTTTTATTATTTTATATTAGTTTTATTTTATCATTTCTCCCAAAGGAACCCACTCTCACACCACTGTAGTTAGCTGATGCATCCTTTAAATTGCTAGAAAGTCCCCATGCCTTCAGGGCAAATCTAAATTTATAACTTAACGCTCATTTTATCCCTGCTGATAAATTCAAACTCTTAAATAATAATTATATTGCTGTTTTAGACATGCCCAAACAAGTCGTAAAAGACAATAACGTTTGTCAGACAAGATGTGTCTGTCTAATCAGTTTCTCTACAAAATTACAACTTTTTCGATAGAATCATATAATAGATGCTCAGTAGCCTCAATGTATAAAAACAGAGCCTTATCACAAGATATCACACACCAAGTAGGATCTTACACATAATCTTTTTGCACAAACGCCTCAAATTTAGATGCACATAATCTTTAATAACAGTTAGAATGATAAGATTCTATAAATAAGATTGAACCATTAGAAAAACCATAATACTTAAGTTTAGAACATTATAAAGTATGACTCGACAGCATCACATGCTTTGGAATTACAAAACCGACGATTTTTTATCCAAGGCCACCATAATATTATTTGTTGCACATGTTAGAGCCTAAGGTGTTCCAAAATTTTTCTTAAATACAAATTAATAGGTAAATAATATATTTAATAGTATAATAACGTTATAAATTTGACAAAATACAATACAATACCTCAATAACCGCCAACTCATAAACGCCATAAAATTTAATGCGAATGACCAACTTTTGGTTTTAACTGTAAAGCCTGGAAACGATTGTGGACACGATCTAAAGACATTTAACTTATCATAAGAAAGTTTTAAATGTATAATGCGCATGAAGGGAAGCCAGAATTTTAACAATGCGTGGGAAATTAAAAGGTCCGAATGAACTAACACAGAAAGGTAAAAAGTACAAAATGGGGCGTGAATAACAACGAATGGATACATAGAGGTTGTTAATCTTCGGCAAAATGGCTGTGACCAAAATTACAAAATGAGGCGTTGATAACAATTGACACGTATGTATAGAGGTTGTTAGCATTCGGCAAAGTGGCCGACCAAGACAAGTAAAAAATGATGCATGAATACGGACGCGTACATAGGAGATCGCCTTCAGCAACATTCCCTTCGACAGATAAAATAACAACAAATGATGTAAGGGTAACTGGAAGAATTAACCGGGAAGTTTTCAAACACCCATGTGACATAGATTTAAATCGCAACTCGGTTCTGAAGTGAAAGGGTGAAAAGTGAAGTTCATTCATCACTGCATATTGGGTAAATCACAGAAATGAGGTGTTCTAATGGGCCGAGGAAATAATTAGTCCATCAACGGAGTTAATCGAAACCCTTAAAACAGAACTGTGAGTAATGTTCTTTATTGTATTTTGTTAACGCTTGAAAATTATGTAAAGACGAACTTGTAAATATAGTTGTAATGGGTTCATACAACGGTAGAATTGGTTGTTTACATGTAAAGATATAATTAGTAGAAAAGCAGCTAGAAACTTTTTAAATGCTAAACATGCATATTACGTGAAACGTAAACTTTAATTGTGGATATCTAGTTAGTAAAATTTTGTGTGTACATGTCATGTTCTTAATGAACCTCAAAATGGCGAAAACAGAAGTTTGTATTGTGCTATATATTTCTAAGTCAGTTGCTCGTTATTTCCAAGTAATTCGGATATAAATAATGTAGTAAAACAATTTAGAAATCTAGCGATATGAAATAGTAATATTATTTTCAGTTTACGGTTTCTTTAGGAGTTTAATAGCTATCTGTTTTTAGATCTGAAAGCTATTAGAGCTCATTCCAACAATATGTACATCTGTATTGCAAGTTAGTAAGTTAATATTTTCCTAATATCTGTAAAGTCTTGCTTTTCGTCTCTATATTGTTAGTCTGTGTTCTGCGTTTGCAGTCTCCAATTATCTTCTTTGGTTAAATTCACTAGTGCAGTGCTTTTGACCTAATCTGAACATGCACACGTAACTTGCAATTGTTATTTCCAGTTTTGGTTTATAAAAAGTTGTTAGATTTGTTATTCTACGATGTTATCAGTACTTCGTCTCGCGATGAATACAGTTTTATTACACATTCTGCTGTTAAGCTTAGTCAAGAACGATATCCTTGTGGGTGTATTTTGTTGTATTAAAACACTTCATGTAGCAGATTTTAGCAACCACTAGAATTTATTTTAATTATCTTGTTTAGGTTTAGTAAGAGACAAATTTTTATGCTTTTAGCAGATTGAAGACGTTATTGAGAATGAATTGCTTTGATATTAATTTGATTACCCACCTGTTTAATCATCTGTATTTCAAATTGCCTTGTTACCCACCTTCAGTGGGTGCTAGTCCTGGTTTTAGTTTTAGCTCTGAGTATTAGTCTCAGTGCTAGCTGTTAAGTTGTCCTTGCTATTTGTTAGTCACTGATATTATTTGTCAGCCCGAATTGCAGATAAATAAAAGTTCATAATAGCAGTTTAATGTGATGTCACACTGTCCAAATTTAGAAGAATAATCTTACTGATTTATCTTGATTGGTCAACTGTGTCCACCTGTTAATTTTAATACAAGATACTGTGCATCTAGATCCTTAAATCGGTTGGAAATGTGTAGAGTTGTTTGTGAGGAATTATTGATTATGGAACCGGTTGGATGTAGTGCTTAATCAACATCTGCGTTGAGCCTTGGAAGTTACCGTCATTCTGTTGGAAGAAGTCTGGGAAGCTCCAGGACCAATCACAATCGTCGAAAATGTATTAATCAGGCAGTATGCTAGTTCTAAGCTGTGCCATCCAGTTGTTGATTCGTTGAATCACTTGACACAATCATTATTAAATAATTTAACTATCTATTTAATAAATCTGAGTTTACTGCACTCATACTTGCATGTTTGCTGCACAGGGATTGCCATTATTAATTGAAATTATATCGATTATTACCCCCCTTTGATATTCAATGCATCGTTTGTTTTAGTATAAAGATTTATAATTTTAGTGTTTCAGTTTAAGAAATATTGCTATATATTTGTGTACATAATCTGATTAGGGGTTCGAATTGAGTAGCATAATATTGGTACTAACATTATCAGCTATAACTGCAATTTAAACTTGTATGCTGTATTCTGTTTATTTATTATAGGACCATGTTCCTATCCTGCTGGCTCGTGTCCAGATCATAGTGTGTTTGTCTTGTGCATATTACATATGCTATTTGGCACTTCTGTGGATTGATCATACTTGAGTTAGTAACTGCATTCAAATATTTATTATTGTCAAATGTGGAGGACCTAACCTCCCTTGCTATTATTTCGGAGATTGCATTGTAGACTCCGACCTTTACTTAACGAATGGATTGTACATACAGATTAGACATATTCAATCAAAGCAGTTTATTACACCAAAAATTTAACATAAGAGACTAACATAAAAAACTAACGCTATTTTACTCAACGTAAGGAAAACATAACCTCAAAAACTTGCAAGTCCCCCGTTCTACTGTTGCCAACTAGACAATCGGAATACATATACAGGATAAGTAAATAATAATCGCCTACAGTTCGGCCAACCTGAGCAACTAAATCGACCTCTATATAACAAAATTAAAGTACATTATCAATGCTCTGTAAGTTAATTTAAAGTCAAAATTTAAAAGTATACTAAATCAAACTTAAAATACGTACAAGATCACAATTTCAACTGTTCACATATAGATAGAGTATATAAACCAACACAATCAATTCTAAACATTACTATCGTACCATAGTCGCATATGGGAAGCATCAAAAATACCTTCGAAAGGCCTCTGAGTTATTTGAAACCCATCAATATCGGAAATGAGATGTCATTAGGCAACGTTTTCTTGACCACATAAAACCCCTTAAATTTCGGTAATAGTTTTTTATTAACACTAGGTGTTAAGTTGACATTGGGGATCATCACGTAATCACCAATCTTGTACACTGTTGCTGGCTTATGTCTCGTATCATAATATGTTTTGTTGTAATTGTGACTATTTTCAATATTTTTACTCGCTATCTCTCGGACCTCCTCTAAATTGCACTTATCTTCATTGAGCGATGTCAAAAATTGCTTCAGGTTATCGTTTACATTTCCAACCTGATTCATACCGAAAAGAAGTTTGGCAGGAGCTTCGCCGGTAACCCGATTAACAGTATTATTTATTGCAAATTCCGCCTCTGGCAGAGCATGGCGATTCTGACAGTTTTGCAATCATAGGAATCATATCTCTGTTAAACCGCTCCACTTGACCATTTGCTCTGGATGTGCCAGTAGCAATGGAAGTATGTAATACATTGGAGTTTTGTAAAAACTCTTCAAATGCTTTAGACGTGAAAGTAGATCCATGATGAGTCACTATCTTAAAAGGTTTGCTGTAGTGTGTAAACTAAGTCCGCAAATGTTTAATAACCTCTTTTGTGTTGGTTGTTTTAGTACCATACAACTTAATAAATTTAGTGAACCCATCTATTACAGCAAAAATATATTTGCTTTGATTGGGCTTTGATTTTCCAATTGGCCCACAATGGTCTAGGTGTATAATATTAAATGGCTTATCTCCCTTTGGGATACTGTGTAAAAATCCCTCTTTTTTTACCACGGTTTGGTGCATAAATAATACATTTCAGACAACTTGCGATGTACTCCTTTACTTTCAACTTCATACCCGGAAACCAATATGATTGTTTGGCTTGACTTTGTTTTAGAAAGACACTTTTATTCGGGGGTCGTATATATATTTCAATTCAGCATGTTCCCCTGAGTCTAACGACATACGACTTTTAGTGCGGAAACGACCCCTTAAAAAGTTATGAATTTTTAAATTTCCCATGTTTAGTCTATGGGAAATTTTTTTTTTAGCTAAAAATTGATTTAAATTAACTGCGCATACGCGGAAATTATGCGCATGCGCAGATCAAAAGATTAGCTGCGCATGAATGAAGGCTCGTAAAGTTCTTGAGGAATCTTTCGCAGATCATCTCTGCGAGTATTTGTGGTGCCGCTGGAATGCTAAAGAGCACCGAAATCCCTTCGATGCCTTGTTAGAAGCTATTCGCTTCCAATATGGAGATTTGCGCATTTGAATATTTTGCTCTTTGTTAGTTTTGCTATGTCATATCGATTAAAAGTTTGATTTCTGATTTTTGATTTATTTCATATAATTTTTGTGTTTAGGTTAGGTTAGGTTAGTTTAGGTTGGGTTAGGTTGGGTTAGGTTTGGTTGGGTTAGGTTGGGTTTGGTTGGGTTAGGTTGGGTTAGGTTGGGTTAGGTTAGGTTGGGTTAGGTTAGGTTGGGTTAAGCTTAGAATCATTCAAATTATTCAAAAATCTTTTTTCCTTTTTTCCAAAAAAATTCCCATATACTTAACATGCGAAGTTTAAAAATTCATAACTTTTTAAGGGGTCGTTTCCGCACTGAAAGTCGTATGTCGTTAGACTCAGGGGTGCTGTGTATTTATGGTAGTAGTAATATTAATTACGAAATAACTAGACACGTAGATTCACAGTTGATTTAATGACAGTAGATAACATAATAATTATTTGAGACACGTCTATTGCTTACCAAGGCTGGCATCGTACTAGTGGGAGAAATATACAATTATACAACAATTATACAATATTACAATTACAACTAGCGCATAGTTACTACATTTACTTAAGCAGCCAATGGCATGCCATACATAACATTTCCCTTCTTACATAATTTTTTTTTGAAAAGAGAAGAACAATCCTTATAAGACTACTAAGCTATAAGTCCATACGCTTTGGCGCTGTACGCACTCGCGAACTACGACGCAATTCACATTCCACTTTAGCCGGAACTTCATCACTCACAGGCTTATTATCTAACTTATTCGATATTGACTTTGTAGGGGAAATCACCTTATTATCGAGGATCACCTTAGAAGGTGACGTTACCTCTGAACTAATATCATTTACAGGTATGCTTTTACTAACAGAACAATCTCCCTTAGGTGAACTTATCTCTATGGTATTTTTAACAATTGGTTCACAATAGGATTCAAACTTAGATTTTTCTAAATCTATATCAACAGCGTTGTTTAGTTTTCTTAGGCTGATGACATGCTTGTACAAAATTTTGTCGCCTATCTTTACAAGGTATGTTACTGCACTAACAAATTTTACAATACTACCTTCCTTCCATTTTTCTTTAATGTAAGGCCCTAAATTGCCTACTAACACTTTTTCTCCTGCAGTAAAAATTTCTGGTTTTACATAATCAAAATTTGAACTAAATAATACCTTAGCCCCTTTTTTTGGTCTTAACATGTCTAACCTGGTCCTTGGCTTAATTTTAAAAATAAATTCATTCGGCGTTACACCTGTACTTACACATGGTGTATTTCTGTAACTAAATAGAAAGTTCACCAGTTTCTGTTCAATAGATAGTTTAAACTTATCCGATTCAAACATATACTTTTCAATAGCTTTTTTTACTGTTTGTACTTGCTTTTCAATTTGTCCATTTGATTGTGCATGGTATGGAGGACTTTTTAAGACATTTATACCATTTACTTGACAAAATTGTACAAAACTATGAGAATTAAATGGGGGTCCATTGTCTGATACCAGAGTGTCTGGTAGACCCAAAAAAGCAAATGTACTTTTAAGTTTCTCTATTGTTTGTACTACACCCGTACCGTTTTTCATAACATGCGCATCAACCCATCGAGATTTACTGTCTACTATTAATAATATAGTCCAATCATCAATGTGATGGAAGTCTATATGAATCCTTTCAAAAACATTATTGGTCTTAGGCCACGATATTAAACATTTTTCTTGATTATTTTGAGTTAATTTACACACGTTACAAGTGCTAATCAAGGTTTCTATATCTTGTTGCATGCCTGGCCACCACATAACTGATCTTGCCATCATTTTAGACCTTACTATCCCGATATGATCTTCATGCAATAACTTTAAAACTTCTTTTTGTAATAAGACAGGAATTACTACTTTAGTACCCATCATTAAACAATTTTCTTCTACCGATAAATCGTTTCTTTTTACAAAATAGGGTTTGAGACTAGGATCGGCTATTTTAATAGGCCACCCTGTTTTAACAAAATCTATAATTTTAATTAAGATACAATCTTTAGACGATACTTTGGCAATATCTTCATATGACAGCGGTAACTCACTACTTAAATTGAACGAGTTAATTGTGCTATCTATACCTGTTAGGTCTGGCAAAGGTAATCGTGATAACATATCTGCTTCATACATGTGCCTACCTTTCCTATATTCAATGGTATAATTATACGCAGATAGAATTACATTCCATCGAATAATTCTAGATGCTGACATTACCGAAATTTGTCTGTCTGGATTAAAAATAACCTTTAATGGTTCGTGGTCGGATACCAAAATAAAAGACCGTCCATAAATATATTTATGAAACCTTTTTATGCTAAAAATAATCGCTAACGCTTCTCTTTCTAGTTGCGAGTAATTTTTCTCGGCTTTTGACAGTGTACTAGACACAAAATATATAGGACGTTCTGTGCCATCATGGTATCTATGGCTTAGAACACCACCTATTCCATAATTACTTGCATCACAAGAAACTACTAACGTTATCTTGGGATTATAGGGTACTAACACATTATGTGTGTTAATTAATTGTTTACTAAGCTGAAAAGCTTTTCGTGCTACCGCATTCAATTTAAATTCTACACCTTTCTCGAAAAGAGTATACAAGGGATATAATTGTGTCGATAACATTGGAATAAATTTACAGTAATAATTTAATAAACCCAAGTATGACCTAAGTTGAGTTATATTTAGAGGCTCAGGTGCCTCATTAATTGCCCTCAATTTCTCGTCTTTTGGGTGTATACCCTCACTATCTAATCTATGTCCAAGATATTCAACTTGATTTTCAAAAAATTTACATTTTTCTAGGTTTACCTTAACATTATAAGTATTTAACCTACTTAACACTATATCCAACTGTTTCTTGGCCTGGACAAAATCTTTGCTGGCTATTAGAATATCATCTAAATAACAGTGGACTCCCACAATGCCACTTAAAATTTGGTCCATAACTGATTGAAATAGGGCTGGAGCACATGAGAGCCCATATGTCAAACGAGTGTATTGAAACATACCGATATGTGTATTTATGGTTAAATATTTCTGATAATCACGTACTTGCTGATACGCCCCTGTCAGATCGAGTAAACAAAAAATAGTACCTCCTGACATACTTGCAAAAATATCATCAGGGGTTGGCAAAGGATATTGATCCACATTTAAAACTTTGTTTACAGTGACTTTAAAATCTGCACAAATACGTACATCATCTGTCCCTTTTTAGGTACAACTACTATAGGTGAGGCCCACTCACTGAAAGTAACAGGTTTTAGAATACCTACTTGAATCATTTGTTCAATTTTCTTTTCCACCTTAGCTTTTAATGAATATGGCATACTATATGGTTTTTTAATTACAGGAACACTATCCTCTTTCACATTAAATTTCAATTCGAATTTATTTATAGTGTTACATAGGTTCCCATCAAAAACTACTTTATTTTTGACTTTAATATCATTAATTACTTCCTCATAACCTGATTCCTTAACGTTTCCTAAATAAAATTTCTGTTGCCATCTTGGGAACAAAACATCTAACCAATTTCGTCCAAGTAATGGTACAAAATCTTTGTTCGATTCTATTATGGTTAAAGGCAAATTAAAATACTTGTTATTACCATGCACTTCAACCAGACATTCGCCTACAGCTTTAATATTTTGTCCACAAACCGAATTTAACTTGTATGTTACAGGACTAAGATTTATATTTAATAACTCTTTAAACCTTACTTCTGACATAACAGTCTTACACGCACCTGTATCTACCTCAAACATTATACTTACATTGTTCACTGATAGCTTGACCTTATACGTGTTACCTGTGTCTCCTACAATATTAAACAGAAATAGATCCTCGTTAACGTCCTCGCTAGTAACGTTTACATCATCTAATTTTTCCTCAACGGCTGCTACCATACCTCTACTTGTAGTAGGACACATTGATTTAACATGACCCAATTTCTGGCATTTGTAACATTTCCATTTTACTGCTGGGCATTGCGACTTGGAATGTCTACGTCCACATTTATTACATGCATTACCAGTCATCTGCCTAACCTGTTTAGAACATTGACCTACATTTATTGGTGGGGCAGCTACATAATTCCTATTCGCAAATTTACTTTTAACGACATGAATACTACTACCATTTTCAGTTAATGATTTCACTTGTCGTTGAGCTAATTCCGCAGCTTGAGCTATTTGACATGCACTAGAAAATGTTAACCCAACTTCTGCTAAAAGCTTTTTTTGAATATTTTCTGCTTTAATACCACAGACGAAACGATCTCTAAGCGCCTCTTCTAAGAATGCTCCAAAATTGCAACTACTTGCTAATTTACGCAATTTCACTATATACTCAGCAATAGATTGATCGGATTTCTGGTTACATTGGTTAAAAACAAACCTTTCATAAATTTCGGACACTGGGGGAGAGTAGTGCTTCAACAATTTTCCTTTGATTTCACTGTAGGAAAAATCCTTAGGTTTTTGCGGAGCCACTAGATTCTTTAATACTTGATAAATTTCTGTACCAGCTTGTGTTATAAATAAAGAAACCTTTTTTTCCTCTTGCACCACATTTACTAAAAACAGGTGTTCTAGTCTTTCCAAGTAAGATTCAATTTCTTCCCCTTGATTTCCTCTAAAAGGCTCTATATTCCCAATTAATTCCATTATAATAATTTATTATTCAAAAAAAAAATTATTATAACCTTATTTTACAGCTGTTTGTTTACACCACAACAATATGTATACTCGATGTGCCAGATGCACACGAACCATACACGAACTGATCCGATTACCGTTATCTACAAATTTGCAACTTAATAATGCAGGTGCATGTGCTAACAAATTTTTGTTTAATCTTGCACAAAATTAAATGCACATAACTTTAAAAATCAACTTTACTCGTCGCCATTATGCTGTGTATTTATGGTAGTAGTAATATTAATTACGAAATAACTAGACACGTAGATTCACAGTTGATTTAATGACAGTAGATAACATAATAATTATTTGAGACACGTCTATTGCTTACCAAGGCTGGCATCGTACTAGTGGGAGAAATATACAATTATCAACTAGCGCATAGTTACTACATTTACTTAAGCAGCCAATGGCATGCCATACATAACAAGGGGAACATGCTGAATCAAAATATATATACGACCCCCGAAACAAAGTGTCTTTCTAAACCGAAGCCTTACCGATTGTTTAATGGCATTCATACACTTAACCACGCCCACATGACCGAATTCATCATGGCAGCTTCTAATGATACTTGGTACCATGGGTTCTGGTACATAGAATAACAATAACCCATCATGTTTGCGATAAAATAATCCGATGTTTAACTCAAAATGTTTGTGTTCCTGTTCCTCTAACGTCTTTCTAATATCAATTATTGCAGGATCCCAAATCTGACTAATGCAAAGATTGGTTCCAAATGGTGTTTCCTCAATAACTAAAACATTACCAAAACAGCGACAATGCATCTACATGACGCATGCGCTCTCTATTTCGATGCTCTAAAGTATAATTAAAATTTTCCAAAATTAAGCACCATCTCATTATTTTTGGGTTAATGTCCTTCTTCTTTAATGCTAACGTGACACAGTTGCAATCTGTCAATATCTTAAAACAAATCCCTTACAAATAGACTCTAAACCTATTCAAACTATTGATGATGGCCATTAATTCAAGTTCGAAACTATGACGTTTTGATTCAGACTCTGTAGTCCTTTGACTGTAAAAGAAGACAGGATGCAACTTCAAATCATTTTGTCTCTGTAATAATATACCACTATAATCTGCTGACGAGGCATTGCAATGCAGTTCAGTTTCTGCCTTGAGAGAATATAAAGACAAGACCGGCTTACTAATTAAAAGTTCCTTAATTTTATTAAAGCTTTCTTGCTCTCTACGTACAAAATTAAAGGTAACATTTTTCTTTAATAGGTCGTACAACGGACCTGCAATTAACGAAAACCCACAAATAAATTTCCTAAAATAAGAGGCAAGCCCTAAAAAACTGTGCAACTGTTTAGTAGTAGTGGGTTGTTGGTAATTTTTGATAGCCTTCAAGTGTTCCTCACTTGGCTTAATCACGGACCCATTTATGACGTAACCTAAATGTGTTACTTCTGTATTTAAAAAGGAACACTTATCTAATTTTAATTCTAGTTTATTGGCTACGAGTCGCTTAAAAGCACATTTCAAAACCCTTAAATCATGACGTCGTCGATATAAATCAGTACCTCCTTGGTATCTAACATATCTTGAAAAATACAGTTTATGTACCTCATAAAAACCTATTGCGAAATTTTTAAGCCAAACGGCATTTTGTTAAATTCAAATTGGGCCGTGGGTTGTGATGAAAGTCGTATATTTCTTAGAAGACTCTTCTACCTCTATCTACATGGTAAAATGCACTTTTGAGATCTAACGTCGTAAAGAATTTTTTATGTTTTAACAAATCTATATGGTCTTCAATAAGTGGGATGGGATAGTTATCAAGCAGCGTAATTTTTTTTAATGAGCGAAAATCAATACACAGCCGATAATCGCCGTTTTTCTTTTTTACTAAAACTATCGGGGAACTATATTCAGAATTACTCTTTCTGATTACATTCGCCGTTAATAAATCATTAATGATAGTCTGCCATGCTGCTTTTTCTGCAAATGACAACCTACGAGGTTTGTAAAAGAATGGTGTGTGACTTGGATCTTCAACTATCCTCATCACATACTTGGTTTCTGATATATCAAGCTTAACTTGATTAACATAATTATCATAAAAGACATCGATAGTTGCTGTCTCGATTCGGGGTGTAAAGAAAGGTTAATTTTTATATCCATTTCGTCATCACTTACATAATTAATGTGCAAAATTTCGGTACCCTCGGGCTCTTAATTATTCAAGCTACATATCTGCTTGCCCGTAACAGTTACCACATTCCCGCTAAACGATATCGACAGTGAACTATCCGACATAAAATCCCTACCTAAAAGGCATTTGTATGGAATAGCCTCGTTTGGTACTACATAAATCAATTTCAACACCTGACACAGTTTCACTGCTACATCCCACAAACCAATATTTAGCGGCACTATCAACGTGACGCTTTGCAGTTTTGAAAAGTAAAAGCATCGGGCCATCTGTGTAAGTTAGCTGTACATTCCACCTGTTGTAACCAAGTGCTTGCTACCTTCAGCACCTTTTTCACCATTAAAGCGATCAATGCTTTTTGAAAGATCAGGCATTATGTTAAAGCTTTGTGTAGTACTTCCCGAATTATTAGAGCACGACTGCTGATTCTGATTAACAGTTAACATTTGTAGCATTTGCGCGTTCTGTTGCACTAACACATTAATAGTCGACATTAATTAAAAAACTTCATTATTATTACCGTTTTGCGTCGAGGGCTGATTCTGAGAACTCGCAAACGCCTCGAATTCATCTGCATTAAAATTACCGTTCGGAATTTCGTAATTGTTTCCACTTTCATAATTTTAATGTTTGTTGATCCTGGGCTAATTCCAACCTAACCCCACACCTGAAGTTGTATAGACTCCGACCTTTACTTAACGAATGGATTGTAAATACAGATTAGACATATTCAATCAAAGCCGTTTATTACACCAAAAATTTAACATAAAAGAGTAACATAAAAAATAACACTATTTTACTCAACGTAAGGAAAAATGCAACCCGCCTTCGCGTGGCATAACATAACCTCAAAAACTTGCAAGTTCCCGTTCTACTGTTGCCAACTAGACAACCAGAATACATATACAGGATAAGTAAATAATAATCGCCTACAGCATATTGCGAATTTGTTGGTGAATTAAATGTTAATCGAATAAATTTTAAACTATTGGAACTTAAAGTTCTTGTTTGATATATTGTGATGCTTTTGGGTTTACCTGAGGACTTGAAATAATTCCCTTTGTTACTGTTAGCTTCAGTTCCTGACGTCCTTATCTTCTGGTTCTTATTATGAGTCTTTCAGCAGTATCTTATGTTTTGCTTAACGATCATATTGAACTTACACCTTGCAGAGTACTATATAAGCAATACCAGAGCATCTTATTGTCATTCTACCTCTAAAAAACGCATTATATCATCAATACAAAAATTTTTCCATGACATCATTATTGCACATCTCGGGTCACAAATAGTGTATTTACTAATTGTAGCTTTCCTTTTCAGATGGCGTTCCTCTTAGTGGTAATCGTTATTGAGTGTCCTCTGAGTGTTTGTTTTGTTGCCCTAATCATAAAGGCTTCTATCTCTCTCCTTGTGCATTATTGTATCTAATATATAGAAATATTAGAGTGGCGCCCTCTCATTCCTCATACACTTGTTAGCTAGCCATATACCTACGATCACTCTCGTGCCCACTGCAGTGGTCGTACCCGAGCTATGCCGTAGTTGATTTTTACCTTCTTCAAAATCTGTATTCCATCTGTCATCTAGGCCCTTTTTTGCAATAAGCAATATGCCTTTTTCCTACCAATGCACGGGATAGATAAATTGTTTTCAGACCCGCATAAAAATTTTAAAAAGTACAAGTTTTAGTTTTATTGCACGAGTGCCTACCAATGTGGAGCTTGATTTTTAAATTATATTAACACTAGCACCTTGAATTGCATGCCAATGTTGTATTATTTCATGTTCCTTCAAGTATAGGGCTCGAATTCTCTTATTAGTTATTAGTTGTCTTCGAACTAGTTATTTTTATTATAAAAATAGATTTCAGTAATGTAAAAAAATCTTATTTGTTTAATTTCGCCTGTCAGATCTTGGATTCTTTTATTATCACCTAGAGTCGTTGTGTATTAACAGTCAAAAATAAACATAATCCTTTTATTAATGTTATTTGTTTTTAAAAAATATTTTAAGGTCATAATTAATAGTTTGCTGTTTGTAGGAATTTGATATTAGTATTGATAGTAGTTTTCGAATTGTTTTCTCTGGAGTGGGCCAAACCTTACATTTTATGTATAAAATGTAGGGATTTCTTGTTAGTTTGTACCGTGAAGTTATCATACCAAATTTTTTAAATCAATTTAGTTGGCTTTAGAAATGACAGAAGAGTGCCCGATCATCTATCTGTATAAGGAAGGACTAGATTATGAATTAAAAATACGTAGAATTGAAAATGGTAGACTTGTTTCGGAGAAGAGAAAAATTTTAGGTTGTTTGTTGACTCAGACAATCTACATTGTAACTAGAAAATCGATCAAACAACCAGGCTATTCGCCTGGTTGTTTGATTGATTTTCTAGTTACAATGTAGATTTTCTAACAGAGTTTTTACAGCCTTATGTGATAAGTATATGATCCAAAAAAATCTGGTACAACGCATCTACTAACTGCAGTGTAATTTTGTGGAACACATTAATAAAACTAGTAATTGAAAATCAAATTTCTATTTTTAAATACTTTATTGGGTAATACTTTTATTATTTTTTGGTGCCTTAAACATGGTATTCAGAGTTAGAAAGTTAATACGTTTCTAATATCATTACTGTTTATCTTGGGTCACAAACAGTGATCCCTTTGTATTTACTAATTGTAACATCCCTTTTCGGGTCCCTTTTAGTGGGAACCACTATTGAGTGTTCTCGGGGTGTTAGTCTTGTCCTAAGCAAGGGTTTCACCTCTCTCCTCATGCATTGTATACAGATTTTCAAAAGGTAAAATTTTAGTCATATTACAAGTTTCTTTATTTGAAAATTGCATGTAAAATTTTATATTATAAAACAAAATACGACTGTGTGTAAATTGATTTAATGAATTCCAACATTATGTAAAGATAAACTGAATGTTCACATCTGCTTTTGTCATTTAATTAAAATCAAAAATTTCTTTAATTAAAAATTTAAACTTAACTAGATTAATTTTGTGCAATTAATTAAAAATTTTGAACTATGTTACTTGAATTGATTCCATTTGTTATTTGACAAACTTTCAGTAATTACGTTGTGATTTAAATATAAAACAGCCATATTACCTGTTTTCAAATTGCGATCTTATAATATGCAACCATATGAATTTGGTTGATCGTTATGTGATTAAATAACGTCAAACCTATAAGAAAATTCCCTGATTACAAATACAAACCTTTGAACCGGCCTCTATTTCAATATTCAAATGATTAAGTGCTGGAGGATCTCCAGGACGGTACTGCAATGTCAGATCTTTAAATTCAATTTTACCTAAGCGTGGCCATTCTTTAGGAGGTTTCTTAATTGGAATACTTTCAAATGGCTCTTCTTTCTTCAAACGTGTGTACTGCATTATGCGTTCAATACTAGTCATTTGATTTGAAACATTAGCAGTTTGTCGCATACCATATTCCAACATTCCTGTTAAATTCAAAGAATGTGTTATCACAAGACCTACATTTCCACCCATAGTAGTCCCTAAAGACTGACATTAAATTTACACATTCATTATTATTAGCCAGAAATATTACCATCATCAAAAATCAGAAATTGGTAAATCAGGATTATTAAAAATATCATACTGATCATATCCAAATAAAAACCAAATGCTTCATTAGTAGCTAGGTGTAAAAGCCACAACGAAGTATGTTGATCTTGAAGCATGTCAAATTCTTCTGCTACCAATTCTTGTGCATGTGCTGCTTTAATAGTGATGATACCGTCAAGCGAAGCTGAAACATGAGAAAATACTGGTGCCTTTGCTACAAATTATAAAAAAGTTATAAACAAATTGTGTAAGTCAATTTATATTACTTATGATGTCAAGACGCTTCAGATCTTTAGATGTTGCTAAATATATTTTCCTTACAACATAGAACAGTATTGCTAATATCACAGTTGGAATAATCATCCACGGTACTACAATAAAAACCATTGTTAAGATTCCAATCATAACCATAAAAACTTGTATGCCATCTAACAAAGCTTTAGGTAGGAGTTCATCAACTGCTCCCATATCTTTACTAAAGCGATTCAGTATTCTACCTATAAATAATCTGTTAAGAATTTCAGCATCAAAGTAAATCAAGTAGCATTTTGATACAATTTATAACAAATCTCTGAAATGCTTATTAGTTTTCGCTACATCTAAATACACAAATATATCATGTACCCTAAAATGGGATGAATATGATCACTTTTTAAGTTTTACAATAATTTTCAAATAGATGGTTTAAGATAAATAATTATTTTAAAATATTATTTTAAGAGTCTAAACTCCTATTTTCCAATCCGCATATTGGTATATTTTCTTAATGACCATTAATTAGTTAATTTTTTTTAAATTCTGTGATCCTATTGGTCCGACAGTTGGGATGAATAGGATCACACATATCAAATACACAACTTTAACATAGAAACCCATACTTTGGACCACCTAGGATCAAATTTTTACATTTTAAAATAAAAAGTACCTAGCTTAGGGATGGAATTGAAAAAGCTGTAAAAAATACAGCAGTATTTCGCATAAAACACTTGAAGCTACCAGAAAGTTAAAATATAAAACAAAACAGCCACTGAACATGTTCATGTCATCATTCAGAAATGATGAGGATATTAACAAAATTTTTAACATAACGGATATCATGGGTTGTAATAATTTTTTTGTGTAACAAAATTTCTTTACAGTATAATGAAGCTGTATCAAACAGGTAGAAAAAATGGAAAAAAGTAGCTAAAATTTTATTTATTACAACCTAAATAAGTTTTCGAATTCTTAATAAATCTTCGATCCCATATGGAAAACAAGAAACGATTGGTCATTTCCTAGTTTAATTAAATGGCAACGCTAAACTTCATATTTTGTACCAACATTAATATAGAAAATAATTAAGGCGTTTTGAAACCTTGTTTAGAACGTTTTAAATGTCATTCTTATCATTAAAAGTTTAACTTGTTTCATAAACATGGCGTGTAGTCACTAAGCATTTGTTCTTTTTTAACATAAAATTCTGGGAAGATAAGAATTCCCCAGATCGAAATATCTTCATAAGCTATTTTCCTATACCGCTCACTTCCACATTAATCTTCGAGCCAAGCAAGATGGGAGTTGATGGTGAGAATTAGTTGTGAAAAGTAAAGTACCTTAATGTATATTCGTTTCTGCGCAAACACATTCAGGTCAATGAAACACCTTCAGGTCAATGAGACACCCTCACAATAAAGAAAAACACTAAGGCCAATAACTTCCACAATTCGGAATCAGTCTAACGTCGGTTCAATTTTATCCTTGCAAGTGAATGGCAGAAGACAAGCAGTGTTACGTGCCGAAAATTTCGGCACTAGACACTCTTAATTAAGTTTTAATATGTGAGAATTTCGCGCCATAAATTTAAAAGGACGGGTGCGTATTTCCGTTACTTCAGATAGTGCATTGCGCGAGATTCGCGCCGACGCAGGTGGACGAAGGAGGATAGTGGGGGATTTCCAAGAGATGCATTGAATTAGCCTCTGAACGTGAACAAGAGCAGTTGTGGGGTATCTTACCGTGTCTTTTTTCTGATATGTAGGTTTCCTGTGATCCCAATTATCGTGCCTCTACCTGCTTCCCTACCTTATTTGTCTACATATAGGAAGAAGACAATCGAATTTGGATTCAACCTGGCTCAAGAATTCCCACACCCGAGAAAGATTAGTCAAAGCAGCCGGCGACTATCATGGAGTAATCCTGAAGGAAGCTCTACATGTTCACGTGAGTGCCCCCTTTGGGGTTTTCTTTAAAATTTATTTCCTTTAAAATTTGTGTAATTATGTTGCAATAAATTGCATATTTTGTGACGTCATCTATAATTTGCGTGTCAATTTTTACATTATCTAATATTATTACCAACTGACATAGTGTCAAGAGTACCTCGTTTACGGTGGTATAATAGCAGAAACTGGATCATAACCAACGCAGAGATAGTAGTCAGTGACTGGTAGTTAAGGGCGAGTCTTATACTTTTACCGAATTCTTAACCTGATTTATTAACAACCTCCTTCTCCACATATGGTCAAATTACCAGTGGTAAAAATCCTTACCGTTTCAGTTCATAAGATCTGTTAGTATAATGTTGCAATCCTACTTAATTTAATAATTTTTCATGACTAAATATATACATTTTTGTGAAAGGAAAATCTTTCTTTAAATTATGTTATATTTGAAGCTCTCACCTACGAGAAGCTTAGACAAAATTATGCTTTACCAGTAAAGAAATAAGAATTACATTAAGTTTACTTAAATCCTAGTTTTTATTTAATTTTGTTACTGCCAGATCTGACAATCATTAGCAAACATCACTATTATATAACATAATTTTGTTCAAGTTTTTAAAACTAAAAAGTCTGTGATATATATAATTTATTTGTTAAAAATCACTGTTATTTGATTCAAATTATTTGTTATGGAATAGATGTATCATCAGTATGGTAATTTTTTCCATGTTAAAAAATTTAAGTAAATTTAAGTAAAAAAATGTAGAATTATCAACTACGAAAGGGTTTTCTGTATCTACCCTAAATCTTTTTTTTTTTAATACTTACGAGATACAGTGACGACCAACTTTAAAATTAATTGTTTTCCATTTAATTAAGGAAATATCAGCCCCGACCCACCCCTTACTCTCCCTTGGGATGATAGCCAAGTTAGCTATAGGCGAAACAGTTTTTAGCTTTTCCAGCTTCTACGTAAACAATTTTTAAAAGTACATTACTATCACGTGTCGCGTGCAATAATTGTGAGAATTATAGCAGGATCTTAATCGGTTTCATTAACATGCTCGATTTTTTGTAAAGCTGGTTTCATTAACGTCCACAACATGGGCATAGATACATTAAGCACGCACCGTATTATTTAAAACTACTTTGCACTAGCATCCCTAAAATGGGGCTCGAAAAATTCTTGTTACATTAGCACGCTTTAGATTTTATAAAACTGTTACAGGATATAAGAATGGAACAGCCAATTAGAAAATCCAGACTAGTGCCACATGCAAGTAGTGTCAAGCTTAGGGACATACCCAAAAATACTGTGCTAAAGAACCAAGATGTGTGGAATGCCGTGGGAAACATCTCACAGCAAATTGCAGAAAACCTAATAACGAAACACCAGAGTGTTTATTGGTGAGACAATGACTAGCCAATTAAGAATACTAGAATGGAATGCCATTGGGTTGCAGCAACATCAGCAGCAGTTGCAAGCAATCCTTAACATAGAAAAAATTGATGACTAACTTCAAGAAAGAGTCATACATTAAATTTCAAGGATATAAACCTTACCATGCAATAGCAATCCCTAAAACAAAAAATGGTTAACCAATTAAGAATATTAGAATGGAATTCCAATGAATTGCAGAAACATCAGCTGTTACGTGCCAATTGCCACTTAAACATTGTTTTAGGTTAAGTTTTGATGTAGGGGAGTTTCGCGCCATATTTTCAAAAGACGCGGTGCGCGGGAATTTTAAATAGACTAGGCGTGTACTTCCGTACGTCATAGTAGTGCATTTGCGCAGTGTGCGTGTCCCTAGAGGGGTAGACAAATAACTTCGTGCGGAGGTGAAAAAGACAAAGAGTGGGGACGAAGTGGTGAGAGCTTTCCTTTTTTCTCTAGAACGTGGTTTTTGCCTTTGTTCTGGGAGTGGAGTGGTCGTTTTGTGGTGACATATCGTAGCTTTACCTATGTAGATTTCCTTTGTTGATTATCTTTTGTTTGTCTACCCTAATACCTTATTTTCCTAATCCGATCCCTGCATAGGTAGGTGATGAATTCGCAACCTTAGGCGAAACTGGACTCCACGACCCTGAGGTCCATGCCCCGCTAGCAGCTCCGGAGGAATCACCATCTAAAGTGCAATACTTTGTAAACTGTTTTATCGACCATATAAACTATCACCAATAGAAGTGTAATACAGCAAGCATTGCAAGCAATTCTTGATATAGAAAAAATTTATCTATGGCTCATAATTGAAACCAACTTCAGGAAAGAGTCATACATTAAATTTAAAGGAATCGAAGCTTACCATACAATATAGCCAGACAATGCAGAAAAAAGAGGAAGCACAATTATCATAAAAGAATCCATCTTACACTGCCAGGAGATGGAATATCAAACAGTAGAAGTATCGGCCACAGCTGTAAGTATAAAATGTTGTAAATAAAGAACAATACGTGGACATGCTCAATAGCCAAGGGAATACATTCATCAATGGATGTGACTTTAAACAAAAACACCCATACTGGAGATTAACTACAACTAAAGGCACAGAACTTTTAGCAGCAGCAACACAACTCCAATGTGAAGTATTATCAACTAGTAAACCAACGTGCTGGCCTACTGTTCCCCATAAAATTTCTTATGTCATAGACTTCTTTGTAATAACGAATATCTCATCAAATTATATCCAAATTGAAGAATCTTGGTATATGAAGTTAGATCATGCTCCAATACTTCTTACATGCATAACCTAAAAAGAAAATCTACTGAGCTTAACTAATAAGATGAGAGATTGGCAAAGCTACAAAATCCAACTTGAAGAACTAATCGAGCTTTTAATTCCATTAAGAACAAAAGAACAACTAGATGATGAAGCCGAACTGTTTGTCAAAAACATACAACTAGCAGCATGGGACAGCACACCCCAGCTTACCCGTACAATAAAAGGAAATAACTTTCCTGAAGAGAGCGAGAACCTTATTTTAGAAGAGAAAACTCAGACAAAAATGGCAATAGACTAGAGTACCAAATAACAAAACAGTACTAAACAATGCAACTCTGCAATTAAAGCGAGAATTCAGCATATCGAAAAGGAAGCGGACATTTACGTCATGAAGTTCATGACGTTTGGAGCAGCATGCTCCCCATGCTGTGCCCAAAATGTGAAAAATCTGAACGCATCACAATTTGCAAAGGATTTCCCAGCTGCTTCTAAAGCGATAATGGAAAACCACTATGTCGATGACTATTTAGATAGTGTTAACGATGTTGATGAAGCGGTGTTGGTGGCAAACAATGTCAAACACGTTCATTCGAAAAGAAGTTCTTTAATTCAAAATTGGGCGTCGAATTCTGCAGAGGTGGTAAATGCTTTGGGAGAAAAACTGGCAGAGTGAAAAAACATGAATATCGACAAAACAGCTGGTGAGAAGGTATTAGGAATGTGGTGGTGTATGCAAAGCTATAAATTCACATTCAAAGCTCGAGCAATCACAACAATAAATACCTATTAAACGATTGTGAAGACCCAAGAAACGTGAGATGTTGAAAGTCTTAATGACAATATTTGATCCCTGGGGCCTCATAGCACATTGCCTTATTTACATTAAGGTGGCGTTACAAGAAGTATAGGAATCTGGTACCGATTGGGCCGAACACATCAAAGACAAACAATTCGAAAAGTGGAAAACCTAGTTAAAATACTTACCTGCTGTTGAGCAATTGTCGATTCCAAGATGCTACAATTCTCATAGCACTTTAGAACAAATCGAACTACATACATTCGTGGATGCCAGTGAATCTGGCTATGCTGCAGTTAGTTACTTCCGAATGGTAGTTGTAGATAAGGTTTTGAGCGTTCTAGTAGGATCAAAAACCAGAGTGGCACCACTTAAATGCCTTATCAATACTACGCTTGGAGCTCCAAGCAGCTTTGTTATGAGCCAGGCTCGCAGGTTCCATAACCGAAAATCACTGTACGCAAATTTGTAAAAGCGTTTTTTGAACTGATTCTGATGATAGGCGGTACAGTCAGATCGTTGTGCACAAGGTCAGTCAAATTCTTGACCTAACTAATTTTAAACAATGGAGATGACTGCCTACAAAATATAACGTGGCTGACTATGGCACACCGAGAAATACTGAATTTACTAGTGATTCATACTGGTTTAAAGAACCTGAATTTCTATGGAAAACCGAAGTAGAATGGCCTAAGATGAAATTTCATGAAGATGAAACGTTGGAAGAAATTCGCCCAAGTCTTTTTCACATCAATGAAGAAGACGAAAATGCGAGGTCTTATGAGTATGTAATATACCCTGAAAAGTTTTCAAAATTGAGAAAACTGCTATGCAGCGTAGCATATGTACTTAGAGTGATAGACAATTTAAAAGAAAAACAATGCAATAGAGAGAGAGGTCCCTTAAAGATTATACAAATCTGCAAAGCTAAAATACTGCATTGCAAACAGGCACAGAACAATGCCTATAAAAAAGAATTTCAAAACTACAGTGTGAAACACAAGATCAGGAGGATACAGATCATCCTATATGAGTAAAAAAAAATTGAAAAACCTCGATTTACAAGCTAGATCCCTCCATTGACTATGATAATGTAATACGTGTCAGGGGTCGATTAAATGCTACATCTTGCATTATAGAATCAATGAAGCACCCCATAATTTTACCATGAAATCATCACATAATCCATTTAATTATGGACGAATTTCACTGCAAATTTCTTCACATCAATCACGAAACTGCTATTAACGAATTTCGTCAATACTTTCACGTGAGCCAATTACGTGTAGCAATGAAGCAAGTTTGGCGCAAATGTCAACATTGTAAAAATATGAGTGCTAGACAAATAGCACCGCAGATGGCAGACTTACCGCCAGCACGAATATCTTCCCATTCAAGAACATTGTCGTTTGTAGGAATATACTACTTTGGTCCAATGACAATTAGCTGACTCAGCTAAATATCTGGGAATGACCTTACAGGCTAGATTCCTCTGGAGACCTCTTGCAAAAAGAAACGTAAAGGGATTGGCATGAAACAATGTATTCGCTTCTTGGAAGAAACTCCAAGTTACCCACATATTACAAACTGCTCTTATAATAGCAAATCTTGAAACCTGTTTGGACCTATGGAATTCAACTATGGGCTTGTGCCAGTAAAAGCAACATCCAAATTATTCAACGTTTTCAGAACAAGGTACTAAGAAACGTCGTTGATGCATCCTGGTACCTCCAAAACAGAGATATCCAAAGGCATCTTCAGATGGATACTGTTGATCAAAATATTGCCAAATTTGCCAGTAGCCGCAAACAAAGGCTACTCAACCATGTGAATGTACATGCCATCAGTTCCCAGACATCGTAAATTTGATAAGCAGACACAAAAAGACGAAGACTTTTGAGTGAGTGAAAGTGCAAAGCAGAGCATTGTGCGGGTCGTGCTACATGTTAAGATTTGTGCAGTTAAGTTAGTAGAACACAAAGCAAGCTAGCGAATAAAGATCTTTATTAAGAATTTTCAAACGTAATAACTTAGGTTAAAATAAAATTGCTCATTGATATACACTAAAGATCAGATTGTAATGTTACAAAAGAATTTGTAATGGGTAACTTTTATAAAATAAAAAAAAATAATTATAAACTAGTCTAAACACCTTGATATTTTTATTTAGGTTTATTATCAAACAATTGCATAGCATCTGCATGCAACTCAAGAAATCCAGGCTGTACTACAAGCAGCTCATTACAAGTGTTATCGTCATAAATAGCAAATATTCTGAAATTAATACCCAATTGAGCAGTTATGGGACAGACTAAAATGACCAGTTGGAGCAGCTATGCAAAAGGTTTACAACCAGCAGTAGCTGAATGATCTATTAAGCGACCTCAGAAGAGCTTTACCATTGTTAGTCATTATACCTCAAAGGAGCTAACCCACCTGCATTCATTACCTATGAGCTTTTGGAAATGATTGCATTAAAAAAAAGTTTTTGTTTGCATATTAAACAGGCTGATTAAATGCTATCACATCTCATCTCACACCCACCCCAATCACATTATACGCAGCAGACTATAACATTGTATTTAGTTAATTTTGTATTTACGCTTGTAGTGATGTTCACTAAACAATGAATTAATTATTGGTATTCTTCTAACAAAGAAACAATTAATTAAAATTGGAGATAAATATGTAGCCTTAAAAAATATGGACAAAACAAGTTCAAAATATTTGTTCTAATAAAATCCCATTATATACAGAGTTCGATATATTACCAAAATGTTACAGATAAAATGAGCATTACATTATAAATTTTGATTTACCTTTAAGTAACAGGAACCCTTTAGCAATTTAAAGGTGATTCAACTAACTACAGTGGCGTGGGAGTAAGTTCTATGGAATAAAATAATAAAAGAAATAAAAATAATATAAAATAGCTGAAATACAAACAAACTACATACATACAAAATCACCATGAAAGGCTTTCCTTTTGTCAGAATTAAGGGGCACTAAACCGCTTGTCTCAACAATCCCTTCCTACTAACTCTACACCAAAGACAGTTATTCCGTATAGCCCTCCTTTGCTTCAGTTTCATAAATTTTTCCCATTATACCTTATCGTTCTCTAAAATATCGTAAAAATATTTAAATTCTTGTCAAATTAAATCAATTCTTAAAATCATGCCCTTTCCCAAATATGACTTCAACACTGAGATAGCTAGATATCTTGTCACAAATACGTCCGTTTATCTAGTTACTAAATAAATGCAAATAAAATTCCACCTATACTTAAGCTCTATTTACATTAAATGGTTGCGATATAAAAACAAATATAAAAACCTAATTTCTTAACTTCAATCTAGCCAAGTGCTGCTAAAAACCCTAAAAAGACCTCAATTCTACTCCATCAATAAAGCTATCATTACCCCAAATTCTCTAGTTTTCCATATTAAATTACCTGATATTATAAATCCCAATTTCTGCAAATGTTGTTTAAAACAAATATAGAAAAAACAGTTAAATATCAGCTTTTTCATTATATCATTTCATTGTCCATTTCAAAATATCAAACTTTTACTCTTTTACTAACAATAATTTCATTAATACAACTTCCATTTAAAATCAAAATACACTAATTCCGTCGCTAATTTAGTTCAACAAAATAACTACTTTCACGTTGATTAATTTCTTATTATATAAATACACATACCATTTATCTTTTCAATCACATTTATATAATTAAAAAAATCTAAACACAAAAGCCCATTCTACTCACTGTCTAATTTCAGGATGTCCAACAGCATCAGTCTTTCTTGTGACAATTACTTAGGTTATCCAATTAACACAGTTCTCTTAACACACACACAATGGAAGATTCCAAATTATTAGAGGAATAAACTCTCCAGGTCCTAACCCATTTCTCCAACCGATCAACAATATTACTTCCACAAGCACATGAATTGAAATCCACCCTGCCTGTGCAAGCATAGTTCAACAATTAAGTCACGCACCATGTATTTTTCCTGCGGGAATTCACATTTTGTTTGAAGCTTTCTTTTCCACTTTTACTCTCCCTTCATACCAACCTCCTACAGCGCTGGTCTACCACCTTATTAGCCCAAATGACTACATTTTGCCGTTTCTAATTCTCTGTTTGTAAATACTAAATTTCATTTTTTCCGTCGGGTCTCACTATGAAATCGTATTAATTGCGGTCAGTATCTGGAACTACAATGTATCAATTTTAGTCATCGCAGAATAAAGGTTATTGTCACGGTAACTATGTATGTAGTTCGTATTACTGTTGTAATATAGTATTATTTTCATGTCCTTGATGGTCGGAACGGGCGATACATCTATTGTAAATTATTTTAGTCATGGGTTTTGTCAGACTGAGAATATTTTTATTTGTGATTTTAAATTAAGTCATCATCCTGGATCATTACTTTCACAATGTATTTAAAAGAAATAATATTATATCTATTATTAGCTGAATAACTTCTATAGAAACAAAATTTGAAAAACTATCATGTTTAATAGAGATTAATTATTCGTACGCCAATATTTAATTTGTCCATTCAAATTTACTAAATTTCCATTAGCCATTTAATTTATGACCAGTGTTACACAACACTTTATAAAATGTTTTTATATGTTAGATATTGATTTTAATAATGCATATTTTTCACAAAATAGGAACAATAAATTAATATTTGGAATTATTCCAATACAGAAACTATTAATAATAATTATAGTTTGATCCCGATATTTCTAAAAGAGGATTACAGTATATTTAATTAAAATTACAATAGAAATAAAATTACTTACCAGATGGATTTGTATCAAAAAAATGCATAGTGGCTCGTAGTACATTGTACAACATCATGTTATGTAGCCCTCTCGAAGCTTTCATGCAGAGTTTAGAAAATACAATTGAGCGATAACTTGTTAATAATAATGAAGATAATATTAAACCAGTATAAATATAAATATAAAAATTCTGATAAACATAATTATGAACTAAATTTTCATTTTCTAATAATTCCGAATTATTTATAGCCAGTCTTAACAGTTTTAAACTAGGATCTTTTTCATTTTGAACGTCTGCAGTTAAAGGCATTATGAACCCATTTAAATTTTCAATACCTGGAGCTATAGAAAAGCAATTTGGTAAAATAGTAGTAGCATTATTCAAGTTTGATTCAACAACAAACTTTTTTGACTTATTTGACATTACTGCATGACATAATTCTTCAGTATTGGTCCTAAAAATAATTTGTTCTATAATTCATGAAAATTAATTTTATAAAAATTACCAATGTGTTAGCCATAAGTCAGATGCATTACTAGCAGCTTGAGCAATGAATAACATTACCATAACATAAAGTAAAAAACAAAGTCCACCTTGTCGAAAATAAGTACAATACAACGCTGTTGACATTGCACCTTTCTCCATCAATACACGTGTTTCATCTGGTTCGCTTTCATCATCTGGTGCTTCAGTACTCATGCTCTGTAATTATTGAATATTACTAAAGACAACCATATACAATCAATTATTAAAAATGCTTTAAAATTTAGACTGTACATTTAGAAAACCTATATTCTAACTAGTTGTAGTTGAAATAGAATGATCAAAGGCCACTTCGATTATAAAAAAAATCATATACCAGATAGATTCTGACCTCATTTTGTAATTTAATTAATTGCATTGATTATAGAGTAATTTTATACTATATTATGGTGGAAAATGTTGATGTTTCTGATATCATTTTTGAAATTCGTGTTTGAATTTTTTAGTTTCTGCGTTTCCTTTAACAATCGTTTGGACTTTGTCTAATTTGTAGTACTTTTAAGTTTTAAAAATTGAAATCTATGTTTTTGCTACAAGTTTACGAAAGTGTTGTTTGACTTTAGTAGCTTTTGTAATTTGAATTTAATACATTGTTTGTATTGCAAAACTCTGTTTGATACATTTTATATATCTGGCTTATATTAAAACACCTACTGAAAATATACGTTATCATATTTAGGTATTGATTTATATTCTAGTCATTGATAGCCAGCATTCTAGTTAACTAAAAAAATAATAACGATTCTAGGAACCACATCATCTTACTATAATGTAGGCGATTGTTAATTCCACCTCTTCTCATTAGCCAACGCTATCAAATTAAAAGTCAAAATAAAAAAAATATTTTTATCAATTTAAAATTACAATATGGCCACTTATATAATTAAAAAACAAAATTCTTTTCAGAATAAATTTTACACTGAAGAAGTACATTAAGCTAATTATGTTAGAAGTTGTTAGAAAGTGTAATGGACTTCTTACTAGACAGATCGTATTTCGCTGATGTGCATGTGAATAGTTTTCTACAATGGACGTGTTAAGTGAGGTGTACGAACTTTAGTCTGTAGTTGGAATTTAATGTAATAACACGCATTTCCATTATTTGTATTAAAGTATAATTAAAATTGTTTTTTAAAAACCGTTTTCCAAACTACCAAACCATAATTGGCGCAGTCAGATTGGATGTTCCGAGAAAATTTTATCGAAAAATTTTCGTCAGTTTCAACTGATATCGAATTGCATTTTATAGAAGCATTCCCAGGGAACACTAATTGTTGGAGAGCCATTCTAGAAATCGAATAAGCCATCCACAGTGGACCAACATTCCGGTGCCCAATTTATTGTCTACGTCGCGTAGCAGTCCCACGAATTTCTGAAACAAAGATTATACAAAGCGAAGGATGAAAGTATTTATTGCAATCTGCATGTAAGTACATCTTGAAATTTTAATATGTTGATTTGTGCATAAAATATTTTATGTCAATTGAATCGTTGATTGAAAACGTAAGAAACCTCCAACTATCAGACTCTAATACAGAAATAATAATGGAACAATTTAAAGTAGAGTATTTAAAGTGCGTGCCAGATTTTGATGGCAACTCAAATGATTTAAATGAATTTATTTCTTCCGCAGAAAGTATAATAAACTCATTCGTTGATCCGACAAAACCAAACACCTTTCAAAACTTATTCATATTTAAATCTATTTTAAATAAATTAACAGGTCAAGCCAAGGTTGCTGTTAATATACAACAGGTCAGCACTTGGACAGAATTGAAAAATACCCTTCTCAGAAATTTTAGTGATCAAAGAGATGATACTTGTTTAGTTCGCGATTTGGTGTTACTAAAACAGGGAAATGATAAGCCTTTGGTATTTTACGAAAAATGTATTCAAATTTTAAATTTGCTGTGCTCGTTTGTAATTGCAAATGAACGAAATGAAAACGTAAAAGTAGCGAAACGAGAATTTTTTACTTAGCTGGCGTTAAAGTCGTTTCTTTGTGATTTAAAGGAACTTTTGGGTAGTAGTATTAGAGCTATGAGACCGGACACCCTTCAAAGGGCCTTGCAATTTATTACGGAAGAAGATAACGTTAGATACATTCAAAAGGACCAAGTACCAAATAACACGGGTAAACCTTGGGTAAATAATAATAAGTATGGGCAGCCACCACCTAATTCTGATAAAAATAGATTCCCCTCGCAGCCGCGAAACATCAAACCTCGTTCAAATTTTACACCACAAAAATTTCCTACAAATGTTCAGACATTTGGAAGATCACATAATCAAACCTATCAGAGTCAAGCGTCCAGAAACGTTTTAAAGCCGAACCCAAATTTTAAACCCGCTAATCTGGCAACCCCTATGTCTACTTCGACTAGGCAAACTTTCCAAAAACCCTTTCAAAATTTACCTAAACGATTTACATCGGAAGAATTATACAATCAAGAATCTGAGGAAAGTCAACCGGTAAGCGAAACCTTGCATTATCAGGATACTACCAATTCCAATTTAGAAGAATTTGAAAGTGACAATGACGCTTGTAATCAAAATTCAAATTTTCAGGAGGTTCCGATGAGGAACGAGATTACGTGATTGATTTCAATAATCATGAAAGCAGAATAAGTAAACTTCCTTATATATACCTTCCCGAACAAGAATTATCCCTTTTAGTTGATACAGGAACCACTTCCTCCTTTATGAATCCCGAAATAGTAACCAAATATTGGTCAGAAAACGTAAAATATGACCCAATTACAATTTCAAATTGTTTCAATAAATCCAGACAAAATTATTTCGTGTTAATTCCCAGTTCAAAAATTTTTAATGATCCTTCGAAAATGCTTAAATTTCACTTATTTAAGTTTCATAGAATTTTTAAAGGAGTAATAGGTATGGATAATTTAAAGGAATTAAAGGCCAAGGTAGATTTGGAAAACAACCTTTTAATTACACCTCAAGCGAAAATTCCCATTTACTTTCAGGAACCGGTTAGCACTATAAATTCTATAGAAGTCGAACCCCTAATGGAAAAACAAATTCAATTGAAAGTGTCAGTAGAAAACGGTGAAATTGTTATACCTTCTATAAAAACGGAACATACAGAAATACCTGAATGTTTAACAATAGCAAAGAATGGTTTAGCGTTTACAACAATTAAAAATTTTCTGATTCTCCTGTAGCCATAAATGTATACGGACCAATCAATGCCCTTCCTTACCAAGCGAATCAATTTGAACGCCCGTGCGAATTAAATCATTATGATGTCGAGACAAAAAATTTTGATACCTCTCTCATCAGAACGGATCATATGAATTCGGAAGAGAAACATGCTGTTTTAAAACTGTGTAATAAATATTCCAAGATTTTTCATATCGATGGACAAAACCTTATATTTACAAATAAAATTAAGCATTCAATATGAACCACGGATGAAACTCCGGTCTATTCTAAAACCTATCGATACCCCTTTGTTCACAAACAAAAGGTAAAACGTCAAATTGACAAAATGTTAAAAGCCAAAATTATAGAACCTTCTACTTCTCCATGGTCTAGTCCTATTTGGGTAGTCCCAAAGAAACTGGATGCTTCGGGTAAACAGAAATGGCGCATAGTAGTTGACTACCGTCGCCTTAATAAAAAGACAGTCGACGATAGGTATCCTTTACCAAATGTCAATGATTTACTGGACAAGTTGGGTCAATGCCAATACTTTTCGACACTTGATTTGACCAGTAGCTTCCATCAAGTGGAAATGAACCCAAAAGATGTCGAAAAAACTGCGTTCAATACAGAAAATGGACGTTTTCATTACCTTAGGATGCCTATGGGATTAAAAAATTCCCCCCTCCACTCTACAACGTGTAATGGACCATGTTCTACAAGGTTTATCGGATATCTGTGGAGCCTATATGGACGATATCATTATTTGGAGTGTTTCCCTTCAGGAACACCTCACTAATTTAGAAATGGTGTTCAAAAGATTATAGGAATCTAATTTTAAAATTCAGTTAGATGAATGTGAAATATTGAGAAAAGAAATTGCGTTCCTAGGACACGTGGTCATGCCTGACGGTATAAGACCTAAGCCAGAAAAAATTAGGGCTATTAGAGACTTTCCTTTACCTTCGACTACTAAACAAATAAAGGGATTTTTAGGTTTATTAGGTACTATCGTAAATTTATAAAAAATGTCGCTTACTTGACTAAACCCATGACAAAATGCCTTAAAAAGAACGCTAAAATTGAACATACCCCCGATTTTATGGAATTTTTTGAATTGTGTAAAAATGTATTAATCAATAAACCGATACTTCAATTTTCTGATTGTGAACGCTTGTTTAATATAACGACCGACGCATGTAATGTAGCTATAGGTGCAGTATTATCTCAGGGGCCAATAGGTAAAGACCTTCCAATTTCATACATGTCTCGAACACTTAATGATAGCGAGCGCAATTACAGTACTATTGAAAAGTAACTTTTGGCAATTGTTTACGCAGTAAGATATTTTAGACCATCTGTGTATGGGCGTGAATTTAACATAATCACGGACCATAAACCGTTACAGTGATTGTTCTCATTAAAAGAGCCCAACTCGAAACTTTTAAGGTGGAGATTAAAATTAGACGAATATAACTATAATATTATTTATAAGAAAGGTAAACTAAACTCCAACGCCGACGCCTTGTAACGCGTTGAAATTCATACTAAGGAAATAACTCAAACTTCGATTGTTGATAATGATCAATCCCCCGAGGAACCCGCTAACGATGAAATTTCAGATAACCAGTCTATACTCGTAAATCTTGATGAGCAAGAACACTTTAATGATTCCGAGGAAATGACGCAACGCTCAAACAATGACGAAAACCTGATCCTGGAAGTACCGATTTCAGAAAAACCACTACATTATGGTATTAATCAAATAGTAGTGACAATTGTAAATTTTTCACCTTTGCCAAAAATTTCATATTATCGTGATCGACAAAGAATGCATATTCAACTATCAAAAAATAATTTTAACACTGACTTAATCGATTTTATCAAACAATTTATCGCCCCCCAAATAACGTATTATATCTATTTTAAGGACGAGGACGCATATACGAAATTCTGTGAAGTACTAAGACGAAATTTTAATTGGCAATCTTATAAATTCATAAAATGTAACAAAATTTTAGAAGAGGTTGAAGATAATCGGATCGAAGAAATTATAAACGCATACCATGCCTCAAAAACGAACCATCGTGGTATAAATGAAACCCACGAGAGAATAAAATCTAAATATTATTGGCCAAATATGAAAACTTCTATCCAAAACCTAATAAACCGTTGTAATATATGTCAGACAACTAAATATGACCGCCATCCCTTAAAAATCCCTTATAATATAACCCCTACAGCAACCAGACCGTTCGAAATGATTCATATTGATAAAAAAACCAGATTTCTTACAATTATTGATACGTTTTCAAAATATGCGCAGGCATACCAAATTAATGCTATTAATTCAATCGAGGTTATGCAAGGCTTAATTAAGTTCTTTTGTCATCATGGAATTCCCTCCATAATAATGTGTGATTTAGGTACTTAGTTTAAAAATAATATTTTAGAAGAGTTGTTAAAATTGCCTAAGATGGATGTACACTTTACCTCGTCAGGAAACCCAAGTTCAGACGGTATTAACGAACGGTTGCATTCCACCCTACTCGAACACCTAAGAATCCTAAATAAAACGCACCCTTCCCAAGACATGAAAACCCAAATGTTATATGCCATATTAGGATACAATAATTCAATCCATTCTGTGATTAAATTAAAACCAGTAGAGGTAATCAATGGTCATATATCAGACGACGACCCCTTAAACATAGATTTAGATGCTACAATCATATCCACGTATGTAGACTCCCATAAACAAAAACTAAATTGCTCTACGAATCCATAAACGAAAAACTAATTCGAAACAAAGACAAGGTGGCATCTAAACTAAATGAGCGGAATAAGGATGACCCCGCATTATCAGTAGAAAAAGCAGTAAGATTAAAAACCCCTGTAAATATTACTGAGAGATAAACTCAGAGATCGATTCTCTGCTGAAACAAAAATTAGCCAACTTGATGCGGTGACTAAAACGTTAAAAACCGAGAGTCAACCAAACATTAGATATCATTTTAGGGGCCTACAAAAGCCTCGTCAAACAGACCCCAGTTGTTCAAAGTTCATAGATTCTGATTCTGAATAATGTTTCAGGATCACACACGTAAGTGCCCGAGTAATCCTACCCAGTTTACAAACCAATGCAGGACTACTTCCAGTAAAATTAGGTACTGTAAAAATTCAAGAATACACCCACAAGTTGATACACTATTTCGATTTGGAACCTCTACTTCATGAAATGGATCGTTTGGATTCTCAAAGACAATATGTCCTTAACGTCATCTACACAAATCGTGTGCACTCTGTAGAGTTAAATAATTATATTAAAATTCTCAATGCTGCACAAAGCAAGGTAGAATCAAAAATGTACGAGATAGTCCCACGCCGAAAGAGACAAAAGAGAGGTCTAATTAATGGAGTTGGCTCAATTTTCAAAAGCATTAATGGCAATCTGGATGCCGATGACGGCGTTCGTTATAACAACTTCTAACACAATTAGCTTGTCGCTCACTAATGTGTAGCGCTAAATGGAGAAGCAGGGGAAAAGTTACGATATTAATTTAATGTATTGAAGCGAAGCATGACAGATGTTGCAGAGAAAAGATTGTCGTGCACCGATATGCTGCGCTGAATGACAAAGCACGGTGAAAAATGTAGCATAAGATTAATTCCATGTATTTAAATATACCAGCACTCACTTAAGCAAAGCAAAACCCAGAGGAGTGTGATGCAGTGCATAGGATTACAGAACTAGAATCCCAATCAAAGAAATTCTCTTACACATGCATCGTTTCAGTTTCAATTGAATACCATAATCTCAAACAGTTTTAACTAATACCATATAACTTTTTTTTTGCTGCTGAATAGCTGTTGTGGTAGCTAAATACCACGAACAACGAAATATGTATTTTAATTGTACAAGAATATAGTTAATTATACAACACTGCAGATCCTAATCATCATAATCAAGGTGACGTGAAAACACATTTTTACTTTTAAAATTGACAAAACTTGGTAAATTTTTCACAATGTGAAGAACTCTTTTCTATTTTCAATAAATCTGAATGAAGATGATAAAGTTCCCCATATTTACACCTTTTTACACGTTGACTGTCTACACCTATTTGATTTAATCAAGTTATATTATTAAAAACTTTATAGTTTTAACAAAAACATGATACGAATTATCTCATAGTTGGCGTATGCAACAGAAACCTCTTCACTGAAACCAACTACCGGATAATTCGCACGCAGGCAAGCTCTGACCTGTTGCTTCGCTACACTGAGTCAGATACAATGTATAAATTCATTAGTAATATTGATGTGTGTTATTTTATAATCAAATTATAAATGCCCTAATGTGAATAGGGAAAGACCACTTACTGAAAAAGAACTCGAGTATGCTAATAATATAAGTGATCCAGTACTTGAGATTCTCAGCAGGGATGGTAACGATCGTAGCGATTTTGTACCTTCTGAGAATTCAGGTGAGGACAATGATAATGATTCTTAAATCTGAAGACAATCATGATGCTACCCCAGAAACCGCTCCAAATACAAATGATAATTTGTGGACAGAAAATCGTTATATACCCGAACTATTTATTTTCTGTTCATTTCAGCCAAGCCTGATTTTTCTCATCTTTCCTGAGGCCATCTATTCATACTTACACTGTTATCCTATAAGTTTCCTCGAAGCTGTATACATATGGCAAATAATGAAGCCACAAGATAACTTGTAGTAGACATCCTGGGTAAGCAAACAACCTACGAGATATCTGGTAGTTGGCAGTCAACATGTTAAATGTGCGAATTATGATGTAACACATGTTCTAGACATCTCACTGATTGTTAGATGTTTTTAACAATGTATAATTACCCACAATAAGTAAAAACATAATTTTTAGAATTTCATAATAGAGAAACTTTTTACTTTCACCTTCCGACAGTGTATTAAACCTTATGCCCTTTTATGTAGTAATTCATTCGCAGGGATTCTGCTTCCAATACTCAAACACCGTCCTGTATATTAGACAATCCTACAATAAGTATGCTTTACTACAATTGCATTTAATCTATTTACAGAAAAATGAAAAGTTCTTCTATAATTTTAATAGTCGCTACCTTGTTTGAGGTATCCGTTGGCTTGATACATATTACTATAGCGTATAATTACTTCATATAATACCCAATCCTAAAGACTGGTTGAAATAATGGATGATCGTACTTATTTGATAAAGCTTGTTTCAAGTTTCTAAGCACACCTGTGTGTTGGATAACACTGGGATTGGATTTAATTTTTGCGAAAAACAATTTCAATTTGATTCTGCAGCTCGTGCTTTTGATATATTTTCTGGGTTGCTCGTTTTATTACTACACGAGCAATGCACATTTGTTGTTGACAAGAAGTGGAAATCTGGGGTGCATCGGTAAGATCTTCCGCGCTTATCAACACTAATAAGATTCCCTTTTTAGCTCTTTGACGGAGGCCTAATGATTTTCCTACGTTAGGCCAGAGCAGTTTGTTACGTTCAAAACCCAGCAAGTACTTTTTTCTGCTTTCATTTTTACAACGTCCTAAAATGTTTCAACAAGCTCGATTTCCACCATTTGAATTAGTGTTATTTTATAAAATTTCTCAAGTAATTACTCTATACAAAAGTTTGCCTTATAAAATCAAACAGCTGCTTAGGAAACATTACGTTACAAAGTAGTTGCAATATTTCCTAGCACCTGCAGTGATTACATTTTAATTTAAAGCTGCATGTAAATGTACAGCTTTCTTCTAAAAGATAAGACTACTTACCACCTGCCTACATCTGCTTACAATGGACTTGTTATCTGGTATTCTGCAGCTGTTAAGATGTTACAAAGTAACAAGATTGTTTTCCTTTGTCTAAAAATCTTTTGATAATTGCGTTATCTGCTTGTTGGCAAGCTGTTACAGTTTGTATTTCGGCAGCTGTTGTCTGGGAATACTGCAAACTTCGGCGATATCATTGAAAGCCAAATACCCTGATTCTGTCCTTATAAAATATAGACCGTGCTTTGAAAGAGACCGTTAAAGATTGAATACAACATCCTCTTACCGAAGATACATGTTGTAAAGTCGCGCTACTAAAAGTGCTTTCTTAGTATAAGTGAAGTTGGTGGTTCCAGCATGCAGCCAATAAAGAAATGCAGTCGCATTTTTCCATCCACAACATGATACAAAGCCAACTAGTGTTCAAGGTACAGTTTTCTATTTTCACAATTCTTTTATGCTGCTGTGGAGTATAGACATTTTATGTGTTGCTACTCATGTTTATCCATTAAATTAGCAACACCACGTTAACACGTCACAATGGACGAGCGGCGATGTAATATCATCCTTCAAATTAAAATTGAATTATTCAAAGTTTGTGTTAGTCCGTTTTACTGTTTCTTTTGTCTTTTGTATAAACATTAACGAAAAGAACTTACGCATCAATTTAAAAGTAGTTAATATTTAATTAATTTAAGCTAGGGTGTATAATTTTAATGTTAAACTATTTCTTGAGAAGGTGCACTTCACAATGCAGCATGTACAAACGCTAAAAGTATTACATAGTGATAGACCAGAAGCATACAATCCTAGCATGCTATTTTCAAAACTCAAACAAAGTATGCCACAATTTGCTGGAGGCCGGCAGTATGGCGCACATGAATTACTACGGAATTTGTTAGAAGCAGTGCGCAAAGAGAATTTGAGAAGTCGTCAAGCAGTAATTCTAGAGAAATTGAAACTTAGTTGCAAAGCAGATAAATCATCTTTTGAAAGTGATAAAAGAAAAACTGTAAAGTTTTATGAACATCAGTCCAAATTGATATATCTCTCTGAACAAGTTTTTCGAGGTGTCTTAGTCAGTAGATTACAATGTCAAGAATGTATGCATATTTCATATTGAAATGAGGTCTTTCATGATTTGAGTTTACCAATAACAGAAAAACAAATTCCTAAAAAAGCTGAAGAATTGGAAGAAAATAAATCATGAAAACGTCTTATGAAGAAGAAAAAACACAAGACTAAAAAAATAGAAAACAACAAATAGACTACAAACAGGTAGTAGATAGTGTAATATTTAATATTGGTCGAGCTGAAGAAGTTAAAGAGAGCAATTCAAAATATGAACCGCATGTTGATTTAGAAGACATCGATGAAAACACATCATTTTACAGAGGTTTCCAATGTGTTCTTTCTATTTCACCCACGTCCCTCTACGACGTTTTTGAGCTAGCCCAAATTCTACCATTCTGTCCCTGTTTTGTTGTGGTATTCAGTGTAAACAATTTCTTTACTTACTTTTACTGTTTTCTTTTGTGTTTGCACGGAATACCGTAACAACTTTTTATGAATGGCCCGACTATTCTTTGACGGAGGCCTAATGATTGTCCTATGTGAGGCCAGATCGCTTTTTATGAATGGCCAGACTAATCTTTGACGTAGACTACTGCTCTGGAATGTAGACCGCCGTTACAATTTGATACGGTTCCCGCGTTTCTTACTATTTAGCAATCGTTTAATATAACATATAATTTTGCGGCTAATTACACGCCATTTGTATCAAATACCAAACACCTTTAAAAGTGATACAATGGTTAAAGTTTAAGCACAATCTAAATAAAACGGGTACTCACTTGTGTTTCTTAACATCTCAGGATCCTTGTTGTTTTTGGGTGGGTAGGCTGCGCCATTGTTGATTCCAGATTTTATCCGTCCATCCTCTTTTCCCCTCGTAGCGGAATGATAGGAACAACCAGGTATCAGGAACGATAGAAGGTAGAGATAAGGTAGGAGGGAACCTACATTCTAAAAAGAGAAAAGACAGACACGCAACACCGGTAGATGTTATTGGCTTCAGATCTCGTAGCTTAATCACGTTTCATCACACCGCGCGCACTTGCGCCATTCACTCCGCGCAGGTGCGACTCGGGGACGACAGAAATTGACAAGTTCATTTAAAAAATGTACATTGCCAAATTTGGAATGTAACAAATTACGATAGCAGCATGGATGTTACCAATCACCGTAGCGTTGCTCTATTGATTCACATCCAATGGCTTGCAAGATATATATCCCGACCCATAGAGGTAAGTGATTTGTTTCTTTTTTCTGTACATATCAAGTGATAAACCCAACTTGCATGGACATACGAACAAAGCATTTTTTTTTTGTTTAATAAAGACTCACTCTGGAACTAGCTGTGCTTCCTTGTTATGCTAAAAGTTTCTTTTTACTAACGATGTTTTTTTTTAAATTGAATAATATTTTTTTGTTACTTAACGCACTTGCTTATATGACAGTTTCAGTACTACTTTTTTGACTAGATTACCTGTTAGCGACAAAATGGGCACTTCGTAGAACCATTATTTAAATTGTCCAGAGGAAAACTTTTTTTAGAAATAGTAACCTTATTTACTTTTTTTCTACTTGTTTTAGATAGAAATGTTTATTGTTTCTGTAAATAGAAAAATCGATGGCGATGTATTTTTCTTGTATATGTGAATTCAATTCCTACACTCTCCGCGTTTTATAGTTAGCCTGATCTTTCTAATTTCCCTTTATGTTTGTTTCGGCATGCCTTAACTTTATGAATTATGACGCCCCTTCCGTTTATGTCTAGGTACCTAGCAAACTATTAAATGAAGTTAAACTTTGATTCTAATATTACTAAAGGTTTGTTACAAACTCACATGATATGAGTAGATCACATAAATATGCTAGATAAATTAAAAATATTGAAAAACGAATAGTAGCGTTGCATGCCTAAAGAGAAGTTTAAAAATTAAGTATGGTATAATAATAAGCACAGACAACTAAAAGAAAATTTTAAATGTAAATGTGTTCGACTATGTCATGAAAAAGGCATTGTTTGTCCATATTATATACCTTTTAATACATTTAAATTTTTGATACGTAATAAACGTTGCATAACTTGTAAGGTAATAAATGTGGCTACATAGGCAACTCTCCAATGTTACAATAACACATGTAGTAGCAATGCAAATTTAATTAAATACAAGAATTTAATAATAACTAAAAGAAGAAATACCCAAGGAATAAATTATGATTGTTTAATATAATTACCGTATGTGAAGCTACAGACATTACTTGACTTATTTGTCCTAGACTTTTAGCCCACTTTAGAGATGCTTCTTCAAGTTTGTGTAAATGTAAATCTGCCAATTCTTTGTCAGCCAGTTCTGCATAAGTACCTGCTGCTTTTATTTGTCCCTAAATAAAACTACTCAAAAACTAATTTTACACACTATAAATATAATACTTACATACTCAATAATAATAACTTGCTCAACATATTTTAGAAACTGAAGTTTATGTGTAACTAAAATTCTAGTTTTGTTTCTTAAATAGCTGAAAATGCACTGTTTAAATATGTGCTTACTAACATGGGCATCAACAGCTGAAAATGGATCATCTAATAAATAAATGTCTGCTGTTCTGTATACAGCTCTTGCTAAATTAATACGAGCTCTTTGTTCTTCACTTAATAAAATACCTCGTTCACCAACCAAAGTGTGATCTTTGCAAGGAAGTGATTCAAAATCTCCTTCTAAAGCGCATACTTGAACTACAGATTTGTATTTGTCTTTTGAGTACGGTAGACCAAATAAAATATTATTTCGAATACTTGAAGGAAATAACCAAGGATCTTGTGAAGCATAAGAAATGCTGCCAAGAATTTCAAGTTTACCATGATGAATTGGAAGCTCTTTTAAAAGGAGTTGAAGTAATGAACTTTTTCCTGAACCAGCTGCTCCAATAATAGCACACAAACTACCTGGTTTAATATTAACATTGAGATTACTCAATGTGTGCATAATTGGATTTGGTATCCAAGTTGCTTTGCCATCTGTTATTGTGATTGTACCTCGTTTATCTAGTGCTGGTTCCTCGTTAATTGGAAAATTTGTTTCATCTTGGGTTAAAAATTTCTAAAATCATTACAAATATTAATAACATAATAAATTCCGCATTTCCTTATTTAAAATAATTTTAAATTTGTTATTTCTTTATACAACCTTTAAATAGATAGAAAGATAAATATATAACTAATTCAATGGCTATTGAGTACAATAGATAGGGTATATAAAAAAATAAAAATAAAAACCTAAGATAATATTAGAAATAAAAATGTATATATTTAAGTATTCACTATATTCAATTATGATAGTTAGTTGTGATTTACGGATTTATTCCTGCAAAAGTCAGTGAATTCCAGCAAAGAGTAGAAACAATTGCTTGCAAGTAGTTTATGTAACTGACGTTTCAACAATGTTAAAATTTAGTATTGTAACAAAAACCCTAATCGCCAAACAACGTTCTTTATTTTCAAACAGATTATCCAAGGATCAGGCATCTAACTGGTTTGTCAATAATAACCTTTGCTTAAATGAGAACAAGACAACCCAATTGTGTTTCACTTTAAAAACAAATGACTATAATACATCAAACTCTGTGAATTTTCTTGGTGTTACTTTGATAATCTGCTGAGCTGGGACTGTCACTGTATAAGCTTGAGCTCTAAACTTTGCAAAACTCTCTTTTTCATAAGTTCTCTCTATCTTTAAATATATTAAAATCTGTTTATTTTGCCATGTTTCATAGTCATTTAAGTTATGCAATCGAAGTTTGGGGACATTGTTCAGCTGCAAACCGTATTTTCGGATTACAAAGGCGAGTGATCAGAGTCATGGCACACTTAAGCTACAGAGCCGACTGTCGAAAACAGTTTATCGATTTCAACATACTTACCTTTCCTTGTGCTTATATTTTTAGTTGTGTAGTCTGGGTTAAGAAGCATATCAATGATTTTGATGTTCATGCCAGTGTACACCATTTTGATACACGGAACAAAAATAAAATATTGGTCCCATATCACAGAATAAAGAGAAGTAGATATGGTCCCAATTATTATGGATTTAAATATTTTAATGCTTTACACAACAGTATTCAAACTTTACCATTAGATAAGTTCAAAGAAAAAAATTAAACGGTTTCTAATTAGCAATGCTTTTTATACAACTCAAGAATATATTGAAAATGCAATACAATTGGTAGCTTAGAGCAAACTTAGCATCCACACTTTTATCCTTGTGATATAAATTTTTAAGTTATATGTACATGATCATTGCTGTTACACATTATTATGTCGGACCATTGATGTTATACACATATGTGTTTCATCAACATCTTAAATGTAATAAATAAATAAATAAAAAATAAATAAAAGGCTTTTCAGCAATTCGTAGTTACAATAAAATTTTTAAAAGCTCTTACAATAATTTATTTTCAACTAATCACTAACAGTACGAATATTATCTTTTTAACACTACTATGCTATCTTCTAAATTACTATAAATTAACTATCCAAGCACTAATTACTAATTTATATTATCACTATAATAATCCATATCACATATGTATGAAAACTTTACCCTGGAACATATCATAATTCATGTTTTGGTCAGAATTGAACTAACGCTTATCACGATAATTTATATTCCAACTGTTCTAATTATTTCGAGAACATACCAGATTATGTAAATAACATCTTGAATGTACCTATTGTAATCTTTAAATGATAAAGTCTTGTACTTGTCAATCAAGAGATCTCGCAGCACAGGACCTGCCAAACATCTTTGTGTGTTCAAACCCTTAGTTTATGTTCTAATGTAATTATTTTGGTCACAGATAGATCAAGTGGCGCGATATTTCCCCCATCTTAAAGCTGGTCGGTCCCAGAACACTCTCTGGCTCAGATGTTAAAAGTCTCTGTGGTGGTAAATATAGCTGAAAACGGTTTCCATGTTGATAGAAATGGCAATCAACAATCTTCATAGCAGTCGTTATACCGTTTGGATTGTAACGACACACCAAAATATGGACATCTAGCATATTTCGTACCACCCTCCAGTCCAACCCATCGAGCCCACAACCGATCTTGGATATCGTTGATTAAGAGTATGAAAATACTCATGACTCCAAAACGACTGAAACCCTGGTTGAAACATTGGAGTAATTTCCAGCGCTTTTATAATGAAAGCTTAACATTGGTCAGGTCCTCCACCGGAAGGACTGTGAGAGATTCCAGTGTTAAAAAATTACCCGGGGTCAAACTCTAAGACCATTCGGGTCGGAGTTCAACGCACAAATTGGTCTTGAATTGAGCAAGGACTCTATTTACACCAACAAGGTGTAGAGCTTCTCAAATGTTAAACTTTGATCACTGATGGCAAGGGAATAATGGGTTTTACAGATTTAAAACCGAAGTGTGGGGCACCTTGGGGGGTTAAAGTTACATGTGATACCCTTAGTTGCAGTTGCATGTCGAAGGTGTGATTTGAGTTGACGATTGGCGCTGACAAAATTAGTTCCATAATCGCTAAAGATACGTGAACATCTTCCGTCTCTGGCTATGAAGCGACGTAGGGCGGCAAAAAAGGCGTCGGTTGATAAATCGGATATCAATTTGAAGAGTACCGCTTTAGTTTGTGCAGCACACAAAAAGACAGATGTAAGCCTTAAGAGTCCTGGAACCCCTTAAATTACTTGCCTTTATATTGAAAGGACCAGCAAAATCTACAGTACAGTATAGTACAGTCAAAGGGTTTAACTAGATTTGATACAAGTTGAAGGTAAGTCTCCCATTAAAGAAGTTACTGATGAAGGGTTGGTGAGAAAGCATTTTATACAGTTAGACAGATATACTCTCACTGTGGTTTTAATGGATGCTATCCAAAATTGTTGTTGAACAAGGTATGCAGTAGTGTTATTACCTGCATGCCAGTATTTTATATGAGTGGCTTACACGACAAGCTCGGTAAGTCAGTGCAGCTTAGGCAACAAGGCAGGGTGCTTCTCAGACTAAGGCAGTGACGACTGGGAAAGGCGACCGCCCCCTTCAGAATACCTGCAGGATTAATAAAGGAAGTAAGTTTTCAGAAACCTTCCGGAAGTTTGTGATTAGACTTCATTAATTTTATTTCGTTAGCAAAGGAAGATTGTTGAACATGCTTGACAATGATCATCGAGGAATCATGTAATTCTAAATTTGTTAATGAACCAGATGAACGCTGTGTTTGAGAAGCCTATAAATATAGGCAAGTATACCTAGTAGATTTCTCAATGAGGAGCAGGATTCGAGCAACTGATCAATGAGGTTGGACTCAATTCCTTCACTTTGAGCTACAAGGGTTTAGATATTTTACTCAAAGTTTGCTTCTGAGCTAGAATCACATAGTATATGGGTTGCATGGGCCATGAATCAGGTCAGGACGAAAGCCAAGTTGGTGCCATCCACTAATAGAACATTATAGCATCACTTTGAGGAGTAATCCCTTGGAAGCCTGGTCAGCCAGACTGTGTAGAACACACATAAAACCACCTGTTTGATGAAATGATTTATTGGATGTGACTGACTCGGTTAGTGACAAAAGTCTTCCAGCGAAAGGAGGGAGACCAAATCCACGTAAGCGTCACCAGAGGGTCACTCCATGCAAAGATATTATAGAAACTAATTGTTCCTTGATATGTTTCTAACACAAAGGAAACTAAGTCGTTAATAGCACAGTTGAGTATAATTCTAGCCATGGAATAGATAAGCGCTTAATTGGGGCGACACTAGTTTTGGCAGCAACGACTCGTACTGAAACTCACCAGTAGACATTGTTATAAAACAAAATATACAACAGCTGAATAACCCGCCTCACTGGCAACACACAATCGATGTAATTGACAGCTGTATTATGCCATGGGAGGCAAACAGCAAGGAAACCTTAGTTAGGATAGTTCATTGAGATATTGTTGCCATTGCAAAAACATATCAGCTAGAGATTTCTCATCACAAGATAGCCCTAACACCCTGGAGTGTTGAATGAGGCATTTGACAAACATGGTAAGAGGGACCAAAAACCTAGAGAGTTGTAAATTCTAGCTACCTGCAAAAGCATTGCTCGCTTGGTACATGTTGCTACTGTAGGTTTAACAGTGAAAAAAATAAGGCTTCTTTCGCAGGCCATCGAAGCCCAAGCACTTTGATAGCTTCATTGACATCAAACTCTAAATTCTGAATCTAACAGTGAGCCTTTGGAAGACCTTGCAATATGGAACTATTAGTAGCAGTCCATTTGCGCAGTTCCAAGCAAGCAGATGCAAGTAGATGGATTAAATCGTTTCGAAGGTGCAGAGCTGATTCAATATCGCCCGCTGTCTCTAGTGACACTTCTATTAGCGGTAGTTGCAGTTTGACCTATCCCAAAAATAAGGATTTGTGAACATCACCATGGAAGCGCTAGCTGACTCACGCATTCGTCTTTAATAAAACTGGCTTGTGAACCAGGATCTATAAAGCTCTAAGTGTCTGAAAGTATCCCACACTGTTTTGAACTTCTGGCAAGGTTGTAACAAGTAAAACAGTAACACCAAAGTCAAAACCTATCGTTGCTGACCAGGTATTAGGCAAAGCAAGTGACTAACCTTACATGTGATTTTCTAATGCTCCACCCGAAGGTACTACATTGGCCAGGAAGCAAGTTTTTTTTACCTGGAAAATTTGGAATTTTGCCGAACCCTCGCTGTTTCAAGCAAGGTAGGGACCTTTAACGTGTGTGACAACACTCACACACGACACCTTCATTTTACCTCTCATCCGAACGAGGGTGTATTTTTGTGAAAAATGCTGGCCTAACATTTTTCAAGCGAACCGTGTCGGGATTCAAACCTGGAACCTAAGTGACTAACCGCGGTTTGTGTTGACCTGATTGCACCAGTGTTTTCAAAAACACGCGATGAAGAAGCAGCCTTGGCTTCAAAATGTAACAAAGTGTGATGTTTACCACACTGGCAGCAGATAGACCGCGACCTGCATTGTTTGAACGTATGTGCACGTACACAATTCACACAAATTTGATTATTTAATTGCTTCATATCGCTCCATTGAATTCTTATTTAAGAATAACTGGAATTGATAAATATTGTGTGCACTCTCACAACAAGGGCAGATGAGTAATGGTATCGTTTTAATGGTAGAAGATTGAGTATTCTGTTTATCAACAGCGACTAAGTTCGAAGTCACCTTAGAATTAAACTGTTGATTATATAAAGATCATCGCGGCGATGACTTGTTAGTGGTAACTTGAACCAAGTCGGGATGTGATGCATCCAACGCAGTGCATTGTTGAACAAAAATTGTTCTAATTTGTCAAACTGGAGCATTCTATTTGAGTTTACTTCAATTCAAATTGTTTGCATGTTATCGAATCGAGTTTCTCTAACAGAGATTCAATCAAAATAAAATTCCAATAATCTATAGCAGTGATTCTCAACCATTGTGCTGCGGCACTTTTGTGTGTCGCCAAATTCTAGAACTGTACTGCCAAATTTTATAAATGCAAACAATATAAATAATTTTTTACTTACTTTATTACGGCAATTTATTGGAATCGGAACGTGACGTGAAAAAAGTACCTAATAAGTTACGCCACAATCATTACAGGGGGTTGTCGGTATTATTTTCATGCCCACTCAATTATTCTACCGAGTCGAATTAGACATGCCACTTTTACACAGTGTATTATAAATAAGTAAAATTCTTTTAAGCTTATTTTGTCGTTAGTGTACTGCCAAATTTTGAAATTGTTAAAAGTGTACAGCAACAAAAAAAAGATTGAGAATCACTGATCTATAGGATACTTAATGCCTTTAAGAACAGTAAATTCTTCATATAGGAATTAATAAATGTTCTAAGTTGCTGATAATTTTCAGATTTTAGTGGTGGGAAGGTTATTATTGCCTTCCAATGAGTAGTAGCTAACAATCTGGGATTGTTAAACGTCTTACATAATGCCGAATATGCGAATTTGTAATTTTCCTAACACAAAGGCGCAGTTTGTATTAGTTGTAGAGCTTCATTGTGTAATGACAAGATTTTTCGATATTGGTTAATGTAGGGTTATTATTCACTAGGCAATTAAAACGATGAATATAAGATTGCCAAGAAAGGAAATCACCACAAAAGGTGTTTAAGATTAAGCGCTGTAGCTTAACGCCCACATCCGGTGGGAAAGCTATTTCAGGTTTATGAGCTTAACCAGGGAGGTTCTAAAGTGTCCAGCACATATAATGCGTTATAATAGCAAGTATCGGTATTTTTGTGACATTCTCATAAATTTCAATTTCCGTTTCTGAGGCATGAGAAAGTACCTCTATTATAGATTTTATTAAAATTAGTATACAATTCTGGCAACACTTTGCATTGTATCTTAAATAACGGAATCAACTAAGGTTGTTGTGATAAAAGAATTGCCAAATCGGGAACCTCAACAATATGCCTTTTAATAAGATCCAGCTGCATCAAATCAGCCTTTTGTATTAAAAATAAATGTAACACAAGTTAACTTAAATTAAACCTTAAATGAAACGCCTTGTATTGCGCTTGAGATAAGATTTTATGCAAGAAAGAAATTAAATTTGAACCAACAAAAACTTCATATTAAATGAATAGCGTGATAACAGTTGTGTTTCTCAGTATTAATAACGTCCAGTAATAACAATAATCATAATGAGTCTTATATTATAATACAGTAACAGATGACAGCAAGATGGTTCCAAGAAAGAATGATGTAAGCCGACACCAACAAAATGAGTTGAGTTTTAACACATATATCTATTTCATATGCAAACAACGCGATTAATGTTACCTGAAAGAGTAAGTTTTTTACCATACAAGCTATATTTTAAATATGAAAGAATTGCTTTAGTAAACTCAGATAAGCTAAAGTGATATTTAAATACTGAAAGTGGATATATTACCAAAGGACTGAGTTGGGTCGCTTTATGGACCAAAAAATGATTAAAGGTTAAAGGAGTACCAAAACTCACCTATTTACAGAATTCTTAGTTCTGAACATTTATTCAAATAGATTTGACGTATTTAATATAAGTACTGCATATTATAAAAGTCTGTTAATAAAATTGTTATGCGGGAAGTTATCTTCTAATATTTTACTCTGGCTGATTATTCGATTTCTATTTGTGCTACCTACAGTATACCCATCAACACTATGTACAGCAAAAGGATATATTAAATTATAGTTATTTATTATATAAGGGAAAAAGCACTAAATTTTACCTCAAGGTGTGTTTGTCTCCCGACACGAAGCAGAGGAAGACAAAACACCAAAAGTTAAAATCTTACATTTTTATCTGTGTATAATACATCATTTTTTTTCTATGACAGACAAAACGATGATTTAATATTGAAAAAATATTACAATATATTAAAGTAAAAAAATCAATCGATGTCAAATTTTAAGTTTCAAACAAGTAGACTGTTGTACTTATAGGGACAGTTAGACTTGTGTTGCTAAAAAAACCTTTAAACTAATCAAATATCTGTCAATTTAATTCCGCAAGCGGTTTCAAAAATTGCCTATTTAAGTTGTTTATATCGGTTGTTTCAAATGCGACAAAGTTATAATACAATGTTATGTTACACCTGAATGTTACAAGTGTGGACCTGGCTTTAAATTAAATATCTTCGTGTTCTTACTGATTTGCACATACCCGGAAAGAAAGTACTAATCTTTTTCACAGGAAAAACAGTAAATTCATAAAAAGTGACATTTTGATATCTGTCAAGAAACATTAAATGTCAAATTTTTTCCCGTCACAGAAAAAATTAATTGTATATTTTGTAATGCATTTCAAAAGTGTACTGCCGTGTAACCACATATTGGATAATTTTTTTCTGTTAATTTTATATAATGCAAGCATTTATGTGCGTTTATAGCCTGTAATGTTACATACTGGTATTAAATAATATATATATATATATATATATATATATATATATATATATTGATATAATAACGCCGTACTCGGTGTAATAAACGTTCTACTTAACGCCACCTCTCTGTGTTCTCACTTTAATCTTTTAATTTTATTATTATGCCACGGCTAGCCCTTTTAATTTACATAGAATGCACAACGTTATGATGATCAATTTTCATTTACCCCTTTATGATTACCTGTTTGAATTGATAAAACGAAGTCAATCAACATTCATATAATGAAAGGAAATAACATTTACACTTCACAATTGTTGAAATTCTCTAAATACACCCTTCAATCAATTAATATTATATTGATTATTTATCCCAAAATTTATATTCTTTTAATTTAAAATAAAGTCACCAAAAACTACACCTTTACAAAGAAATCTGGAACGTTCGAGACCTTTTTATGATTTTTTACGTAAGTTTCAACGTAAGCAATGTTCCTGCTTACTCTTTACAAGTTTTAGATTTAATAAATTCAGTATTAAAATTTAAATTGAAAAGACTCCTTAAAATTAAGTAGGTCTGACCTGCGATCTCCTGATATGTTGTTTCGTGTTGTGGAACAATACCCCCCTTACTCTCTTCAATCGAATACCAATGCTCTGCTTTGTCGAACCAATATTTCAGTACGGTTACCCCTTTGTTTCCAAAATCAGCCCTTGCTTTATTCGGTATTTCTCTGTATATGCTTTGAATCTCTTCCCTCAAATACCACTTGAAATTCCAAACTACGGATCATATATTAGCAGCGTATTATAATTGACCCATAATTAGAATTATCGCCTTAGGACCATGGTTTAAAATTAAAATTATTTTCGACGCGGATTCGAATTGAACCAGAAATAGTCCAGAAGCCCTATATCATTATAAATATTTAATTTAAATTAATTACCCAATTTCTACTCACGTTTTCTGAAAAAAACGGTAAAAACTCTTCATATATTCTTAACGCAGCACTATTTTCACTATAATATGAATTTTATTTAATTGACGCGTGTATTTCTCATTAAAAGTGTTGCGAATTCGACGTGCTTCAGGTTGAGACTGAGGTGCCTTATCACCTGTGGGTGTTATATAGCTTTTCCCACTACCTTCAGATTGGTTTTCCAAGCAGTCTTGCAGATTGTTGCAACCAACCACGTTTGTCCAGTGTTTTCAAGCTGATTTTTGATGAAACTCTTTTGTATTTCCATGTCATGCTGTTTATTTACGATCTTTGATTGCCTTATTATCGTGGCCGGACTTTTAACTTACGTCTGTTTTGTATAGATAATGCTTTTGGATAATTGTACAAAAATAAATGATGTAACTCGAATGCTGTTTTCGTTAATGTATTTATTTAGACTGATCTGTGAAAGTGCGTTTTCTTATCAAAGCGCATATTGTTCCTTCTTTATCACAAACGTAATTGCATGAGGATTTATTAGGTTTTCTCTTATCTTCTGCGTCTTTATTTTATAACTTGTTAAACACTTCTCAACGTAGTTTTAATTATGTGTACGATTATTTCTCTGCTGAATACGCATTCTATTATTGAAAGATATGCTTACTGGTATTGATTAAAGTTAATTACGGTCTATATACAGGGTGTTAAATGCTTGCTATTTACATAATGTACGAATTATTTATTTTTCTGCTAAATAAATCCAGTTTTCTGATTCCTATTGCTATTTACAGTTACTACACGACCCTTACTACTCAATACACCCCTAAACAATCTCTTATCACAGCAATAAATATATTTTTTGTATATTATATTCCCATTCGTATGCGACAACACATCCACTTTCAGCCAAATCACCATGCGTAAAGCATGCATTTTTGAAAGACCTCATGAGGGAGTGGTCTTTCCCACAGCTCGATTTCTGAGAATTCTTATATAACCGACTGACTACAAGTTCTGTTGTAAATTACTTTATTATATTGACAGATGGATTTTTTGCTCAGCGGTCATTTTAACAAAAAAAAAAAATGTATTTGACCAACGGGCTAGATTTGTCTTATACAAACTTTTTAAAAAAATTAAGACTCGTCTATTTTATCCTAACTAAAATTATTTGATTTGGCATTTAACATTTCAGAAGATAAAAGGATTCGGGTACAGATGATGATTTGCTTTTGTACAAAATTTCTTACTAGTCCATGCATTCCTAAAATTGTATGATATTTACTACATAAAATTAAATACTAAAATAGGACGTGTAGACCAATATCCAGAAGGTTTTTATGTACATTTTTTCAGAATTAAATTTAATTGTGCTTTTGTTATCATACATTAGTTTCAAGGAAAATTAGTTGAATATGAGCAGTAGTTACATGCAGTATCAGTGATATACATTACTGTTACATAATAGATAAACTATGTTCAAATGTATATGCCCTTTTTACACAAATTCATTTTAGTCATGACAAACTTCTTTATTTGCAAAAACTTAGGAGGATACCTACCTCAATTCGTCTTATGGATGTCCTAGCTTCTTTTAGAAATGAAACAGCCATTGGATGATAGATTCCCGTGTACAACTCCACAGTTATAAAAAATTGAGCCAGAGAGAATACTTTATCACTAGAGAGTGAATTGCCAAGAAGTACGTAAGTAATCACCGTTAGATAAAGAATAAATCTTTCTGTAAAAACTGATAAGGTCTTTACAAATCCATTAATATATGATGCTATGGTTATTTGCTTCATTTCCAACCTGAAATGCAATCGTATGTTAAATAGTGACAAGTGCAGTTGACCCACAAGAACAAACTTTTTGATATGTGAAAGGTGAGGAATCATAACCTATAATTAGAACATAGTAAACCTAAATTTTTAAGATAATTATTATAATAATCTATTTGTAAGTAATTAATAACACAATTTTTATGCTAGAAAATGCTATTCTTAGTGTTTATAAACACTACTTCTTCATAAAACATTAACGGTAATCCTTTTTTTTTAAATAATACATCCTGTACACATAAAATGTCAGATTAATTTTCCATACATAATCCTTTGAAATAAATTTACAATGTTTGTGCAGAATGGTCACAAATGTGATCTTCAGAAATGAGGTTTAATCCTTCTTTCTCTAACAAACAATCTAAAAATAGAATTATCTACAGATTGAATGTTATGATAATGTTTTCACATCGTAGGATTTAAAATGCACCAATAGCAAGTGTTGATGTTCCCATTTGTCAATTTGTGCAGCGTTTAAAACAGTTGGCATTGTCTCATCGCACAGAAAGGATGTTTCAAATATTACTCTCTGCGACTGACTGGTGTATTGCCATTTGATACTATATAGTTCTTCCGTACAGACTTCAAGCATTGTCTCCAAGGTGAGGTGCTTCACTGGTAGTCGTCCATTAAAACAAATTATGGTATTTATACGATTAATGGTAATTGAAACTTGTCTGAATTAATCGAAAATTATTTCCTTCGTTACGGCGAAAGCACTAAGAGGTACCTAAAAAGCACTAACAGATACTTAAAAATGTGATAAGAATCATTTTAAAATGTACTAAAAAGAAAAAAGTACTAAGGCTGAACTAGAAAAATGTATTACTAATGTAATCAAATTGTATAATGGAAATACTTGTTTTGTTGATTAGAATTATTGAAAATTCTCATTTTTACGTCAAATGTAGAACAAGAATCGTCTTGAAGAAAACAAAATCCGATTCGTTGATGTTAGTTTGGTAGCAGCAGCTGGTGACCTTTACCTCTATGGCTTCGAAGCTCACAGCTGATAAATTATATTTTAAGTATGCAGTGTAATAATTACAACGAAAGGTTGTATCAAGCAACTATCTAATGGGTAAGTATTACACTCTTTATGCTTTTACTGTATTCAATCGTGTAACCGCTGATGCTAAAATAATTATTATGTTTTTACAAAATTTTCCATCTTAAGTCATGTTTGTAATAAAAAGTTATTTAAATGTCTAATGTCAGGACATATTTCATCTAGCACTAAAAGCTGAAAGTCAATGGTAGAATTATATATTTTAATTATGCTTTAGTGTTCATTTTCTGAAATTAGAATTAAAACAATTGATTGCTACACATTGAAATAGATCTATCGCAGCTGAGATTAAAAATTCACATAACAATTATTTCATTTTAATTAAAGAATATTTTCAAATTTCTGATGTAATCAATGTTGATACAAATATTGTGTATTGAAACGATATGAATCTCAATCAATTGAAAATCTTTGTAGTTTTTGAAATTATTTTAAGTGTTGTTAATTGACCACATTTGGTTAGAAATCTGTGATTTAATAAATTATCTATGTTTTGATTAATACAGGTTTGAACAAAACACATTCCACAGAGCCTGCTTGGCATTTCAAACTGTTATTTAGATCTCCATCCTACAATACGGTATAGTTGCGTCTGTCCATTATTCCATCTATAGTTAATTGCTTACACTCTTTAATGAATTTTCATCTTGTTCCCAAATCGTCATACCCACTCCTAAGCTTATGCTCTCTGCAAACCTAGAAAATCTGGTAGTCGTTTTGTCAAATTAGGTTTTCTTATTTCCAGAAACCATTTTCTAACGCTTTTAACCCCAGATTTTATATCTACACAGAAAACCCGAGTTTCTTTGTTGTCATTATTTTATGGCAAGGGTCCCAAAAATAACGATTCAAGGAAAGTGACGACAAACATATTGGACAATCATACTATGTATGTGTACCGCAGATTGGGGAATATATAGATCTTGATGAGTTATCAAGAAAATTTAGATAAGTTTCCTGTAAACCCACCCATTTCCATTAAACAGAGTGATGAAGTGATATTGAAAAATACGTGCTTTTTAGAATATTTTCATTTATGGTACAGACTTTAACTTGAGAATAGGTACATGTTAGTTATTTACTAATACGAATTATTGCACTTCATTTCGACAAAATAGGATAATCCCTTGGTATGGAATAAGGGGAGTTATCAAACAATTTTGACTTTTTACATACCATGAATTGAATGAATTGAATAGTATGTATAGACAACAATCAATGCCATAGTAATTGTTTAGAATTAATAGGGTTATATTGTAAATTTTGTGGGTGTAAACTTTGTTCGCGGATAGACTAGTATTTTAATTTAGTGAAACCACCACTCTCGACCACCTGCTGTGGTTTGTTACCTGATGCATGGAAAACGGACATTCCGGGCTTTTTGCCGCCATCCTTAGAGACGAACGGAGGTGATGTGTTGTGTCCAGAGTACAGTTGGAACGTGATGTGTTTTGCTCAGGTGAGTGTGTTGAATTTACATATAAATTGAAATACTTGGTCACGTGTGTACATAGGTATTTATGTACTGGTCCTTCGAAAATTTAGGCTTGATTAATTTAATCAAAGAACATTTGATCCTTCGAGCTGAATTTGAATTAATCTAGTGGATTTATAGTTCATAAAAACACGTAATTTGGCAATGCGTGTTTTTTTATCCTGTGTTGACGCGTATATACGGCGATCATTAGCGTAAGATATTTGCATAAATATCTGCGTAAATGACGACGAATTTCGTTAGAAATTAGTGAAAAAAGTTCAATTAGATTTGACATTACCGCTCACATAATAATATGGCTGTAAAAATAGTATTATATATAGCTTAGTGACTTGAAAAATATTTAAGGTATTTTTAGTACAATTACATAAAGGTCAACCCTCTGTGTGTTGAACTATGGAGTTTTCAGAATAGAGGGTTTGACATTCCTGGCTGTTGCTACCCTTTTAAAAATCTTGAAACCTGCTTGAGGGTGGTACCAGATGTATCTAACTGCATTCCATGGAATTAGGGTTCAGCCTTTAAAATCTTCTTTGTATTTTAAGAGGTGAATAACTTGTGGCTACCTACATTTGAGAGATTACTATGTTAGGGTGAGCGGTTCCTATTTTAGCATTTGCAAACAGGTAGAATTATTATGGTGTTTGATAATTTATTTAGAGGATCTATTAAATGTATTTGTTGATAGTTTTGTATTCTGAGATTCGCATGTTGATAGCTGTGCAATTTTTTGTTAGATAAACATTTTTATCAAGTAGATAACTGCGACTGGGGTTTACATAACTGTGATTTACTTTCTGATTGTTTTCCATTATTTGTGACAATGGAAATTGAAAAATTGTCAAATAAACGTAACATGTTAATGCGTAAAGCACAAGCCTTATTAAAATGTGCTGAAGCGGCTCAAGTGGATCCTGAGAATAATTTTGTTGCCTTTGATGTTCGTTTTACCGATTTACCAAACATGGTAGATAAATTTGAACAAGTTCATTACGAAATAGTTGCTTGTGTAGAGGTTGCTGAGTTAGAGCAACAACAGGTAATCCAAGATAGTTTTGATGAAATTCAATATTCAATCAAAATTGTGCACCGAGAATTAGCAGCTAAGAGGTCGCAGCCGCATACCCGTTCTAGTATTGAAACACAACACTGGGTGCTCCTAATAAAGTTAAGTTGTTAAGAATTGTAATTCCCACCTACGATGGTAATTATAAAAATTGGAGCTCTTTCCACGATTTGTTCCGTACACTAATTCATGAAAATGAAACTTTTTCCAATATTGAACGATTTCAATATTTAACCTCATCATTGGTTAAGGAGCCTTTGGCAATTATTAAAGGGCTTCCATTAACTTCTGATAATTATACGATTGCATATCAACAATTAATAGATAGGTACGAAAACAAACGGTTGTTGCTCACTAGCTATTGGCAGGCCATTTGTAATGCCTCGAAAGTTAGTTCAGATTCTGCGTCCTCGTTACGCACATTATTGTCTACATTTTCTGAAAATTCTTCGGCAATTGCACAATTTAATCATGATATGTGGGATTTTACTCGTTTTAATCTATTATTGCAAAAATTGGATAACTCCACTAGGAAACGCTTTGAAATTGAACTTCATGATGTTGAAATTCCTAGCTATGAAAATTTGTACTCGTTTGTTTCTAAACATTGCAAGGCATTGGAGACAAACCAGGTTATTGTAGGACAGCCAGGCCCTGTTAGTGTTCAGAAGCCAACAGTATCACGACAGTATCCTGTTGCGTTCAAGCCGAAAGAATCATTAAGTTTTGTTACCACCGCTAAGAAAACCCATAGTACTAGTTGTATTTATTGCAAAGCTAATCATTCTGTGTTTAAATGTGACAAATTCTTAGTATTAGAACCTTCTGAGCGACATAGAGTTGCAAAAACTTCAAACTGGTGTTATAATTGTTTAGGAACCAACCACTCTGTTGTTAAGTGTCCATCAAAACTTAGTTGTCGTGTTTGTGATAAAAAACATCACACATTGTTGCATTTTCCCACTTCTGCTGTGACGCCAGACAAAGAAGGTGAAGCGTACTTGACAGAAGTGCCCTCAAATCCAGAGTCTTCTAATAAAGTCGCCGTGATGACTAGCACAGTGGCTAGTCAGTCTGTTGTTTTGTTGTCTACTGTCTTGTTACAAGTACAGGATGCACGTGGAAACTATCAAACTTGTCGAGCATTACTTGACAATGGTAGTCAAGCCAGTTTTATGTCCCAATCGTGTATGAAAAGTCTTGGATTAAAATCGTCATCATCGTCCATATCGATTAGCGGTTTAAATCAAATGAGCACCTCTAGCTATGGTCTCGTTACATGTTCGTTGCGGCCATATCAGAAGGCCAATCCTACATTCGTTGTAGATACAATTGTTATTCCTGCAATTGCCGGCTCTATGCCGTCGGCTCCCGTTTCAAATCGTTATGACTTCCTTGAAGGTCTAACATTAGCAGATCCGTACTTTGGACGCCCTCGCGAGGTCGATTTATTGTTAGGTGCAGATATTTATTCTACCGTGGTTCAGCCTGGCATTAGACGTGGTAAAATTGGAGAGCCTACTGCCCTTAATACAGTGTTTGGTTGGGTACTGGTCGGTAAAACAGACTGTCAGTCAACTAATCGTGTGAGTTCGTTTTGCACATCGGTTATGAATACCCCATTGGACATTGTGTTAAAAAAATTCTGGGAGGTTGAACATGTTCCAGCAACTCCTACATTTTCGCCTGAAGATGTTCAATGTGAAACTCTCTTTCTAGAAACACATCAAAGAAAGGAGGACGGTAAATATGTTGTTAATTTGCCGTTTAAAGATTCTCGTATAGAACTAGGCGATTCTTATTCTACAGCACTGCGTCGTTTTGAATTATTAGAAAATCGTTTATTGAAAAATCCTGACCTACATACGGAATATTCAAATTTCATGAAAGACTATTTAGAGTCTGGACATATGTCCACAGTTCATGAACCTCTTACACATTTGTCATCGGGATACTACATTCCTCACCATTGTGTTCAGAAACCAGATAGTAGCACCACTAAACTAAACTAAACTAACGGCAAGTCATTAAATAATGGTTTACTGATCGGCCCTAAACTTCAACAGCATTTATCGAGTATTTTGTTAGGGTTTAGACTACACAAATTTGTTGTAACCGCTGATATTAAGCAAATGTACCGGCAAATTGAGGTGACAGATCAGCATAGATCGTACCAACGTATTCTTTGGCGATTTTCAAAAGCTGAACCTATTCAAGAGTATCAATTAAACACCGTAACGTATGGGGTATCTTCGTCTCCATACTTGGCTATTCGCGTTCTTCAACAATTAGCAAGGGATAATCTTCAAAACTATCCATTAGCAGCAAAGGTTCTTATATCTGATACCTATGTTGATGATATAGTAACAGGTTGTGCATCCTTGGAAGAAACCTTAGAAATCCAACGTCAACTTATTTCGTTATTGTCGAGTGCATGTTTTGTCCTTAGGAAATGGGCAAGTAATCGTCCTGAATTATTGTCGTTCCCCTGAAGAACTTCAGCCATTCTCTTTAATGACGCTGACTCACTTTCCTTAAAAGTCTTAGGGTTACAGTGGTGTCCCACAAAAGACTGCTTCCAGTTCAAAGTGGATAGTACTGCACGTCCGTGCACAAAACGGGTTATACTCCCAGACATAGCAAAGGTTTTAGACCCGCTTGGTTTGTTGACCCCTGTGACCTTCCTTCTGAAAAATTTAATGCAACGGTTATGGAGTTTAGGGTTGGATTGAGATGAGGTGCCACCTTCAGATATTGTGGATTGTTGGTCCGCATATAAACGGCAGCTATCTTGTTTAGCGACCTTATCCTTGTCACATTGTGTTTTAGTTGACGATATTGTGTCATTGCAACTTCATGGGTTTTGTGATGCCTCTGAAGCTGGATATGCTGCAGCTATTTATATTCGCTGTGTTTCGAAAGCGGAATAATTTCAGTAAATTTAGTGTATGCCAAATCCAAGGTAGCACCTTTAAAACGTATTTCTGTGCCACGTTTAGAATTGTGTGCAGCTGTACTTTTATCTGACTTAATAGAATTTGTAAATAAGGTTTATAAACCGTTCATCACGATTGATGCAATTCATGCCTGGTCTGACTCTACAGTTACTTTATCATGGATCAAATCCTCTCCACACCGATGGAAAACTTTTGTTAGTAACCGTATTACTCACATTCAAGATAGAGTTCCTCCTAACTTATGGCATCATGTAAGTGGTAAAGATAATCCTGCTGATTGTGGGTCTAGAGATTTGTTGCCTTCAGATCTTGTATCCCACGCCCATTGGTGGTCAGGTCCAAAGTTTCTTTATTCAACTAACTGTATATATCAACCATTTAATCAATCAGACTCAGATTCCACTGCTGAGTGCGAAAAGTTGTCTTAGTATATACAGTGCCAGATAATTTGATTAATAGTTTGCTAGCTCGTTTCTCCTCACTTCGTAAACTGCAAGGTGTAGTGGCTTATTGTTTCCGATTCATTAGAAATACAAAATTGAAAAGGCATGAAAGGCAAGGTGGTTCGTTAACAGCGGATGAGTTGTACAACACCTTAATTTGTATTGTAAAGGTAGTTCAACATGATATATTGTCTGACGAACTTGTTTGTATTCAAAGTGGCAAAGTATGCAAAACACCTATCCAAAAATTAGCTCCGTTTCTGGATTCCAATAGTGTAATTCGAGTTGGTGGTCGTTTACGTCATTCTCAACTATCTTATGATGCAAAGCATCCCATGCTACTTCCCCGAAAGCATCGACTAACCGAATTAATAATTGAAAGTATGCATCGTAAGCTATTTCACCCTGGACCCCAATCATTAGCCTTCTTCATCGCGCAACAATTTTGGATTCTGGGAGTTAAGCGCTATTAACCATGTTGTAGCCAAATGCATTCGTTGTTTTAAAGTTAATCCCCCTTCGGTTGCTCCTTTAATGGGAGATTTGCCCTCTTCCCGAATATCTCAGCTCAAAGCGTTTAGTCATGCTGGAGTAGACTTTGCAGGCCCGTTCACCATCACGTCGGGGCGTATTCGAGGTACAAAACGCACCAAAGCCTATGTGTGTTTATTTGTATGTATGTCCACCAAAGCACTTCATATTGAACTAGTGTCGGATCTCACTGCTGAAGCGTTTCTAGCAGCATTTCGTCGTTTTGTTGCCCGTCGTGGGCGCTGCAGTGACCTATACAGCGATCAAGGCACCAATTTTGTAGGCGCATCTCGTTTACTTGTATCATATGCGGAACAAGCTGCCGGGTCTTTAATGGTACGTTGGCATTTTAATCCTCCTTCATCACCTCATTTCGGTGGATTATGGGAGCGAGGAGTTCATTCTGTTAAATCTCATTTAAGCAGAGTGATTGGTGAACAAGTGCTTACGTATGAGGAACTTCTAACATTTTTAAGTCAAATTGAGGCCATTCTGAATTCCCGCCCCTTGTATAGCATGAGTTCAGATCCTAATGACCTATCGGTTCTTACACCCGGTCACTTCTTGACCTTGGAGCCGTTAACCTCCCCACCAGATCCAGACACCACCCATCTAAAACTCAATCGTTTAACCAGATGGCAACTTGTCCAAAGATTGCACCAGGACTTTTGGCAGCGTTGGTCCACAGAATATCTTCACTCCCTGCAGCAGCGCAACAAGTGGTCAGTCTCTCCTGCGACTCCTTGTGTAGGTGAACTCGTTCTTATTAAGGATAAGAACCTCCCCCCTTTGCAATGGAAACTTGGCCGCATAATTGCCCAATTTCCTGGTCGTGATGGCATCGCAAGAGTTGCCAGAGTTAAAGCTGGTCATGGAGAATTGGACCGTCCCATGATAAATTTATGTCGCCTTCAATTGCAGAGTAATTGTACATACCTCACGCACTCAAGTCGTTTTCAAGTATAGTTTAATTGTTCAATGTATATATATATATATATATATATATATATATATATATATAGTAGTTTTGTTTGTTTGTACTTTTAGTTTTAAATAAGCAGAGCTTATTGGTGAGCGGTATGTTTAGAATTAATAGGGTTATATTGTAAATTTTGTGGGTGTAAACTTTGTTTGCGGATAGACTAGTATTTTAATTTAGTGAAACCACCACTCTCGACCACCTGCTGTGGTTTCTTACCTGATGCATGGAAAACGGACATTCCGGGCTGTTTGCCGCCATCCTTAGAGACGAACGGAGGTGATGTGTTGTGTCCAGAGTACAGTTGGAACGTGATGTGTTTTGCTCAGGTGAGTGTGTTGAATTTACATATAAATTGAAATACTTGGTCACGTGTGTACATAGGTATTTATGTACTGGTCCTTCGAAAATTTAGGCTTGATTAATTTAATCAAAGAACAGTAATCATCATCAGGGATTTACAGTGCACCGCAGTCAAGGATCGCTTTGGTCTGTTCTCTTTCGCATAAGTAAAGTTTTCTACTGAAAGGGTGGTAAGATGTTATGGTCTGTTGCTTTGTTGTCTGCAATTTAATTTGAACCAGTCTATTTACAATTGTTTCATTTGGCGAACTTTTCTTACTTAGATTGCTGCATAATTATTTGTATTGAATGTTAACAATTAGCACTTGTTTCATTGTCATTTAGTATTTTACATTGTTATGTATTATATATACAAGGTGTTTCAGAATGTAGTGCCATAAATTGGGGAATATATAGATCTTGACGAGTTATCAAGAAAAGTTAGATAACAGTTTCCTGTAAACCCACCCATTTCTATTAAACAGGGTGATGAAGTGATATTGAAAAATACATGTTTTTTAGAATATTTTCATTTAGGGTACAGACTTTAACTTGAAAATAGGTGCATGTTAATTGTTTACTAATACGAATTATTACACTTCATTTTGATAAAATAAGATTGGCATAGAATAGAGGGAGGGGGGGATATCAAACAATTTTGACCTATACCTTTTGCACGCTCTGTATTTCATAAAAATTAAAACTCATAATTATTCCTCATACAATTTGCCACAAAAAAAGGTACTCTTGGTTAATCTCTGTAGAGCTTTCCATTTTCGAGATATTTTAAAATAAGTCATACTCAACTCATGCATGAAAACAACGTATTATTAATTCTTTCAAAACTGCAAAGGTTTATTTTATGAATTCAAAGCTAGTATCTGATTTAAATCAAATACAGTAAGTTGACAAACATGTACATATTTCGTAAAAATAATGTTTCACTCATATTAGTTTTTCTATTAAAATACAAATAATTACAAACTGTTGCTGAATCTAGCAGGCATCTCTTACTCTCTGTAGTTATCAAAAGTTGTACTCATTCAATACTTAACTACAGCTTAGTTATTTCTTATTATTTTGTTAATAATCAAACACAAAAATGGTAACATACACATTCTCTGAATATGCCTGATATGCATTTGATACTAGGGGAATGCCAAGGCAATTCTGAAAAGGTTGTAAGAAGATACGCAGAGAAATATCCAGGATGCATTGTTCCCCATAGAAAAACTTTTGTGGCAGTAGATAGATGGATAAGGGAAAATAGAACTGTTTTACCTGCTGGTCAACAGTGGAAGTGGAAGAGTAAAATGCACATTGAGAAACGAAGAAAATGTTTTAAATTTAGTAGAGGAGAACTCAGGAATAAGTACCAGGGATATATTCTTCACAAGTGCATTTATGCACTCGCATATAGTATCTGCAAGGGCCAAAATGCGTATGCACACTGTAATTGCGATTCTTTTCTCTTCCAATCCTGAAATTGAAATCAATTCCGTACACGCATTGATTTGCGTGTACATGTGAGTTGGCAGCAGCGCAAATTATCAAAAAGCGCAGTAAATAAAGTTAAGCTAACCTACGAATATGTTTGTTGACCGTATGGAATAAGAAATTCGTTCAATAATTTTAACATGTCCTTGACCGGTATTAACAGTAGTAATATGTTCGATGGCGCTGAAATGAAAAAAAAGGCCATCATCGTTCTGTAGAACAAAAACAATTACAGAATTTATGCTTAGTAATCCAAATTTATCGAATGGGAAATTTTCTCAAACATTTACTTGGAATAACTATATGGAAAAGTGGAAAAAGATCACTAAAATATTAAATTGTATTCCTGGTGGTGCTAGAAAAGATTGGAAATCCTGGAGAAAGGTTTGTATTTCATGTATTATTATACTTGATATAAGTTTACAAAACACATACTTTGTAGACTTGGCAAGATACTAGCAGGTAAAGTATCAAAATGAAACAATGATAACTAAACCACAAACAAAGTACGGTTAGAATACCACTCTCATCATAAAAGTGTGCGGTATAAGCGCTAGTTTCAATATGCGCATCTCATATTAAAAACGTTTGGTCAAGAATGAACATTGATCAAGGATGCACGATTCATGTGACATACGCATTCGTATCTTGTAATCACTTGTCGAGAATAGATCCTCAGAAGACTTTCGCTACAAACGCGAGTTTCTCAGGTAACATGTTGAAGAATTCGAAAAGATCAACAGCTGTATCCCTATCACCTGCAACAAGTTCAGGACATTTTAGAAATCAACTATTAACCTAGAGTCGAGTTTTACGACTGGCTGCTATGACAAATTAGAAGAGATAATGAACTTGTTAACAATATTCTTTTTATTGCTGAAGCAACCTTAAGTAGAAATGGCATATTTAACATATATAACGAGCATATGTGGTCAGATGAAAACCTACATTTCATGAAAACTAACAGTTTTCAGCATACATTTAAAATATATGTTTGGACTGGAATAATATACAATCAGCTGATAGCACTGTTTATTTTGGAAAAAAAATTTAAGTGGAAAGCGATATACAGCTTTTTTAGGAGAACATTAATAGGTTTATTTGAAGATGTTCCTTGTTATCGAAGACTTAACATTCACTTCATGCATGGTCTCATTTTGCATTAACTGCAAGGCAGTGGTTAAATAACAATTTTTCTGGCAGGTGGATTGCACGTGCTCTGGTTAATTGGCCACTTCGGTCCTTTGAGTTAAATCCTACGGACTATGGAATTTGGGGTATTTTAAGGCGAAAAGTTTATTCTGAACCTATTAATACTGTTCAGGAGTAACGAAAGAGAATGGAAAATGCTTTTAGGGACTTTGCCAATTCTAGGTTTATTCTACAAAAACTACTCACCAGATTAAAAAATGAGCCCAAAAATGTATTCAAGTTGGAGGACGTCGCTTTGAACACTTACTTAAATAGTGAGCGATATGAGCTAATTTCTATTTTGTTGTTTGTAGCAGCTCAGTAAGTAAATTTTAACTTGTAGAGTCAAATATCTTTCAGTTTGTAAACACCGACAAGTTTATTAAATGTGTTTTTTTACTAAATGTATTTGATTTAAATCAGATACCAAATTCGAATTCATAAAATAAACCTTTGCATTTTTGAAAGAATTAATAATACGTTGTTTCATGCAAGAGTTGAGTATGACTTAATTTAAAATATCCCGAAAATGGAAAGCTCTACACAGATTAACCAAGAGTACCTTTCTTGTGACGAATTGTATAAGGAATAATTATGAGTTTTAATTTTTTATGAAATACAGAGTGTGCAAAAGGTATACGTCAAAATTGTTTGATAACCCCCCCTTATTCTACGCCAATGGATTATCTTATTTTATCAAAATGAAGTGTAATAATTCGTATTAGTAAACAATTAACATGTACCTATTTTCAAGTTAAAGTCTGTATTCTAAATGAAAATATTCTAAAAAACATGTATTTTTCAATATCCCTTCATCACCCTGTTTAATAGAAACGGGTGGGTTTACAGGAAACTGTTATCTAACTTTTCTTGATAACTGGTCAAGATCTATATATTCCCCAATTTATGGTACTACATTCTGAAACACCTTGTATATATAATACATAATAATATAAAATACTAAATGACAATGAAACAAGTGCTAATTGTTAACATTCAATAGAAAATAATTATGCAGCAATCTAGGTAAGAAAAGTTCGCCAAATGAAACAATTGTAAATAGACTGGTTCAAATTAAGTTACAGACAACAAAGCAACAGACCATAACATCTCACCACCCTTTCAGTAGAAAACTTTACTTATACGAAAGAGAACAGACCAACGTGATCCTTGACTGCGGTGCACTGTAAATCCCTGATGATAATTACTATGGCATCGATTGTTGTATATACATACTATTCAATTCTAAAAACTGTTTTATCGAACAGTTTAGCAACTGTAAACTGACTACTTATGAACTAATTATAAGGTAAAAGGTCTGCCCATCAAATTCAACAAAAAATATTATAAAATGGCAAAGTTTTATCAATTATCAAACAATTCAACTACGTATTTACAATTTGAAAAATAATTATTAGAAGAACAGGTGGAATTGATATTTAATACACAATTTAGATTATTTTCTAAATAAATGAACTCTTTAGTTATCTAAATGGAATCTTCTCGTTGGATTACTAAACTTTCTGTACCTGTTCCAGCAGTTCCTGCTGCTTGATCTAATATTTTCTCAGAAATGTTAACTTTTGTGTTTTGCGATTGTTCAACATAACCTTTAGCATTGCTGGTTGAGCGCCATCCCCCATGCCATATAATGTCGGTCACTCTAATTCCCGAATTTGCAAACAAACTAGCAGATGTTCTGGGAAAATGACAACCAGTGTAACTGTTTGCATTGGGCAATTTTAAAAACTTGCTACAACGCAATGCCCTTTCAACTTTGTGAATTCTGGCCGACTGTAGAGCACATTTTATATTACAATAATTGATAAGAAAGTGTCTATGGGAAACCTTCTTGTGTTGAAAATTGAAATATTTTCTATCCAGATCAAAACTGGCTCCAATGTTTGTTGGTCTTTGTATCAACGATCCACTATGTGTTGAATAACATTAAGTACCTGAATTAATTTAATCTGCAAAAGCAAAATGATGTAACAGCAAATAATGCACCAGCTAGCATTCAGTGGTGAGGGCTGGGTTCTATAAAAGCAAATGCAAATATTTTTAGGAGTATACAAATTGTCACACTTTCACTAAATACTCTTACACCTACCTAAAAAAGTTTTTAAAGTCTCTGCTAATAAAGCCTCTGGGCATCAACCCACCTGGATAATCTTAGATAATGCCTACCTAAAGATGAGTGCTTCAAAAGACGATTTAACAATTCTTACTGCAATATAAGTTGATAGAGCCTTGTGTACAAGTTTTTTTACCTTCATTAATTTAAAATACCACAAATAATTAGAAAACTCTAAGTATTGTTCACCCAACTTATATTATCAAACGTGAATATCACAGCAATAAAAAAAAACAACAACAAATTAAGTTCTATTCTTAATTGGTAAAATATGCATGTATCTAAAAGAAAAAAAAATCTTAAATTTATCAATTATAGACAACTAACCAAATTAACTGTAAACTTATATTATATGCAGATCAAGAATTTCCTGTTTACAATACGCTTTAATTAAGTGTGCATCAACGTAAAAAGTCCTGTCAATAATAAGTTTTATTCCTTTGCATGATTATAACCAATTACAATTATTAGATATACAACAGCATGAAATGTGTAGCAGGTGGAAAGCAAAAATTCAATGATTTACAGGTTTGTTGGTTTTGTACAAAGCTCAAGCAACCTTTAAATCCAGGAAAGGGTTTGCAGGCGATCCAATATTCCAACTTAGCAGTGAATAAAAGCTTCCAACATGAACATAATCTTTAATATTTAAGCGATAACACCGCAACACAAAAAGTTATATACTTTAAAGAGATTTAACGTACCGTAAATAGCACACTCTACAAGTGGCATCCAAACTAAGAACAAATTTGAACTTTTCACCTCTGAGAATCCCCAAAATGCCTAATCGCGTGCCGTTATGTCGTCTCCTTGATGAATTATTAACAAAAAACAAAATGAAAATTAAAACTTTGACATTTTGTATCTCTGTCATTATTAACTTTTCGACTGAGGTAAGTTTAGGCATATCTCAATATTTTTACCCAAGGAATCAGCAGTATTGCTATGTACCATTGATTAGCAAAATTTTTAAATGCAATAATATTTTCAATTTGACACTTATTATTTTCTGTCTTTGAACATAGAATTTTCCTTAGTGTTCAATTTTAATTCGCACTTGGTCACTATATATCACTTTATGCTATATTAGAAAGCTCGCCATTTTATAAATCAAACTGACAGAACCTTACCCATCTGTCTTATTCTTTGCCTGATTCTTTATCATAATGTAATAGTAGGATTTTATAAATATTTTTCTTGGTTTGCTTGTACAAGCTATTAGTATAAAAGTATTTACAATTTATTAGTGGCATTAATTATAACGTTGAATGGTCAAAGAAAACAATTAAAAAAAATATGCACACAGATTACCTTGTTTAATATCTATAGCCAAGGTTTACCCTGTCAGCCGAAAAATACCGCAGACATCTTCAGGTCAATCAGGGTTTCATGAAGGTCTGTTTCTTAGGTTTGGTAAAATTTTTGTCGCGAAGTAGGTTGAATCTACACTTTAAGGGAACACAACATTACTACTACGGTAATTGGACAGGTATGAGGGAGTGCAAAAGGTAAACTTGGCTACACTCGCATTTAATACGACGATATTGCACGGTAGTCAACGGTCAAGCCCTTGTTTGAAACGCATCTTCCCATGAACTCATTGTCCCCACCATAGAAATGCTTCTCAGTGACTGAACGGAATAACCACACATTCCTTTGGTCTGGGAAACTGCTTGCGTAAATAAATAAATACAATAAAATTATAAGTTATTCTCCGACAATATGTGAGAACTGGAAACCATAATTTTATTAAAGTAACTAATTTATACATACAATAATATGATGGGAAAATAAAGACACAATTTTCAGTGGTATAAGGTAAAAAAATTATGAAAAGGATCTTGCTGGTAAAGAAGGTGTAACGCCAATGCAGTAATTAAGCGTACATTTGCATATAATAAAGCATTTATTAAGCTAAGTTAATGAAAGTAGCTTTTAGCGTAAAAATAACCTTAAAATTTGATAGAGGTGTATAGTTCATAAAGGAACTAATAAATCATAATATTAAAGTAAAAGCAGCAATAAAAGCAATAAAAGGGACTTCACATGTTAAATATCACATTAGAAAAACACCAGAAAGTTCAGCTACTTTCCATCATAGGTGAAAGTGTCAAAGTTTGTATACCCATAAAAGCTTTGCAGTTGTTTTCATATAAATCATTCCTAGCTGGTGTATTATTGCTGTTATGTCACGGTGGTAAAGTAAATTTAAAAAATCATCAGTGTCGATTTCATACCTAACAGATTTTTGGCACCCAACCCCAATTTAAATTACTTTAGTTGTTACATAGATTTTTGTGCTCATTTAACGTTTATAACCTTGAAACTCAGAAAATAGAAACAAATTTAATAATTTTTAGTTATGTTGGTACATGTAAAAATCACCAGAAGTTACCAGAAACTTGAAAGATAAATAGAGCATGTTCTATTTTCAGCTTAAATAAGTTCTTAAAAAGTACTTAAAATTGACATTTGTAATACACAATTTTAAACTAGTAAGTTTAAGTACTTGATTATTTTCTTAAAATTGAAGCAAAACTTGATAAGTGTAATATAGACTTAAGGGTTGTAAATATGCCAAAACCAGTTTTTAACCCGTATTTTAAACACACATCCAATTCAAAGCATTGCATGCTATTTTTGCAGGCATATATTCTAGGATATATACAAGGTAAAAGAGTGGATATGTGGCTGCATTCAAACCAATCCAAACATTAGTTAAAAGGATCGAACAAACCTATACTGTCCCTTTAGTGCAATTTCTCATGGAGTGACATTATGAAGTAGAATTCAGACTGCATAAATTCATTTTTTTAGTACGACTTCATAATCTTATTTATTATTGTGCATTACATGTAAAACAAAAGTGTATGAAAAATATATTTTAAATCAGAAACATTTTCCTTCCTTTTAATTAAAAAACATTTCATATACATGTTGGTTGAGCTCTGTGGTTAGCTCATTAACTTCATAAACATTAATTGTACTTACGTGCGAGTTAAGGCTACCATTCTTTCAAATGGTTTTTCCCAAGTATACATTTTAATTACACGAATACCACCAGTTATTTCCTTCAACTGCTGAATACGTATATCTGTCAAACACCTTATTTTATACCTCAATTTGATTTGTATATATGATAATGCACCTAGAATAAAAGTCAAATTATAATAGTAATAACAAAAGACATTTTTACCCTGTATAGGCACTGCTCGAATGAAAAGTGCTAGCAATCCAGCGAAAGCTGCAAAACCAACACTATTATACATAATAACACCTGCAGTGATAGTCACAATGGGCATCAGCCATATGTAATGTAAAAGAGGTGAAACTAAATCAAATTTACTGACATCGTTTGATAATAAATTTACTATCTGTCCTGCTGCCAAGTGTGCAACTGATGTTTTATTTAAACGTAACAGCTACAAATCTTAATTAAAAACATACAATGTACTTGGTATATATTATACTTTTCTGTATATTAAAGAACAAGTTGCTATGCGACATTGCATACCTATTCTGTATTGTCCAAAAGTACAATGATGCATAACAACGACATTGAGAAATGTGATAACAATTAAAACTGTTGCCAATAACCATCTTTCACCTGGCGAAGATGCAGTTGAATGATTAAAACATTTTATTAGTACTGCTAAAACTACAGGCTGTGCCAACCTAAAAACACAGTTATTTATTACTAAATATAAACATTTTTAAAACTAATTAAAAAGTTCTGTTGGGTGATTCGAAAGAGTATTTTTTGTGGTATATCAATGTCGTGATGTAGATAATATAGTAGCATGCAAGAAACTAGTGTCTTGTTGTTAGTGCATAATGTGGAAATGTCGCTTGAAATAGACTACAATACATGCTAAAGGTGTTTCACTCCATGTATTGTTTTTAATACTATTCTGTTTCGTGATATTAAGCGTTAAGCTTTAACTTTCAAACGTTTTCTCATACATTATTAAAGCAGTTAATATTTTATTCTTACACTACCATTATATAAATATTATACTTAACACATTTTTGATCTTTAAAAGTTGCATCTTCAAGTCTTCAGAATGTTGTCGCTCACCAATTTATTACTTTTTACAGTTTAAGCACCACTTGAAATAAAATTTGCTATGGAAGATTGATTAATAGCAGCACATTTTTACGATTAATACAATTGATAATGAGTCGTTATGCATTAATCATTTAGGATGTCTAAAAACGTAGTTAAGAGCCCAACGCCTTCTTTGGATCCACCACCAATGTTTGAGTGTTTTCAATTGTAGAAAAAATCACAAATATTATACCTGTAGTTTTTTTAAATAAATACTATGCGTTCAAAAGTCAAGAACATCAGGAATTGTTACAAACTGATGCCCATACTAGAAATACTTTTTGTCATATTGTTACGGAAATATGCAATCGGCAGGAAAATCTTACATTTTATAATTGTTTTACGGACGAATACACGTTCCATTTGGCATCAGGACATAACAAGCAAGTGCATCAACACTAGGTGAAAGAAAATCCACATATTGTTGTTGAGTCAAACATCCAATCTCCCCAAAAAGTCAACATGGGAGGTAAACAAAATTGTAGGACCTGTGTTCATAGACGGTAATTTAAATTCTGAAAAGTATTTAGATTGCTAGAAAATGAAATTGCGACAAAATTACACATATTGCCCGACAAGATGATATTTGGTATCAGCATAAGTTAAAACTTTTAAACAATACCTTTACTAATAAATGGACAAGAAGAGGTGGAAAAATACAATGGCCTCCAAGATCGCCCGATATCAATCCATGCAATTTTTTTCTTTGGCTTCGTATTATAAAAATCAGCTATACATTTCAAGCAAATTGCATCAATATAAGAGTTGAAGATAAAAATAATAAATATTTGCAACAACATTCACCTGCTCATGCCAAAGTAAACTTAAATTTTTATAATAGATTAGGTTTTGCTTAGCTTGTTATAAAAATTTATTTGAACATTTAATACAATAGATATTTACTAGTTCCTGTAATAAAAGCTGTTTTATGTGTATTAATATTCAAGCTTGCTCAAGACATTTAAAATGCTGTGCTTTCACTTCATAACTATAGCCATTCTTTTTATTTTATGTAACTGATTTAAACAAGAGATAGACAAAGCTATCTTTGAGAGGTTGCCTAAAATCATTATTAGTTGAATAGTATGTTTTCCTGGTAGGTATGCTAAGCCATAGCTAGGTTATTTTCAGTAAAATTAAACACTACCTAGATATACCTATTAGTGCAAATACTTGTGGGATTTTGTATCTTAAATCGATTTACTGAATAAATTTTGCTAAATTTTTTAAGTTTTAGGCATTGATGAGTCACAAGGTAGGGTGCCAATCAAAATTTTAAAATTAAAACAATCGTGACAGAGGATGTTATATGCAACGCAACTGTTGGTGATTTTTCTACTTCTTGTAAAAGTTTATGAACTTTTATTGAAATTGTATTTATATAAAATGAAAAGTTATTAAACTTATAGCTATTTTTGTAATAAAAGCACTGAATAAATTATCAACATTATTTAATTATTATTGAATGTAACGATGGATCCAAAAAATATCTAAACGGACGGCGATGATGTGATTAATTGATTTAGTAATATTGTTTGAAAGTGTATTTGTTAGGTTCCATCACTATGAATAAGTATTGGTGCTGTTTCAACTAATTGTCTCGTGACATCTAGGAATATATTTAACTATTAACTACAAGTTTTGTTTGAGCCAAATAATATTGTTGGTCGAAATTAGATATTATAAACAACTCCAAATTAAAATATTTTAATTTACTGTATTTGAAAACATGCAAATTCTGTCATCATGGAGGTATCGCCCCCAATGCCACCTTTTGGATACGCCACCAATGATTGAGTGTTTTCATTGTAGAAAAAATCGTGAATATTATACCAGTAGTAGTTTTTGAAAGTCCCATAATAGAGACACAACCACAAATTAATAATTTTGTATGCAAATTCCCTATGCTGCAATCGAAAAGGATGCATATGGTACATATAAATTTGATAAATTTTTTCAGCTATAAATCAATAAGAGTTTTAGATAAGTATCATTTTAATTGGATAACAAAGCATGTGTTGATAAAAGATATAAAATAAACTTAATTACAATTTTATTAGTTTCTTTGGGAATAAATTCCCATAACGGTTTAAAATACAAGCTAATTAGCAGATTTGGAAATTTTTAAAATACAGATGTGTTGAAAGATATCCTAAACAACTTTATAGTTTATGGAATTTAGGTCAACATCTGACACAAAAGAGGAGAACAATTTGATAAGGTCAAATTAGCATATTTTCCATGATTTTTGTAATAAGCTAATTCTAATTGGATAGAAGCGTTGTTTGAGGTAAGAGATGGTTTTGGAGTAGATGGTGCGAATTTATTGTAAATATGATGTCAATCTGCTCTAAAAATATAAAATAAGATAAAATTTCTGCTCCGCTCTTTTTGAGATTATTTTTAATGATTCTGCTAATTACATAAAAAAGTATACTTTTAAAGGGTAGATCCCCTAAAGAAACAAGTGAATAGTTTTGGATGATATAAATTTAGATTAAAAGTATCAACCTGGTTGAAAAAGCAGCAGCTGTATTGAAAACTGATTATTCTACAGACAGGCCGTTTTAATCAGTTATTTTGAAAGACTTTTTCTACAATTTGAATTTTGAAACCTTGACATTTGAAATGCATTTCAAAGATATCTATGATGCGATTGAATATAGTTTTATGTCAAGGAAGAAATTTATTAATATTGAAAATTTTCTGAAAACATTGGTGGACAGAATTTGATGCATTTAAACTGTAATTTGATGTGACAAAGAATTAATCTATAAAAACTTTTCGAAATAATTTAGTACGGAAAACCTGATGTTTATGTAATAATTTATTTCCCTTGGAAATTATTTTTAAATAAAGCGACTAACAAAATTAAAGAGTTATTTTAATGAAGTAACCGAAAATTAAAAATTTTATGCTTTATTAAGAAGTCTTGATTTCTAGAAGTTGATCAGTTCAGAAATGAAGTTTGATGATTAAGAAAGGAATAACGTGAATGATTTGTCCTTGAATTTGCTGTTGTACAATATTTATTAACAGTGTATAAAAGAATAGATTTTGATTTTTAAACTTTGTTCATTTGATTATGTAAATGATAATTAAAATTTTGTATAAAATAAATATTTGTGGTGTTCTACATGTAATTTAGGAGTTTGAATAATATTTGTTTATAATTGTGGAAATAAATTACACATCATATGCATTCACATAGCCTGCAATAGTTTTATTGAGGTCTTTATGTTCTTGGATTTGAAAACGATAGATCATTTTCTTAGTGAGTTTTTTTTTGGTTCTCATCCAATGGCACAGAGCTAGTCTGGCATACTGAATGAAGTGGGTTACCAGTTGGAAGTTGTGTAGATAGTCAAACATCACACTGCATTTGATTTTCAAATGCTTCACCCGAAGATACTACATTGGCCAGGAAGCGAGTTTTTACCTGGAAATTTTGAATTTCCCCGAACCCTTGCTGTTCCAAGTAAGGTAGGGCTCTTTAACGTGCGTGACAACACTCACACACGGGACCTCCAGTTTACCTCTCATCCGAATGAGAGCGTACTTCTGAAAAAATGCTCGTCTAACATTTTTCAAGCGGACCGTGTCGGGATTTGAATCCGGTACCTTGAGCCATAGTAGTCAGACACATACCAACTATGCCACGGAGCCGCCTAGTCAAATATCACAGTAATAGCAATATACATTATTTATATATATATATATATATATATATATATATATATATATTAATATGATAACGCCGTACTCGGTGTAATAAACGTTCTACTGAACGCCACCGCTCTGTGTTCTCTCAATTTAATCTTTTACTTAAATTATTATGCCATGGCTAGCCGTTTTTAATCTACACAGAGTGCACAACGTTACAATGATCAATTTATTTCAACCTTTTATGATTACCTATTTGGATTGATAAACGAAGTCAATCAACATTCATATAATGAAAGGAAATAATATTTACAATTTTTAAAATTCCTTAAATACACCCTTCAATCAATTAATATTATATGGATTATTTATCCCAAAATTTATATACTTTTAATTTAAAATAAAGTCACCAAAAACTACCTCTTTACAAAAAAATCTGGAACGTTCGAGACCTCTTTATGATTTATTACATAAGTTTAACGTATGCAATGTTTCTTGTTGACTTCTTTACAAGTTTTGGATAAATTGAATAAATTCAGTATTAAAATTTAAATTGAAAAATATCTTAAAATTGAGTAGATCTGACTTGTGATATCCTGATATGTTGTTTCGTGTAGTGAATCAACACCCCCCTTGTTGTCTTCAATCGAATACCAATGCTCTGCTTTGTTGAACCAATATTTCAGTATGGTTATCCCTTGCTTTCCAAAAAATCAAATCGTGCTTTATTCTATATTTCTGTGCATATGCTTTGAAACTCTTCCCTTAAATACCACTTGAATTCGTAGGTTACTTAGTATCATGAATTATCCCAGAATTATACCAGAAATATAATTAGAATTGTTTTCGACGCTGATTAGAACTGAATTTCTTTTGACGCAGATTAGAATTCTTTTCGACGCAGATTAGAATTGTTTTATAAGTGAACCAGAAATAGTCCAGAAGCCGATTAGAAGCCCTATATCATTATAAATATTTAATCAAAATTAATTAACCAATTTCTACTCCTGTTTTTTGAAAAAACGGTAAAAACTTTTCATATATTTTTAACATAATTTTTATACAGCATTATTTTCACTATATTATAAACTTTATTTATCTGACGCGTAGATTTCTGGTTAAAAGTGATGTGGATTCAACATGCTTCAAGTGGAAACTGAGCTGCCTTATCACCGGTGGGTGTTAAATAGCTTTTCCCCACTACATCCGAATTGGGTTTCCAAGCAGTTTTGCAGATTGTCGCGACCAACCAGGTTTTGTCTTTAATATTTCAAGCTGATTTCTGATGAAACTCTTTCGGATTTCCGTGTCATGGTGTTTATTTGCGATCTTTGATACCTTATTATTTTTTATCGTGGCCAGACTTTTAACTTACGTCTGTGTTTTGTATAGATAATGCTTTTGGATAATTGTACAAAAAAAATGATGTAACTCTAGTGCTGTTTTCGTATTTATTTAAACTGATTTTTGAAAGTGCGTTTTTTATCAAAACTCTCATTGTTCCTTCTTTATCACAAGCGTAATTGCATAAAGATTTATTAGATTTCATCTTATCTTCTGCGTATTTATTTTATAAACTTGTAGTACACTTCTCAATGTCGTTTAATTACATGTACGGTTATTGCTTTGCTGAATACTCTTTCTATTGTTGAAAGATATGCTTATTAGCATCACTTAAAGTTAATTACGGTCTATATACAGGGTGTTAAATGCTTGCTATTTACATAATGTACAAATTACTTATTTTTCTGCTAAATAAATGCAGTTTTCTGATTCCTATTGCTATTTACAGTTACTGCTCGATCCTTACTACTCAATACATCCCTAAACAACCCCTTATCATAGCAATATATATATATATATATATATATATATATATATATAGATATGATTAAAAGTCATGGAGAGGTCATATTGCACCATCTCATAAACATCCAATGGTGTACCCTCGAGAAAATTCAAGGAGAAGCCAATTATGTAGATATTTATCTGTATGGAAAAACGTATTTGTGAAACGCCCAGTATGAAAAATATAAATGCATAAAAACATGATTATCAGATAATTTAATAACGAAAAAATCGTGTTTTAGATAGTTCGACATATACAATTGTATTAATGGAAATTTCAGTTTTAATTGAGTAATCAAAACAGTTTGATCCAGATTTTATGTAAAACCGTATCTATAAAATACGAGTAAATGCATCGACATATTCTAAAAGATTTTCATTTTGCAATTAATAATAAAAAGGATCATGTTCAAATGAATAAAATATTCTATAAAGAATGACATCCTAGTGAAAAAACGCATTTAAATCTCATAACAAAAGTGTATTAGTATAAAAAATTTAAAAGCTGGTTTATTGACCCATGTTCTAGGAAATAATAAATTTCGCATATTGATATGATAGGTAAATGAGGTGAATAGCCAACAGCGACAATAAAAGCTAGAAAATCAATAATCTTAGAGATCCCAAATGCTCTGGACACATACGTAAAGATGACACGCCTACTTCTAGAACCAATTCAAACATGGAAACAGTAACTAGACTTAGCGAAAAGGATCTAGATGCCTACGCCAGAAAGGCTTGCGGTTAAAAAAGCCAATCAAATGTTGAGAGCAGGGTAGTCTTGATTGAAGCTTCGATGTTGGCACACGACTGATGAGATTAGATAATATGTCACATATTTGTGCTATCTTTCATGTAATATATCTAGTAATGAAAGTTATTTACACACGTTATAGAAATTATACGATTTTAATAAAGGTTTTAAGAGTGTTACTTCGCAGCTGGCGTTTAAGTTGATTGATTGATTGATTGCTTGAAGTATTTACAATGGTTTCAACATGGAAAATAGATAATTAAAATAATTAAACCACCACAAGATAGTCTACTTAATTGGAATAAAGTAGATAAAATTTGAATGGTTTGTTATATGGAGCAATTGACGTGAAACGTTTACTTTCTGAAACGATTTGAACGATTTTTAGAGCATGGATTGATGAGTAAGTTCTGAAACAATAAAATAAAAATACGTTGTTAAAATTTTTAAATGCACATATCTATCAATTAACTAAGTTGTATGATGAAATCATTGTGTACGTTAATGCATGTTAAAGTATGCAGTAAAGTTCACTCATGAATTCATACCTTTCTTTTAAATACTTTTATTATCTGTTCCAAAACTGTTGCAGGTGTGAACAACTAACTTCACTGTAGAATTTGAAAAAAAAACAACTGTCGAACCTAACGAAGAACCTGCTGTAGATGAAAACACCAGAGCAGATTTTCCGAGAAGCAAAGGATGCAAGGCCTACTCTTAAATTACCTCTATAAACAAAGGTGTCATTTTGTGTAAATTACATTGTTTCTTTCGTGTATTAAAATTTTTGCAATGTTGTGCCATCTGTAGAATCATGCCTGGTACTAAGTACGTTTATCTTTAACTGTCATTTGACTGTAATACCATTAAATCTGGATCCGAAGCAACTGGCATTATACTACTTAGGCATCAAAAAGTTATCTACAACTTTCCGATAGTAGAAGGTCTTGCAGCATCAATAGAAGCAGAAAATATATTGCAATGGACTATGCAAGATTTTCAAGAAGCTAGATTTGGAAAGACAAAAACATTTGGTAGAGGGTAAAAAAAGAAATTATCGGTATAACCAGGCAAAAGTATTTGTGTAGGAGATGTTGAAAAGCCATCGACATCGTTCACAGAAAAACCGAAGGAGAAACAAAATAAACCAGGTAGAAAATTAAAGCAAAAGGAAATTACTGCCAAGCTCTGATGAGAGTGACGAAGATGTATTAGGGACTACACAAAATGCTGATGAAATCAATCACATTGAAGGTAAACTCCTACAAAACGAGTGCTGTGTATGAAGAAGTCGAAGTGGTTGAAAACAACAATACATTCAAAAGTGAAATGTGCTGAATACATTTTCGCACTACTCACAACAGAAAGTTGAACTTTCAAGAAATTTCTGGCTAAAATCCCTCCAAAAAATGGCTATAAATATCCAGTTGTTGAAGATATCAGTCTGGTTAAAAGAAATGACGTTATGAAGACGCTAACTATCCTGGAAACCCTAAGATGAGGTCAAATCAAATTTAAGGAACTTCCTGAATAAATTCTTGTTTCAATTCTTTGGTACCTAGTTTACTTAAGAGTTGAAAATTTGTTAATGTTAAAACTATTTTGGTTGGGTTTTCTAATGACTGTAAGTTTATGAATAGACACCTATTACTTTGTCTTTATAAGATTAATGTGAAATTAATAAAAATTTCCATTTTATCCACACAAATGTTATTATTCAATTTTAACCAACCAAAAAGCAAAAACTGTAGTTTCTTTTCAAATTACTACTTTCATTTAGCCCCAATATGACGATTTCTTGAAAATGCTCACATTTACTGCCAAACTTTTAGAATGCCCTGTGATGAAGCTGCTTGAAAAGTAGTATTTAATTTATTTTTAAGAAAGTGGTAGGAGTTATATTTTTTCTATTGCTGAAAGGAATTTGAACACAGTTATATTGATTTTAAAAAATTTACAAAATTGGGCCTAACTAAATGAAGATCTTAAAAAGATTTATCAAGTAGCATAGTTTTACTGTACATTGCAATATTTCATTAGATAACTGATTTCACCATCTCGCTCTACCTGGGTTGCCTAAATCATAGATAGTTAAAATAAAAAGCGTCCATTTGTATAAATAGAAAATTTTCCCAATTTTACATTTCACAACCTTTGCAGATTTCTGCATTACACTTATTAAAATAAAATATCTTAATTTTTTCATTTTTCACACCTTTTAAAATAAATACTAGAAATGGATTGAAGTCCCTTTGGGACTACAATGGGCGCCAAATGCCCGTTCCGCCCAAGACCCCTTCAATGGATGTTGTCGAGACCACTTGACAGAGTAAATCGCACCAATACCATTTCGCCCTAGTAGACTTTGTCAAAACAACTTCAGGAGTTGATCGGATCAAAATCACTTCGTACTAGTAGACTTTGTCGAAACAACTTGGAGGAGCTAATCGCATTAAGACCACTTCGCCTTAGTGAACTTTGTCAAAACGACTTCGAGGAGTTGTTCGGGTCAATACCAATTCGCTTCTGAAGACTTCGTTAAAATGACTTCGGCGAGTTGATCGGATCAAGATCACTGCGCCCTAGTAGACATTGTCGAAACAACTTCGGGGAGTTGTTCGAATCAAGATTACTTCACTCTAGCAGATTTCGTTGAAACGACTTCGGTGAGTCGATCGCATCAAGATCACTTTGCCCCAGTAGACTTTGCCAAAACGATTTCAGGGAGTTGATCGGATCAAGGTCCACTTTGCCCTAGCAGACTTTCTTGAAACAACAGTGGAGAGCTGAATGCATCAATGCCACTTCACTCTAATAGATGTCGTCGAAACATAAACGGGGAGTTGATCACAGTAAGACCACTGTGTCACAGTAGACATCGCCAAAAAACTTCGGTGAGTTGTTCAACTTTATAAAATTCTAGAAAATCAGAAAAATTTTCAGAAAATTCGACAAAATTCGAGAAAATTTGACAAAATTTGACCAAACTCAAGAACAACTGAGAGCAACTGAGAACAATCAAGAACAACCAATAAAAATCTAGAACAATCAAGAACAACAAAGAATATTTGAGAACAACCGAGAACCTAAGTTATACTTTGTACGTTATGTTTTAGGATATAGATTTGCGTTATAGGTTTACGTTATAGTTTTGGTTTAAAGTTTGTATGTTATAGTTCGGTAAAGAGAATATATTCATAGGTTAAAATAAACACCCAACTTTGTTGCACTGCACGTTCGAGTTCTGTGTTTGGAAAAATTAAGCAAGTTCCTACTTGTTTAAGACATAAGCAGATATGTTACTGCAAATCGGACAATTTTCAAAAATCCTTATTTTGCTCGAAATATTAACTTTCCTGACACAAAAACCGGTCTATGCAATGCACGTTCAAATTCTCAACTCGATCCCGACTCTCTCGCACCCTCAACACCTACCCTACCAGAGGGAAATCGCAAAAATCGATTCATTTGCACCTCTCAACTTTAATGCAAAACCCAGAGGATAAATGTAATAACTATAAATTGCTCGGTATTTTATCATTAATATGCCCAGCTTCTGTGGGATTTAGCTTATATTAATAGTATATTATTCAACATAAGATAATGTAGGCAATAACTCATACAGATAAAGTTTGCGGCACGAGCCGAAGACAAGTGCCGTAATTCATCAAGTGAGTTATTGCCATTACCGTATGTTGAATACTATACTTTATCTACGACTATAAGCACAGTAACAAGTTTTAATAAACACATGTAATTAAGATTATTTTAAAAAAATTTGTTTGACATCAGGTAAATGTCAATGAGCATGGCTACTTTGATACTTTTGGTAGGTATATTTATTATCGGTAATTAAGTAGAAATATAAGCTGGAAGTGTGAGTTATCATAACTCACGGTATTTAATTATAAACACTATTACTTGTTCAAAAGTAAATGAATAATGGTATTATAACTAAATAGGAGTAGATAAATGATTTTTCTTTTGCTTCTGACATTTTTGTTTAATGTGCATCAGCCATGGTTACTTCAAAACTTATAATTTTAAATAACAAAAAATTCAATTCTATTTAAAGATTTTGTTACAAACAACCATATCTTATTTTGCTTATTAGGATTGCTTATTATGATTTCTTATTTAAATAAATTTACATACTTACTTATTATAAATAAAAATAATGTAGTTATTATGTATAAAAGTTCTAATAAAACATATATTTCTAAATTAAAAAATGTCAATTATGACAGTAAACATTTTTTAATTTATTCCTTAATCAGTCCGAGTTAAATCATGTAACTTACTTTAATCCTAAAATTTGAACAAGTAGTTCGATTCCATAAAACATATATGATTTTAAAACGTCTTTCGAATTGCTCGTAATAAACTGGGTTTCCTCCTATCATATCTTGCATGTACTACTTCCAATTTCCAATTTCTGAAACAGTATATTTAATAAGCAATAAGAAAATTGAACAACGTAACAAAACTATAAATAACGGTGCAAAAATGCAACTTTCCTAGAATAACCTCTTCATGGATAATTAAAAATATTAATAGACAATTCTATTTGTGTTAAAGTGATGCAAAACGTTTTACTGTAATCCTTCATCAGAAACGGATCAGATATTAAGATAGAAGCAATATGCTGTTAAAAAAATTGTACAAATGCCTTACAGTGCTCAACATAGCAAACTAGTTAATCTCGTTTGTTTTATTCTCAACAGAGGCCTCACACTGATCCCAAGTGTATAGTTTTACAAGGAACAGAAAATATGCATCTGTAACGAAATCAATTAAATCAGAGTTGGCCAAAAAAGCTTAATAACAGAATTTTGCAGAAAGTTTCATGGCATTGTAGATCATCCATAATAAAATTATATTATTTTGAGCATACTTAAAAGCAATGTCATTTCGTTAATAATATCATTGGTCTTCTTTTTGTTTTCTACTATACAAGAGATAGTTTTGCAGTATTTCAATGAATTCAAGAAAGTAGTAATTAATTGAAGGCACGAGTAACAGAAAAACATGTACTTCACTTTGACATAACAAAAAAAACTGCTACAACTGTCAGTTATCTTTTTCTATAGCACGAAATTTTTATTGACTTGCCGGAATAGCCTTTACAATGCAAGCAATGTAACAAGATACATGTAAGCATTCGTATGCCAAGCTTGTCGTTGCTAGTGTACTACTCCTAATACAGGCTCCAGGTGCAATAATTTAGACACCAACATTACTACTTTCTGCATTTGTGATGAATGTGCATGCTTCTCTTGCATCGCAGGTAATGATGATCACCGCACTTTTACTTGTACAGCTATTGCTAGTCGCCATTGCGACATATCGTATTAAAATAAAATCGTTCTACACTAATATGTAATACCCCTATAATGTTGCAGAAGTGCGTAATTTAATAGCGTAATTGAAAAATTAATTTACGATTTATTGGTGAGTATCCATCGACTATAGTAATATGTATAGGTGTTTGCATTTTAGGTTCATTGGAGTATTAATTAATGTGTTCAAGATACAACATGGTAACTATTACTGCACAAACCTAAATTTTGTATTGTTTTTAGTAGGGTGATAATTAATAAAGTATGCCATTCCTATTATTATTGAAAGTAATTTCTTAATACTAAAACCTTTTTCTTTTATCAAGTGTATCGAAAACAACACATGGATATCCTTATATAAGAAATCAAAAAGTTTGGACTGATTTTTTGGCTTGCACAAGCAACAAAAATTATAAATACAAACTACAATATTATGCGAATGATAGTTTGAAATAATAAATTTGCAGTTATAGTAGAAAATGTGTTAAAACTTTTACTTAAGTGCATTAAAAACGATGGGCTAGTTTTATTGAACTTGAAGGCATGACTCGGATGTCTTACAGGTAATTTCCAGGTTTTATTTTAACCTGCTTTAAATTGCAACCATAATGGTGCAATATATACTATGCATTAAATAAACTTTAAGAACTGGGCATCCCTTGTAAAATAAGCTTTAAACAAGATTGCCAAAGCTTTGCTTCGCTATCCTAATTTTGAGATTGTCATATGTTTGTTACAGGCCAAAAATTGGCTATGTATCACCTTTAGATTAAGTATAAATTATAAGGTAGTTCCCGCAAATATTTTCAAATAAACTTGTCAATTTCCGTCATTCTGGACAGTTGCGTTTGCGCAAAAGAATGCGCAGGCGTGGAGTGAATGGCGCAAGTGCGCGGTGTGTGATACGACGCCATTAGCCACGAAACTTCGAGCCAAGAACATCTCTCTGGGTAGTGGTGTGTCTTTTCTCTTTATTAGGATGTAGGTTCCCTTTTACCTTATCTTCGTGTGCCTTTACCTGTATCCTTCCCGCCCTACCTACGAACGAACGAAAGAGGATGGACGAATAAATCTGGTTCAACAACGGCGTGATGGACCAACGACGAGATGGCCCTGGGATTTGACTGTAAGGTGCGATTTAAGTGAGTACATTGCATTATTTATATTGTAAATTGAGAATTGTATCACTTTTAAACGTGTTTGGTATTTGATACAAATGTCGCGTAATTTGCTGCGTAGTCATGTTATATTTAACGATTGTACAATAATTTGAATCGCGGGAAAACGTAAGATGTTTAAAAATGTAAGGTTATTATATGATTATAAAAAATCTTTTATATCCTTTTCCTAAGCTTGTTCTAAGATTACCAAATACTCTTTACAGTGTTATTGTAGGCCTGCTATCGCAAGTTTGTGACAATCCTTTGATGGTGTCAACTAGCATCTTTACAAAAACCATTTTACAAGCTTACAACCTTGTCACAAACAAGCTTATGACAATGCTTTTCGCCTGACAGCGACAAGCGTTAAACAAGCTTGTTGCAAGCTTAAATTACAATCTAGGTTTTATCTAGTATTCTAGCTTGTTGTGCATAGATTATGCACAAATACACAGCACAGAATCTAAAGGATTATTTTCCAACAGGTCTAAACCAAGCATAGTACTGAATTCATTTGTTCTTCCAACTTCTGGTTGTCATCCTTTCAACTTTTGTTCCCATAGCACATTTAAGCATCAGATAATTTCCAAAAATTAGTAATTGTCTTCTATTTTTCCATCATACAATTTATATCTTCCTTTTCTATATCCATTCTTGTTCGACATAATTTTTTCAAATAATTAATGTCAATAGCATATTTATTTCTTCTACTCGTTTAAGTTGTGCCATGAAATAAACCATACACACAAATCACACAAAACACCATACAGAAAAGATATAATGCTATAAACTTCAATTCAGCCACACTTTCAGTTTTGGGATATATTATATCCCAAAGTGATCAAAGTTAGCTACAGCTTTTTTTTTGTTACAGAAGCACTACTGGTGTATTGTAGCAAAATTCTCAGTGGTTTGTTAATGCTTTATTGTCTACAAACCCCAACCTATCCGCACCTCTGGTTTCTAAAATATTAAATCTCAAAATGGCCTTATCATAAATACTTTTTATATTATAATTAGTTTTGAAATTTATACAAACTTCACATATGAGTAATTATTAGGAAACTTTTTGTGTGTAACCTTGCCCATAGTTACTGTTGTTGGCTGGGTATCGATGTTGATTTCGAAAACCTTGTTAAAAATTAATAAATAATTAGGTTAATATTGACTGTAAAATATATAACTTTGGAATATCAACATATTCCAAAGTTATATATATATATATATATATATATATATATATATATATATATATATATTGCTATACTATTCATGAATTTTCTTGCCCCTACTTTGGGCTGTTATTTTTATTACTATGAACTGGAATTCTTGATCCCTTCGTTGTGCGCCTTATTAATTTTCTACGTACTCTAAATTATTGGACCACCATTTTAATATTCACTATAAATTGTAGTTATCTCCTCCGCCGGCTGTCTTCTTAATATTGCTATCAACTGGACTTTATCTTCAAACAACTTTATCTACCAATGGCAAAATTCGATACGTTACCGCCTTGCGGGTTATCAATTTCCTATTCAACTTGTGGCTCCGCCTTTGTACTATTTAAATCCTTATGACCTCGGCTAGCATTTATTTGGAATTATAAAATTCAGTAAATTTCGATTTTATATAATGAAACCAATATGTTATGTACAGCTTTTGAAATTATTTGTAATACATTTTCAATTAGTTAACCTTATAAATTTCATTTATTAACAACCATCTAGTATGTACTCAAAAACCCAAAGTCACCAAAAAAAACTTATTATCTTTACCAACAAAGTGTAGAATATTCTAAACCTGTTATCATATTACTCATTCTATACGTATGCAACCTCTTTTGTTGACTCTTTCACAAGCATATCATATTTAGCAAATTCAATATTAAAAATAAAATAAAAATTTATATAGAAAAACAAATGTCTTATAACTAAAGATCTGACCTGGTTTTATCTTTTTTCACATCGACGCTTCCAATAAAAATGATCTTCCCCAATTCTGGATTCCATTCAAATTATTGCCATTACACTATGGACCACCATATACACCCCAATTTATCTCAATTCTTCAAACTTAGACTTTTATCATTCTTGCCCCAGACTTAAAATTGTAGTTTGTTTCACCCCTGTACTTCAAAATTGTATTATTCTTCTTTTCGCCTGGACATCTAAATTGTATTACTGTATTTTTCCCGTAACATCAGAATCATAGTCTATTTCCTCAGACCTCGAAGCACTATTATTTTTATGTCTTAGTTTACAATAAATTCATTAAAAACGTACTTACGTTTAAACGGCAATTATAATCTTCATATTCGCACTCATTTTATTTCACTTTTATAATTATTACGTATTACTTTGTTTTAATGGCAACGCATTTCGGCCTTCGTTGAGTTCAAAACTGACTTTCTTATCAAGGTGCTTGCTAATATATTCTCGAATTCCTACTCCATCCGTGGGTATGGTCTAGAACTCGTCGCTTGTTTCTGACCAATCAAATAATTTCATTTAGAGCAGTTTCTGATGTAATGCTCCACGATTCCCCATAATCACAACCTGCCCGCAGCTGTCTTTCGTTATCAACATGCTGTATTTTGATAGATTACTTGCTTTTCCATAAACAACTGATGCAACTCGACTTTAAATTTTCATATTTACATGCGATTCACGCAATTTTAATCATTTCTCTTATCAAAATGGTTAGATATTTGTACGCATTTATATTAACTACCTGAAACTCTATTTCTATATCCGTATTAATTTAGTCGTCTGGAACTCTTTTTTAATGCGTGTCTAATTACACTTTATCATTTATTTCTAAATATACGCGTGCTTCCACTGAAAAATATCCTTATTTGTTTTACCTAAATTAACTAAACTTTATCTACAGGGTATTTAATATTTACTATCTACTTAATACATGTATTTCTCATTCCTACGCCAACTATGCGTCTTCCTATGTTTACCTGCGTCGCCCAAAAACTATTTCTACTTTATATACAGGGTGTTGACTACTTACTATCTACAAACTATGTCTATTTCTTAATTATTTCCTTAAATAAGTGCAGTTTTCTGCTGCCTATTCTAATTACTCATTCCTGAACGACCTTTACTATAACGTGCACCCTTAAGCAACCCCTTATCACAGCATAATTCCCCCAAATTAAAATATAGAATTTTATATCAATGTCCATTTTGGCGCCTAACGTGAACTTTAACTCACATTGGTATGAAATTATTATATTTTTATTTCCATTTGAAATCAACTTTTCTTTATTAAACTCATATTTACATTTTATTTATCTCATACCTATGTCCTATTATACTATACTATTCATACCTATACCTATTCTTATATTCAAATCCTATTCTGTTTTTCTATTTATACCTATTCATAATTTATTTTACATTTCCTTTTATCTATTCATCTGTCTTTGCATGGGTCAATTAAGTTTATTTATTTCTAACTTCCCCCTTTCTATTCTTAAATCTGGATCCTTTTAATCTATATTTCTCAATCATATTTTTATCTATAAATATGCCCTCAGTGCTGATTTGATATCCCAGAAATTTAACTTTATCTTGAAAGAATTCGCACTTCTTTAAATTTAACCTTAAACCTGCTATATTTAATTCTAATAATATTCTTTCTAAATGAACAAAGTGTTGTTCCACACTATCATTAAATATCAACACGTCATCCACGTAGTGGATACAAAATTCCTCATACGGTCCCAAAATATTCTGCATCGCCTTCACCAATGCAGCCGTACTCGAGGACAAACCAAACGGGACCACCCTAAATTGATATATTCTTCCTTCTACAGAAAAACCCGTATATTTCCTTGATTCTCGCGCTAATGGAATCATCCAAAATGAATTGTTTAAGTCTAATTTGCTATAGATGTTCTTATTACCTATTCTTGCTAATATGCTCTCCATCGTTGGTGGACAATTGTATTGCGGCTTCGTTCGCTTATTTATCTTTCTTGCATCCAAACATAACCTAATGCTATCATCATTTTTCTTCACGACGACTAATGGATTCACAAAATGTGTACTGGAGTTTTCTATAATACCTTCACGTAACATTTCCTCAATTTCTTCCTTCACTCTATTCCTATATGCTACTGGAATAGGATATATTTTAGTGTTAAACGGCTCTGTATTTGTTACTTCCAACTTGTGCACATAACCCGTGGCAATTCTCGACTCCGACCCAATTAATTCTGAATGCTTATTCAATAATATATTCACCCTATTTCTTAAATCATCTGGACACTTAATATCTTCATTTTCATTACCCCATTATTTATCTCTTCACTAAACTGATTAATATTTACGCAGTCGTCTTCTATTACAATATTCCCCTCTTCATACCATTTAATATATTTCCCATTACACTCAATCTCTTTGCATTCCGCATTTATCTTCAACCCCAACTTATCTATCATATTCATCCCAAATATAACATCTATCTTCAGTCCAGGTACTACCATAAAATCATTTTCCCATATTTCATCCCCATTTCACATCTCAGAATTACCATTTCATTTATTACACTAAATCTCTTATTATTTGGTGCCACTAAATTACACCTCGCTATAGGTATCGCTTTATCCCCCCAATTTTTCTCGTTTAACAAACACTTCCGCAACAAGTGATGCTTCTGCTCCAGTATCAATTAACACTTTAACTATTCTATCTTCCACCTTTAAATTAATTATTGGTAATAAGTTCCTTTCAAATCTTCCTAATTCATTATCCATTTCATATTTAATAAACTCGCGCTGGTGTTCATATCCGTTAATTCGTAGAATTTTCCTTGGTTCGTCCGTACTCAAAAATCCTGATTTCGCGTCGAAGGTCCTGCCTGACTCATTATCCCTGTATCTGTGCAATTCGTATTTCTTTATTTCCATACTATTAATATTTCTAGCTTGCGTCCGTCGATCATCATTTTCCTGTCTATTTATTACTCTATTATTTCCCTCATGATTCGTTCTCTCCATTCGTTGCCTTGGTATCTGACCAGTATTCCTGTTTTGCCTAAAATCATTATTAAAGTTTCCATAGTTCCCCCTATTAAAATTTCTTCCGCGATCATAATTATAATTGTTCCTTCGATAACTATTCCGAGTCTCCGTATTCCTTATAAAATTAGTGCGTCGATCCCTAACATTATTTTCAATTTCATAATCATTTTCCAAATCATCATATCTCTGCAAATAATCAATAAACGTATCTCTATCCACTATATTTTGCGTCGTTATGTATCGCTTTACTTCAGCGTTAAAATGACTTGCTAAATACCTTATAATAATTTTATCTTCTAAAGGAGGATCCAATTGCTTCGCTACAGTAAATTTCTCAATCGCATATGATTCTCGCGTTATCCCTTTCGCCGAATCGTATCTTCCCATAATTAAGTTACTTCGAATTCGATTTTGCTGATTGTCATTCCAGAATTGACGTAAAAATTTGCTTTCAAACTGTTCAAATGTTTCTATTTCACTCTCAACTAAATTGTACCATCTTTCAGCATTCCCTCTTAATATTGCCCTAATTAAATTTAATTTCAATAATTCATCTGTAGATCCCTGTATTAACATTTTAAAATTTTTCAGAAATATCTTAGGATTTAATTTTCCGTCCCCGTAAAATTTCGTAAACTGTTCAATTGAAAGATTCGTTTGAATTAACCTATTTGATTCTCTATTAAAATTTATTGGATTACCTTTTAAATTATTTATTTCTTGATTTATTGTTCTGAATTCCGTTTCACAATTTTCTTCAATTTTTCCTAATTTAATATTTAAATTCGTAATTTTATTGTTGGACTCGCTTTCGTACTCTTCTCGTTTCGTTTTAACTAAAGAAATATGATCCCATAAACCGTCTATTTCCTCAGAAACTCTCCCAATTTTTACATTCATTTGTGCCTTAATCTCAGCGATAGTGTGGTTCGTTTCTTGCAGACCATTACTAAGAATCTTAATTTCACTCTCCAATTTCTCGCTGTATTCCTCCATTTTTGTTTTAACTGTATTTATGGCTTGTTCACTCTTATCCATTTTATCATTTAATGCCATTAAGATATCCAACATTTTGGTTTCTTGTGAAGTTCGCCTTTCTTCACTCAAACTTCTCTCCAACGTTATGTTTTCTTGGGATCCTTTCTCCATTTTGAAATTACTATTTATACTCTAAAGTTTTAAATACTAAATAAATCTACCTAACTTTAATTACTGTACAAATTTCTCTATTCTTCCTTTAATTGAAACTTTTCAAATCCCCTGTTTAGTTTAATTAATTAATTTTTTTACTCTTACGGTCTTATTTTAAAATTTAATTTAATTTAATTCGCGCCTCTTAATCTCAGGTTATTTTACCGTGGTAAAATCGTGCTCTAATTCGTGCCCTAACGTTGGTGCGACATCTTTATTGCTATACTATTCGCGGAATTTTCTTGCCCCTACTTTGGGCTGTTATTTTTATTACTATGAACTGGAATTCTTGATCCCCTTCGTTGTGCGCCTTATTAATTTTCTACGTACTCTAAATTATTGGACCACCATTTTAATATTCACTATAAATTGTAGTTATCTCCTACGCCGGCTGTCTTCTTAATATTGCTATCAACTGGACTTTATCTTCAAACAACTTTATATACCAATGGCAAAATTCGATACGTTACCGCCTTGCGGGTTATCAATTTCCTATTCAACTTGTGGCTCCGCCTTTGTACTATTTAAATCCTATGACCTCGGCTAGCATTTATTTGGAATTATAAAATTCAGTAAATTTCGATTTTATATAATGAAACCAATATGTTATGTACAGCTTTTGAAATTATTTGTAATACATTTTCAATTAGTTAACCTTATAAATTTCATTTATTAACAACCATCTACTATGTACTCAAAAACTCAAAGTCACCAAAAAAAAAACTATTATCTTTACCAACAAAGTGTAGAATATTCTAAACCTGTTATCATATTACTCATTCTATACGTATGCAACCTCTTTTGTTGACTCTTTCACAAGCATATCATATTTAGCAAATTCAATATTAAAAATAAAATAAAAATTTATATAAAAAAACAAATGTCTTATAACTAAAGATCTGACCTGGTTTTATCTTTTTTCACATCGACGCTTCCAATAAAAATGATCTTCCTCAATTCTGGATTCCATTCAAATTATTGCCATTACACTATGGACCACCATATACACCCCAATTTATCTCAATTCTTCAAACTTAGACTTTTATCATTCTTGCCCCAGACTTAAAATTGTAGTTTGTTTCACCCCTGTACTTCAAAATTGTATTATTCTTCTTTTCGCCTGGACATCTAAATTGTATTACTGTATTTTTCCCTTAACATCAGAATCATAGTATATTTCCCTCAGACCTCGAAACCCTATTATTTTTATGTCTTAGTTTACAATAAATTCATTAAAACGTACTTACGTTTAAACGGCAATTATAATCTTCATATTCGCACTCATTTTATTTCACTTTTATAATTATTACGTATTACTTTGTTTTAATGGCAACGCATTTCGGCCTTCGTTGAGTTCAAAACTGACTTTCTTATCAAGGTGCTTGCTAATATATTCTCGAATTCCCACTCCATCCGTGGGTATGGTCTAGAACTCGTCGCTTGTTTCTGACCAATCAAATAATTTCATTTAGAGCAGTTTCTGATGTAATGCTCCACGATTCCCCATAATCACAACCTGCCCGCAGCTGTCTTTCGTTATCAACATGCTGTATTTTGATAGATTACTTGCTTTTCCATAAACAACTGATGCAATTCGACTTTAAATTTTCATGTTTACATGCGATTCACGCAATTTTTAATCATTTCTCTTATCAAAAATGGTTAGATATTTGTACGCATTTATATTAACTACCTGAAACTCTATTTCTATATCCGTATTAATTTAGTCGTCTGGAACTCTTTTTTTAATGCGTGTCTAATTACACTTTATCATTTATTTCTAAATATACGCGTGCTTCCACTGAAAAATATCCTTATTTGTTTTACCTAAATTAACTAAACTTTATCTACAGGGTATTTAATATTTACTATCTACTTAATACATGTATTTCTCATTCCTACGCCAACTATGTGTCTTCCTATGTTTACCTGCGTCGCCCAAAAACTATTTCTACTTTATATACAGGGTGTTGACTACTTACTATCTACAAACTATGTCTATTTCTTAATTATTTCCTTAAATAAGTGCAGTTTTCTGCTGCCTATTCTAATTACTCATTCCTGAACGACCTTTACTATAACGTGCACCCTTAAACAACCCCTTATCACAGCAATATATATATATATGTATATATATATATATATATATATATATATATATATAAATAAAATGAATACATTGCACCATTACTTATGGATATAAACATACATTTGAAAAGTACGAATTTATATCAACAAACAACATATAATTGATGCAAGTTGAGATTTATTGTGTATTAAAAAACTCTTGGAGGTTGTGGTAGACCTTGCTTAAAAGAAATTCTTTTAATTGTTTTCTAAAAACATGTATGTTATGTGATGATCTGAGTTCTTTAGAAAGGTTATTGAAAATTTTTATACCAAGATACCTCGAGGATAATCTCCCAATTCTATATTTAAAGTCAGGTAGCCTTAAGGCAGAGCTCTGTCTGGTGTCATAGTCATGAAAATTAGATCAATTAGGAATGATCGATTGATTTACAAAAATAAATGAAGCCGGTTCAAGAATAAGTATGGATGGCATAGTCAATAAGTGGGATGATTTAAAAAAAGGCCTGCAAGAAGTGATTTGAGACAGACCAATCAAATTCCTGATCACTTTCTTTTGACACAGGAAGACGTTCTTGGCATCTGCAGATGCATCCCAGAAGATGATACCGTAACTAATCCTCGAAGACACGAGCGTGATATACTACGATAAGTTGATCAATAGACAAAACCATCCGAAGATTTCTCAACAAGTAACATAAGGAGCTTAACTTGGAACATATACTTTTACAGTCATCTTTCCAGTCTAAGTGTTTATCAAAAACTACACCTAAAAATTTGGCAGAGCCAACTCTGGAAATTGGTGAAGTATTGGTATTAGTTGTTATGTTTAGAGTTTTTGTTATAGTTGTGAAAATTAATTGTATTGGTTTTAGAAACATTCAGGTTTAAATGATTCTTGTTAAAACCAGTTATGCAGATTGTTTAATGTATATTGTATGGAAGCCTCTAAAACGATACATTATCACTCGACATTATGACAGTTGAATCATCTGCATAAAGGCATATCGAACAGTTAGGATCTATGTAAATGTCATTGATATACAGAATAAACAGTATTGTGCCCAGAATAGATCCTTGGAGAACCCCTACCTTGTTACAGAGAGTGGTAGAGTTGACTGAGTTGCGAGTCCCATTATTTGCAGACAGTATTGCACATTTTAAAAGAATTACTCAGAAGCAAAAGTGAAGTAAGTAGTAAACATTTGGAATTGTGTAAATTATTACTACAATATAGAAATATGCCACATACAACTACTGGAGTAAGTCCTGCGGATGTTTGGTAGACGTATACATATGCGACCCGACTGTATGAAACCTTCTGTGGAACAAATAAAACGTACTTAAATAATAATAAGAAACACTATAATTTGGAAGTTGACTTAAGAATTTTATATAGAGATTATAAATATGACAAATGGAATTTTGGTCAGATTCTTCATAAAAACGGCACATAGATCAGATATATGAGATTGGGGAACATACTCCACAACAAACAGCTACACCTAGTTCCGTACATTTTGGCCCACTACCAGCTTCTACAGCTAATCAAAAATACGGGATGAAACAAGTGTCCCAAATAGCCTCGGAAACAACCTAGGGACGAATTTAACTTGCCCAAAAATATTGACTTAGCAAATACTTCTAAAGATGTCTTAGATGTTCCACAGTTAAGACGTTCCTTCAGAATTAGAAAAGCTCTGATAAGATTAAGTTACTAGAGCTAGCATAGCTGATGTGTTAGAGGTATCTAAGATACCAGTGAATTGTTTTTGATGTACGAGACGAGAAGTATTTTATATATAATTAATAAAGGTTACTGGTTATTATATACAAAACTCTATTACTAAACTATTACAACTATACCTCATGCACAACAGTATTTCAGTTATTTTATTTATTATTTTTATTTCTTTATTATTTTTACTTCGCATTTTTATTTTCTTTTAATCGGAACCCACTCCCGCACCACTGCAGTGAGCTCAAGCACCCTTATATTGTTACGGGGTCCTCGTATCTTCAGGGCAACTCAAAATTTAATTATATTCATGCTCATTTAACCGGTAACACTTGCTAAAAAATTGTATAAAAATTTCAATTCATGATAAATAAAAGAAACAGTTATTTGTAAATTTATGAAACTAATTTTATTACTGATATAGTTTCTCATAAGAACAATTCATCTGAAACCACCAAGCTATCTCAAATTGCTGCTTTACAACTTACTTTTCCAAACGGTTTCCTAAACGCTGTGAAAGATCACTTGTTGGAGTGTTATAAAGATCTTGAACTTTCAAGTCATTACTGTAGCCATACTTGAATAGAGGAAATAACCAGCTGTAACAAAAAATCACATATTATTTCACTGTGTGGTGATCATTATAATATTTAGTTACTACTATCAAAAAATTAACATTATCAAAATAATGCCCAACAACTATAATAGAAACCACAAAAAAACAACCACTTGATTAGTACTGATACCTAACAACTATAATAGAAACCACAAAGAAAACTAACCACTTAATTAATATGTATCTAAAATAAATAAATATTCTAAAATGTTCTGATTTTATTATAAACAAAATAAAAATAACAAACAAATGAAGTGAACAAGCTTCGATAACAACAGCATTGATAGATTAAATTAGCTTTTTGTTATTTAAATTTAGTATTTTTATTTAAACCATGTTTCATTGAAATGATTAAAATAGATACTAATTACACAAAAGTACATCTACCTACTAAAAATATATTTTTTATTCTTTCATTTAATCTTATCGTAGAGAAGACTATACAAAATTATTGTTTACTATAATATGCAAAATATATTAATGCATAAGAGAACTAACAGTTTTGGTCATTTAATCTTACAATTTCCAATTTTTATAAAACAAACATCCATTAATTTACTTAACACTTTTGAAATTGGATTGTCACATATAGTTTTCATCATCATTAGAACTTCAGTCCTGGAACTGGTTAGAGGTGTACCCTCATTGCTTCCTATTCTGAACTAACCTACACATTTCCCTAAAATTTGCACAGTTTGCTTCTATCATTAATCTGATCTAGGTCTACATCTACCTCTATTTTCCTATCTCTGCTTGTAATATATCCCATACTATTCCCCAAAAATGCCTTAGAACGTATTCTGCTCTTTTATTTCTTCTATTTTTCCCCAGATATTCTTGTTCCCCTACTATTTCTATAACTTATTTGTTATTAACTCATACATCTGAAGCACAGCATTTCAAAAGGCTGCAACCGTTTTTCTGCCTGATTTTCAGACTGCCCAAATTTCATAGGCATACTGTGCTCCACACTTATGCTTTCAACAATTTTTTTCTTGTTCTATGTTTGTTGTTTTTCATCATAGGCGCTGTTCTTTCTTGTTATATGCAGTTCGGCCCCCTTCTATTGTTTTACAGTTATATACCCTATTTCTCCGACATTCAGTGGTTGTGAGGGGGGGGGGAGCAGCATGTGGCTGCCAAGTTCCCCCAGTACTTAAACATTTACCGAATTTAATATTTTTTCCAATATATCTTTTCGCACAGTCAAAATTAGTTGCAGATATTTCACAACCAACACCTGTAGTTGTTTATAATAATCATCAGATTTATGTGCGCTTATTTTTTCGTCATTAGGTTTTCTGTCTCAAAACTGGTTGGACATGTACCTGCACTTATTTATATTCTCAACTAGCCTACACAGTTCCTTGAAATTCTCACACAACATGTATACAGCTCGATTCCCCATTTATTGTTTTCTAATTTTATGCCGTATTTCACTGAGATTCAGTGATGGGGGTTAAGCAGCCTGTGGCTGCCAAGATCCCCCAACACTTAGACATTTGCCGAAATAATAGTTTTCCAGTAAATCCTTTCACACAATTAACATTATTCGAGAATATTGCCCAGCCAATTCTTGTAGTTGTTTATAATAATCCTCATGTTTAAGTACAGTTACTTTCTTCGTCATTAATTTATCCATCTTGGGACTGGTTGGATGCGTACCTCCATTGATTTCTATTCTGAGCTAGCCTACACATCTCCCTAAAACTCCGACAGCCTACATCTTTCACTATCTGTGTGCAGTAGTCTAACCTAGGTCTACCTCTTCTTCTCTTTTTTTCCTATCTCTGCCTCTAATATATTCCGCACTATTTCCTCATGACGTAGTATGTGACCTATCATCCTATCTCTCCCATTTTTTAACGTTTTCCACATATTTCTTTCTTCACCTACCATTTATAGTACCTCTTTGTTCTTAAGTTTGTCTGTCCATGATATCTTCATCATACGTCTGTAGCACCACATTTCAAAGGCTTTTATTTTTTTCTTGCCCACTTCTCCTACTGTTCAGGCTTCGCAGCCGTACAGTGCTGTGCTACACACATAAGTTTTAAGCAATCTTTTCCTTGTTTCTATGTTTGTTGTTTTTGAACACAGTAGTTGCGTTTTCTTGTTAAATGTAGCACGGCCTTGTGCTAATCCTTGTTTTATATCTTTGGTGCTTTTCCCATCTTGCGTTATTTGGCTTCCTAGGTAGCAGAAATACGTAACCTCTTGTAAGTTTGTGTTACATATTTGTATTCTTGTTTTTGATTTATTTTCCCCTCCTTTGCATACTAGTACTTTAGTTTTAGTTTTGTTTATTTTCAAACCGTATCTCTCTGTTAGCACCGTTTCCATTTCATTAAGAGCAGCTTCTAACTCTTCCTTGCTAGACGCTAATACCGCTATATCATCTGCAAATCTAAGCATATCAATTTTTTGACCCTGCATAGTAATTCCAAATGTCTTCCTGCATTTGACAGTATTCATTGCCTCGTCATGTACAAATTAGAAGTTAATGGGGATAGGGCACATTCCTGTCTCACCCCTTTCCTAATGTTTACTTCTCTACGTTCTTGCTCTAATTCCAATACTGCTGTATGCTCTTTGTATAAGCTATGTACTATTCGTCTATCGGTATAACTCATACCAATGTTTTTGAGAATTTCGAACATTTCTTTCTATTTTACATTGTCGAATGCTTTTTCCAGATCTACAAACCCTATATATACGCTTCCCCCTTTTTCTATTGTTTTCTCCATTATCACTCTCACAGCTAAAATAGCCTCCCGTGTTCCCCTGTTTTGCCTAAACCCAAATTGGTCTTCTCCTAGTATTTCTTCAGCCCTTTTTCCATTCGTCTTTGTACAATTCTCGTTAATATTTTTGACACGTGTGCCGTCAGAATTATTGTTCAAAAATTTTCACATCTATCTGCGCCTTTCTTTTTTTGTATAGTTATTATGATGATACGTTTGAAATCTTTGGGTGTCTCGCCAGTCTCATACATATTGCTTACAAGTTGGAAGAGACGTTCTGTTACTGCTTGTCCAGCGGCTTTTAGAATTTCTGCTTGCACCTTATCTGTACCCAGCGCCTTACTATTTTTCAGACCCTTTAATGCTAATTCAAACTCATCTCTAAGTATAGGACATCCCAAGTCATCATTTTCAATGTCTGATTCCTGTTCTAATGCTGTTAGTTCCTCTCCTATATATAAATTCCCTATATATTCTTGCCATCTAACCACTTTCTCTACATTTTCTATAATGACGTTTCCTACCGCGTCCCTTATATTTTTGCTATATGGTTTATATCCCTAAAATTCATTCTAATTAGTTTGTATGATTCATCTGTCTTTCCTACTTCCATCTTAGTTTGTACCTCTTTGCACTTTTCATCAATCCAGTGTTCTTTAGCTTTCCTGCATTTGCAAATAATTTCCCATTTTATGGCTTTGTATCTTTGTTTTCCTGTTTCGTCTGATTTATTTCTGTATTTTCGCCTTTCTTCTATTAAATTCAGGATATCTTTGTTATCCATGGTTTGTTATTTTCTTTTTGTGTATACCCCAGAATATCTACGGCTGCCATGTCCAGGCTGGCTTTAATGTTATTCCATTCGGTTTCTACTTCCTTAGTATCAGATATTTTCTCGTTATCTTTAAGCAGTTTCTTTTCTTCAAATTTTTAAATTTAAGTGCGGCCTTCATAATTACGATGTTGTGGTCAGTGTCTATATCTGCTTCTGGGTAGCTTCTACAGTCTTTTACTTGATTCCTAAACCGTTGTCTAACAAGAATGTAATCTATTTGATATCTTCCTATATCTCCTAGCATCTTCCACGTATATCGTCTTCTAGCATGATGTTCAAATAATGTGTTTGTGATGATTAAATTGTTCTTGTCACAAAATTCTACCAACCTATTTCCCCTGTCGTTTCTTGTGCCTAAACCAAATAAACCTACTACCGCTCCTTCCCTACCTTCACCTACCACTGCATTAAAATCCCCCGTAATTATTAAATTTTCGCGTTCTTTTACGTATCTTAATACGTCTTCGATATCTTTTTAGATCGCTTCTACCTCTTCGTCACTGTAGCTAGAGGTGGGCATGTATACTTGTATAATTACTGTGTTTACCGGTTTAGATTCTAATCTAACCACGAGTACTCTTTCGTTCTTTTGTAAGTAATTTTCTACACAGTATCCTATTTTTTTCCACATAACTATCCCCACACCCAAATTTCCTTCCTCTGCTCCTGTATGAATTACCCTGAAGTCTCCACTCCAAAAATTCCCCGCCTCTGGCCACCGAACTTCGCTGATCCCTACTATGTTTAGTGATAACCTATTCATTTCGATTTTTAGGTTCTCTAGCTTGCCTACTTGCTCAGACTCGCAAAATGTTCCCGACTCTTATTTTTAACTTTCCGATCGCATCCCCCGGAGTAGTCCCCTCCCGGAGATCCGAATGGGGGACTATTTTAACTCCGGAATCTTTTACCCCAGAGAATGCCATTATTTTATTGTAATTTAGGTACACTGTGTACTTGGGAAGTAATGTGGTGGTTTCCCGTTGTCTTTCACATCGCGGTAGTGTGTCTTAGACTGCCATACCGACCCCTATGGTCTCTGCCAATCCAAGTACCGAAAGAGCCACTGCCCTCTTTCGGGGACCTGTCTTAGTCTGGTTCCTCACTAACCCTACTACTTTGGTTGGACCTGTAGTTTGTCTCTTTAGCTCATTAGAAGACGTTAGCCATTTCACCTGTTCTAGTAATCTAGAACTTCGGTAAAGTGCAGGTCCATTCGAAATGGACATATAGTTTTAATAGCAAAATATTTACAATTAATGTCACAATCAAATAAATGACCATAGTTAAATATTTATTGAATTAAAAGCATAGTCTACATATTTACTTATTTAATATTTATCTTTTAATTAGAAAATATAGCTTGAATATGTATAAAGTTATATAAGATGGCAAATTAGAAATGTCACAAATAAAATAGGCACTTGTTATTCTTTAAATAGTTGGCAGTTCCTAGATTCCTTAACAGAAAGCATTCTAGGTTACACAGAATTATCAACTGTTTTCATTTATTTATTTTTCAAATTAAAACAAAAGTTTATTGATTAAATACCACTGCTTATCTAATTTATTACAAATTTATCATTATGTAGTAGGTAGATACCAATATATCAGGTCCAAATAAAATATCCTGGATAAGGTTGCTGCTTAGTCCACATTCCTGTGGTGAAGCGTTTCTTTTTGTAACACTTAAACAGGAACACAAAACAAAGATATGATAAAAAATTGGTAGATGAAATCAACAAATAAACTACTCCACATGGTCTGTAATGCACTCTCGCACAAGTCGTTAAAGATAAGAGGTCACGTAACATTTTTGATGTTATTTGGGTTTGCGATAAATAAATTATAGCAGCATACACACCCACACACTAAAACTTATTTATTCTTTCAAAATTTGATAAACAATTAAGAAACAAGATTATCTCAGACATGAAATTATTCACTGCACACAGACAACTTAACATAATAGAAAAATGTTTATAGCCGGATACTGTAAGACCCAACGACTCAATCAGAACTGCCTTTTTGCAGGTGCACAGGTATCACATAACTCACACCAGCTGATGCAGACAACTGTTATATTACGGAACAATGGCAGCACAATGGTGTCATTTTTATTCCTAACTACTATAAGACTACATAACTGACCGTATCACTTAATCGTACCATGAAAAAAAATCTTTTTTCTTACAAGATATTAAACTTAATATAAAACAGGTAGCTATGCCAATACAAAAATCTTATAAAGCGGAAAATGGGTTTTCTTACAAAAACAAATAAAAAAACTTTATCAAAACTCAAGCATTAATAGGATAGTGAAATGTTTTAATATTCCAAACATTCTGGATACCGAGCTGTATATCAGTGGAATCCTCAACCATGCGATAGGCATTATTATTTAACTTTTCGCGTATAGTGCAGGAACCCCGAACAATAAAGAAACATTTTCAACGAACTTCATTCGTTTATGAAATCTATTTGTCTGTGTGTCTGAGGCCTTTTTAATGGTCGGACATCAATCGATTCAGCTCGGTGTCCAGAGCTTAAGTTTTGATGTCAGTTAAAATCGGGCCACGGGGACGCCGAGCCCCCGGGAAAATCCACAGGGATAATTAAAATTTTAAATAAGTTTAAAATCAATATGCGACACATATTTGAACAATTTATGGCATTTCATGCCAATTATACCAATATTATAGACATTGTTTAAACTTAAATTTTGATTACCAAAAATAATTAGATTCATTAAAAAAAAAAAATTTCTTATCTTATTGATGAGAACTAATATATAGCTTTTAAAATATTTATTCAATAAAATAAAATATATTAAAATGTCTCTTTTGTTGTTTATAAATTTTTGTATTTTATCTGAATACTTATAATTATTACAACTTAATAATTTTAATTTCTTTAAATTGTTTTAAAGTAAGTCTACATTTGGAAGTTCGTTGCGACAATGCCTTGCATTTTCAACTTGTTTTATCTGATGATTTTCATCCTAGGACGCTTCGTGATTTCTCATTAAAACTTTATCCCCGACATTAAAACAAATTGTTTTATGAGCTAAATCATGTTTCAATTTTGTCTTTTTTCGGCGAAAGCAGTCTAGATTGAGCAAGTGCCACTGCATTTATAGAGTCAGCATTATGCCTTGAAAATGGAACAACTCCCAAGCTATTCAGTTTCATCGCCCTATTTTCATGGACTACCAACACAGTAAAACTAGTACTGGAATGAATGACTTGATTTAAATAGGCCACAACATTAGGAATTAACTGTACCCACTTCTGATGAGAAAATCAAAAAGTACAAGTAAGCAAGCTATCTCAGAGATTGCCCATTCCATCATATTGCCTTGCAGAAAATAAACGGATGTGTAAACGACAGCCACACCTTGTACCTGCATTTTATCTAAATATAATCGGCTGCCAAATTGAAACCCATTATCAGATAGAATTACCTTGGGTTTACCCACTTTAACGAAATAATCTAACAAACAGCATACGACAGACCTAGTCGATGCTTTTTTCAAAGTAACCAAGATACCTTTTTACTGAAAATATCCAATACCACAAAAAGTTGCGTAACTCCTCCTTGGGACACCGGTAGAGAACCCATTATATCCCCACTTATTGTATGATTGGGCGCTTCAACCAAAACCGGAAGCATTTAACCACTGCATCTTTTTAGAGATTTTTGCCTTTTGACAAATGTCACAACTACTAACAATTCTATTAATTGTTTCTCTCATTTTTGTCAATAGAAATCACGGCAAACGCTTTTGTAACATTTTTCTGGAGCATAATAGTCATTATTGATATGAGCAATGCTCATCAGCACAATATCAGCCTCATTGATTAACTTTTTTTGTCCTATCCCTACAATTTTATTTCTTCCTACAGAGCAGCCTGAAGACAGAAATAGCTCCTCTTGCATGCTGATGTCAGCTATACACAGACCCGCGTTTTGAGATTTTTCTTTATCGACATTTTCGATACCAGAGCCCCTTTAATATTACCTGTTAATTGTAATGAGTCAAAACAGATTTTTATTTTATAATGAACTATTCAATCGCAGCCCAATATTACATTTCTATTTAGTGACGGCACCACTACTCACCCAAATTCAAAAATACCATCAACTACCCGAAATTTCAGCCACACCTGTTACTTAATCTTCTTTTCTTTGTTACGCCAATCCTCCACTGTAACAGTGTTATTGTTAGACAAGATAGGGATTCGTAGACTATCAATCAAAATAGACGTGGTGACATTCCCCCACACTTCTCTACAATCAGCAATATAGTTTTCGACTGCTTGTTTTTCTCCTCACTAATTACCAAAAATTTTAAACTCATGGACCAAAAGTAAAGTTACTTCTGAACAATGGCTATTCTTTGATCAGGCATTTGACAAATTCTAATTAACACGTCAGAAACCAGAAATAACAATTAATATGCACAATAACTTGCTGTTGTGGATCAACTTATAAAATATCCAAAATTTCATGGCGTTGGATACTTTCAACTTACCATACACATTTAATAAGGAAACATATTAATATTAAAGACACTAAAAGCCAAATAAATATTGCTTAATTTTTTCAACCTGCACCAGAGAAGAAAATAAGTAAATGCAGTTTTCCAAAAATAAACATCATCCAGAATATTAAAATCTGCGATAATACCCAAGGTACAATAATAGAAATTGACGAGTCCCTGAGTTCTATTTTAAGTTATAAAGAAAATAATGCAATCGAAAATTTGCTAACGATCCAACAAAATGAAGATGCCATGCATGAAAGTTTAAATTTCATCTTGTTCAATAATGCCAATGAGGTAGTGGAGAGTGATAAGGAAACTAGAAATTCAGCTCATTTTCTATATCAACATTCTGCAAAATTGATGCCATCATTCGACATAGATCCATCTACAAAAAACAGTCACGTTAAGTAAAAAGCAAATTTGAGCAAACACAATAAATTACATCAAAATGAAGATCGCCTAAATACCAGCATCGTGAATTAGCAAGACGGTCACAAGACCAGTTTAATAATAACAGTCAGGCTATATTAACCGATTACTATCAACTTGTAGATGAAGTGTGTCAAATTCCAATAAATGACTCCTCGGTAGCAGATTCAATGATATCCAATATAGCAATCAATATGCACTGAACCAGAAATTTTCATCTAAACTTGATACTTTACAAGATACAAATTGTCATTTATACGATAAAAAAGTATTTTTAAGCAACTTTTTAAGGAAACTGTTAACAAATGCATGCAAAAATTCAAAATATCCTGATAACCAAAACTCATATGATGAAATTGTCGAAAAATATAGCAGTGTTTATCTTTTACATAGGTGCTAGTGTACGAAACATTATACTTTAATTTAAAAAACAGTTTACCGTCAATATCTACTCCAAAATGATTTATAGATCATAATGAAACCAATGTTCAGGAGGGCGAAACTTGAATTCAGAGGACTTTTGAAACATTTGGAAAAACGAAATCTATCTAAATTTCTTTGGATTTAACATAATGCTAATAGTCACTGGTAAAATTCAGTATGATACCAAAACTAATAAAATAGTGGGTTTCATGCCTACTATTAAAAAAGGCTCACCACAGACAGAATTATGTATTGCGATACTGGCTATTGTTATCGAAAAATACTTTAAACTGATTCAAACGCCACATATGCAAATGTAGTAGTGGCTCAGCCACTGCAACTTGGTTCACAATTTTTTTGTCTAGCAATACTTGAAAGCGACAATAGATTTAACTATAGTACCATTATGGAACGATGGAAATATATAAAATTGACAACAAAAACCTTAAGGAATTACTGCATTAGGTCACTCTGCAGATGGAGATTTCCAATATTTAAAAGCAATGAGAATTAATTCAGGTTTGTTTAACAGTGAAATCGAAAACGAAGCAAACATCTATAAAGAAAAATTGAAGTGGTTTCATGCTAGATTCAACAATAATGGATGTTATGTGCAAGAGACCGTTCATATATTGACTATATTACGAGTGAGGATTTTAAACCCAAATGTAAAATGCAAATAGGCACTAAAATTGTAACTGCAGAACATTTTCATGAATTGGTCAAGTTTGTTGGTAAAGATAAACATTTACTTACTTCGTGTGACTTAAAAGCTGATGATAAAATGAATTACTCATTGGCAGAGAAAATATTTTACTTCTGTAACAAGTTATTTAGAGAATATTCCCAATAGTAATGGTACGATAAGTTATTTAATAACCATGACGTATTATCATTATATTTAGATAATTCTCTACCACTAGAGATACAAGTGTATAGAATTTGTACTCTTTTTTTTTTAAGCGCATTTCTGCTAAGAAAAGTAAATATCTAACAATAAAAATCATTTTCTCTCTACAAACTGTTATGTCTGTATTGAACTTAATGCCCTTGCACTAATTCAGCTTATACTGCGATTAAAACTGAATAATGAGTCGACTAAATCAAATACAAATTTTCCAGTATGATTTTTATTTGCCATCCCAGCCAAACTTGTACAAAATTATTTAGGATGGCTCGTTCTATGACAGGAACTTACTCGACAGTTATCAATTTTAGTATAAAAGAATTTATTCACAGAATACATAGAATTCGGGCTATCAATATATTGTAAGTGATGTTAGTAATGATTTTATTTTCCCAAGAAAAGGAAACGCTTCCTTTCTTAATTCGTAAAAGGGTGTAGTGATGCTAGAAGAAATTGAACATATCAATATAAAAAACTGAAAAACTGGAAACTCGCAGTGCCAGGCATTTGGTTGGATATTGACATTGTAAATGTTGCAGACAATACAAAATATATCCACGCTGACCACAATGAAGATTTCAACAACGAGGATATATACACTGATAAAAATTTTATTTCTGATGATGCTATTGGTCCTGCAGAAAACTCACTTGACAATTTGCTAACTGTACACGAAATTAAAAAGAATTTGGATTTGAAAGACTTTTCCGGCGATGTAAAAAACCCATCAGAAGAATCGCCCTTTTTTCAAATCAGTACAAATAATAAATGTATGGTAGTCAAAACCATTTCGAATGGACCTGCACCTTGCCGAAGTTCTATATTACTAGAACAGGTGAAATGGCTTGCGCGTTCTAATGAGCTAAAGAGCCAAACTACAGGTCCAACCAAAGTAGTAGGGTCGTTAGTGAGGAACCAGACGAAGACAGGTCCCCGAAAGAGGGCAGCGGCTCTTTCGGTACTTAGATTGGCAGAGACCATAGGGGTCGGTATGGCAGTCTAAGACACACTACCGCGATGTGGAAGGCAACGGGAAACCACCACATTACCTCCCAAGTACACAGTGTACCTAAATTATAACAAACATGATGGCTTTATCTGGGGTAAAAGATTCCGGAGTTAAAATAGTCCCCCATTCGGATGTCCGGGAGGGGACTACCTTCGGAGGATGCGATCGGAAAGTTAAAAATAAGAGTCGGGAACATTCTGCAAGTCGGAGCGTGGAATGTTAGAAGTATGAAGCAAGTAGGTAAGCTAGAGAACCTAAAAATCGAAATGAATAGGTTATCACTAGACATAGTAGGGATTAGCGAAGTTCGGTGGCCAGAGGAGGGGAATTTTTGGAGTGGAGACTTCAGGGTAATTCATACAGGAGCACAGGAGGGAAATTTGGGTGTGGGGATAGTTATGCGGAAAAAGATAGGATACTGTGTAGAAAATTACTTACAAAAGAACGAAAGAGTACTCATGGTTAGATTAGAATCTAAACCGGTAAACACAGTAATAATACAAGTATACATGCCCACCTCTAGCTATAGTGACGAAGAGGTAGAAGACATCTACAAAGATATCGAAGACATATTAAGATAAGTAAAAGGACATGAAAATTTAATAATTACGGGGAATTTTAATGCCGTGGTAGGTGAGGGTAGGGAAGGAGCGGTAGTAGGTTTATTTGGTTTAGGCACAAGAAACGACAGGGGAAATAGGCTGGTAGAATTTTTCGACAAGAACAATTTAATCATCACAAACACATTATTTCAACATCATGCTAGAAGACGATGTACGTGGAAGATGCCAGGAGATATAGGAAGATATCAAATAGATTACAATCTTGTTAGACAACGGTTTAGGAATCAAGTAAAAGACTGTAGAAGCTATCCAGAAGCAGATATAAATACTGACCACAACATCGTAATTATGAAGACTGCACTTAAATTTAAGAATGTGAAAAAAAGAAACGGAAAAAGGCAATTGGACTTAGAGAAACTAAAAGACAAAGATATTCAAGAAAGATTCGAAAAAAAGTCAAATGAATTGCTCAAAGATATCGGGAAAATATCTGATACTAAGGAAGTAGAAACAGAATGGAATAACATTAAATCCAGCTTAGACATGGCGGCCAGAGATATTCTGGGGTATACACAAAAAGAAAATAAGAAACCATGGATAACAAAGGATATCCTGAATTTAATAGAAGAAAGACGAAAATACAAAATAAATCAGACGAAACAGGAAAACAGAGATGCAAAGCTATAAAACGGGAAATTATTCGAAAATGCAGGAAAGCTAAAGAACAATGGATTGATAAAAAGTGCAAAGAGATACAAACGAAGATGGAAATAGGAAAGACAGACGAAGCATACAAATTAATTAGAATGAATTTTAAGGACATAAAACCGTATAGCAAAAATATAAGGGACTCACAAGGAAACGTCATCATAGAAAATGTAGAAAAGTGGGTAGATGGCAAGAATATATAAGGAATTTATATGCAGGAGATGAACTATCTGCATTAGAACAGGAATCAGACATTGAAAATGATGACTTGGGATATCCTATACTTAGAGAGGAGTTTGAATTAGCATTAAAGAGTCTGAAAAATGGTAAGGCGCCGGGTACAGATAAGGTGCAAGCAGAAACTCTAAAAGCCGCTGGACAAGCAGTAACAGAACGTCTCTTCCAACTTGTAAGCTATATGTATGAGACAGGCGAGATACCCAAAGATTTCAAACGTAGCATCATAGTAACTATACCAAAAAAGAAAGGTGCGGATAGATGTGAAAATTTTCGAACAATAAGTTTGACAGCACACGTGTCAAAAATATTAACTAGAATTGTGCAAAGACGAATGGAAATACGGGCGGAAGTAATACTAGGAGAAGACCAATTTGGGTTTAGGCGAAACAGGAGTACACGGGAGGCTATTTTAGCTCTGAGAGTGATAATGGAGAAAACAATAGAAAAAGGGGAAAGCGTGTATATAGGGTTTGTAGATCTGGAAAAAGCATTCGACAATGTAAAATGGAAAAAAATGTTCAAAATACTCAAAAAGATTGGAATGAGTTGTAAGAATAGACGAATAGTACATAGCTTATACAAAGAGCATACAGGAGTAATAGAATTAGAGCAGGAACGTAGAGAAGTAAACATTAGGAAAGGAGTGAGACAGGGATGTGCCCTATCCTCATTGATTTTTAACTTGTACATAGAAGACGCAATGAATACTGTCAAATGCAGGAAGACATTTGTAATTACTATGCAGGGACAAAAAATTGATATGCTTAGATTTGCAGATGATATAGCGGTATTAGCGGCTAGTAAGGAAGAGTTAGAAGCTGCACTTAATGAAATGGAAACGGTTCTAACAGAAAGATACGGTATGAAAATTAACAAAACTAAAACTAAAGTTCTAGTATGCAAAGGTGGGGAAAATAAATCAAAAACAAGAATACAAGTCTGTAACACGAACTTACAAGAGGTTAAAGATTTCTGCTACCTAGGAAGCCAAATAACGCAAGATGGGAAAAGCACAAAAGATATAAAACAAAGATTAGCACAAGGTCATGCTACATTTAACAAGAAAAAACAACTACTGTGCTCAAAGACTACAAACATAGAAACAAGGAAAAGATTGCTTAAAACATATGTGTGGAGCACAGCACTGTATGGCTGTGAAGCCTGGACAGTAGGAGAAGCGGACAAGAAAAAGGTAGAAGCCTTTGAAATGTGGTGCTACAGACGTATGATGAAGATATCATGGACAGAAAAAGTTAAGAACGAAGAGGTACTAAAAATGGTAGGGGAAGAAAGAAATATGTGTAAAAAAGAGGAGAGATAAGATGATAGGCCACATACTACGGCATGAGAGAATAGTGCGAAATATATTAGAAGCAGAGATAGGAAAAAAGAGAAAAAGAGGCAGACCTAGGATAGACTACTGCACACAGATAGTAAAAGATGTAGGCTGTAGTAGTTTCAGGGAGATGTGTAGGCTAGCCCAGAATAGAAATCAATGGAGGTACGCATCCAACCAATCCCAAGATGGATAAACTAAGGACGAAAAAATAACTGTGATGAGTATTATAACTACAAGAATTGGCCGAGCAATATTCTCGAATAATGTTAAGTGTGTGAAAGGATTTACTGGAAAACAATTACTTCGGCAAATGTCTAAGTGTTGGGGGATCTTGGTAGCCACAGGTTGCTTAACCCCCTTCACTGAATCTTGCTGAAATAGGGCATAAAATTAGAAAACAATAGAAGGGGAACGAGCTATATACACATGCTGTGTGAGAATTTCAGGAAACTATGTAGGCTAGCTCAGAATATAAATAAGTGCAGGTACGTGTCCAACCAGTTTTGAGACGGAAAACTTAATGACAAAAAATAAGCGCAGATAAATCTGATGATTAGTATAAACAACTAGTTGTTGGTTGCGAAATATCTGCAACTAATGAGGACTGTGCGAAAAGATTTATTGGAAAATATATTAAATCGGTAAATGGTTAAGTGTTGGGGGAACTTGGCAGCCACATGCTGCTTACCTCCCTTCACAACCACTGAAGGTCAGAGAAATAGGGTATATAATTGTAAAACAATAAAAGGTGACTGAACTGCATCTAACAAGAAAGAACAGCGCTTATGAGAAAAGACAACAAACATAAAACAAGAAGAAAATTGTTGAAATCATATGTGTGGAGCACAGCACAGTATGCCTATGAAATACGGGCAGTCTGAAACGCAGACAGAAAAACGGTGGCAGCCTTTTGAAATGCTGTGCTTCAGATGTATGAGGACGATAGCATGGACAGACAAAGATAATAACAAATAGGTTATAGAAATAGTAAGGGAACAAGGATATCTGGGGAAAAAGATAAGAGAAATAGAAGGGCAGAATACGTTCTAAGGGGTTTTTGGGGAATAGTATGGGATATATTACAAGCAGAGATAGGAAAAAAGAGGTAGATGTAGACCTAGATCAGATAGTTATAAATGCAGACTGTGCAAATTTCAGGGAAATCTGTAGGTTAGTTCAGAATAGGAAACAATGATGGTACGCGTCTAACCAGTTCCAGGACTGAAGACCTAATGATGATGGTAGTCAAAAAGTCATCTTATTGTAGGCGTCTTGATGAATCGTCAGGAAAATTAAGCAATGACCGACTAAGACGATCTATGAGGAATACAAAAAGCACATCAAATGTTACACCCAAAAACCCAACTCAGAAGAACCTTAAAAAAATAAGATTAGTCCAAATGTATTATGACACTTCTCAGAAGAGGCAATGTCGAAAGACATAAGTAAATATATGGATGATTCTTCAAACACCGAGAACGTTTCAGATGCATCTGGTGAAACAAAAGCCACAGGCAGTTTAAAAATATCATTGGAAAATTACTGCGCTGTTTGCTATGAAGACCAGTAGTATATTGGGTGAGCCAATGGCGATAACGATTTATATATAGTCAAATTCCTGAAGTCTGAGATAGATGAGCTTGTATGGGCAAAAAATGAGGACATAGACATTGTCAGTTTGTTTTTAAGGCCCAAGAGCAGACATTCAACCAATATAAAGAACGTAAAGAAACTTAGATTAGCTTTAAAGTATACCCTAAGATTTTTTTGTAGCAGTAGGCTTAGTAGGTTAGAACCTCTTCATTATTTTGTTTGGCATACATATATTGTGTATATTTGTGGTCTTGGTACTAAGTTGGTACTAAGTTGGATACTCTTTACCTTACCGCCAACCTACTCGATGCCAATATTTTAATTCTGACTGAAACGTGGCTTAACGAGAATATATGCTCTGCTGAGATTTTCAATGAATGCTTCAGTTCCTATAGAAAAGACTGTGATTTTCATAGTTGTAACCGCATCAGAAGTGACGGTGTACTAATCTCCTGTAATAGTAAACTTACATCCTCACTCTTTGATCTCGGAACTGCTTTTTTTGGACATCCTGCTGTAAATATCTTAGCTGTTCAAATCACCCTATTCAATCGCTGCTATGTAATTATTTGTCTTTACCTACCGCCATTTATTTCTTCCTTCCTCAGTACGGATATACCACTAATTATGAAGATATAGTGTCAGTGCGTATTCAACAGAGAACATAAAATTTTCACGTTTTTAGTAGTATTTTCAGTTTACACTCCTGAAAATGGTGATAACTTTCGTTGCAATCTGAACACAAATTTAAACAATAACCATACGTGGAGTTAATTCGCGAGATTTTATTTTTGTGTTTAAAGTTCGAAAACCAAAAGTGTAGACCAGTGAACCGACCCCCTGTAATTTACATTTGCAGCCAGCCAATTAGTATACCACAATCAAAATTATAATTAATGGGAACTTTTAAATAATATCAGTAATTTTAACGTAGCCACGATCGGCTTACCAGCAATCCAGTAACCCAAACATATGCATCCAACATCATGCAACCACCACCCTAAGTCGAAGCGTTAACACCCTTCACAAGGTCGAGAGAATTGGTCGCTCACCACCACCTCAAGATAGTAGAACTATGTAGGCTAGCTCAAAACATAAATAAGCTGCACAAGTCCAACCAGTTTCAACACATAAAACCCAATGACGAAAAAATAAGTGCTCTTAACTCTGATGATTATTATAAACAGCTACAGGTGTTGGTTGTGAAATATTTTCAACTAATGTTGATTGTGCAAAAGGATAAATTGGAAAAACTATTAATTCGACAAAGATTCAAGTGCTGGGGGAACTTGGCAGCCAAAGACTGCTTACCCCCCCTTCACATGCAACTGAATATCGGGAAAGTATGGTATATAACTGTAAAACAATAGGTGACCAAACTGAATTAAACAAGAAAGAACAGCAGCTATGTTCAAAGACAACAAACATAGATACAAGATGAAAACTGTTCAAAGCATAGTGTGGAGCACAGCACAGTACACCTATGAAATAGGGGCAGTAGGAAAAGCAGACAGAAAGAGATAGAAGCCTTCTGGAATGTTGTGCTTCAGATGTATGAGGATTGTAGCATGGACAGACAAAGTTAATAACAAATAAGTTGTTGAAATAGTAGACGAATAAAGGTATCTGTGGAAAATGAAAAAAAAATAGGAGAAATAGGACGGGATATGTTGTAAGGCATTTCTGGGGAATAGTACGGGATATACTACAAGCAGAGATAGGAAAAGATAGGTAGAGGTAAACCAAGATCAAACTTTTGCACACAAATAGTGATAGATTCAGACTGTGTAAATTTCAGGGAAATGTTGGTTCAGACAAGGAAACAATGAGGGTACGCGTCCAACCAGTTCTAGGACTGAAGACTTGATGATGATGATACAATGACCAGCTATTTCCTAATTCAATTACAATTGATAAAAAACACCTTCCACCTTCACTAGAACGAGCAACATGACTAGGAAGTATAAACTGTCACTACTACTGAACGGAATACTTTCATGATGTCGTGTCGTTCTGTTCAATCTGGTGATGCTAATTTGCTGACCAGCTTTAAATATTTAAAAAAAAAAGTGTAATAGTATTTCAATCAAATGCGACCACTCCGAATGGGTGCAGTCACATGAGTTCTTTCTTTGCCCCAATTTTTTGTTCTATTCCCTTCTACTACATTTGTAAAAAGAACCTGAAACAATCGATCAATATTGTGTGGTCATACTCAGTATAGCTGTGCCCACGTGAGTTCTATCGTATGTATAGAGAGGGTAGCACTTGCCATGTATCACTTTGTTGATTAGCCGACTAGTCCATTAATCGACTAGTCAATTGATCGATTCGATTAATCAACTAATTGATTAGTCGACTATTTTCTAATTGATTATAATAGGTGTTGCCAACAAAATTCTACTAATTGATTAGTATCGGTTAATCGATTAGATTCTATACTTGCAATTGAATTCACGTAGCCACAGCTATATACTGAGTGACAGCATAATATTCAGGTTTTTTAAAAATGAGAATTAAAGGAGATGGCGAGAAATCAAAATTTTGGGTGCAAATGAAAGAACACACGTGCCTCATCCATACGGACTATGATTGAAAAACAAACAAAATAGTATTCCTAAATATATAATGCTAGTCAGCAAATTACGATTACCTTGTTCAATCTCCAATTACATACTTATAAAAATTTCATCGTTAGGTTTTAGTAAAAGGAAGGTTCAACCTTTCAATCTAATAACCTTGTGGTGTATCTACTTAGAGAGCGGCTTCGTGGCGTAGTGGTATGTGTGTGACTACTACGCCCTAGGTCCCGGGTTCGAATCCCGACACGGTCCGCTTGAAAAATGTTAGGCGAGCATTTTTCGCAAAAATACACCCTCGTTCGGATGAGAGGTAAAATGGAGGTCCCATGTGTGAGTGTTGTCACGCACGTTAAAGATACCTACCTTGCTTGGAACAGCAAGGATTCGGCAAAATTCAAAATTTTCCAGGTAAAAAAAAAACTCGCTTCCTGGCCAATGTAGTACCTTCGGGTGGAGCATTGGAAAATCACATGTAATGTATCTACTTAGACCTTTCAAAAGTTTGTGTAGGGTGCTACTTTAGATTTAAAAAGCAATGTTTATTTGCAAACGTCGCTCCTGAAAAACTATCTATGATGGCACTACATAAATAAGAGCAAGAGTGTCAACATTAATATAATTACTTACTTTATTCGTATTCTATTCTGTGAATGTACGTAGAATTTAAATAGCTTCCCCGTAAGAGGCACGCACGATGCGACTAACGAAGGAACGAATGTTCATGCAGACTTGACAATAAACTATATTAAAAACTCCTGATAATGCACAATCATCGTCTTTAGTTTTAGACATGCGCTATAAGAAAATGAGTACAGTAATTAATTTATATTACAGTTTCTCCATTGCTTTAATATTGCTTCGAATTTTCACGTACTGCTCTACGGTTACCAATATTTTCTAAGTATTGCTCATATTTTCTTGATGTAGTGCCTATTGCTTTACATTTTTTGATATTGCTTGTATTTTCTTAGTATTGCGTCTATTGCTTTTCATTTTCTTGCATTACTTGTATTTCCTAGCATTGCTGCTATTGCTTTTCCATTTTTTACCCTTGTACACCATATTGCTTCAGCGGTTTACGCATTGAGTTATAGTAAAATTTGCAAACAGAAAATGCGTTACTATCGCTAGTTCATATGTTGGTGCAAAATCTATAAAGTATGCTAAAACGACATTCCAAAGAAATCAAGCAGAAGATTGGTATTCAGTGCCCACAAATAATAAAGCAGGATGATCAGCAGAGCTGACCTCGCAGACATGCGTGTGACAATTTATCGCATAAGATACAAAACAAAAAAATGTGTATGTGTATTCTCAATTACTTGACATTATATAAACAACAACTGGTTACTTTATCGGCAAGATCTAGGTTTGATAAGCCATATTAAAAAATATTTGGCTCAAAAAGAATTGCAAATTTTATTTATAACATAAATCGAAGAGGTAGACCTTCATCAACTCCACCTAAAATCTATAAAATAAACACTCCTATTAAAACAAGAGCATCAGATGAGGCGAGACTCCATCAGGTTGGTTATTTTCCAGATTTTAGTGTAATAAATGTAAACTAAACTTGTGTTTTACCACCAAGAAAATTATTTCCATATAACTTCCATGCCCAAGAAATTAAAAGAATTATAAAGATTACTTTTTACAGTTGTACGTTTTCGTTTTACTTACCCTTGTTTAGAAGTTTATTTAAAATATATTTCCTTTTTATTATTCATTGTTAACTTCTCACTTCACAATGTGAGCTGTAATTCACACCCACAGAACTGCTACTGCTGCTGAACCTGATGATGTAAACTGAAATTAAGGCTATCAAAAAATTTTTTGTTTCTTTTGCAACTTTTGAGTGTAATATAACATAAGCTAGGCCTCTTTTACCAGTAAAACACATTAAAACAATTTTCACTTTTTTTAATACACTTTGCCAAATGATGGGATAATTATGATATAACTGTCTCCAGGTTTTTTAAATACCAATTGGTATTTCTTGAAATTTTGTATGTATAACCTAATCTAGTAAGTTACATTAAACATTTTTATTGCCTAATTAGTGAAAATTAAAGTTATTAAACAGTATAAATAACTTCCAAATTACATAATAGTTAAATTGAATGATTTGTAATAATTGACATTTTTAAATTTTAGCGCGGTTAGTCGGCGTCATCTAGCGTAAAATTACCGAAAGACCGCGAAGTATAAAGATCAAAGAAGCCGACGCTTCCTGTCGCTACTGAGTGTTTACTATACTCCATACGCTCTTTAGATATCTCAAATGTCTCTTTTCGAAATTAAACCCATAGAAGGCATAGTTTATTATTTGCAAAATTAAATTTGTATTGGAAATAAATAAAAAATGGCAATTACATGTATCTCTGGCAACACCACTCTGTGTAAAAAATTGTTTGTTTAAGGAATGAGTACGTTCAGTTTTTCATTGGCAAAAATTTGTAGCTGATGTGAATGCAACAAGTGAATAATACAAAAAACAGATTAGATCCTTTTTGTACAATTCCACTTTGTTTAACAAAACTAACTAAAAAAATTTTACACAAGCAATAAACTTACCAATACAATAATCTTGATAACACATTTGCGTTAACTTCAGGACTCGGCCTAACATGCTTTCTACTAAAATCCATCTTCTTATGTTATTTTAAACAATTCATAAAATTATTAGATTGCTTTGAACAAATTAAAACTTAAACAAGATATTAATTCACATAGAGAACAATTATTTAATTACGTTTAAAAACAACATTCATTAATTAAGATTTCGTCAGTACATCATACCGGCAAATGGCAACAACTGCAAGTGTTTGTATCTACAAATTTGTTTTTTAAAAAATTGTTTATTATACACCAGATTTTTAAAAAGTTGTTTGTTAAAGGTACAATCTAATGTGTTAAAAATATAGCAGGTTTGACCAATGCTTACTGCAACATTAAGACAGCACATGCCGTAATCTATTATTTTCAGTGTATATGTTCTGATAATTTAACAAGCACATTCAGAGTGTACGATTCTGAACGAACTCTGCCGATTGTGCAGATACCTGCAAACCAAAAATACAACGCTAATACAATAAGCAAGTTATTAAGTTGTGTATGGTTATTAAGATTAAAACTAAATAGAAAATGGTGGGTCTTATTTAATATGCCCTGAAAATAAAAACGCATTTTATAGTTTTGTATATGTTCCCTTCATAGATAAACTGTGTTCTCTATGGTTCCCTTATATTTGTATGCATGGTCCAAAGTACTACAAAAACTTTAATATTACCGCATCGCTCCTATTCAGCCGTTCTACGAAAGTACCCCGTATTTCCAGACAAAATAATTGTTAGAAAAACGCAGTTGAATATAGTTAGTTCGGCCCTACAGCTAGGATTCATCTTATAGGCATAAAATTAACTACAATAGTTTTTTGGGTCCCGTTAATAATTATGTAAAAATAAACTTCATAAATTACCTTCTACTACCAGAAAATGAAGTTACAAAGTTTAAAATTTGCATAAGCATGTAATATTACTTAGTGAAAATACGTTAACTGTCAAAACATATTTATAGGCGGTACTTACTGTATATAATGAGCATGAAAATTATTTATTTATTTAATATGAAACATACAGGCGTATTAGCCTAATTACATTATGCGTATTTTTGGAAAATAAAGAGCAATTAATAATTAAGTGCAGTAGTTGTAGTAAGTTTAATTCAATGAAAATGACAAAATAAATTATTTGATTGTGATTTGATTCTAAATAATGATTCTACTAGAAGTGTCGGCGATTTCAGGTATAACTTCTCTTAAGTGTTTTTAACCTTTTACAGGGCAAACTTTTTCTTTAGATATTTCATATTTTTTATTGTATATGTATTTCAAATGTCATAAATAATTGTTATTAACAAAAATCCATGAAAATTTATCAGAGTTATCTTATTTTAGTGTGACGTTTACTTATACCGCCAAGCATTCCTACAAACCCAACATCGAATCAATATCTTTGGTGGTACATACATTTGCCAAAAATTGATCATTATCACCTAACTACTTGCAGTATTGTCAATATGTTGATCAGAATGCAATAGAATAAACATCATCGAAGGATCAGAAAGAAAGAAAGAAGCATGATTTAGTTCCAATATGTTTTTGTATTATTATTTATAGCTTAGGAAACGTTACAAAACAATGTGTAACATTACATATTTTGCAGATAATTTTTGACTGCTTCACATTCTGCTTATTGCTGCAATAAGCGCACCTCAGCTTTGTTTCAATTGGAAGGTGATCCACCACATTAGTTCTTCTTTGAACGGTTTTGGTTGATACTGCCGTCTTCCAATTTTCTTCAGTTTACTTTTCCTACAAGATATAAAGGCCCCAGCCTTTTTCGTCCAAAACAGGAATCTATTAGTTTATTCACTAATTTTAAAAGAAATTGTAGATTGCTTATTATCTTGCAGTCTCGTTGAGACGTCTTGTCAATAATATAGCTATTTACCACACAGACATCAACAATATAATAGAATAGCTTGATCCACCATCTCCTTCAATTTTAATGCGGTGGAATAAGATGACACTGCTGACATTTTCCATAAATTTGTTGTAATCTACAATAGACAAAGAGCACTACTGTTTCTTTCTTGTCCTCTTTATTAGATCTTTGCACAGCTGACGATGTGGCAGAGTTATACACAGAACTGACAACAATAACCGATTTCTTCCTTCTATCACGCCATTTAGATACAGATAGATCATTGTTTTGTGCGAAACCTGAATCACCAGTTTTCATAGTTTTATTTTCACAGAGTACATATTTTGGATAGTTCCTACAATTACTCCTGAAGGTGCCACATGCGCAAATATCTGTTTTTAGTAGTTGTGATAGCAAGTCAAATGTCGAAAAGAAGTTATTGAAGTATATACAATAGCATTGATTTTGGTAGGGTTTGCTGAGAATTAGAACAGTTTGCTCCCTTAGAGTTCCTGAAACATCTGCAGTTTATTTCCCTTTGTATATCTTGAAACCTGTCTTAGAGTAAGCTAGTGCCCATATCTCGAATCCTCTTTTGGTAGGTTTCATCGGCATATACTGTTTCAGACTGGTTCTTCCTTTGAAATCTACCAAGCTCACATCCAATGACAGCTCATGTAATGGAAAAGCAGCTTTGAATGCCTCAATCAAATGATCAAGTGGTCATATTTTAAAGAGTTTATCAAAATTCAGAGCTGTTCATTTTGGGCAAATGCATCATCATTCAAACGAACGTAGTGTAAAAGAGTCAGCAATCTCTTTTGACAGATAACATCAGCAATCCGGATTACTTTGAAATTTACGTCGAGTGACCTACATTCTGAGGCTAGAAAGTTTATGTAACCCATGAAAATGAGTACTCCAAGGAAAGTTCTTATTTCCTCAATATTAGTTGTTAGATATACACCTCTCTGTCTAGTAGATAAAATAGATCAATCGACAATATTCTGTAAGACAGAATCAGCTACGAAGAATTTGAAAATCTCATGATGTTTTAGTAGCAACAGCTTTATATTTCGGCACGAAAGGTTGGTTGAAATGGTAATTGATGAACTTAGAAGGCTGAATACCAACCTTGGTCCAATCATAAGGGACGCTTCCTTCGGAATTTGTTATCACCTCCTCTTCAATATTCTCAGTATCATCATCTTCTTCATTGAGCATACTAGCAACGCTTTCTGGAATAGTTTTGTTGTTGAAATCTGGATCTGCAGTTAAATCATCCGAATCAAAATTTCGTGGATCATCGTCACTTTTACAAACTTCCTCTTTATTGGACAGTCATGTGCAGGTTTTTGAAGTGGATCGTTGATCATATTATAGAAGAGTATCGTGAGATTTTCTTCAGCGTCTGAATCACTTTCAACATCCGAATTAAGCACCTTGATCACCCATAATTTCATTCAATGAATGGAAAAGATCGTGGTTCGTCAACTTGTCCAAATCCTTATCGTAATATTTCACATTTTTTCAAGACATTTTCTGTAACAGAATATTACTTATGTTTGGGTACACACAAAATGAGGTGAATGTTTATTTATAGCTACATCGTCCAAGCAGAAAACGTGTGTTGATCAGTTATTATTACTACATAGCATTGCTATTCACTTACTTAAGGTCGGTTTGACGCAGCTCTAACTTCTTTTCTATTCAGTGCTAATCTAAAAAGTTCTACATACCCTTCACAACCTAAATTTTGCAGGAAAACATTATCGATGACTCAATTCTACACACAACTGCCATCAGTGGCCGACTGATGTTTACAGCGGCACTTTGTATGATACAAGCATGGGCGATTTAAATAGCAAAATCCTTCCAATGTGGCGGTTGTTTCTATTATCACCAGTCTACCCTATTAACCATGACTCAGGAAATCGACAAATAGCTGATTGTACAAACGAGCGTGTTTTGGTGTTGGTAAATGCAGACTCCCAACATTCAGTTTAAATCAAACTTCAAATGCAGTTGGATTAAGTTAATCACAGGTATGGAAGATATTAAAAAATATATCCCTTTAAGCCACAATGTCATCAAGATTTTTGCTGTAGACAAACAAGATAAAAATGCGTTTTGTTATGAAAAATAAGAGCCGCGAACAATGATCGCCGCTTTTTATCGTAGGTATGCTTCACCAAGTGTACTTTTACTCTAAATAATGAACCCAATAATCACAACAAAAGATATTGAGCACCAAAAAAGCCCTAAAATAAACATTTTGACCAGAACGCAGCATCCTCAAAAAATTAATATTTGGGCTGGGATTTTTAATAATATGAGCCCATTTGAAATTCAAGGAAATTTATATTAAGAAACGTATTTAGATCTTTTAGTAACGAAGGTAGGGCCTGTGTTGGAAAAAGTTGCAACAGAAAATCAGATCTGGTTTCAACAAGACAGCTGTCCCGCATACTTTGGTTTATATGTTAGAAGGTTCTTAAACGATTCCTTTCCAAATCATTGGATTGGTAGAGGTGGTATTATAAATTGGCCACCAAGATCTCCCCATTTAGCACCTTGTGACTTTTTCTTGATGGGATACCTTAAAAGCAAAATTTACAGAAGACGCCACCCAAATATTAATTGTTTGGGAGAAGCAATAGTTAGTTAATGCGCTCTAATTACTGATAAGCAATTAGCAAATGTTAGAAGTTTTTGCAACATATTAGGGTATGTTTATCTCAAAACGAGTATTATTTGAATATTTATTATAATTAGTTTTCTTAAACTGTTTTTTTCTACATTTCTAATAAAAATCATTTGAAGCTTTGCTTATTTACGATTTTATTATAAAACTAATGTTAAAAAGCTATATTTATAAATTGCCTATAATCGACTTTGATAGTGAACACCTGGTACACAGAAAGATTTCAACACTTTACACCGATTAAATTTTCGAATTTTATTCTGTCGTTGTTAGGGTTTTATGTCGCTTCTGCTAATTTGTGAATTCGTTTTCACCTGGGTTAAACTGTTCAAGCAGATAGAATCTACGAATATACCAGCGCACCCCACCTATTGAACTAGCCCACAGAGGGGTTGTAATTCTCCTTAAGCAATAAGCGAGAGTACTGTGTAAAATGCGGTCGTGCAATATTATTGTTCTAGCATTGCTCCCGATGAGCAATCATTCTAAACGAATATGTAATTGTTTCTAGTGTTTAAAAATGTCTCGCTCAGCATGGCTGTTGTACTATTCTAACAAAGCTAATTAATAAAGTAAATGTACATACGTTAACCGAGCACACGTTGTTTTTATTCTACATACATGTCCAATCGAAGTGTTTCTTTTGCTAAAATAACTAGTGTTAATAAACTAAAACCTAAATCGATATCAGAAAGAGTACGACTTCCAATTCTATTTGTGAAGTAATAAACCCCTTCGTGTTCAGTCATTAAATAATAAAAATATATTTTATAGAAAAGGTATTATTGCATTTAACTTGAAACCAGCATAGTTAACTGTAAAATTACTGATCACTGTGAAATGATCCATAGTCAAGTTCTCTTGTTTATCTCAAAGGCATGTAGTGCCAATCACAAAATGTCGTAACTGCAAGAACAATTACAATGTACTCTTCTAGAATTACACCTGTAAAAAAATAGTATATACAACAAAGAATAGAAAGCATATAATCCTTCGCAGAGTTCTGCGACATCGACTAGCACTTCGGTCATGGACTTTGAACTCGGCAATAATACTAACTTTCTACTCCTGGTATAAAACAAACCAGTTTAATATCAATGTTCTTGTTGGAGTGGTATAAAATGTTGTAATACTATATACCTATACAACAGAAAATAAAAAAAACAAAATTTATTAAAGAAATAAAAACAATATGTATGACATGAAAAACTAAGTACAGTTTAAGTATAACGTCATATCTTTTAAGTAACATTAATTAAGGAAGTTCAAAATGTGTATAAAATTTTTTCTTATGGATTAGGTTTTGTTCATTCATGTATGTAATTCCAACGAACAAGTTTCAAGTATTCGATCGTTACATTTATTAGCCTGTTAAATACTTATTTTTTAGAATTACTCCAAGTATTTAGCAATAAGCCACATAATGTAAATACAACTTGGCACATTAAAAACTAAATAATAAGTTAATGCATCTAGAGAGTTAACATCAGTCTAATTTAATTGTCCTTTTTCTCATTTTGGACATCCACTGAATTTGCATCTTGATCGTTCTTAACAATAGCACCCTTTTGTTTGCTATTATATGCTTCTTGTGCAACTGCACGTAACTTACTTTCCATTCCAGGGCCTGTTTCTTTCACCATTTTACTAAAATAGCTATTTTCATTTTGTAAAAGTTCAAACGGAGGTCCATATTCAACGGCTTCACCAGCATCCATAACTAATACTTTATCAGAGTCCATAATTGTATTTAGTCTATGGGCAATTGTCAACACAGTGCAGTCATTGAAATTTCGTCTGATGGTTGCTTGGATTAACTGATCAGTTCTGTAAAATTTTATGAAAAATTAGATATCACGTTCTTTCATAAAATAAATATTAATTGTCATAATAATAAACACATCAAATTAATTCTATACTCGTGCATAAAACATTGAATAATATATTTTTGCAAACAATGTTCGCTAAGTAATTAAGTTCAGAAAATAAGACAAAGGTGCTTATATTCCTATTTAGCTTATTAATACTTCCTTAAATGGAAAGTGTTATTTTTGTATCTTTCAGACACAAAGACAGTAAACAAAAACTTATGTAATGTGCCCAGAATAGTGATACACAGTATGGAAATAACCTGAATACAAACAGTTGCAGTGTTTATTAGAGAAGAAGCCTATTTGATAGTGTAAGAAATTTTATGTGAGGGATACAGGAATTATCACCTGACTAGCTGATATCCGAAAAGCAGAGGTTCGAGCTTCTAATGAAGCAGACGCACACTTCATCACTACATTTGATCAGTGAAAATAAACTGTCAAACCTACACCTTAGACAAAAATTGTACATGTACTGCTATATATCGTTTCGGGTACGCTTCAGATAAATGTTACAGGTAAAAGTGACGTTACATTACAAGTTTCAATTTGCCTGGAAAGGGCGGGAACCCTGTAACAATTTCAAGGGTGTACCGGTAACTTAACTACAGTGATGTATGTGTGAGTTCCTATGGAAGAAAAAAATTAATAAACGTAATAAGAATAACCATGTGAAATGGCCGAAATACTAAAACTACTTTGCAAAGACCACTTACCTTGAAATGCTTTAGTGATTGTCAAAAAAATGGCGCCAAACCGTCTTGCATTAGCAATTCATTTGATATTTTCCCTACCTGGAAGATTGTTCTGTCAGATAGGTTTCCTTTGCTTTTGGTTGCCTACAATTTTTCATCTCATCCTTTACCTTTCTTTACAATAACTTAAAAACACTCATTAGCTTTTTGTCAAATTAAAGCAGTTTTTAAAATAAAGGGATGTCTCCTAAATCTAACTTCATCACTGGGATGACTGGGTATCCTTCCACAATTATCTATCTTTACCTATATTATAAATAAGTCAATAAAAATTAGACCTAAACTTAAACACTATTGACAGTAAATTCCAGATATATAAATACATGCACATTAACCTTAAAGAAAACAAACCTATGCAACATCTAACTGGCTAGGCAATCCTAAAAGAAATCCTTAAAGAAACATTCATCCACAATTACTACTACTCCACCATTGTTTCAGTTTCCAATAAGGATATCTATACGACATTCAAAATTCCATTTCTGGAAATGCACTAATAACACTACACAGAAAACCAACATTTTATTTCACCGTTCTAGTGTTCATTATAAATACTAAATTTTCATTCGTTAACTAATAATAGTCCCACAAATAATTATTTAATGGAATATTAATTTCCTATAAAATCACTACGAACATTTACAAAATACACTTACAATTCCATATTTACATATAAATCCTAAACAAAAAAAAAGCTCAAACTGTACTAAGTTAATTTCTAAAATGCTAATTATTCACAATTTTCTTAATCAATATGTTAGGTCTTCCCATTCCATCTATTTAAATTCCAACTTTTCCTGAAGAGTGAAATCGGTTTATCACCCTTTCATTGAATAATTTCATTATCTTATGCCCGATCGACCCAAATATAAATTCCACGATACACACATGCTTGAGCATTTTAGCCTACTTATCCAGCAAAGTTCAAAACAATTCGTTGCCGGCCACCCACGCCGAGGAGCCTACGGTCTGCAGGTCTACACACCTCCGGTGTCACAACTATCTTTCATATCATAACCTCAACTTTTTCAAACTTAGTCATTATATAACATTCTATCTTCTTCAAATTTCGTTCACACACTTTGTGCATCTAAACTATCGTAATTTCAAGGTCAGTTAATGTCATTCTGAATACTTATTACACTTTTACATTTAATATTGAAAGCTGCATCATCCACAATGCCTTAATTTTATGGCTGGTTTTATGAGTATATGGTGCATATGTTTCCAGGGTTCGGTTTCTTAAACCCGTGTGAATTTATACAAGATAACTTTAGTATGGTGGTTATTTCCCGATATCCATCTGTAATTGTTCGGAATCTAATATGAAGTGGTGTAAAGTACCGATATTTATTACTGTTTGTATTTAATGTATTAGGTGTTTTCCTATTTTAATGCTTCATTCTAATTTAATATCATATTGAAATAGAAACGTTCTTAAATGTGAACTACCAAAGCATTTAAATTTTACAGGCTGCTTTCGTACTAAAAGTTTATTAAACTAACTGAAATTAATCAATTTTTTTTCTACTTACTGTTTTCTGAAGTAACGTACTAGCGTTACATGGCTTTTATCAGTTTTTAGGTTAAGGCCACATGCTTGATAAGTTGAATTTCGCCATTATCCATTAACTCGTATAAACATTTGATAGTTTGGGTTTAATTGAAAACATTCATAACTCAAAGGCTCTTATAACTGGATTATTTTCAATATTACAACTTGTCAAGACTGTCTGGTCCATTATTGGCTATAACTGGATTTTTAGATGTTACAATTGCAACATAACTTCGTAAGAATTCAGAATAATTGTGTACCAGAACCGGTTATCTCGGATTTGCATTGAACTGCAAAATGATAATGAAACCCACATACACAGCATTGAAACTGTGCAACAGCGGCTCTTAAAGGTTTCGGCATTCACACCCCTGGTGTATATCCTCTAATTGGTATCTCCCACATCTCGCTTCTACAACAATTTAATTTCAATATCTCCTACGTAGAGAAAATATAGTTTACTAATTTTTTTGTATGTGATTTTTAAATATCAAATCAACTGCGAATATGTAACAAACCAGATACAGCTAAATAACTCTCTCTTCAGTATGCAATCCTGCATACTTCTTCCTAAAAATTGCAAGAACCAACAAGCTAAGTACTTGCGAGTGCATAGAAAGTGTAGAGCATACGAAAATGTTCACCAACTGATCGACCATGACAAACTACAGTCAGCAGTATTAAACAGTTAAATTTGTAATTATCATTTTATTGCATAGTTGTTACGTGCCAAAAATTTGGCACTAGACATTTTTAAATAAGTGCGGAAGTTTCGCGCCATAAATTTGAAAGACTTGTTGCGCGTATTTCCGTCACTTCAGAAGTGCGTTACGCGAGACTTCGCGCCGGCGTGTGGGAGAAAAAAAGTAGGGAGTTTCCGCAAGACGCTAGGATTTGGACTTTGCTTCTGAACGTCGACAAGAATGGTGTTGGGTCTGGTATCGTATCTTTATCTTTATTATGTAGATTCCTTTTTCTCGCTATCTTTGTTTATTGTTCCCTATAACCCGTTCCCGTCGTTACCTCTACATATAGGTAGAAGACCAACCAAATCTGGATACAACCTGGCCTAGCAGCAGTCCACGCCCTGAGAACCATCTTTAAATAATCCCGAAGGACGCCCTGAGAACCATCTTTAAATAATCCCGAAGGATGCCCTGAGATCCATCTTTAAATAATCCGGTAAGGAGCCACGAGCAACCCTGAAGAAAGCAATTCTGTGAGACGTTTGCATATTCACGTAAGTTCCCCGTGTGTGGGTTTTTTAATAATACACTTTAGAAATTTGCATATTTCGTCATTTACGTGTAATAATTTGCATAGTGTGTGACGTCATTGACAGATGGGCACGCTAATTTCCACATTATAAATTAGCGTTACCAACTGTCTTTTGTGTCGCATATACCTCGTTTACGGTAATATAAGATAGTCTATTATATTTGTCTGTCCTGGGTCTCTTTTATTTTGATTTTATTTTGTATTTTTCCGTACACTGTATATAACTATCCAAATATGGGTATTTTCTTATTGGATATGAATTTAAATAAATAAATAAAATAAAGAAATTTTGAAACACTAACATGAACTGATGTTTTAAAGACAGTGTGATAATCATAAACCAATGGAAGATTTTTCCAGGGAAGTAGTGAAGCTTTTAGCGAGAACTATAATTTTAGTAATAACTTCCCAATGAGAGAGTCATGTTATTTATGTCGCTACTAAGGGCCATGTAAAGTTTTAGCCCTTATTGTAGTTAAGTATTCCAGTAGTTAAGCCAGCACGAGACACTCAGGATAGGATTCTAGTATCCGGAACTGGACTAAAGGAACTCCTGGGTCTGGTGAGAATACGGGAGCGGTAAGCAGTGTCGAAAGCTTTCCACATTCTGGGAATGAGCTCTACAAACACTCGTCACAATATACTGTAAAAAACAAAATCAGTTAACACAATAGAAAAATCATAACGCGCTTAAAATAAAACAAAGGTATGGTGCAACAAAACAAATGAAGATCCTTTAATAGGCGACCCTCCAAATTTAAAGTAACACAATAACAGTACAGCAATTCCTAAAATACCTACAAACTAAACAGTAAAGTATTCAACTACAACACATACTAATTAACTCACAGTTTCTAATGGCTCGATGTAATATTACATATAGGTAATATGCTACACTGGTACATAACCAAGGTGGCTTAACACAAAACTAAATCAGTATTTAGTACAGCAAATTGTGTATTCAATTATTAACCTTAAAAAACTTAGATTTTCAAATAATTGTTGCTAAAGATTAACTCTACAACTTGCTGAAACAACCACACCACAGTGAAGGACTGGTTTAGGACTCAATTTCTTAAAACAAGTAAACAAGAATACACCAACTGTAGATATGATCATATCAAGTCACCCATTAAAAAACTGCTTTACAGGTAAACTATAGTGTGGCCTTGACAATATTTATTACATTTATAATGAATTGTTAGAGAAAGACTTTCAATTTCTTCAATTACCTAAAGTTAAACTACCAGCACGTACCATACGGGTACTCACATTATAAAGGGGCATAATTTAAATTTAGCTACTATAACTGAATGACACCAAGGAAAATAACAGGTACAGACAAGAAATATACTTGCAACTAACAGAATTTTGAAAAATAGAGCCCTACTTAACTTAAATTCCTAGGCGCTCCAGAAATAACATCATTCATGGGAGGTCTGGTCAGCAGTTTGCATTACTGGTATTCTGGTCCTGTTGTGACGATGGCAACAGTGGTCAATGAACAAAATGGTGTGTTAACACTTAGCCGCATTTATCACGAATGTAGATACATGCAAGAACTCTTACATGTTGTAAATCTCCTAAACACCGTCTTGTGTGATGTGAATCGCCCAATAGATTATCCCTATAGATCTCTACTAGATCAGATGGTATCTACAAATTAGTCACTAACCAATTCTGGAACAAAGCTTGAAACGACGTTAAAATGAGGTACATGGCTTCATGCACAATGTACATCTGCCGAAGACAAAGATTTTTATAATACATAACTCACTAACCCAAAACTAACAAGCAGAAATTTGTCATGAATCAAACGCTAAGTCGTAACTTAAGAAGCACAGATCATTGGAATTGTAGAACCATCTACTCTTGTTGATGTCTAGATAGTAATCTGGAGCACGGACAGAGTTGTATTTACTATATAAGCTACTAGCCTCGCTAGAAATTTTCTTAAAAAATCCGTGCTTCCCTCATGAATGAGCGTCAAGTTTAAATTAGAAATTTTGTATTGGTGGGTTGGGTTCACACAACCACTCAAAAATTTTATATTGCTAATCTACAAAAATCAGTAAGTTTCGCACACATATTTGTAATTATCGCAATGTGATTGTGCTCAGTTTGTACCGTGTAACTAAAACACATCGTGACATATAATTTTGTCTGAAGATGAATAATTCAAGTGTAGTGAACGAAAATTAAACTTGGTTATTTTATAAAGAGAAAAACCAATGATCAGTTTAGTTGTGTTTGCAGCTCATCAGACTGGCACATTTCTCTTTGCAAAATAACCAACAAAGCTCTTGAATTATAAGGGAATCATAGTGTATTAATAAATACAAAACATTTCCCATATGTTCTCTATATTCGACTAAGAACAACTATGGAAACTTCTTAATCTTCGATATTTTAGTGAAGATGGCAGTGCCTGACAAAATTTAATAATATTAAGTAGTCTATGACGACTAAGGTGAAAATAACAAATGACCTATTACCCACTATAACATTAACATACCTTCTAAGAAAGTACTACACCTAATGTTACTGGGGATCTCGGTCGACTTAATGGTGACATACAATTTTAGAGAAATGTGCCAGTCTGGCGAGTTACAAACACAGTGAAACCGGTCATAGGTTTTTCTCTTTGTAAAATAACCCACAAATTTAATTTTCATTCACTATACTTGAACTACTCACCTCCAGACAAAATTATGTCACCATTAAGCTGCAAATCTTCTAAGAAAGTACTACTCCTAATGTTACTGGGGATCTCAGTTGACTTAATGATGACATTAATTTTGCAAAGAGAAATGCGCCAGTCTGACAAGCTTACAAATACATTACATGTGATTTTCCAATGCTCCACCCGAAGGTACTACATTGGCCAGGAAGCGAGTTTTTTTTTTACCTGGAAAATTTTGAATTTTGCCGAACCCTTGCTGTTCCAAGCAAGGTAGGGATCTTTAACGTGCGTGACAACACTCACACGGGACCTCCATTTTACCTCTCATCCGAACGAGGGTGTATTTTTGAGAAAAATGCTCGCCTAACATTTTTCAAGCGGACCGTGTCGGGATTTGAACCCGGGACCTTGGGCGTAGTAGTCACACACATACCACTACGCCACGGAGCCGCCTAGCTTACAAATACAGCGAAACCGATCATTGGCTTTTCTCTTTGTAAAATAATCCGCAAATTTAATTTTCATTCACAATACTTTAACTACTTGCCTCCGGACAAAATTATGTCACCATTAAGCTAGAAGCGTATTAGCTCCTGTTGACCAACATCCCCAGTAACGTTAGGTGTAGTACTTTCTTAGAATGTCAACTAACGTTATAGTGGGTAATAGGTCATTTGTTGTCACAGACTAATTATTATTAAAATTTGTCTGGCAATATCGGAGATTTGAAGAAGTTTCCGATAGTTAGTTGTTTATATTCGAGTACAGAGTACGTGTGACAAATGTTTTGTATATATTAATACACTATGATTCCCTTATAATTCAAGATCTTTATTGGTTGTTTTGCAAAGAGAAATGCGCCAGTCTGACGAGCTGCAAATGACAAAACAGGTCATTGGATTTTCTCTTTGTTTGAAGTATACTTGAAATACCTCTTTGTAAGCACTATTCACAGTACTAAAACATGATGATTATTATAAGCAACTACAGGTGTTGGTTTTACAATATTCTCAAGTAATGTTGATTGTGTGAAAGAATTTATTGGGAAACAGTTAATTCGGCAAATGCCTGAGTGTTGGGGATCTTAGTGCCCGCAGGTTGCCTAACCCCCTTCACATACCACACAATATCGGTGAAATAGGATATATATTTAGAAAACAATAGAAGGGGTCCGAGCTGTATTTAGGCTCTAGGAAATAGGAAACAATGGCGATACACGTCTAACCAGTTCCAGGATTGAAGAACTAATGAGGATGATCTAGTTTTGCAATTAATAATCACTTTTAAACGGTTATCTCCAACTATTAGTGCTAAATAATGAATATAAACATTTTAAAATCTGTAATGAAAACATTGGAATCCCGATATTCGAATGACAGTAAGGTCTAATCATAATAGTATCAGAAATAAAACACAATAAAAGCAATCTAACATACTTCACATAAATATAGCTAAACTAAAAACTTACTCAAGGTCCACATTAGCTGTAGCTTCGTCCATAACCAAAATTTTATTGTTTTGAAGTATAGCTCTTGCAAGGCACACCAACTGCCTCTGTCCAGCACTAAAATTGGATCCACCTTCGGTTACTTCCTGATTTAAGTGAGCAACATGTTCTTTAAGTTCTACATCTTCTAAAGCTTTCCACAATTCCTTATCTTCTGATTTTTCTATTGGATCTAAATTATATCGAATAGAAGCTGTAAATAAAACAGGCTCTTGTGGAATAATTGAAATTTTGGTTCGTAAATCATGCAAGCCTATTTCCTTACTATCCGTATTGTCAATAATTATAGAGCCTTCAATTGGTGCTAATCTGAATAATGCTGCGATAAGAGATGATTTACCAGCACCCGTTCGCCCCACTATTCCCACCTACAACAACAAAATTGTATTGCCAGATGCAATACTTCTAATTAAATGGCTTATAATTGTACAGTTCATGGATAACACCATATATATAAAGATGAAATAATAACTTCGACTTTTATGCAAAGCCCAAATGATCATTTCAAATCGATTTGAAATGATCATTTGGGCTTTGTATAAAACTCTAAGTTATTATTTCATCTTATTAATTGCAATACGTTAGTACGTTAGTATTTATCAACTTAACTTGTGTAAAAACTACCTAATATATATATATATATATATATATATATATATATATATATCGTAGTGGTTTTAAAGGGCTAAATCTACATATAAACAAGGTAATTTGAAACACCCTGTATAGAGGAAACAACCAGAATTTACGAGCTAAATTTATTTCATTTAGTTCATTTTAAAGTAACAAGTATTACCATAATTTTACAATTAGTGATTAAAATTTAAGTAGGTTCGTAAAGAAAATAAATTGTAGAAGCCAATGCAAATTAATTAATTAACTTAATTGAGTTTAATTCAAAGGGTAATTACATATAATACACATAAAAGCATGAAAAATCGATAATACCAAGGTAAAACGCTTTATAACACATAAACAGCTGTTGAATATAAAATACCTTAAAAGGACAACTCTTAGAAATGTTGTGTTAAAACGTCGGTTAATTGAACACCTGCATGTTTTCGAAATGTCAGGTTCCCCTTATTTTTATAGATAACAAGCAAGTTTCAAAGAATATTGGTTAAACGACAGTCACAAAGCACGTATACCAGTCCACATGGAGTAAAAAGAACGCGGACAATAATATCGATTCTCTACCACTCAAACAAGGTTAAAAGGAAACATAATATGCATAAGAAAGGGACAGCGTTAATATAGGCGGGTTTTAAGACGTCGATGGATATACTATTGGTCGATATAGTTAGTTCTAGAACAGACAAACACGAGAATATTTGAAGTCGGGTTTATTGGAAAATATCGTAACGACGGCCTAAATTTCGGAGATTTCTAAAACGGTTGAAACAAAATTTGAGGAAGTGTTATTTTAAATTAGATTTTCACGAAGAGTGGCCTAGAGGTGGCATTCGGAATCATATAAATACTCGAAGAGAATTAGCATCGCTTTCTCTATTAACTTCGATCTCTTAGTATTTTCACCGCTTCAGAATACGAGTTTGTAAGTATACATATTTTTGAATTAAATAGTACAGTGTTGGCCTCATAAATTGATATGCGAATAGTGTCGAGTCTAAATTTTAATTTGAGGTGCAACATTTATCTTAAACAAGCTCGTGAAGTGACATGAGTAACGTAAATTTAAATTAAATTAAACTAAAGTACGCAATTATGAAAGAAGTGTAATTAATTTGAATTTGGATGCACCGTGAAGGCAGAGCAATGCAGCACAACTTAAATGGTGTTCATCTACAAATACCTAGAGGTGGCCAGCAGAGCAGAACGAAACTACTTTACACATCGTCAACGGAGTAGGGATCTTCAAGAAATTCCAGGTAACGCTTTAAAATTGTTGTTGTTATAAACTATGAAACTATGAAAATTGTGTGGCGTATATTACTCATATTTAGACCAGGGTAGAAAATCAAATAATCACATCAAATAATTTTAATCACCGTGTAGAAGCTTTGGGAAAAGGTACGCTTCATTAAAACCATGAAGCATAAATAAATTCGGTCGTTTCAGTAAAAATAAGAGATTTAAATCATGTACAAGACGCTTTATATCAAAAGAAACAGTATTAAAAAGCTCTGCGTGTAATTTAATTATTCCTAAAAAAAGAAACAAATGGAAATTACGTGCAAAATTTATATTAATTAACCCTATTTTAAGTAACCGGTATTAAACAAAGTGTACACATAATAATTAACATTTAATTTGTATTCGCTAAAATGAAAGGATAGAAGTCAATTTTAGTTGGAGTTAATTAAACCATTATTAATAATAAGCATAAAAGTCTGTGAAAATCCAAGATTATAATACCAGAAAATAAAGCTCTGAGAATTAATATTATGTTTGAACACCTGCGTAGTTTAAATGTCATGTACGGCGAAAATTTTGTAGATAACAAATGGTTTCAAAGAATCTTGGAGAAACCGTGGCTTAATATTCACGAGAAGGTGCGATACGGGGTTATTTAATCCAGATAGTCCACATGGACTGAAAATAATCGATAATAAAGAATATCAATTTGCACCAATACGAACAGGTTAGAAAAGGAAAGAGAAAATGCGTCAATCAAAGACACATATAGTAAAAGGCGGGATTTGAGCAACGTCACGAGGGTCACGATTGGTTGAAAATAAGATGCAAATATCAGAGGTAGAAACAACAATTTCTGTACAAAATTAATTAATTGTTCTCGGACATGTTTGCGTGCCGTGTGAGAATTTCTGAGATTTTCAACTGGCGAGTGCAAAATTCGTAAAAACCGACGCGCGAGCTACGGAATGGGAACATAGAATGACGAAATTCTAGAAACTGGCCGTTTTGGGGAACAGACCGACAGACAGGCTAACCGCTATATATACCGAGGTGAATATAAACAAGCTCTCTTAGATCTTCGACTTGATTGAACGCGTTAAACAGTGCTTTTTAGTTTTCCGGCTTTAATATTAAATAATTTAAACAGTTTGCTCGAATATTATGTGATTTAAAACAGTTTGTTATTTACGTGCTAACATGAATGTACTTTAGTGCACTTAGATACAAGGTAATAAAATTTAGGATCACTGTACCAATTGGTAAAAATTTACAACGACAAATATATACACAAAAGTAGGCAGTTTTGGCGTATATTGGTGAAAGAAGTATGAATTTCTTTGTTATTTTCCGGGGGTATTAATAATTAAATGGTGCATAAACGTGTCTGGATCCACAAGACTAGGGTCAGATATACACAGATTAGTTCCGGAAAAGCCCTGAAACAACTTTAAATAAATGGTGATGGAGAAAATTTTAAAGCGTTGAGAATCAGAAGCCGTAAATATAACCCAGTTGGAATGGTGTGATTAACAAAAGGGACGATGTATATTGAAGCTACGAGTGCAAGTAACCTTCAGGTAAATTATACTATTTTGTTTGAACTTTGAGATTTTTGTGTGTGTTGAATAACTTTATAATTGATTTACTCAAAATGGACAGTAGTGAAATGGTACTAACAATAATATTTTAATTTTAAGGTGAAATTTGCTTGTTTAAGTAGAAAGGGGTATTTAGTATTGATGTTCTGGATTATGATGAAAATTTAGGGTATGTCTTTGAGCTCAATTAGACGAACCTGGTTAATTAACGTAAAGGGGTGGTAGATGCTCCCTTTGTACTCTGCATATATTGTTATAGTAATTAGTAGGCATCCTACAAGGACTTTAATTCTGGATGCACATTAAAATGATAATAAATTTGATTTTGAAATTTTCTGAGATTAAAATTTATGCTGAATATTAATTTTGAAATTTTAATGTATTGTGAATATTGATGTAAATAGAGTTGACGTTGATGTTTGTGGTAGGAATGTGTTTGTTTTTTATGTATGAGGATGAAAGCTATCTAGAGGAGCAGCCGAGGCGATTAACAGAAGAAAGTCAATGGACCAACACAGTTAAGGTAATGAATAGCTTTTTGTAGGATTCACAGCATTCTTGACATCCTATTCGTAGGGGCTCGATTCGAAAAGCGGAGTACCCGGATTTTGATGGTATCACAGCATTCTTTGACGCCCAATTCGTGAGGCTCGAACTTGATACAGGGAAACACAGCAATATATATATATACTGGGTGCTTCATAAAAATGTATACACACTTTGAACTTCCATAGAAAATTTATTTACCGTTCTACAAAGTTAAATTTCAGGAAAATAGAAAGCTGAAAGTCCAATGTAAATGAAACATAAATAACAAATGTTAATACTGTTCAAATTGGTGACCTGCAGCATCAATACAATTCTGAGTACGAGTCACCACAGATTCTGTACATCGTATCAAAACGTCCAATGAGATTTCTCTACACACTGCTTGAATCTCATTCCAAAGAATGTCTAGGTTACGTGGTTTACGTTTGTACACCTCATCTTTTACTGTGCCCCACAAGAAGAAATCCAGTGGTGTAAGGTCTGGAGAGCGTGCTGGAAACTCGATTGGCCCCTGCGTCCTATCCACTGGTCCGACAAATTTTGATCCAGGTAAGCTCAGACGTCCCTGTGATAGTGCGCGGAGCACCATCTTGTTGAAAATAAAATCATCATTACCGTATAATGCACGAATGGCAGGAAATATGGAATCAGCAAGCATTGTTAGGTAATTAATACCAGTTACAGTGCCTTCAAATCGAAAAGGTCCAATGAGTCCCTTGAAGACAAACCGCACCACACATTTACACCAGGCAAATTTACAGCTTTTCAATTGTAATGTGAGGATTTTCTTCACACCAGTAAACACAATTGTGCCTATTGACAGTTCCATTAAGTTTGAATTGGGCTTCATCCGACCAAATGATGCTACCCATAAATCCCGGTTCACGATCACCATCTCCTGAATCCATTCACAAAATTGCAACCTTCGATCTGGATCGTCGTCATTTAGCTGTTGCACCAGCCTTGGAATGTAAACACGATACTTGCCTCTCTTCAGAATGCGTAGCACGCTGCTAGCACTTACATCACTTTCACGTGCCCTTGCCTTGAAGATTTGTTAGAGAGCGTTGAAACAGTTCCAAGACTGTCGTTGATGACTCATCACTTGTAGCTGTTCGAGGCCGACCTGAATGACCTTTATGCACATCACACACTGTTCCATGAACTTCGAATTTGTCTCGTATGCGTGTAATTGTTAATCTTGAAGGTGGTTCTGTATCATACTCCCTTCTCCACTGTCTTTGAACTTCATTTACATTCTCAAACTTCCAGTACCACTTAATAACCTGCTTTCGTTCTTCCAAACTCAAACGTACGTCCGCCATGTTGATATTACAAATTCCAACTGATAATATAACATAGAGGGACGATTATGCTGGCACCTGGCGAAGAAATATAACATTAGCCTTGTAGTGCGGGAAAACTACAATAGTTTAAAGTGTGTATACATTTTTTTGAAGCACCCAGTATATATATCGTAGTGGTTTTAAAGGGCTAAATCTACATATAAACAAGGTAATTTGAAACACCCTGTATAGAGGAAACAACCAGAATTTACGTGCGAAATTTATTTCATTTAGTTCATTTTAAAGTAACAAGTATTACCATAATTTTACAATTAGTGATTAAAATTTAAGTAGGTTCGTAAAGAAAATAAATTGTAGAAGCCAATGCAAATTAATTAATTAACTTAATTGAGTTTAATTCAAAGGGTAATTACATATAATACGCATAAAAGCATGAAAAATCGATAATACCAAGGTAAAACGCTTTGCTAACACATAAACAGCTGTTGAATATAAAATACCTTAAAAGGACAACTCTTAGAAATGTTGTGTTAAAACGTCGGTTAATTGAACACCTGCATGTTTTCGAAATGTCAGGTTCCCCTTATTTTTATAGATAACAAGCAAGTTTCAAAGAATATTGGTTAAACGACAGTCACAAAGCACGTATACCAGTCCACATGGAGTAAAAAGAAAGCGGACAATAATATCGATTCTCTACCACTCAAACAAGGTTAAAAGGAAACATAATATGCATAAGAAAGGGACAGCGTTAATATAGGCGGGGTTTTTAAGACGTCGATGGATATACTATTGGTCGATATAGTTAGTTCTAGAACAGACAAACACGAGAATATTTGAAGTCGGGTTTATTGGAAAATATCGTAACGACGCGCTAAATTTCGGAGATTTCTAAAACGGTTGAAACAAAATTTGAGGAAGTGTTATTTTAAATTAGATTTTTCACGGGAAGAGTGGCCTAGAGGTGGCATTCGGAATCATATAAATACTCGAAGAGAATTAGCATCGCTTTCTCTATTAACTTCGATCTCTTAGTATTTTCACCGCTTCAGAATACGAGTTTGTAAGTATACATATTTTTGAATTAAATAGTACAGTGTTGGCCTCATAATTGATATGCGAATAGTGTCGAGTCTAAATTTTAATTTGAGGTGCAACATTTATCTTAAACAAGCTCGTGAAGTGACATGAGTAACGTAAATTTAAATTAAATTAAACTAAAGTACGCAATTATGAAAGAAGTGTAATTAATTTGAATTTGGATGCACCGTGAAGGCAGAGCAATGCAGCACAACTTAAATGGTGTTCATCTACAAATACCTAGAGGTGGCCAGCAGAGCAGAACGAAACTACTTTACACATCGTCAACGGAGTAGGGATCTTCAAGAAATTCCAGGTAACGCATTTAAGAATTGTTGTTGTTATATAACTATGAGGAAATTGTGCTGGCGTGTAGAGTTGAATTTAATGAAGAGTATTAGTGCATTATTATTGATCTGTATTGACTAAATAGATATGTAAGTAACATAACTTTAATTAATGGTATTTGCAAATTAGAAATCTAAAGGTGTATAATTTAATTAGGGCATTATTAAACAGTTATCATCAGACGAATTTAAAATTTATTATTAAAGTTACGAGTACATGAAGAGTTTGTATTTTTTTTGATTTGTTGCTAAGAGTATGCAAGTACAAAAGCATACATGTATTCATAATTAACTGGGTTCATCATGAGACAATACTTACCATACTCCAGGAGTATGACTAATAATTAAGAATTAAATTTTTATAAATAAAGAAATGGAAATAAGGTATTATTCAGGTGCCCATTATACTCCGTGAAATATATGTACAACTGTGTTATGATATTTTAAATTAGAAATCCAAGGACAGTACAAATATAGCGATTTCATTGAGGATGTAACTTGATCTCTAGAAATGTCGGATAATCTTGAGTTTTATTTGTAAATAGTGGTAAATAAATACTGTAATGATGGTTGTATTATATTATGTGGTTTTATTGAGAGTGTGCGTGAACGATACCAGAGTATATATTTAGATGAATCTAGGTAATCCAAGAGGGGCCCAACTAAGCTAGACTTTCGGGCCATTTACTCGAAGAAGTAATTACATGGTTGATGTTTTAAGATTAGTGAATCTGGGTAAGAGATTAGATATTATTGAGTTAAAATTTTTCTGTGTTAAATTGATGATCTGATTTTATGTTGAAAATGAATAAAATTATATGAATATTTGTGTTTTTGAGAACATGTACTGAGTCAAGATTGCTGAATTAGTATCCACGAGGGCCAATAATACTGAGGTATACTATATATAATATATAGTATGATATAGAGAATGGTAAATAATACTTATTTCTAAATTTTCATGTATACCACTGACACGATAAATTAAAAATGATTCAGTAATCTACAGGCAACAGCTGCTAACATGACACACACTACTACACACACATCACGACAAAATGCTATTTAAAATTTAAATAAAATATAAAATAACAGATGGAGCTTTCAGTCAAAATTTAAACACACACTGTCAAATGTTTAAAACTATTACCTAACTATCCAACAAGTTTATATACTTTAATGTTTGTATTGCTAAACAAAATGTATTTTTTTAATTTATATAACATGTAAAGCCTACAGGCTTTCAGTAAGTAAACACTGTCATACAACTTTACTAATTTTCACAAGTATTATTATTTCTGTATATTTTAGTATCTTTGAACAAAGGATTGAATTATATCCGAAAGCTTAGATTTACTAATAAAGAGTACTTGATTATTTTAAGAAGACCTGTAAACCTACAAAAAGAAAAATACCATTTTATATTTGAAATTAAGGTCGTTATCTTTATAACAGAAGTTTATATATATATATATATATATATATATATATATATATATACTATATACTTCTACATAAGATAATAATGACCTTCTATTTCTAATATTTGAATTCAAGTGTTGCAGGTTATAGAGTCAGCTGGTGTATATGAAAAACTTTTTTATAGCCTAAATTTTCGCTTTTATTTTTAAAGCTTGATCACAGGCATAAATCGTGGTTACAAAATATTAGCTTTCATTACAATTATGTTTTCTAAAGATAATATTCTTATAAAATTTAAGATAAACAAATTAATATTGTAGATATAAAATTGAAGCAAAATGTTGACTTGTTTCTGTTAAGTCAACATTTTGCTTCAATTTTATATCTACAATATTAATCTGTTTATCTTAAATTTTATAAAGATATTATCTTTAGAAAACATAATTGTAATGAAAGCTAATATTTTGTAACCTCGATTTATGCCTGTGATCAAGCTTTAAAAATAAAAGCGAAAATTTAGGCTATAAAAAAGAGTTTTCTTCAAAACACCAGCTGACCTATAACCTGCAACATTGAACAAATCTTATATATATATTTTTGCAAAAATTCATGCATTTAGCACACCTAACAACCCAAAAAGGTGTAACGTATTTGTTATGACCATCTATGAATTATCGACTTAATTTCGAATTTACTTCTGTATTTGACTAGTCTAGTACTAGTAATTACTTACCTGATGGCGTTTTTGCTTTACTCTTGCCATCTTATAGAAGTTCTTTCGAAGTTATTTCTGCTTATTGTTTTTGGTTGTTTCATAAGGGTTATAAACCACTTCATCCTGATGAGATCCAGTGAGATCGAAACTAGTTGATGAATGTTTATTCCCTTTATGAAACAAACAAATTCTTTCATTTATGGCTATGCAAATTACTAGCTTGCTTTGTATAATTAATAACTTTCTTTCGATTTTTCTTAAAGATTGTGATTATTTATACATCGTATATACTTGTTTTATTTATTAAAATTGCTATAAGCAATAATTTTTCATTTATATATATATATATGGTACTTGTACACGATTTAGATTTGTAAATTTTCCAATTATAGCCATCGGCCTCGGTAGCGTAATTGGATAACGCACAGTTCCGGCAAAACTGAGATGCAGGTTCAAATCCTGTCCAAGGCCTTATATTTTCCTTCTTTCAATTACTAGCTCGATTTGAAATGATCATTTGGGCTTTACTTAAAAAGTCTAAGTTATTATTTCATCTTATTAATTTCAATACGTAAGTATTTATCAACTTACCTTGTGTAAAAAACTAATTATAATATTTATATATTAATATTGGCTTATAGCCGTGATTTTGAGCGGTGCTTCCTGTCTATAGCTGACATAAGTCAGAAACTTGACAATTTCAGATATGATTGACAAAATGCTAAACGTAATTGAAAGTTAGGTTTATATATGGTACTTGTACACGATTTAGATTTGTAAATTTTCCAATTATAGCCATGGCCTCGGTAGCGTAATTGGATAACGCACAGTTCCGGCAAAACTGAGATGCAGGTTCAAATCCTGTCCAAGGCCTTATATTTTCCTTCTTTCAATTACTAGCTCGATTTGAAATGATCATTTGGGCTTTACTTAAAAAGTCTAAGTTATTATTTCATCTTATTAATTTCAATACGTAAGTATTTATCAACTTACCTTGTGTAAAAAACTAATTATAATATTTATATATATATATATATATATATATATATATATTATTGTGTGAGTTATATGTAAAGAGGAATAGATAAGTCAAGAAAGTAATTTTGTAAAGACCTTGTATATAGAAAACAGGAATACATTATTTACGCTTCAAATTAATTAGTTTGGACCTTAAAACACACGGATAATAGCATACATTTGTATTAATAAATCGTAATTTTAAAGTTGCATAGTGTGAAAGCTTGGTAGGGCATAAAAACTCTAGGAGAATGCGAGGACAATTAGCTTTAATATTCTAAGGTTATAAATAGAGCACATCAAATAATAGGAAAAAGCGTTTGGGTACAGAGTATATAACATCGATAATGTAAACGCATATGTTCATTTAACTAACAAAGCGTTCGTTAAAAACAAATTATAGGACGTCTACAAGTTAAACAACTTTGGAAAATGCAATTTCAAACTGGCAAACAGTTCATAGAAAAGACGTACAGACAAATAAACAATTCAAGAAATCATAATGTACGTTGAAACATAATTCTTTAGAAATTTGAGCTAACGACCAAAGCAAAGGTTGGGAAACAGCAGGTGGTTTGAAGACAAAGTGGAGACGGAATATAAATAGCATAGAGTTAAAAAAAGATGAAAAATAACAGACATTGTATAAAACAGCCATTTAGAACAAGCGATAAAACAGCCATTTAACACGCGATAAAACAGCCATTTAAAGCACGGGTAATTTGTAGAGGCTAAGGACAATATCAATTTTAAGTTGCTATAGTGGGATTTTAACAAAGACAGTAAATATTAGTTAGACGAGGATAACATATTTGGATGCTAGACTTACAATGGGAGAAATCTTTTGATTTGGCTGATTGCGAGTGGAGTGAGAGACGTTTCTAGGAGTATTGCGACCGTTGTGGGTGCTAAAGCGACGTGGAATGAGAAATTTCTGAGTTTTAAATGATCGTTGTGTTTGGAATTTTCAGAATCAGTGAAGGTAGAGGTGAATTTCAATAAAAGCAGGGTACAGGAGGTAGGCTGAAACACATAAATACACTAGGAGACGTAGGGGGCTCTCTTATTTCTTCGGTTCGCTTTAGACCTACGGTGTAACATCTAACTTTAAAATTTGTAAATCTGTGATAGTGCAGTCCGTTTGATTTAAATTACAAGTGTTTGAAAGCACGAGTAGGTGCTATGTCATAAGCGGGGCTGTAAATAAATACAAATAACGAACAAAAGATGTTATTAAGGTAAGCAAGACTAGTTATTTTACGGAATGAGGGTGCTGGTTGTATGGAAGATTCAGAAGCTGACTAACATATTTGGACAATTACATGGGTAGCTGTATCGAAGGCGTATGCTTAGAATTGGATGAACAAATGGAAATGAGTTTGATGTACATGTACCAGAGGAAAGTTTGATGGAAGCAAACAACGAGGATTTGGTGGACGACAATATCTTCAGAGGGGATGGTGCAAGAGCATACACCAGGTAAAGAAATTTGTTTTCTTTTGTTATTGCTTGAACATTTTGTGCTGGTATTTTGTGTTAAAGTGATTTGACATATTTGGTGAATATTTTATGAACATAAAATCTAATTTGAAGGTTATATGAAAAGTGACAATTTGAATTTATTATTTGAAGATATAAATACATGACGTAAAATTTTGATGTAAAGAGTAAACGGATCTTTAGAATAGTTTGAAGCAAAATGCAACTTATTTATGCATTCAGAGTAACAGGGTTTATACTGAGCTCACCATAGACCAGGGTAAATTTCACTTTAGGGTTTCAAGGTAGGCCCATCTACTTATACTGTATATAAAGAAGTGTTGAAATAAATTAAATTCATTAAATTTCAAAGGATTTAATGGTTGATATTTTGAAAATTCATGAAGATGTTTATATCCAATTTTGTAAATATTGAGCTGGTGTGATGTAATTTTTTGATTTGTATGAATAAAAAGGTTGTATGTTTCGTTGAATTATTTGATTGGTAATTTTTATTGATAGTTTAAGAGATAGAGAGGAAGCATAGGATGGATAAGTATCTCTGAAGAAGCTGGAAGCAGAGCTAGCCGTAGTATGCTGATTTAGGGGAGCTTTTCCAGAGATATTGGAATTTTATATTTTTTTAGGAAAATTTTACGACAGCCCAATTTGTGGGGCACAATTTTAGAGCTTAACCACAGCATTTTTATGGCTCCACGGCAATAAATATATATATATATATATATATATATATATATATATTATTATTTTAATCGACATTATTTTTGGTAATTATTTACAATTTAAAACTTTTCATTAAAAAAAATTTTAAACGCATAAAATACTAAAATATTAAAAACTTAAAAAGGGAGGATTTTGTACTTCTTAACCAATTATAGTCCCTCAGTTTTAAGTTTTTAATATTTTATGTTGTTTAATTGTAATTCTAAATTCATAAAGCAAACAAAAAAACTCAAAAGTAACCATTCGATATTGATAATTTTTATAACCTATAATAAATTATGATTACTTAATTTTGAGTATTTTTTAATCTATTTCACAGTGCAGTTACTTTAGTTATTAAAACATAAGTCATATATATTAATGTCAATGCCAAAGAGCAAGTTTTAAAAATTTAAATTCTTTAATAATTAGTTGTCAAAGAACATGTAATTTTAAACCATTTAAAAATGCACATCGAAAAGTAATTGATAATAAAAGTCTGATAATTGGTCAGTACATTAATTTTCACTTTAATAAAACGCACGAATGTAGAAGGCTCAATTAACAATATAATATTTCCAAGCATAATGCAGTGACACATACATAGAAAAGCAATAATTCGGTGTTGCATTAGTTATATTAAATAAATCAGTTGGAATTTACATATGCCAAATTCTAGGATACACTGTGATACATGCATGTTCCAACTACAGATCATCACCAATGTTCACCAATAACAGAACGGCCACACTCATAAAAGCAAACAAACTCTTAAATGTCACTAATGCTAGAACACCAGTCAAGACCAATATTTGAAAATCTATAAACAAAATCATTTCAAAAAATCCTCGCAGAAACAATTGACAATGTGCCGCTTCTTGTGGAATCTAATATATGCAATTTGAGAAGCTAAATTGTCATACATAATTTGACTAAATTCTTATGAAGATACGAAGTAATTCAATTTAAATAAAAAAGGAAATAGAAAAGATTATACTTTGAAGTGTTATTACAAATAATTCCCTATTGCCAAATTCAAACAAAACAGCAAACTGCAGACATCAAAGTCAATGTTAAGACTGTACAGAGCCAGTCATGAAGAATAAGATACAGCATTTTTAAATAAATGAGAATATAAAACAATTCCATTCTGTAAATATGATTTTCAGGGTCCCATCTGAATAGTTTAAAAGTTATTTGACACAATAAATTAATATCCACACAGAGTGATTCTATCTATTACAATTTATTATACTAACCTTTGAGCCGGCCTCTATTTCTATATTTATATGATTAAGAACAGGGGTTCACGGAAAGGTACTGCAATGTTAGATTTTAAATATAATTCTACCCCTTTGTGGCCAATCTCTAGAAGGTTTCTTGGTCGGACTGCTTTCAAATGGTCCTTCTTTTCTAAACGAGTGTACTGCATTATCGTTCGACACTGGTCATTTGATTTGCAACTTCAGCAGTTTGTCGCATACCAAATTGCAACATTCCTGTTAATATTAATGAGTGCGATATTACAAGACCAACACTTGCACTCAAAGTAGTGCCTAAAATTGCAATTCATAAATACAATATCAAAATTAAACAGCAAAATTACCATTGTCAAAATTAAAAATTGGTAGGTTAAAACTACCAAAAATAATACTAATCATATCTAAATAAAATCCAAATGCTTCACTGGTTGCCAAGTACAAAAACCATGATGAAGTGTGTTGATCTTGTAGTATATCAAATTCCTTTGCCACCATCGTTTGTGCATTTGCTGATCTAATTGTAACTAACCCATCAAATGTTGCTGATACGTGTGAAAACACTGGAGCCTTTGCTGTAAATAATAAATTAATTGTGTCAAAATGAATGTAGTATTGTATTAGTTACTTGTGCCCTCAAGACGCTTTATATCCTGAGCACTTCGAAGTTATTTCTGCTTATTGTTTTTGGTTGTTTCATAAGGGTTATAAACCACTTCATCCTGATGAGATCCAGTGAGATCGAAACTAGTTGATGAATGTTTATTCCTTTATGAAACAAACAAATTCTTTCATTTATGGCTATGCAAATTACTAGCTTGCTTTGTATAATTAATAACTTTCTTTCGATTTTTCTTAAAGATTGTGATTATTTATACATCGATATACTTGTTTTATTTATTAAAATTGCTATAAGCAATAATTTTCATTTATATATATATATATGGTACTTGTACACGATTTAGATTTGTAAATTTTCCAATTATAGCCATCGGCCTCGGTAGCGTAATTGGATAACGCACAGTTCCGGCAAAACTGAGATGCAGGTTCAAATCCTGTCCAAGGCCTTATATTTTCCTTCTTTCAATTACTAGCTCGATTTGAAATGATCATTTGGGCTTTACTTAAAAGTCTAAGTTATTATTTCATCTTATTAATTTCAATACGTAAGTATTTATCAACTTACCTTGTGTAAAAAACTAATTATAATATTTATATATTAATATTGGCTTATAGCCGTGATTTTGAGCGGTGCTTCCTGTCTATAGCTGACATAAGTCAGAAACTTGACAATTTCAGATATGATTGACAAAAATGCTAAACGTAATTGAAAGTTAGGTTTATATATGGTACTTGTACACGATTTAGATTTGTAAATTTTCCAATTATAGCCATGGCCTCGGTAGCGTAATTGGATAACGCACAGTTCCGGCAAAACTGAGATGCAGGTTCAAATCCTGTCCAAGGCCTTATATTTTCCTTCTTTCAATTACTAGCTCGATTTGAAATGATCATTTGGGCTTTACTTAAAAGTCTAAGTTATTATTTCATCTTATTAATTTCAATACGTAAGTATTTATCAACTTACCTTGTGTAAAAAACTAATTATAATATTTATATATATATATATATATATATATATATATATATTATTGTGTAAGTTATATGTAAAGAGGAATAGATAAGTCAAGAAAGTAATTTTGTAAAGACCTTGTATATAGAAAACAGGAATACATTATTTACGCTTCAAATTAATTAGTTTGGACCTTAAAACACACGGATAATAGCATACATTTGTATTAATAAATCGTAATTTTAAAGTTGCATAGTGTGAAAGCTTGGTAGGGCATAAAACTCTAGGAGAATGCGAGGACAATTAGCTTTAATATTCTAAGGTTATAAATAGAGCACATCAAATAATAGGGAAAGCGTTTGGGTACAGAGTATATAACATCGATAATGTAAACGCATATGTTCATTTAACTAACAAAGCGTTCGTTAAAACAAATTATAGGACGTCTACAAGTTAAACAACTTTGAAAATGCAATTTCAAACTGGCAAACAGTTCATAGAAAAGACGTACAGACAAATAAACAATTCAAGAAATCATAATGTACGTTGAAACATAATTCTTTAGAAATTTGAGCTAACGACCAAAGCAAAGGTTGGGAAACAGCAGGTGGTTTGAAGACAAAGTGGAGACGGAATATAAATAGCATAGAGTTAAAAAAAGATGAAAAATAACAGACATTGTATAAAACAGCCATTTAGAACAAGCGATAAAACAGCCATTTAACACGCGATAAAACAGCCATTTAAAGCACGCGGTAATTTGTAGAGGCTAAGGACAATATCAATTTTAAGTTGCTATAGTGGGATTTTAACAAAGACAGTAAATATTAGTTAGACGAGGATAACATATTTGGATGCTAGACTTACAATGGGAGAAATCTTTTTGATTTGGCTGATTGCGAGTGGAGTGAGAGACGTTTCTAGGAGTATTGCGACCGTTGTGGGTGCTAAAGCGACGTGGAATGAGAAATTTCTGAGTTTTAAATGATCGTTGTGTTTGGAATTTCCAGAATCAGTGAAGGTAGAGGTGAATTTCAATAAAAGCAGGGTACAGGAGGTAGGCTGAAACACATAAATACACTAGGAGACGTAGTGGGGCTCTCTTATTTCTTCGGTTCGCTTTAGACCTACACGGTGTAACATCTAACTTTAAAATTTGTAAATCTGTGATAGTGCAGTCCGTTTGATTTAAATTACAAGTGTTTGAAAGCACGAGTAGGTGCTATGTCATAAGCGGGGCTGTAAATAAATACAAATAACGAACAAAAGATGTTATTAAGGTAAGCAAGACTAGTTATTTTACGGAATGAGGGTGCTGGTTGTATGGAAGATTCAGAAGCTGACTAACATATTTGGACAATTACATGGGTAGCTGTATCGAAGGCGTATGCTTAGAATTGGATGAACAAATGGAAATGAGTTTGATGTACATGTACCAGAGGAAAGTTTGATGGAACGCAACAACGAGGATTTGGTGGACGACAATATCTTCAGAGGGGATGGTGCAAGAGCATACACCAGGTAAAGAAATTTGTTTTCTTTTGTTATTGCTTGAACATTTTGTGCTGGTATTTTGTGTTAAAGTGATTTGACATATTTGGTGAATATTTTATGAACATAAAATCTAATTTGAAGGTTATATGAAAAGTGACAATTTGAATTTATTATTTGAAGATATAAATACATGACGTAAAATTTTGATGTAAAGAGTAAACGGATCTTTAGAATAGTTTGAAGCAAAATGCAACTTATTTATGCATTCAGAGTAACAGGGTTTATACTGAGCTCACCATAGACCAGGGTAAATTTCACTTTAGGGTTTCAAGGTAGGCCCATCTACTTATACTGTATATAAAGAAGTGTTGAAATAAATTAAATTCATTAAATTTCAAAGGATTTAATGGTTGATATTTTGAAAATTCATGAAGATGTTTATATCCAATTTTGTAAATATTGAGCTGGTGTGATGTAATTTTTTGATTTGTATGAATAAAAAGGTTGTATGTTTCGTTGAATTATTTGATTGGTAATTTTTATTGATAGTTTAAGAGATAGAGAGGAAGCATAGGATGGATAAGTATCTCTGAAGAAGCTGGAAGCAGAGCTAGCCGTAGTATGCTGATTTAGGGGAGCTTTTCCAGAGATATTGGAATTTTATCTTTTTTTAGGAAAATTTTACGACAGCCCAATTTGTGGGGCACAATTTTAGAGCTTAACCACAGCATTTTTATGGCTCCACGGCAATAAATATATATATATATATATATATATATATATATATATATATATATATTATTTTAATCGACATTATTTTTGGTAATTATTTACAATTTAAAACTTTTCATTAAAAAAAATTTTAAACGCATAAAATACTAAAATATTAAAAACTTAAAAAGGGAGGATTTTGTACTTCTTAACCAATTATAGTCCCTCAGTTTTAAGTTTTTAATATTTTATGTTGTTTAATTGTAATTCTAAATTCATAAAGCAAACAAAAAACTCAAAAGTAACCATTCGATATTGATAATTTTATAACCTATAATAAATTATGATTACTTAATTTTGAGTATTTTTAATCTATTTCACAGTGCAGTTACTTTAGTTATTAAAACATAAGTCATATATATTAATGTCAATGCCAAAGAGCAAGTTTTAAAATTTAAATTCTTTAATAATTAGTTGTCAAAGAACATGTAATTTTAAACCATTTAAAAATGCACATCGAAAAGTAATTGATAATAAAAGTCTGATAATTGGTCAGTACATTAATTTTCACTTTAATAAAACGCACGAATGTAGAAGGCTCAATTAACAATATTATATTTCCAAGCATAATGCAGTGACACATACATAGAAAAGCAATAATTCGGTGTTGCATTAGTTATATTAAATAAATCAGTTGGAATTTACATATGCCAAATTCTAGGATACACTGTGATACATGCATGTTCCAACTACAGATCATCACCAATGTTCACCAATAACAGAACGGCTACACTCATAAAAGCAAACAAACTCTTAAATGTCACTAATGCTAGAACACCAGTCAAGACCAATATTTGAAAATCTATAAACAAAATCATTTCAAAAAATCCTCGCAGAAACAATTGACAATGTGCCGCTTCTTGTGGATTCTAATATATGCAATTTGAGAAGCTAAATTGTCATACATAATTTGACTAAATTCTTATGAAGATACGAAGTAATTCAATTTAAATAAAAAAGGAAATAGAAAAGATTATACTTTGAAGTGTTATTACAAATAATTCCCTATTGCCAAATTCAAACAAAACAGCAAACTGCAGACATCAAAGTCAATGTTAAGACTGTACAGAGCCAGTCATGAAGAATAAGATACAGCATTTTTAAATAAATGAGAATATAAAACAATTCCATTCTGTAAATATGATTTTCAGGGTCCCATCTGAATAGTTTAAAAGTTATTTGACACAATAAATTAATATCCACACAGAGTGATTCTATCTATTACAATTTATTATACTAACCTTTGAGCCGGCCTCTATTTCTATATTTATATGATTAAGAACAGGGGGTTCACCGGAAAGGTACTGCAATGTTAGATTTTTAAATATAATTCTACCCCTTTGTGGCCAATCTCTAGAAGGTTTCTTGGTCGGACTGCTTTCAAATGGCCCTTCTTTTTCTAAACGAGTGTACTGCATTATACGTTCGACACTGGTCATTTGATTTGCAACTTCAGCAGTTTGTCGCATACCAAATTGCAACATTCCTGTTAATATTAATGAGTGCGATATTACAAGACCAACACTTGCACTCAAAGTAGTGCCTAAAAATTGCAATTCATAAATACAATATCAAAATTAAACAGCAAAATTACCATTGTCAAAAATTAAAAATTGGTAGGTTAAAACTACCAAAAAAATAATACTAATCATATCTAAATAAAATCCAAATGCTTCACTGGTTGCCAAGTACAAAAACCATGATGAAGTGTGTTGATCTTGTAGTATATCAAATTCCTTTGCCACCATCGTTTGTGCATTTGCTGATCTAATTGTAACTAACCCATCAAATGTTGCTGATACGTGTGAAAACACTGGAGCCTTTGCTGTAAATAATAAATTAATTGTGTCAAAAATGAATGTAGTATTGTATTAGTTACTTGTGCCCTCAAGACGCTTTATATCCTGAGCACTGGCTAAATAAATTTTCCTAACCAAATAGAATAGAATAGCTAATACTATAGTAGGTGCAACCATCCATGGTGTTACAATAAATACCATTGCTAAGATTCCAAACATGACCAGAAATATTTGTAGCGCATCTAGTAAGGCTCTTGGTAACATTTCATCTACAGCTCCCATGTCCTTACTAAAACGATTTAAAATTCTGCCTAAAAAGTACAATTTGTTAAGGTTATGTAATGTTTACTATAGAGCTAATAAAAGAAATTATGAGGTGTGAACTACAATATATCTACCCCACCTAGACTGAGACCTGTGTGAATATTGGATTGCCGATTATCACATTCAACACCAAGAAATCAATAGAGCATGATAGCAATTATAGAATGGTCGACAGGGTTTATGTTCTAGTAGTAGTGGCATACGCAGTGCCTCTGGTTAAGACTGCACTATTGTTAACTTTATTACAATTGGAACTATGAGGTTTGTTAAATTAGCAAACTAGTAGCATTTTGTTCTGCTGATTAAAATGATTGGTAGCTCCGTGGCATAGTTGGTAAGCATGTGACTACTATGCTCAAGGTCCCGGGTTCGAATCCCAACACGGTTCGATTGAAAACTGTTAGGTGAGTTTCTTCCGCAAAAATATGCCCTCGTTCGGATGAGAGGTAAAATGTAGGTCTCGTATGTGAATGTTGTCCCGCATGTTAAAGATTCCTAAATAGGAAAGCTTTGGCAAAATTCAAAATTTCCTGTCCAATGTAATACCTTCGGGTGGACAATGGAAAATCAAATGTAATGATTAAAATGGTGAAAAAGGAAAAACAATTGAATTACAGGTTTATCAATAATTTCAAAAAATGTGTTTTGTTTTCAAAGGGGCACACAGTATATTCTTCGAGATCGATATCAAATAATTTTCTAAATAACAGAGTTCCTTTGCACTATTGGCATAAACTTAAAAATAACAAAGTTATGAAGATATTTTACTTTCGGGAAAGTAAAAACAATTGAACTGAATTACTGCGGTGCCATATGTTTTGTTTAGACCGACAAAAAAAAAGGAGCAACTGTTTCTTCTTGCTTAAAATTTATTCCAAAATACCATTGATGCATATTGAAAAATGTGATATATTCGAAACATGCTTTAGTTGTAGAAAGAATACTGTTAGAGCAATAGAAGATTACACCCACGAATTCCCTGCACATAATTTGTCAGATAGAAGATACTTATTGGTTTACTATAGAAAATTTAAAAGTAACGACAATGTTTTTAAAAATACTAAGAAAAAGGAATTTTGTGTAAGCAAATTGAAATTACTATATTGGCTCGAGACTGTGGTGTTAGTTTAGTGACAATATGGGGGTCTGTCACGTGTTAAGTAATTTAACTCACAACATGTCTTTTCAATTATCAGATAACCTGTTTCCACTTTTTATATTTATTAAATTTACAGTGTTTTGTCTAAAAGTTAAAGAAATTCTCTTTGTTTTCTGAATCTAGGGCTGTTTTTGCAATCACAGAAGAATACTAATTTTGTTGATCAGTAAAAATTACTACCTGAACAAAAAAATATCAATTATATTAGCGGACAAGAAAACATCTTTCAATTTTGTATCTAAATAATACAGTTTGTTTTTTCTTTATCTTCTTTGGGAATTAAACCACTCATAGTTGTTAAAATCATCTTTATTTACATTTCGATCCATGACCTAAGATCGTTGTCAAAATAATAAAAATTTAAGTTTGACATTTATGACATAAATTGAAGGTGACTTTGATTTATTGATGTTCGAAATATTTGGTTTGAGTACATTAGGCGAAAATTTTAAAGTTTAGAAGAATGAGTGTCTTCAATTTGTGTTGCGTCCTGGGAGCGACTTTGAAGTAGCCAATATACTTAACATAAAATCAATAACAGCAGATTTTTATACACTCGTATGTTTAAACGTGCCCTCATACTGTTTTCTTTAATTAATGTAACTTTCACTTATAATTTTTAATTTAATTTCACTACAATTCGAGCTTCGATTATGGAATGAATGTTTGTTATCAGTTTTGATGCAATATATAGACAAGTCGTCTCACGTGCTGCTATTGGTTGACCGCCCGCTATCTTGTTATTAGGTCATGGCAGAGGAATTGCATTGCGCTATCATGCAGCCGGTTGGGTTTTACTTCAAATTGCTTACTTTATGCATTGCACAGATGCTTCAAAAATCACGTTGACAATAATTTTGTACAGGAATTTATTGCATTTTCCGCTTAATTCTGCACGCATACCAAAACTTATGGTTCCATACTTTGTTTACCTATGTTGGGTTTCCTTTAAATGTGATGATTTACATTTCAAACATCATGTAGGCTTTTGCCTCAATATTTATACCTTGTTGCATTCTGAAATAGGCTTGTTAATCAAAAGTTTGATTATGCTTTTTTTTGCCTTCCATTCCTTACGTAATGCGCCGAGTTTTAAAGATATTTGATTCACTTTTAAATATGCCTAATTTGTATTTATTAGGACCCTAGTATTAAAATATTCGACCGTAACAGTAAATATCGAGTTTGTGTTTTATTCTATATGTATAATGTAACTCGTTTCTGGTTTCTTTGAAATTAACAGAAGGCAATCAAAGAAAAAGGTCTTACAATGGGAAGTGTGTTTTGCTTTATTGATTAGTAAGCTTTGTTCTATGGGTTTTAATGAAAAATCTATAGTATGGATACACAGTTGGCTTAGTAGTCGAATACAATTTGTCAAAATAAAAAATTATATCTCATCCTCGATTAATGTCCTTTCAGGTGTTCCGCAAGGATCACATTGTAGTCAGATCTTGTTTAATCTGTTTATTAATGGTATAGCAGAAATTGTATCCCATTCTAAAATACTATTGTATGCTGATTATGTTAAAATTTTTAAATCTATTCAATCCTATGAAGATATGAAATTATTACAATATGACATTTTGAAAGTTGAATCTTGGTGCAAGGTAAAGATGATGAAACTTCATGATAAAAAATGTTTTGTGATAACATATTCAAAAGCACATTCCCCCACTAGGCATATCTACATTTTAAATAATAGTCCATTGAATAGAGTAGAAACTATTAAGGATTTGGGAATATGGATGGACAGTAAAATAACGTTTCAAAATCATATACAACGCATGATCAATAAATATAAAAAACTTTGGGAATCGTTAACACATTTGGAAAGGACTTTTCAGTTCATGCTTTGAAGAGTTTATATTGTTCACTGATACGATCGGTAATTGAATATGGTGCGATTATTTGGAGTCTGTATTACTTCAATCAAATTAGTAATATTGGAAGAATTCAGCGGAGATTTATGAGATCTTGTTCTTATAAAATGGAAATAAATAGAGAGGAATATAACTATTCAGAAATGTTATCTCTTTTAAATATGAAATCCCTAGAAACCCGTAGGATACATATCGACTTAAAATATTTACATAAACTCAAATCAGGACATATAAATTCAAGCGTGCTTATTGTAGAGGTTAAACTTCACAGCATAATGCACTACACACGCAATAAATCTCCGTTTGCTATTACATTTCATCATACAAACTTTCTCCTATGTCAAGAATCTTAAACTTTGGAAATAGGTATAATGAACAGTTAAATTTATTTAATTCCTCGTATGTAAGCTTTAAGAAATTATTACGTTGGCACATAACAACTTAATTATAGAAAGTGTTTGATATGTAATTACATGTAGTTCATCTTATACTATAATGTTTTCTTTTTATATAATGGGGTTATCCCGTACAATGGTAAAATGAATAAATAAATATTTTAATAACTTTGTATATACAATACGCTTTTATATATATACAGGGTGGAACAATGAATCTTCGGAAATTCCTTCCAGTTTCTTTTATATGTGACCTCTTTATTACGTCAATATATATATATATATATATATATATATATATATATATATATATTGCTGTGATAAGGGGTTGTTTAGGGGTGTATTCAGTAGTAAGGGTCGAGTAGTAACTGTAAATAGCGATAGGAATCAGAAAACTGCATTTATTTAGCAGAAAAATAACTAATTCGTACATTATGTAAATAGCAAGCATTTAACACCCTGTATATAGACCGTAATTAACTTTAAACCATGCAAGTGAGCATATCTTTCAACAATAGAATGCGTATTCAGCAGAGAAATAACCGTACATTTATAAAATAAAATACACAGAAGATAAAACAAAAACCTAATAAATCCTCATACAATTACGCTTGTGATAAAGAAGGAACAATATGCGCGTTGATAAGAAACTCACTTTCAAATAAATAAATACATAAACGAAAATAGTACTAGAGTTACATCATTTATTTTTGTATAATTATCCAAAAGCATTATCTATACAAAACGCGAACGTAAGTTGAAAGTCTGGCCGCGATAACAAATGTTAAGGCTAGCAAAGATCGCAAATAAACACGATGACACGGAAATACAAAGGAGTTGCATCAGAAAACAACTTCAAAAATACAGGAAATATTAAAGCCAAAACCTGGTTGGTTGAAACAATCTGCAAAACTGCTTGGAAACCCTACCCAGATGTAGTGGGAAAAGGCTATTTAACACCCATCGGTGATAAGACGAGTCAGTTCACACTTGATGCACGTCGAAGCTACGACACTTTTAACCAGAAATCTACGCCTCAAATAAATAAAGTTTAGAATATCTCAAGTTTATAATATAGCAAAAATACTGCTACATAAAAATTGTGAAGAATATATAAAAAGCTTTTGCCGTTGTTCTCAGAAAACGGCTTTTAATCCGCGTCGGAAATAACTACAATTCTAATCCGCATCGGAGATAATTACAATCCTAATTGGCTTCTGGTACAATTCTAATCTGCGTCGAAAAGAATTTTTATCTGCGTCGAAAATATTTAAAGGAAGAGATTCAAAACCTATGCAGAGAATTATAAAATAAAGAACGAGGTGATTTTTGGAAAACAAGGGGTAACTGTATTCAAATATTGGTTCAACTAAGCAGAGCATTAGTATTCGATTGAAAACAACAAGAGGGTCTTGATCCACAACACGAAACAACATATCACAGGTCAGATCTACTTAATTTTAAGATATTTTTCAATTTAAATTTTAATACTGAATTTATTCAATTTATCCACAACTTGTAAAGAAGTCAACAAGAAACATTGCATACGTTAAACTTATGTAATGAAGCATAAAGAGGTCTAGAACGTTCCAGATTTTTTTGTAAAGAGGTAGTTTTTGCTGACTTTATTTTAAATCAAAAGTATATAAATTTTGGGATAAATAATCCATATAATATTAATTGATTGAAGGGTGTATTTAAAGAATTTCAAAAATTGTAAATATTATTTCCTTTCATTATGTGAATGTTGATTGACTTCGTTTATCAATTCAAACAGGTAATCATAGAGGGGTGAAAAAGAAAATTGATCGTCGCAACGTTGTGCACTCTGTGTAAATTAAAAAAGGCTAGCTGTGGCATAATAATAAAAGTAAAAGATTAATTTGAGAGAAACACAAAGCGGTAGCGTTAAGTAGGATGTTTATTACACCGAGTATGGCGTTATCATATCAATATATATATATATATATATATATATATATATATATATATATATATATATAAATAATATAGGTAATAATATTCTTGGATTTAGGTCATCATTAAAACTTGGTATATTGAATAAGATTCACATGTAAGTTAAGTAATAACATGTAGTAATAATCTTCTATTTGATGCGTATCGGTAACACCATAATCAATAAATTTATCTATATCAGAGTATTGAAATTTGTGTAAAGTGAACATTACACAACGTATGTTTAACAGCTTTCGATTAAAAATGATATAAAGTCTGAAATTGGCTTACCTGATGGATTAGTATCAAAAAAACGCATGGTAGATTGTAAGATATTATGAAACATGGTATTGTGTAATCCCTTAGAAGCATTCATGCAAACCCTATAAAATATAAACGATCGAAATGTAGTTAATAAAATAGATGCTACTATTAAGGCAGTGTAGACATAAATATAGTATCGTTGTCCCAAATAATAAGGCACTGTACTTGAACTATTTCGTAGAATATTTGAATCATTTGCAGACAGTCTCAGAGGCTCAATTTTGATATTTTCTGTTTTATTTTGTAGATCAGTATCATTGGAAGATATATTGGTTAAGTTTTCTATTGTATTTGTTGGAATAGACGAACTAACATTTAGTAAATCATTAGCACCATTTAAATAAGAAGTAGTAGTTTGAGATTCATTTGTCATCACTGCATAACGCGCTTCCTCAACATTGGTCCTAAGAATTACTTTATAAGTTTTTAAAAATAATCAGCAATTATACTAACCAATGAGATACCCAAATATCTGAAGCATTACAAGAGGCTTGAGCAAGAATCAACATCAGGATGAGAAATAGTAAAATACAAATTCCTCCACCTTGTCGAAAGTATGTCCAATATAACGATGTTGAAATAGCACCCTTTTCCATTAATTCTTGTGTTTCAGCTGGTTCATTTTCTTCATCTGCTTCTTCAGTACTACCACTCTACAATTTGACACAAGTTAGTAAAATATCACGTTAAACAAATAGCTACATAAAAAATTATGAAGTTATTGAAATATGTAATTTTGGATAAACATTCAATTTAGTATTAGAACAGTGAATGTTCTAACCGGTATCAAATTATGCGGATATGAGTTTGTGTTATTTTTTGAGTTGTCAGTTCAATATTGTTATAAGTCACTAGTATTTTTGAATACAGGAAAGTGTTTTATACTCATAACTATAACCCAACCCTAGTACATACTCACCGTACTTGGGATTTTGCTTAGACAGGTAGTCTAGATACGTGAGATTTCCACATATTTTTGGTGACCTTGACAGGACGAAGGATATAGAAAACATTTTGAAGTTAGTTTTAAAAACTATACAAGCGATTGGGTTATTTTGTTGGCCTTATGGACTTAGAAGGCAAGAAAAGGTTGTGCAAAGTGATTCGTGGGTCTTTTACCAAGTGTGTCACGAAGTTGGAATCCTTTTTGTCACAACCTGTGAATGATTTGGTAAAACTGCAAGTGTAAGTTGAAAAATAAATTCGATGCGCTCGGAAGGTCTAAACACACTACATGTAAGTGTGGCAAATTTTACTAATACACATGTGTTTTTACAAACTCTTTGAGTGTGGTTAATTGGACAAAATTGATCACGAGAAGTACATGCATTGATTGACACGGGCTCTCATACGCTGTTATGTTTTCGAATCCACAGCACAAGAATTAGGTTTTTTGGCTAGACAAAGGCAAAAAATTATGCAGTGGCTTTTTGGAGGCGCATAGTTACTATGACGTTGAAGTGACGCAGAATAATTACTCCTGCAATATATAAATTTTTTAATCACCCGAAAATCACCTATCTTCCATGGTCAATGGACAGAAGAACATAATAATTTACGGATAAAGTTGAACGATGCTGGTTCGTCTAATACTACTGAGCTGTTAATTGGGTCGAATGTAGCTGGATCGCTACATACAGGTCATCACTATGTTTTGAAAAATGAGCTTGTAGCGATGGAGACGCTGTTGGAATGGATACTAATAGGAAAGATACCCATAAATCCAAATAAAAATGCTGTCCCTTTTGCAGTGAAACTTTTTGTAAGAAATACCGCCATAGGTAGTTTGTAGAAATTGGATGTGCTGGGTATTTCTCAGCCCAGCAAATAGGGAAATAGACACGAACTAGATATCGCAGTTAAGAAGTTTTTTTTTTGCTTAACTATTAAAGTAAACAAAGATAAATTTGAAGTTGTAACTAAAAGCTGTATACTGTCAGCAGTGTAACGAGTTTTCTGATCCTTTTGGATTTGTCTTCCCGGTTATACTGGTTCCAAAGTTATTGTTACAGCAGACTTGGGGATGTCATTTGAGATGGGAAAACGCTGTAGATGTCCAGAAAGAATTTCATGCTTGGATGGAGGATTTGAAGTAACTGGAACACACAGATCTCTGAAGGAAAAATACTTCATTACATATATTTTGCGATGCCAGTATCAAAGTGTATGCTTGTGTTATTTATTTAAGAGTCGAATGTTGCAGCGAAAACTAGGGTAGTGTGACAATTGGATACAAATATATTGCTAGATATTTATGTACCATTAAAGAAACCACTTTAAATCAAATAGTATAATTAAGGAGCACAAGAAATTGTCATACATATGTTTAAGAATAAGCTCAACTCAATAAAAAAACATAGTAACATTAAACTCTTATTAATATATTAAAGCAAAGCAACCACAATCAGAAATGTTATAAATATCTCACAAACTCACAGGTAGCACCCATAACGAAATTAACCATACCACGATTGTAACTTACGAAGGTGACAATGGCAGCAACATTATACGTTAATGTTACTAAGAATTTGAAGCTGAAGTTTCTTAGTTATTTTTAGAGTGACTCGAATATTGTATTTTCGTGCATTACAAGGAAGGAGGAATGGGTTCCTTTTGTATGGAACAGGGTTTATGCATAGTCTTACTCCAATTGTATCACAGAGATGTTCCCAGAGTGCTAAATTCAGCTGATCTCCCTTCATGCGGCTGTGCAGCAAAACACGTTAAGAACGTGGTGGCAAGAGGGTCTTCAGTGGCTGCATGAAGAGGAGAAAAATTGATGTAGAGGTGATGTTTAAATAAATTGGTAATAAATCTAGAGAAAAAGAAAACACAATCCTCTTGAAGTCAGTTTTTTGCATTGCAAATTTCTGAGGATGATGGCATGGATAATACGTTTTACACAAAATGTAAGAAGTGTCAGTTCAAAATGTCATAGCATGTTAACAGCAGATGAATTAAACTGCACAGAATTATTAATTTTTAAAATCGTTTAAAGGAAAGCTATTATGGAAGATAATAACAAATTTAAGTCGTTAAATGTGTATTGTGATGGATTTGTTTTAGTTCATCTGAAGTCCCACATTTCTAATAGAAACGACAAAAAATATTTTCGTTTGCCAAATAGTATTACCATCTAATCATGTCGTGACTGACAAGTTGGTTTTGAGACTCGTGTAAAATCCTGTCATATTGATACTCAGGGCTTAATCAGTGTACTCCGAGTAAGATTTTGGGTTTTATGTGATAGGCAATATCAAACCAGTGATTACAAAATGCATACGATGCAAAAGACACGTCCTTAAGTCTTTTCAAGATGATAGCCCATCTTTACTTGTCGCTTTCCAGATAATTGGAGAGGAATTGTTAGGTCCCCTGCATTTGAGGTGGAAAAGTATGGGTATGTCTGATTACATGTGCGATATATAAAGCAGTGCATTTAGAACTGGACATCTCATTTTCAACGTCTTGTTTTATATGTGCATTACGTAGATTTGTAACTCGTATAGGAAAGCCAAAAGTCATTTATAGTGATAGTGATATGAATTTTGTAGGCACCGACAATTTGTAGCAAAAAATTAATTCGACCGAAGTTATTGGAAGTTCTACCATTCAACGTATATCTTGGACATTCAACCCACCCACAGCAACATGGTGGGGGAGGTTTTTGGGAAAGTCCCATTGGAATAATAAAAGATTTATTATGCGAAGTGTTAAAAAGAGCTGCTCTCGATTATGAAGAATTGTTGACACTTGTACGTGACTGTGAAGTTGTGATAAATTCGATGCCTTAACATACATGTCAAATGATACTAAAGATTTGGTACAATTGACTACTGGAATGTTTATGAGGGATCAAACAAAAAGTCAGTTGCCTAATTGTGATACTGTAGATCAATCATTCTTGTGTAAAAAGGTAATTTTGTATGCAAAAATCGTGGAAAAATTTACCTAGCCGGTTTCGAACAGAATATTATGGACAGCTTAGGACGTTATCCACAGTGTCAAGCCATCATGAGAAACGAAAATTAGAGAGATCATGTTGATGGGAGATGACAAAACTAAACGGTTGGACTGGTCCATCAGATGTGAAGAGGAGCTATTGCCAGGAAATGACGATCAAGTGCATGTAGAACATATAAGTACTGAAAAGAGGCGACATACGTCCGGTTCACAGGTTATATCCCATAGAGGAGAGTGCCGTTCTAAATGATGCAAGACTTGCTCAGAAATTGGTCGTGAAGTCATCACAAGAGATGCAGGGTTGTGGTAGTGTAAATGGGAAAAGCGGTGTAATAAGTTCCATTGTCAACGGAAGTGATGGGAGCAGTGTAATCACTCCGACATTTATCTCTAGCGGCAGACAAATAAGACCGCCAATTAGATACGCAAGCAATTAGTACAGTAATGATTATGATTAGTATAATTTGAACAATAATGTGAAATTTTCTTAGTTTTCAAGTTTCACTGGTGGGAGTATGTTGTAACCGGTATCCAATTACCTGGCTATGCATTTGTTTCTTTTGATTATTTAATATTTTTACTTAGAATACATATTTTTTTGAAAATAACATCTGCTTTTATATTTGAAATTCTCACTAACAACTATTTTAAGAATACCTGAATTACAATTTTTGATTAAATCTGTACGTGATTATCAGATCTGATGCTTATCTAAATGTTCATCACCATTAGGTCTTCAGTCTTGGAACTGGTTGGACGTGTAATCTCATTGTTTCCTATTTTGAGCTAACCTACACATTTTTCTGAAATTTCCACAGTCTGCATCTTTCACTATCTGCATGCAATAGTTTGATCTATGTCAATCTCTACTTATTTTTTCCCATCTCTGCTTGTAATGTATACTACACTATTCCCCATAAATGCCTTAGATTGCATCCTGCCGTTCTATTTCTCCAATTTTTTTTGTTTTTCACAGATATCTTTATTCTCCTGCTAGTTCTATTACCACTTGTTATTAACTTTGTCTGTCCATGCTATCATCATCAAACATCTGAAGTACAACATTCCAAAAGGCTTCTACCGTTTTTCTGTCTGCTTCTCTTACTGTCCCTATTACATAGACGTACTGTGCTGTTCTTCACACATATGCTTTCAACTATTTTCTCATTGTTTCTATGTTTGTTGTCTTTGAACATAGCCACTGCTCTTTTTTGTTAGATGCAGTTCGGTTCCCCTTCAATTGTTTTACAATTATATTTTCTATTTACCCGATATTCAGTGGTATGTGAAGGGGGTTAAGCAGCCTGCGGCTACCAATATTCCCCAACACTCAAACATTTGCCGAATTAATAGTTTTCCAATATATCCTTTTGCGCAATTAACATTATTTGAAAATATTTCACAAACCACACCCATAGTTGTTTATAATAATCATCAAATTTGAGTGGAATAATTTTTTTTTGTCATTAGGCTTTCCGTCTAGAAACTGTTTAGATGTGTACCTACATTTATTTCTATTCTGAGCTAGCCTACACAGTTCCCTGAAATTCCAACAGCCTAGATACAGTTCGGTTATTCTTCTATTATTTTCTAGTTATATGCCCTATTCCACCGAGATTCAGTGATATGCAAAGGGGGTTAAGCAACCTGTGGCTACCAAGATCCCCAACACTTAGACATTTGCCGATGCTAATAATTTTTTATATGACTAAAACTTTTTATAATTATTGTTGGATACAAATTATTTATTACAAAATATAAACCTTCTGATTTTAGTATGTTCAATTTCTAAAAGGATAAATTAAAATTTTTTTGAAAATCTTCTCCAATAGTGTTTCTGTATCTACCTTAAAATTATATCTTTTTAATACTTATTAGATACAGTGGCGTCCAGCTTCACTTTATTTTGTTTCCGTTTAACAGAGAATATTTCAACCCTGCCCTTCTCATAATCTCCCTTAGGATAATGGTCAAGTTAGCCAACAGCACAACAGTTTTTATTGTTCTATGTTGTACGCGCAAAAGTTTTAAGTCCCTTAGAAGCTTCGAATATGTCTCACGTAAACTATTATTTTTAAAGTTTTCATCATTATAATTAAAAAATTAGAACTGTTACAAAAGTTTCAACTTTAAAATTTCAAACTCGGAACACTGTTACAGTTGCACCTGCATCGTGAGGCGCAAATTGTTCTATCTCTCCTTGGGGCAAGACCTCAAAGCACGTTCTCTTAATAATAAAAACCGTTACAACCTGGAAGCAGACATAGGCACTCACGATATAGTAATTACGAAAGCTACGCTTAAATTAAAAAATTTGAAAAAGGGAATGCAAAAAGGCACTTTGACTTAGAGAAACTAAAAGATAAAGATGCCCATAAAAGAAGTGAGAAAAAGACCAACGAATTGTTGAAAAGACATTGGAAAATTTCTGATACTAAGGAAATAGAAACAGAACGGTATAGTATTAAATTCAGTTTAGACATTGCGACCAGAGATATTATATTCTAAGGTATAAACAAAAACAAAATAAGAAACCATTTATGACAAACGGTATTCTGAATTTAATAGAAGACGCAAAAATACAAAAAGATACGATACGAAGCAGGCAAACAAAGATACAAAGTCATAAAATGGGAAATTATTCGCAAATGCTGAAAAGCTAAAGAACAATGGATTGGGTAAAAATACAAAACAGAGGAACACGGGAGGCTATTTTAGCTTTAAGGATGATGGTGGTTTGTAGATATGGAAAAAGCATTAGACAATGTAAAATGGGAAATATGTACAAAATACCCAAACAGATCGGAATAAGTTATTGGGATAGACTGATAGTACATAGCTTATACGAGCAAACAGTTGTAACAGAATTAGAGCAGGAACGTAGTAAAGTAAATATTAGGAAAGGTGTTAGGCAGGTAAGTGCGCTGTCACACTAATTTTTAACTTGTACATCGAAAAGGCAATGAATACTGGTCAAGTACAGAAAGACCATTGGAATTATGATGCAGAGACAAACGATTGATATGCTCGGATTTGCAGATGATATAGCAATATTAGAATCTAGCAAGGAAGAGTTAGAAGCTGCTCTTAATGAAATGAAAAGAGAGATACGGTATGAAAATTAACAAAAATAAAACTAAAGCTAGTATGTAAAGGAGGGGAAAATAAGTCAAAAAACAGAATACAAATAGGAAATCAGAATTTACAAGAGGTTAAGATTGCTGCTACCTAGGAAGCTAAATAATGCAAGATGGGAAAAGCGCAAAAGCTATAATACAAAGATTAGCACTAGACAGTGCTGTATTTAACTAAAAAAGCAATACTATGTTGAAATACAACAAACATAGAAATAAGGAAAAGATTGCTGAAAGCACATGTGTGGAACCAAGGAATCTATGGCTGTGAAGCGTGGTAAGTAGGAGAATCGAACAGGAGAAAGATAGAAGCCTTTGAAATGTAGTGCTAAAGATGTATGATGATGATATTATGGATATACAAAGTTAAAAACAAAAAGTACTGGAAATGGTAAGGAAAGAAAGAAATATGTGAAAAAAAGTAAAAATAGGAGAGCTAGGATGATAGGACATGTTCTAAGGCATGTAGGAATGGTGCGGGATGAATTAGAAGTAAAAAAAGGAAAAAATAGAGATAGAGGTAGACCAAGATTACACTATTGCACACATATAGCAAAAGGTGTTATGATAATTTCAGAAAAATGTGCAGATTAGCTCAGAATAGAAAACAATAAAGGTACGCGTGCAACCAGTTCCAAGACAGAAAACCTAATGAAAAAAATAATTGTACTTGAACCTGACGATTATTGTAAACAACTACATATGTTGGTTTTGCAATACTCTCAACAAATGTTGATTGTGAAAAACGAGTAATTGAAAAACTATTGATTTGGTAAATGTCGGTAGTTGTGGATTCTGGTAGCCGTCAGGTTGCTTAACCCCGGCTTACCACTGAATATCGGTGAAATAGGGTACGTTTTTAGAAAATGATAAAAAACGAAGAAAGAGTTATATAGAGTTTGGAGATCTGTAAAATGCATTCGAGAATGTAAAATGCAAAAAATTCCGCGAAATACTAAAAAAGATTGGGATAAGTTATAGTGATATAGAGCAGGAACACAGTGAAGTAATTATTAGGAAAGGAGTAAGACATGGATATGCCCTACTCCGTTAATTTTTAACTTGTATATCGACGATGGAATGAATACTCTCAAATACAGGAAGACATTTGGAATTATTATTAAAGGACAATTTATGTTTAGATTTGCAGATTATATAGTGGTGTTAGCATCTAGCGAGGAAGAGCTAGAAGCAGTTCTTAATCAAATGAAAACAGAACTAACAGGGATATGCAGTGTAAAGATCAACAAAAATAAAACTAAAGTACTAGTATCTGAGGGAGGGGAAAATAATAAAAATAGAAAACGGCAATATAAGAAGTTAAGGATTTTTCCAATCTAGGACGTCAAATAACACAAGATGTGAAAAGTGCAAAATAGATAAAAAAAAAGATTATAACAAGGCCGTGCTGCATTTAATAAGAAAAAGCAGCTGCTATGTTCAAAGACAGCAAACATAGCAACAAGGAAAAATTGTTGAAAGCGTGTATATAGGGTTTGTAGTTCTGGAAAAAGTATTCGACAATGTAAAATGGAAAAATGTTTGAAATCTAAAAAGTTAGGAAGGAGTTATAGGGATAGATGGATAGTATATAGCTAATACAAAGAGCAAACAGCACTGTACGACTGTGAAACGTGGACAGTAGGAGAAGCGGACAGAAAAAGATAGAAGAAGTCTTTGAAATGTGGTGCTATAGATGTATAACAAAAATATCATGGAGAGACAAAGTTACGAACAAAGGCGTTCTAGAAATAGTAGGGGGAAGAATGAAATATGTGGAAAACAGTAAAAAAATTGGAGAGATAGGATGATAGCACACATTTTAAGGCATGAGGAAGTAGTGCGGAGATAGAAGCAAAGAAAGGAAAAAGAGAGGTACATGTAGGCCTAGATTAGACTATTGCACACAAATAGTGAACGATGTAAGCTGTGGAAATTTTAAAGAAATGTGTACGTTAGCTCAGAATACTAAACAATGGAGGTACGTATCCAGCCAGTTCCAGGACTGTAGACCTAATGATGATGATGTTGAGAATGTATTTTATATTAATTTATTCTGTTTAATTATAAAGCAGGACTAGTTATTTGGCATAGAATACAAGAAGTTATTTTCTAAACACTAACTATGTCAGCCAAATGTCTTTCATTGAAATTAATGCATTCTTTAAGTTGGACCTGGAACTTTTGCATGAGCTCTCGCAGCATATTGACGGGTATTGCTTCAGGTGCATCCTGAATGCTTTGATAGAAGACGATTAGTTAGAGGTGGATAGGTTTTAAAGTTTTTCTTATGGAGGGGGTTACTTAAAAGCAAATGCGAGACCGAAATAACTCTTAAACAACGCATTCTGGATGGGATTAAAGCAGTACTCCTCAACACGCTGTGAAAGGTCATGTAAAACTTCCAAGTCTGACTCGAGGAATGCATAAATTTTAATGGCGGGTGCTTGATGAATGCAGTGTTTAGAAAATAGTTTCTTTTGTACTGTACACCAAATGGCTTTTCTGGTACTTTATATTTATACACCATAAATTAATAAAAAGTTTATGTGTTGCAAAATAACTAAATACTAAAATCATTCTAGATCACTGACAGATCCTGTATTATACAATTAAAGATTTATAATTATATTAGAACCTAGTTAATTTGAATTTAAAAATAGTATACATCAGTTTCATTTAATCATCTGCTGTTTGTTATTTTATTTCCCAAAATACTGATTAATTAATATATTTAAACTTCTAGCTTGCTAAATAAAATCATTTTTAACTCCACATACATGTTGATATGATATTAAATCTACAATTAACAGACATGTTTTGTACTAACGTAATCTTATATTAACATCGATATAGTAATATTTATGAAATATTTATGGATAAATATGCAAATAAAGGTTTAATAACTATTTATTAATAGCACATAAACAATAGCTTTATTTTATAAGTTGTTTATTATGAGCGAAGGAGAGTAATAAAATAAAGCAGATTTAAACACCAATTGTATACAAAGATTTATATTCAGTTAAAAATCTGGAATTATTCTATAAAATTAGCTTTAATATAAATATGCTACTATTTACGGAAAATATTTACAAGCATAATATAATAGTTATTATTAAAACCTGAGTGCTACCAACAAGAGAGTGTATATAACTTTGATGCCTCCTACAAATGCCTGCAATGATTTAACCGACAAAGATTCGAGCGAAGAAGATTTTGGAACAATGAATAATTTGCCAGGCAGCCAGCTTAGAGCAGAGGCTGAAATTAGTAATTTTAATGATGACACCGATGATGATGATAATATACAGTTATCCATCATACAATTAGGATGCAAAAAATTGAAAATGTACAAGTGGAGCAGTAAAGACATAAAATCCAATGAAGTCCAATGGCCAGCGTTCAAACTGCTGAAAATAATTATCACCGATAGAAATCTTTCTCAATTTGTTTAGCGATGAGATGGTTGATTTGTTTGTTAAATTTACGAACCTCTATGCTGCCAAGAAAAACAAAATAGGAGATGTTACAGCTGGAGAAATAAGACTTTTTTTTGCAATTTTACTTCTCAGCGGTTATGGGTCTCTACCCAGAAGGAGGATGTATTGGGAAGGTACCAAAGATACTCATAACAAAGTTGTTTTAAAAGCAATGCCAAGAGATAGATTTGAATTTATAATATCAAATCTTCATTGCTGTGACAACGATGATCTGGACAAAGCTGACAAATTTGCCAAGATCTGACCATTTTTTCGCGCAATAAATAAAAAATCTGGAGTTTGCTATTCCGACTAAAAATCATAGTATTGACAAGTCTATGGTGCCATATTTTGGAAAACATGGTTGTAAGCAGTGTATTCTGAACAAACCAGTAAGATTTGGGTTCAAAGTTTGGATGGGATGTACCAGCAAGGGCTACGTAAACTGGGTAGAACCATATCAGAGAGGCAAAATTTTTATCAAGGATACTTTCCGAGATTTTGATTGAGGTCCATCGGTTGTATTAGAATATGCTGATGTAATCGGTTCAGTTGCAAATTATTCTTACCATCTATACTTCGACAATTTTTTCTACAGTATCCCTCTACTGGAAGCGCTGTTACTAAAAGGTTTACGTGCGACAGGAACCTTCGGCAAGATCATGTAGCAAATTTCCCAGTAACTAATAAGGCAGAGTTTCAAAAGAAAGGTAGAGGATTTTACGAATACCATTCGGTGCATAAAGATTGCGAAAGATTGCGAAATTCGAAGGACCTTTTAATACGTTTGTGATTCAACACAATGTGTAATGACATATGGTTATCGGCAGTATGGTGATTGAATTTATATCGATAATTATAATATAAATGCAACAAGTACAAATTATTAATTGATTATAACAAAACGAACATACCTCCAGTAGTTTTCTGAGCAGGTACGGTACACTGAAAACGGCGATGATTAAGCGGTTTGGTTCACTTGAAATCACGCACTTCAGCCATATGGAGCAGCTGCACTTGTTGTTGCTTGAAGTTCAAAATTACGAAAACGAATGATAACAAATGCCAAATCGTCTTCTTCTCTTCTGATTGGAGATAATTCGGCATATTTGTGACAATGGACTATTATAATGCACCAATTTCAAAATAGCTTTATTAACAACTGGAGTTGTTTAAAAACGCGAAATAAATTGTGTTTTATTTTAAAATAAATAAAACGGGAATACGAACCACCATTCAATAAGAAGAATATTATTATAGCAAGGTGGTATGACAATGATATAGTAAGTATTGCTTCAAACACTATTTCAGTTAACCCTGTACAGATTGTGTTAAGATACAGCAGAAAAGAAAAGAAAAAAATTAATGTTAAACAGCCTCAAAATATTTATCGGTATAACAAAAGTATGGGCGGTGTTGATAGTTTCGATCAGAATATCAACCTTTATAGAACAAATATTCGAGGCCAAAAATGGTATTTTTGCTTGATTGAGTTTGGATTAGATCTTCTGGAGCAAAATGCGTGGCTGTTGCATAAAATGCAAGGAGGAATACTAGACCATCTAACTTTTTTTGCATCATATCATACACATTAATATTTTTATATAATTATGAAGCAATGGTTGTCATTTTACTATTCGTTTATTGTGTTTACTATTTAGTTTTTCGAGTAATTGTTTTGTACATGCGCTTATAAAAAAAACTATGTATTTTTACATTTAAGTTCCAATTGTCCTTTTAAAAGAACACTTAAAATAAAGCACTTGCCAAAGTGGTTATGTAAATCTTGTTATTTTGTGTTCTTGTTTATCAATTCTAAGTAAAGAGTACAACACAAACACTAAAATTGACAAAAAAAAATTATTCAGGCGCATCTGGGTTAAAATTACTCTAAGTATTTAAGTACTTTAAGGTTGGAACAGAATTTCAAACAGCCTTGATTTTTCAAGCATTTTTGTATTTTAGGTGTTCTTAACTACAAACAGAGTGGACAAATGTGAGCAAAGATGATCTTTTTCACATAATAAACTTATATCTGCTAGTTCTTACAGCTGATTATCGTCATGTAATAAACATTTCCAGAATCGTTCATATTGAACTCCTGAACGAATTGAACTTTACAAAGATGCTTGTTCATTACAGATGCATAGAGGATTTGTTAAGTGAATTTAATAGTGTAAAGTCCCCTACTGATTTTATGTGAGTTTTCTTGTACTATAGCATAAAATTGAATTGATTATCACGGGCTGTATGTTCTCTAAAGCCTTTTCAATCTTACTTGCAGTCGATCGAGTAATTTAACAATCGGGATCCTTATTACGCTGTAACATAAATAAACTTTTAAGATACGTGCTTTAGTGTGATCCTGTATTTGATTCAGAATAGCAAGTTATATCATTAAAAATTATAGAATTTACGTTCTTATGCTTTTAATAAGAGTAAACTTCACAAAATCAAGTCTAGCATGATAATTTTACATGTTTTCAAACGAAGTTTGTTGGGATTATCCAACTATCGAGTGAAAATATAGCAACTTTAGAGCTGTGTTAATCGCACCTGCAATCCAAATGCCTTTTTGAATGGTCGCTCTTATGCAAACCATCTAATCGGGTCACATCCATACGATTTGTTGAAGGAGTAAGTTGGCTTGGGACAGAAAATTTGTGTGGAGACGTTGAAAGACTAAATCCTTTTATTTAAGAGCTAGCCAGTAGCTAGGTAAATCATCCTCTAGTAACAATGGTCAGCATAAATTAATTATTTATCAGACTAAAAATTTTTTGGTATGTTAGTGCAACAATTTGTTGTGTTGGAACTAAATCTAAATAAAAAAACATTATCGAAACTAAAAAGATTTTACGATTGGATTCAATCATAAATAACTTTGCGTCGTCATAAGATAACGATACAAGAATAGACAACTGGTGGGAGATTAGCATTGCCTATCGCGTTAACCTACCGAGAACAGTGACAGGTGTGGCCAGCCGTCCCCCTTTTGAATGGTCTGGTTCGGTTCTGTTTCGAATGTATGGAAAAAGATAAACGATTTATTTCCTGTGTTATCAGAAGTCATGAAAATACTATCACTTTTTTAAGCTAATCATTTTAGTAAAGAAATACATCTTTCATAACTGGATACGTTAAATTTTTATAGAGCAAAAGAACTCCTATTTTTCATTTTTGTTGTAAACTAGGAATATAAAATTTCTTGAGTAACTATGAACATTGAAATTATATATTGTTGCTTAAAAAAATACAAGCCCTTAGTCGTTAGATTCTTTGATTAATATTTTAATACGTTTGTTAACATGATGATATAGAAAATTTGAAGCAAATCAGTTCTGAATGAAATAAAACAACTTGTACTGCCAGATTTGTAAACAACAAATTTATGACGAACTAGAACTTTATTCTTGATAAATGTTAATTCTCAAACAGTTCTGTAGGGAATGTTTCCACGAACTTAGTATTGCGAAATTAATTATGATGCTTTTATTACACCGTTGTCACTTTTTTTTGTAAATACAACAACTATCGAAATTTATCAATAGATTTAACCTTCGAGCGGGCACGCAGCCGTAAAATTTACGGCGAACTTATTAAATTTCTAACAAAATACACTTACACGTGTAACCCTAAGAAAAATCCTTATCTATTCTTGGAACAATGCTTATAGGTGATGTTGGTCTGGATTATTTGCTTTTATGTCACAAAATGTAGTCTGCATTGAGTTATGTGAATGAATGTGTTGGAAATAAAGTTTACGGCGCGCGACTACTAGTGTCATTGTAGTATAAACGTAGTGTAATTATTGATATTAACCAGTCTTGTGAATCAAAAAAGGTATGTATATATATAATATATTAATTAATAAAATTTATTTATTTATCTGTACATATTATTTTTTAATTTTTTTTTATAGGTAAGACAAAATGGCAGATAATAAAAAGCCTCTTACGGAAGCAGAACTCAAAAATATTGTTCAGCGTATGTTTGAGGAAGACAAAAGCGATGATGAAAATGTGGAAAGTAATTCTGAGTTTAGTGAAGAGAATATAGACACAAATGATTTTGATAGTTTGTCGGAACAAAGTATTTCAGATGAAATAAATGAACAAAATAAAGAAAACGAGAAAAACACTCTTTGTGAAAATTTTTATATTGGAAAAGACAAAACCAAATGGTTCAAATTTGAAAATAAACTTGTTTCAAAAAAACAAATTAACAGTAAAAAAAGCTACTGGCCTACAGCAATGTGCTAAAGATATCAGTAATGAATTAGACGCATTTTTGAAAATTATTGATATTAATATGATAGACGAAATTGTAAAATTTACAAATATGTACATTGCTCAACTAAGAAATATCCATACATTCCAGAAAACGAGACTGTAAAGAAACAACAAGAAGCGAATTTTTGGCTTATTTGGGCCTTCTTTACTTTGTAACGTATTTTTTTCCTAGTTACATTTAGGTAAATAAAATAAAATAAAACAGCTGTATTTTAAAGCATTTAATTTGTGAATTATCCACCAATAAAAATTAATATATAAAATTCGTAGTAATATATAGATTCTAGTATTTCTATACTTTAAAGTTTGTTGCCAAGCGCTGTCAAGTTGTGAGTGGACACTTTATTCCCAACGTCCGAGAGTGCAAGACGCTTTTGTAGACGTGATAAAGTCAAAATGGCCCTGTTAAAACACGTGGCATCTAATAAAGTCAAAAAGAAAAAGTAGAGAATAATAGATTCTTACGGTCTGGAGGTCGAGCGTAACAGCGGTTGCGTGAGCACGATGTTTGATAAGCCTCGCTTCAAGTAAGTTAGTTGATCCCGACAGGCCTGAGAATATGGAACCCCTTTAGGACATCATTTGAGACATGCAATATCTTGAGGACATATCTTCAACAACAATTTTCGATAATGAACTAAAAACAAATTTCCGTAGCAGTAATTTAAAGCAAAGATTTATGGTTTCGTTCTATTCAGTTTAACATGCAATAAAGTAAAAATTCATCCTACATGGAATCTAGTAATTTCAAACTTACCGATGTTTAATGACACACGGATATTACGCTGAAAATGTTCAACAGCTGTCGTCAAGGCTAACACCAGCTGTACATTTAGATGCACGTGAGTGTTTACAACCTTTCATAGCTTTTAATTTATAGTAAATTATTTCGAATTATCCAACATTATTTATTAGAGTAACGAAAATATAAAGTAGTTTTTTTAAGAAGTTAGTAACATTAACGTATAAATATCTTGCTTGTCAGTTTGTTTGCACACGCATTCAAACAATGTATTTTAAGAAATTTAGGATGACAACTTATGTCAGACAAAAAATATTATAGATTCTGTCTTCTAATCTAGACACCATATGCTGTCTTGGTTAATTTTACATTATGTTTAAAGACTTTCAGATCGTGCAAAAGCACTTTCATTGGTGTAGGAAATTGCGTGTTTTAGTAGATTACAATTAAATTAGAATATTTACATTTTACAATCTCTGCTCTTTGATAACCAATTTTGCTGTAATAATCAGGGAAGTACTTCTATGATTAAAGTAATCTTATGTGTTATGAACAATTAATTAATTACATGTCTATCTAATTAAATGTTATAGAAATGATCTACTTATAGATCTTAATATTGAATGTTAAATTTCACTAGAATTATTATGAAAAATATGACAATGATACAAACTTAAATATTGCAGTCACCTGTAAATAATCAGACATTTATTCAAATAGAATTCCTTTTGTTTTTGAAAGACGTTTTATTATTCAACATTTAATAAAAAAAAAAGAAAATAGTGCAAGTCCTCCTTAAGTAAAAGAGTGTGTAATGAAAATGAATTCCTTAGTATATTTTAGATGCCTAAATTCTGTTATTCTATTTTTGGCAAATGTTTTTGAGGACACAAATGGTGTCCATGTTGTGCTTTTGTTTGTTCACAGGTAAAGCTGAGACATCTGCTTGACATCTGGTGGTTGAGGTCTTGGTAAGTGTGTCCGAAAGAGTGAAATTCAAGTTTTATGGCTATGTTAGTGGTGTTAAGATAAGGTTTCCGCATTCCCCTTTTACTAGCACAGATAAATTTTGTTGGTTATTGTATTAAAAAATACGGTGGCGCTCATTAAAGGTATTTTTGGTCTATTATTCACCCATGACCCAAGCTCATGATCTACCCAGAGCTAACACTCGACTAGCCGTTTATATCTTAAGAATTTTCTTTGTCTCAAGCCATTTTCCATCCGACATTACCTTGGGCTTAAAAGAAAAAGAAGAAATTCTCGACCCCGTGATATCAGATCAAGGTTTAGAAAATTGGGAGGTTTGATTTATAGCTGATAGTCATGAGGATAAAGAAATATAAAATATACAAAAATGTATATATATTACACTTGCGCTCACAACGTGGGGCTGGAATTTCATTTAGAGGCTCGAATTTCATTTAGAGGCTGGAAAAATTTCACTTAGAGGCTGGAACATTTTGTAGTTATTTTCATCACACTTATATTCAGCGACTGAGGTTTGCTTTGATTCTAGTAATGTCTTTTTTAGTTTCATTTTTGTTACAGTTTGTTACAGTTTATAGTGGGTTCTTTATATTGTTAGGACATCCGTTTGTTTGTGATTTCATCTTCAAAAATTATATAGTTGGGATACGTTAGAAAAATTCAGATATTTAATTATGGCAGAAACTTATAGCATCGTTCATTTACTTAAAAATGAGTTAGAATATGAATTGAACATTAGAGGCATTGTTGGCCAAAGAAACAGATAAACCAGGTTGTTTGATTGATCTTTCAAGTTATAAAGTGGATTTCGAAGTAGAGAAAGAAGAGATTGAGTCTAGTATAGAGTCAGTTAAAAATGTTTTGTTAGAATTTATTGATGATCCCGCAGAGTCTATTTTTAAAAGGATAAGGTCAAGATTAATACATCTTACAGGTAGAATTCAACGGTTAAAGCTCCCTAAAGAAAATTTTGAGGAAGTTGTGTTATTTAAGAATGAAAGTTTGGCTACTATTCTTGTTGTGGAGGCAGATCTTCATGAGAAATTAAATAAAGATTCAAGTTCAAATTATAATGATATTAGCATAAATTCTATTGTTGCATCTAATGTGCCCATTCCAACGGTCACATATGTCACACAGTCAGTCCCTATTGGATCTTGGTCGATAAAATATTCAGGAAACCCATCTCTCTTATATCAATTTTTAGAAAATATTAGTGACATTGCACAGTCCCGAAAGGTATCTGAAGTGGAATTGTTTAATTCTGCAGTTGAATTGTTTACTGGTGATGCCTTGGTATGGTATCGCTATGCTCGTAGTTCATTAACAGATTGGAGTTCATTGGTTAGTAGATTAAAGGAAGATTTCTTACCAGCACATCCTGAGGACGATATTTGGGAGAAAATCAAAATAGATTACAGAAGAACGGTGAATCAGTAGTCTTGTTCATTGCTAATATGGAAAGTTTATTTAACCGATTACCTATTATTCCTGCAGAACACACTAAAGTTAGAATAGTAAAGAAAAATTTATTACCATATTTCATTCAGCACCTTGCTCTTACAGAGATAGAGAATATTAGTACGTTAGTTAAATTGTGTAAGAAGTTAGAAGAAGCTTCTTTAAGTAAACATAAGTCTGTTTCAGTTACGTCATATAGTCCCAAACAGCCTATTAATTATTTTAATCCACATTTTAGAAACAAAACCCCTAGTTCATTTCAGAATGCTTCAAGTCGTGTTTATACCCCTACGTCTTCGCATTCCCCAGTTCAAGTTCTTAATTCTGCTACCCCAATGACAGAAACGAGTAGAGTAGGTAACTCTTTTATTAGACATAAATTGATATGTTGGAATTGTTCACGTTATGGACATACTTTCAGTGTTTGTAGATCTTTCAAGAGATTATTTTGTTATGGTTGTGGTCGTAAAGGTGTGACTAGTATCACTTGTCCGTCGTGTCCAACTCAACGAGTAAAAAAACAGAAGTTGAATAACCAATTCCCTGGGTTTATACAAAAGGCTACAATTATGTTGTGTGATCAAGAAGGTCTATGTTGTAAGGAGGAGTGGTCGCGATGGCTTCAGGTAGTTAGAAATTTTTGCAAGACTAGAGTTCCACCTAAAGCTAATGCATTGTTTGAGAAAAAGCCTTATGATAATCGCCCATATGTGATGGTAAAGTTATTCGATATGGATATTACAGGTTTATTTGATTCTGGATGTACTACATCGATAATAGGTTCCCTTGCCGTTCCAGTGATTGAAAAAATGAAGTTGAATGTTTTTACATCTGAAAAGAAAGGAGTATCGACTGCAGATGGTTCGTTAAAATTGGTAGAAGGTTCAGTTGATTTACCTATCCGTATCGGGTCGGAATGTCGTATTTTGAACGCGTTAGTTGTACCTTCGTTGCCTCATGCCTTCATCTTTGGGACTGATTTTGCTAAATTGTTTGGTCTAATTGCTGACTTTAAAACAATTCTTGGTATATTGGCAATGACATGGGAAATCATATTTCTTATGTTGGACAGTCGTCCTTGCCTTTAAGTTATAAAGATAGTTTGTTTAGTTTGGAAGAATTGTCGACTGAGCACCGAAAGCAAGCTCAAGCGGTTATTGATACGTATAATGAAATAAGTAGTGAAAATAGATTGGGCCGTATTGAATAAAATTGAAATGTTCATTGATACAGGCGACTCTAATCCAGTTCGTAGAAAGCCGTACGTTATGTCGCCATATATGAACGAAATATTGAATAGAGAACTAGATGATATGCTAAAGTTAGGAGTGGTAGAACCTTGCGTTAGTCCGTATTGTTCCCCAGTATTATTGGTTAAGAAGAAGTCCAGTGACGAGTATAGATTTTGCTTCGATGGACGAATGTTAAATGATGTTACCAAGCATGACAGTTACCCTATGGCAAACATAGACAGGATTCTTAATTTATTACGAGGTGCAAACTATATTTCTAGTTTAGATATGAGAAAAGTTTTGGCAAATCCTCTTCGGAAAGTTCTAAAGACAAAACTGCTTTTAGCATTGTTTCTAGAGGTCAATATTGTTTCACTTGTGTACCTTTTGGACTTCGAAATGCAGCTCAAACCCAACAACGGCTTGTTGATGCTATATTTGGACCACGTTATGAACCCCATGTTTTTTGCTATCTTGACGATGTAATCCTAGTGTCTTCTACGTTTGAAGAACATCTAGAACTTCTTGCAGATGTTAAAGAACGTCTCAAGGAAGCAAATTTGACTATTAATTTGGAGAAATGTGAGTTTTTCAAAAAATCTTTAAAGTTCCTTGGTCACATAGTTGGCTCTAACTCTCTTCGTGCTGATCCTGATAAGATATCAGCTATGGTAAACTTTCCACGTCCGAAGACTACGACAGAAGTTAAACGATTTTTGGGTATGTGCAGTTGGTACTGTCGGTTCATTCGAAACTTCTCTTCGTTAGTGTCGTCTATCAATGACCTTATTAAGAAGAAAAAGAAAGGACAAGAAGTTATTTGGAATCCTGAGGCTGAATCGTCGTTTATACAGATTAAACAAGCTCTAGTTTCTGCTCCGTTATTATCGCAGCCGGATTATTCGCTTCCATTCATTATCGAATGTGATGCCAGTGACACTGGATTAGGAGCTGTTTTGATTCAGAAAATTGATGATATTGAACATGTGATTTCGTATGCAAGTAAAACACTAAATCGAGCTGAAAGGAATTATTCGGTTACTGAAAGAGAATGTCTGGCAGTAATCTTTGCGATTGAGAAATTTAGACCATGGGTTGAAGGCACCCGCTTTACAGTAGTGACAGATCACTTTTCTTTGTTGTGGTTAAATAATATTCAAAATCCGACTGGTAAATTAGCCAGGTGGGCTGTACGTTTGAAACAACATACGTTCGATCTAGTTCATAGAAAAGGTAAATTTAATGTTGTGCCCGATTGTCTTAGTCGTGCAACCCCTCCGGACAATCCTGTTGTCGACTTAATTGAAGTTAATTTAGAGAAATTAGACCCGTGGTACGTTTCATTAAGGAATAAAATTTTGTCTTCTCCAGAAAGTTACCCTCAATGGAAAGTAGAAAATAATTTTGTATTTAAATTTCTCCCTTCCAATCTTCCCGTATCTTCAAATTTAAATGAATGGAAATATTTAGTACCTATAGCCCAGAGAGAGGAAATCATTCGTTCTTGTCATGTTCCTTCAGTTGCAGGGCACTTTGGTTTTGCTAAGACTAATTCGAGAATACAGGAACGTTATTATTGGCCTAAAATGAATATAGATGTACTCCGATTTTGTAAGAAGTGTTTAACGTGTGGTGCTCAAAAGTCATCGAATGTTGGTCCCCTTGGTTTAATGGGTAAAGAGAAACAAGTGAAGTTTCCCTTTCAGACAATAGCTCTAGATTTGATGGGTCCGTTTCCACGCTCGAAACTTGGACATAAATGGTTATTGGTAGTGGGTGATTGGTTCTCTAAATATACTTTGTTACATCCTCTACGAAGTGCAAAAGCACACAGCATACAACGTTTTATGGAAGAAAAAGTTTTTCTAGTATTTGGCGTCCCACAATTCGTTATATGTGACAATGGATCTCAATTGTCAGGTAGAATTTTTAAAACCCTTTGCAATAAATACGATATTCAGAAGATATGGTATAATACAGTATATTCTCCGCAGTGTAACTTTGTGGAAAGGATTAACAAAACTGTGGGTACTGCTATTCGTTCGTATATCGATACACACGATTCATGGGATTCAGAACTGCCTCACATTCAATATGCTATTAACTCTTCAAAACACCAATCTACAGGTTACACCCCTAATTTTTTACTTTTTGGTCGTAGTGTTCCAGTAAGCGGAAGATTCTACAGTGGTGGTTATATACCTAAAGACGATATTGAATTTATTCCAGGTAGCCGACCATTATATGTTTCGGATCGACAAGGTCTCTTCGATATCTTTAAAGAGGTGCATGGTAATTTACATTCAGCTTATGAGCGAGCAAGTCGCCAATACAACTTGAGAAGAAGAAATGTGTGCTTTGAAGTTGGTGATAAGGTGTGGAGAGTAAACAAGGTTTTATCGAGTGCAGGCGATAAATTTACTGCTAAACTCGCACCAAAGTTTGTTTTATGTGTGGTTAGGAGAAAGATTTCTAATTTAGTTTGAGTTGAGTAACATAGATGGTTCTAAGGCGGGTCGATGGCATGTCAAAGACTTAAAGCCATATTCTGGGATAGGTGAAGAGAAAGATGAAGATGTTAAAAATGTTTCCGAACCTTAAGTACTTCCAATTATAGTTGATGTCAGTCGTAATTCTTTTTGGTCCGTGTTTTAAATTCTTAAGTAGGACAAGATTAAAGTCAGTAAAAATTTTTTTTGATTTGCTTAAAGTAATTTTTTGGTTTTAGTAGTAATAGAGCTTTATATGTTTGTTGATTTAGATATTGCATGTGTTAAATGATATTTTTGATGACGACAAGGATGTGTTTATGGATTTTGAATGGTGATACATTTATTGAGGTTTTTGAGAGTGCAGCATGTGCTTAGAGATGTTGCATGTATATAGTGATGAGTATGTATTCAGTGGAGAAATACGTATTTAGTAATGAAGTATATGTTTGAGAATGTAGAGAGTGTTTAGTAAAGCGTTAAGCATATAGTTATATAGTTAGAGAGTGATAGTATATTAAGCATTAAAGGAATGCTTGAGTTTTGGTTTAGTAGTGTGAGACTAGGCCTGATGTGCTTATTCTTATTGAGAGTGTACATGAGCTAAGATAGTTCATGAAGAGTTTTTTTGGTGAAATGCTGGTGGATGTCTCCCAGTAGGCTCAAATTATAGTTTATTAGTGATTTTGGAGTTCTTTAGTGTTAGATCACTGAAGTTGTAGAATTTTTGAGAGAGATAGTTGAGTCTGTAGCAGAGTGGTCTTACAGAAAATGTTGTGAGGTGCTCACTCAAAGATTAAAGGTATCTTGTTGATGGATAGGTGTTGTTAATACTTTGTCTGCTTCTCGACTATTAGAGATTTGTTTCGTGAATGGACTTTGTAACTAACAGTTTTTGGTACCTATTAAATTCATCAATTAGTTTAAATATAATCAGCATTTGAAAATACATGTACATAAATATTTAGGACAGATATAGTAAAGTAGAGAAGAGTATTCGTTGTACAGATTTTTGTTTAGTAGTAATTTTGTCATACTATAAATTTTGTTTATTACAGTTCTGATTTATAATAAAATATTTTTCGCTTTAGGTAAAATTTTTGACTTTGATATGGTTGTTGCATTTGTAACTTTAGATAACGTGCATCCACTGAGTGTTAGATTCCCCTAAATAGTCTTAACTGATTGAAGTAAATACCGATTATGACTCCCCGAATTTGTCCCTTTATAGGCGTGTAGTACGCGTAGTTACTGATCACTCGTTCCCATGCATTAATATTCCCCCCATATCAATTAGTGAATGATTCTTATTTTTTTGGTTAAACTCATCGTTAGTTATAGTTAAAGATTGTGCTGTTTTGTTGTGAGTTGTTAGATGGTTATACGGTTAATATGAGTAATTTTGATGCTGCAGTCGTAAAAATTTTTTTAGAAAAAATTCTTCTATACCTCGAATTTTTTCTCTTGGGAAGAGGCTGTGTAACGTATTTTTTTTCCTAGTTACATTTAGGTAAATAAAATAAAATAAAACAGCTGTATTTTAAAGCATTTAATTTGTGAATTATCCACCAATAAAAATTAATATATAAAATTCGTAGTAATATATAGATTCTAGTATTTCTATACTTTAAAGTTTGTTGCCAAGCGCTGTCAAGTTGTGAGTGGACACTTTATTCCCAACGTCCGAGAGTGCAAGACGCTTTTGTAGACGTGATAAAGTCAAAATGGCCCTGTTAAAACACGTGGCATCTAATAAAGTCAAAAAGAAAAAGTAGAGAATAATAGATTCTTACGGTCTGGAGGTCGAGCCTAACAGCGGTTGCGTGAGCACGATGTTTGATAAGCCTCGCTTCAAGTAAGTTAGTTGATCCCGACAGGCCTGAGAATATGGAACCCCTTTAGGACATCATTTGAGACATGCAATATCTTGAGGACATATCTTCAACAACAATTTTCGATAATGAACTAAAAACAAATTTCCGTAGCAGTAATTTAAAGCAAAGATTTATGGTTTCGTTCTATTCAGTTTAACATGCAATAAAGTAAAAATTCATCCTACATGGAATCTAGAAATTTCAAACTTACCGATGTTTAATGACACACGGATATTACGCTGAAAATGTTCAACAGCTGTCGTCAAGGCTAACACCAGCTGTACATTTAGATGCACGTGAGTGTTTACAACCTTTCATAGCTTTCAATTTATAGTAAATTATTTCGAATTATCCAACATTATTTATTAGAGTAACGAAAATATAAAGTAGTTTTTTTAAGAAGTTAGTAACATTAACGTATAAATATCTTGCTTGTCAGTTTGTTTGCACACGCATTCAAACAATGTATTTTAAGAAATTTTGGATGACAACTTATGTCAGACAAAAAATATTATAGATTCTGTCTTCTAATCTAGACGCCATATGCTGTCTTGGTTAATTTTACATTATGTTTAAAGACTTTCAGATCGTGCAAAAGCACTTTCATTGGTGTAGGAAATTCGCGTGTTTTTAGTAGATTACAATTAAATTAGAATATTTACATTTTACAATCTCTGCTCTTTGATAACCAATTTTTGCTGTATAATCAGGGAAGTACTTCTATGATTAAAGTAATCTTATGTGTTATGAACAATTAATTAATTACATGTCTATCTAATTAAATGTTATAGAAATGATCTACTTATAGATCTTAATATTGAATGTTAAATTTCACTAGAATTATTATGAAAAAATATGACAATGATACAAACTTAAATATTGCAGTCACCTGTAAATAATCAGACATTTATTCAAATAGAATTCCTTTTTGTTTTTGAAAGACGTTTTATTATTCAACATTTAATAAAAAAAAAAAGAAAATAGTGCAAGTCCTCCTTAAGTAAAAAGAGTGTGTAATGAAAATGAATTCCCTTAGTATATTTTAGATGCCTAAATTCTGTTATTCTATTTTTGGCAAATGTTTTTGAGGACACAAATGGTGTCCATGTTGTGCTTTTGTTTGTTCACAGGTAAAGCTGAGACATCTGCTTGACATCTGGTGGTTGAGGTCTTGGTAAGTGTGTCCGAAAGAGTGAAATTCAAGTTTTATGGCTATGTTAGTGGTGTTAAGATAAGGTTTCCGCATTCCCCTTTTACTAGCACAGATAAATTTTGTTGGTTATTGTATTAAAAAATACGGTGGCGCTCATTAAAGGTATTTTTGGTCTATTATTCACCCATGACCAAAGCTCATGATCTACCCAGAGCTAACACTCGACTAGCCGTTTATATCTTAAGAATTTTCTTTGTCTCAAGCTATTTTCCATCCGACATTACCTTGGGCTTAAAAGAAAAAGAAGAAATTCTCGACCCCGTGATATCAGATCAAGGTTTAGAAAATTGGGAGGTTTGATTTATAGCTGATAGTCACGAGGATAAAGAAATATAAAATATACAAAAATGTATATATATTACAACTTGATTGGTATAAGGAAGTCTCACTTTGCAAATGTGAAGGAAATTTGGATAACTGATGGAACTGGAATAGAAATTTGTAGAGCAGTAATGAGCTACAAGCGTTTTTTATTTTTGACACGCTGTCTGAGGTTTGACGATAAAACTACAAGAGTAGAAAGACAAAAAATAGATAAATTGGCAGCCATTCGTACATTTTTTGTGCATTTGTACACAATAGCAAGAAGTGCTTCAAATTAGGTGAATATTCAACCATTGATGAAATATTACATCCGTTTAGAGGTCACTGCAGCTGGGTTCAATATATTCCTAGCAAACCAGCTAAATATGGGATCAAAATGTATGCGTTATGTGATGCTAAAACTTTTTATACCACCAGTTTAGAAATTTACTGCGGAAAACAGCCAGATGGTTCATACGTATTGTCAAACTTTCTTTTGACATTGTGAAACGATTAGTTGAACCAATCGAAAATTCTAACAGAAATATGACGACATACAAGTATTATACAAGTGCCCCTCTTGCTGACTATTTACTGGAAAAAAAATTACGCTTATTGGAACCTTGAAGAAGAATAAATGTGAAAATTCCACCAGAATTTTTTCCCCATAAGAGTAAAGAGATTCAGACCAGTTTATTTGGATTCCAAAAAAACAAAATGATCACTTCTTATGTGTCTCGAAAAAATGCTGCGGTTATATTATTGTCAACATTACACCACACAAATAATATAGATCCCACAACTAAAAAACCACTAGTTATTGTAGATTATAATGCTACAAAAGGTGGTGTTGACACAGTTGACAAAATGTGCTTGACATATTCTGTTTCCAGAATAACTAGACGATGGCCTTGTGCGATTTTTTCAGTCTTATGAATATAGGCGGAATAAACTCACAAATTTTATATTCTTTTGCTAACCAGTCCGATAAAAAATTGCACAGAAGAATATTTTTCAAAAATTTAGCTCTTTCCATTATGAAAGAGCATTTGACATTACGAGTGAGCCTTCAGAACTTACCATCAGATGTGCAGGCATTTTTGAAAATAAATTATGGAATGCCTACAGAGAGAGTTCGAGAAGAACAACAAGCTCCAAAATGCGGTATATGTCGTTCGTGGCGCCCTCCCTTTTAGTGTTTTGAGTGATTACACAAAATCGGCCCACAGCCCCGTCTCATACCAGAACTATGAAGTAATGTTCAAAGTTAGCCGTTTACCTAAATAGGAGTTTTCTTTTTCTTTTAGCCACGTGCCAACCAACTTCATTCTGGGTTATCGTCATATTCAAACCTCCATATGACAGCGATTACCATAAAAAAAGACACTCCTCTCATGGCCACTGCCAAATATCATTACCCTAGTGCCAACAACGTGGGTTAATAGATAAAAAAAGAAAAACGGTTATAATACCACAATTTACAAACTTGCCGTCTTCACAACTTGTCACCATGTCAGCATATCATCAAAATTTCAAGTACCTCTTTTGCACTTATATGTAATTAGAGAGTTGAGAACAATTTGAGAATTACAATATTTGTTGTTTTAAGTTTAACAGTTAAGATGCTCAGCTTATACGGTAAGGTTGTGGTATGAAGTTTGTTAAAATAATCCTTTTTCAAATATACCTACTGGTAAATAGTGCCAACGATTCTGCAATATAAATTTATCTCAATGGTGTGACATTAAGGTGATGACAGCTGAGAAACGGCAATGGTCGTACCATATCTTCCTGGTGATCCATCATAAGTTAGTGGTATATGGCTACTGCAGATGAGAGAACGAAAATTTCAAAACGGACCTTACACTTGCAAAAAAAAAATTGGATTGATCGTTTTTTGTTGAGATCAAAGGTAGGTATCATTTCGAAATACGTTGTTTTCTATTAATTATGTAAGCAATTGCACACAACGGTGCATTCCATAATTTATATGAATGCTTTTTAATTTCTAATTTTATGGAAGAACACGTTCCTAATTAATAGTAGCCCTGCATTTACCTTGCAACGATTTATTTTACAATTTGCACACTTTCTTCAAAACAATCTAAAATTAATAACACTCTAGCATCGACAGTGTTCTCTAAGGTATACTACTTGTTTTTAAGAGTAACATTACAATTTAATTGAAAATTCCTGCTGTAGATCAGCGTTTTGTCCATCAGATATCAGAGTTCCTGTGCTTACTTAGTTCTTAGCAAGTTTTGGAATTTGAAATCGTCATTCTGACCTCATGTCAGCATCCTTTCCTTTCTCTGATAACTAGCAACAATAGATTTGTTCACCTTTCTAACGAAATTTATAAGTTGTAAGGCGAATAATTTTCTTAATCGACTTTGATTTCCCGAGGCAGAAATGTTTAAATTGTGTTTACGGCTTATTATTTAAGTGATTCTGGTAAGTATAATATTTAACAGATCATTATCTAACATATGTTTGTTATAGCTTTAATTCTATACTTCGATTCTATATCATCTGTTCCAATTCTATACCATTTACTTCAATTCTTTACTTCGATTCTACAAGTCATGAAAGATTTTTTGGATACCTATTGTACGAACAAATTACTGTGGAATCCAGTTTGATAAGGCATGGATCTACACCACCTGTGCAATTGTACTTAATGATTACAACTGGAAATATTTGAAAATCTCAGTCCCTAATGCATAGTTCTTATTAAAGTTTTTAGGTAAGAACTATTGTATTTTTCCTAATAGTAACCAATGTCATCTTACTATTAATTAAATTTACATAAACGTTTACGATCAGCCAAATTTAAGTAATTGAATAATTCACACTTTCGGTGTTATAGCATTCAAAGCGTCAGTTAGTTTATTTGACAGTAGTTTACTTTGTAAGTGTTTTTCTGAGAATTAAACTGACATGTTACACTATACTATACTATACCTTGAAACCACCGCAACATGAAAGCACTTTTGCCACCTCGAGTATAACATTATATATTTATTTCGTGGTGAATTTAACTCCAGGAAAATGTCCAAACTCTTATATTGTTTATCACAGTAACCTCTCTGTATCAAATTAATACATTGTACATGCGTATTGCATTGAAGCTCGGTGTCTTTCAGGAACACACCATTGTTTATTTGGTTCACATTGTATGCCTATTTTATTTACCACTATTTCATTGCTATAATCATTATTTTCTTAGAGGTTTATTATTTTAAGCTCCTCGGAGCTTGCTACTCCATTAATCTTCGTTTTTCCCAAACTTTGTGGCACCGCATGCCACCTATGTTTTGCAATGGGACCATGAAGTCTGTTTATTTCTTTATATGTCGTTTCTGGCACCTATTCAAGTTTAACTTCTTGTTTTCTTGCGTACTTTGCCTACGATCACTCCAATGCAAGCAGATAGCCATAAGCTGAGCATTTATACAGTTACCGTAGTCTGTCATTATGATTCTTCCTTATATGCTCTCTCTACTCTTTTCTTGTTTCATTCGTTAAATATGCGCAGTGCTTTTAGTGATTTTTTTATGCTTATGTTGGTAACAACCTGTTATAGTAGTAACAAATAAGCAACAATACAAGTTATACTTTAGGCTTAAAACGACTAAAAAAGTTTGTCTTATTAAAATAGAAAAAAATACATTTTAAACTGATGCAGTCTAGTACTCTTAAATGTTTACTATCAAATTTTAGTTAAATATATTACCTTGTGGGATGTTATAGACATCAATCGAGATTTACGTAATTTACTTTCAGTTTCCTTTACATCAGCTTCTTCTGTTTCAAGTTTTAAATGTGCCAATTCCTTATCAGCAAGTTCTGCATAAGTTCCAATCTTTTCAATTAGACCCTAAAAACAAGAAATTAACCGCTATTTAGAAGCTATATAATACTTACATTTTAATAATAATAATCTGATCTACAAATTTTAAAAATTGTAGTTGATGTGTAACCAAAATTCTGGTTTTGCCCTGCAAATACTTGAGAATACATTCGTCAAATAAATGTTTGCTAACATGAGCATCAACAGCTGACAAAGGATCATCCAACAAATATATATCAGCCTGTCGATAAACGGCTCTTGCTAAATTAACTCGAGCTCTCTGACCACCACTTAACGAAGCACCACGTTCACCAACTAAAGTATGTTCACCATTTGGAAGCAGTTCAAAGTCCCTTTCTAAGGCACATACTTTAACAACCGATTTATATTTGCTCTTTGTATATGGGAGACCAAATAGAATATTGTTTCGAACACTTGATACAAACAGCCACGGTTCCTGTGATGCATAAGAAATACTACCCATTATTTCTAATCTACCATGGTTAATTGGAAGCTCTTTTAAAAGCAACTGTAAAAGTGAACTCTTTCCAGCACCAACTGGTCCAACAACAGCATATAATGAACCCGGTTTGATATTAAGATTAATGTTAATCAATGTATCCATTATTGGATTAGGTATCCAGCTGGCTTTGCCATTAGTTATTTTTATTGTACCACATTTGTCTACTGGTGGCTCCATATTTGATTCTATTGGTACAATTATTTCATCTTGCATTAAGAAACCCTATAATTATTTAGTACATTAAGATATTTCACTTTTGGGAATATTTCCAAGCAAATTTATTCAAAAAATATTGTGATCTAAAAAACTAATTACAATGTATAAAATCAACAATCATGCGATTAAAATGTCATATGTGCCTGTAGATACAAAAAAACAATTCTAAACCTTCATTTATCTGGAGCAATAGTTTTTCTGGGGTACAAATTAACCATTAAAATGGAAATTTTCTAAAAAAATATGTGTAACTAATGAAAAAAAGGATGTATTTGTACCGTTGTACTGTACTCAGCACGGCAGTTGAACGTGACTGTAGAAACTGGCATATAAGCGATTTTGAACATAGTAGCTAACGAATCAGTGTGTCAAATTGTGTTGGGGATCATGTTCAGTAAGTGTTATGTTTTGTAATCGTATGTTAGTTCATTTGCAACGATGAGTGATAAATTCAAGCAAGTTTTGTTTTAAACTTAGTAAATAGCCAACTGAAACATTGGCAATGCCTTTAAAGAACATTCCCTAAACACAACACGTTTATGAGTGGTGTGCTCGTTTAAAGGTCAGAAGTTCAATAAAACCGTGCTCATTTTGTTTTTCAACATCAAAGTTTCCCATTGTGAGTTCGTGCCAGTTGGTGTTACAGTGAACTTAGATTTTTATTTTGGCGTTTTGAGATGGCCTAGAGAAAATATGCGACAAAAAAGACCCAAATTGTAGAAAGACCAAAGTTGGCTATTGCACCTGCTCACGTTTCACTAAACACAACACACTTTTTGGCCAAAAACAATATACCCACCACCCCACACCCTCCACATTCACTAAATTTAGCACCCAGTGACTTTGCTCTGTTCCCAAATGTAGGCTATAGAGTACGTCATCAACCACTCGGGCACAAGTGGGTACTCTATCGTTAGCGATAGCAAATCGGCTCTGACTGCTCTGGGAAATATGAACATCTCAACAGATCTTCAAGGGGATGTTTGGAGAATACCGCACACCGCACTGAATTTTGAGATTTGAAGTTTTATTGGGTTAGGTCGCATGACGGCAATCGAATAAATGACAGAGCAGATGAACTGTCAAAAGAAGTCACAACAGGGGAGTTTCTTACATCATATTCTTTGGTACCGTTGTCGCTAATTAAGAAGAAGCTGAGAGAAAGGTCAATTTGACAGTGAAAGGAGAGGTGGAACAATGGAACAATGGGTAGGTTGGTACACAAATTTATACCGAGCATAAAAGCTAGAGATAGCATGAAGGTGAATTTTGATCATAAATAAGATGGTGCAGTTAGTAAAGGGTTCTGGGCTCTGAAAACCTCCCTGTGAAGATTCGGATTGATTGAGGACGACCACTGCAATGCGGCGAGGGCACAGAAATTGTCGAGCACATGCTATTTGACTGCCCACTAGAGATGGCCAATAGAGGGTTGACAGACAGGAAACTAGCTGTCGAGTTGCTAGAATGGCCCAAAAGCCTGGAAGAAGTTCAATGAGTGGATAACTGGCATTCTGGGTAGACTTGAAGGAGTTTGCAAGAAGAGTCGCCTAAAACCGATTGTAAACTGCGAAGGAGGGGTACCTGAATTTTGGGATAGGAGGTAGTTTAGTTGGCATAAATTTATTTTATAGCACAATATAACTTAATTTACAAAAGTTAGCAAAAAAAAATATAAAAAAAAATCACCTAAATATCTGCCTATGCACCATGGAATTTACAGTAAATCAATCACCATCTTACCAAAACATGTGGAACAAAACACCGAGTTTTAAATCAAAACTTTAAACGTTGAGCCAATAAATAACAAAAATGAATCAGGAAACCCAATTAACTTAAATTGATCAAATAAAGCAACTAATCTAAGACACTAAACTAGAGTGAAACCGTGCATCCTCACAGGACTTAGAAATGATAGTGATTGAGACCCTCTCTCAGGACATGCATACCCACAAGGACTTAGGCAGTGCATACTCATCTTCCCATAGCAGTAAGATAATTAGATGTAAGCAGACAACCATATCTTCGGATCCTGAAGAAATTTATAGTCGAGGTATTTATGAATATTGTGGGTGCCATGCTCGCATAAACATTGATTTGTAGTAATAAATAGATTTTGCAAGTAATTTTTAATGAGCATGTTTCAGTGTGATGGCACTAGCCGAAATAATGCCTATGCAAGTGCATCTGATAATTTTAATGTTGCTTTCTACTATTTCTACACTGTTATATGCTTAATGCTTTAATTAGATATTTATATTCTATGCCTGTAATGTACATTTATATATTTTATTGTTTTGTTTTGTAGCTGAAATTGTTTTGTTTGACGTTTTGTATATATTTTGGTCGTATTATTTATAAGAAAAAAGATTAATATTAGAATATCAGTCAGTTAGGGAACGATAGGGAGCATTAGGGACAAATTTGGGCTGAAGTTGGAATAAAATACTTAGACTAGAGAGGACGATATTATAAATTTATAGAGCCAAGAACAAATAGCTGGTTTTGCTATTTTGCTATTCAAATTCATTGGTATACCTTATTTGGCTATATTTGGATAGTTTTCAATCGACCCTTCAAGTCGCGCCAGTCAGCAGAGCTGGCGGCTCCTATCTGGTATTACGGAACCCTCCCCTTTTACTTTTGCTAATGTCATGTTGATCAGATACCATTATTTAAACCCCAATTTTAGTTTTAGTGTATACATTTTATTCATGATTAATTAATTTTGAAGTCAAATTTATATGAAGCACATTTGTTTTCCCGTTTAAACCACCTTTGGGTGGAGCATTGGAGAGGTCACACGTGTAGCAACCCTTACTTACATTATACCGTGGGAGGTCGAAAGTGGTTAGAGAATGGGGATACGACCACTAGTTTACTAAATAGCATTCTTAACTATTTCTTCTCATTCGGACATAACGCATTGGCAGCAAGGACCAAAAGGAGAAATAACCTAAAAATATTTAACCATGCACCCTATTCAAGATCCAATAAAACTGAGATGTCACCATCTGATGGATCTTCAAGAAACGCCTCAATTCAAGCTCCATTCACGACAGAACAATTTGATCCATCAAAATTGCACGAGAATAGATGAATTCAACACTTAGTACCATTCTTTAAAATTTTTAATGTTTCAGAAGAATTAAAAGTTTAGTATGTATTCCATTATATGGTCCCAAGGTACGCTTCGTAATTAATAACCATCATTGCATGCTCTTTGAATAATATACTATTAATGTAAGTTAAGGTAATTTTATTTTAATGGTAATGACCGATAAACAATTATTTTTTTTAAAAACCATGATTGCGAAAGTTTTAAAATAAAACATTGAAAAATATACATTAAATTGAAATTTTGCAACAAAAGAACTTCAAATTATGAAAATATTTTAACGCATAGCCAACACAAGTAGTACTTTAAATGAAATAGCAAACGCAATAAATGAATCGCAAACAATTCAAAAATTATCAGTTACTTTACTACAGACATATATAACATTCCGATTACCTGAAATTCCATTAAATTAGTAAAATCTTTATCTACTTTTTGAGTTACAAAATCTCAATATTATAAAAATGTCTTTTAACTTTTCATATTCCACAATTGGACAATGCTTACCTCTATTCGTTTAACAGATGTTCTAGCTTCTGCAAAAGATGAAATGGCTAAAGGAAAAAAGATTGCCATGTACAACTGTATTGTATTAAAAAATTGTGCCATTGAAAATACTTTATCACCAGTTAATGGATTACCAAGAAGTACATAAGCTATCACAGTCAAAAATAAAGTAAACCTTTCTGTAAAAACAGCCAGGGCAACCACAAACCCTTTAATATATGAAGCAATTGTTATTTGGTCTATTTCTAATCTAAAAATCTACTTTGTATTATACATGTTATATAAATTGACAATACTTTCGAGCTAAGGCAACAATTTTTTCAAATGGTTTTTCCCATGCATACATTTTAATTACTCGTATACCTGAGGTAATTTCACTCATTTGTTGTACGCGACGATCAGTACGATGAGCTATTTTGTACCTTAATTTACCCTGTAAACGAGATAGATAACCTAAAATTATAAAAATTATAAACATTTGATACACGTATGTTCGAACTACCTTGTAAAGGCACTGCTTGTAAAGTGATTGCTATAATGCCAGCAAAAGCTGCATATCCAATACTATTATACATTATGCCACCAGCTATGATAGTTACGATAGGCATAATCCAAACATAATGTAAAAAAAGAGGCACTATGTCAAATCTGCCAACATCATTAGAAAGTAAATTGACTACTTGTCCAGCAGCAGTTTGAGCAACTGATGATTTATTTAAGCGTAATAACTAAAGTATTAAATTAAAAAATAAAATTAATTCAGACAACTTACCTTTTTATAAATTAAAGAACATGTGGCCACTCTACATTGCATGCCAATTCTGGCCTGTCCTAAGGAAGCATGATGCATAATTATAGCATTAGCAAAAGAAATTAAAATCAGACCAGTTGCTAATAACCAACCTTCCCGAGGTAGGGTTTCTTTGGAATGATCAAAATATTTTATTAACATTGCTAGTACTAAAGGTTGTGTTAACCTAGAAAATACAATTTAAATAATTCTCAATAACACAGACTGTTCAATTTTTTGATATTGATATTAATCAGAATTTAACAATACACTGGGTGATTCACTATATCGTAAATAATGGTTTTTTATAGTTATTGACTGCAGAGAGATGTTTAAATTATTAAAGTTGTTGCAAATTTTCTTACTGTTTAGAATATGTAAATATAAAGAACAAGTATACATTGTAAGTGTCAATTAACTTCATACATTAATACATTTTGGGCGGCTGTGAAATTAAATATTAATGTCGATTATTATTTTGCATGGAATCGACATTTCAAGTTTTGATTATCTCATATTTAAAACAATATTTATAACTCTGGTGTACAACTTACAACATTTAAGAAATAATATTACGAGGCAATACAAAGAAATTGATGAAAATATGCCGATAAATGTGTTTTATGGTTTGAAAGCACATGTTAATTTGTTTAGATGTTAATTGCAAAGTACTTTTAGCAACGGCTATAATGTTAGAATTAGAAACATTTTTGTAGCTTATCTTATTACAGTTTATTGAATCTTTTATTTTATTATTTTTAAGTTTTTATTTAAAATTGAAACAAAACAATTACTCAAAAATAGTCTTTCTCGAAAACAGTTTTGATTTTATAAAGGTCAGATGCAATAATTTTGAATGATTAAAATTAACATTTTTGTTTGTCCACAGATATCCTAGACCACAATAATTTTTGAACACCCGTTTTACTTATGAGCTATTAAGATGAAACACTAACTAAGACTTTTATGCAAAATTTAAATGATCATTTGAAATCGAGCTTAGTAATTGAAAAATGGAAAATATAAGATTAAAGACAGGAATCGAACCTGTATCTGCGGCCTTCATGGCTGATGCACTAAAAGATGAGCCAGCTGGATGGGTGATTAGAATTGAAAACGTATACAAATCTAAATCATGTATCCAAAATACATCGACATACTTTTATTAATTTGACATTTTTGTCAATCATATGACAGTATCAAGTTTTTATATGGCTATAAGTCAACTATTCATTATAAATATTAGTAATTGCACAAGGCAAATTAGTGTTATGATATTAGTTAATACAACGAAATGAATAGTTGCGTGCATCATCATTTTGTTTTCGACCTTACTTAAGGTCTGTTTGATGCAGCTCTAACTTCTTTTCTATTCTGTGCTAATCTAAAAAGTTCTACACACCCTTCACAACCTAAATTTCTATTAATTTGAATAATATAGCTCGGTCTAGGTCTTCCTATACTCTTCTATCTTTTTCCTATCTACCTGGCTCTACATAGATATTAGCAACCTGATGGTTGTTGAAGAACTCCAAATGTTTACATGATTCCCATTTATAAAAAAATGAAATATTACCTGGTTATCCCCTTCAAAAAAGTAAAAGTGTTAAATTATATGTTATGGTAAGGCTTAAGTAACGAATCGGTACCAATATGCCAGACCGCTAACTAATTGTGAGATGCCATGGTGACATTTGGTTAGCTGATTTTTTATTTTATTTTTTTTTATGTTTTGTTTACGAACTTATTTAAGGTCGGTTTGACGCAGCTCTAAATTCTTTTCTATTCTGAGATAGTCTAAAGAGGTCTATATACCCTTCACAACCTAAATCTCTAATAATTTGACTAATATAGCTTTGTCTAGGCCTTCCTACTCTATTTTTATTTGGTAGTCTATAATCTAAGACCTTACTAAATAGTCCCCCATGTCTTAACTGGTGCCCTTTTTATTCTATCTCTCCTGACCTTTAATTATTTCCACATACATGGTCCTCACTTATTCTTATATAAACTTTCTTATTTGTTATTCTATCTGTCCAACTAATCTTTAACATTCACCTATTACACCAAGTTTCAAAAGCTATTTTTTCTTATCTACCTCTTTAATTGTCCAAGTCTCACTACCGTATAATAGAACGCTCCATACGAACAACTTTAAGAAACTTTTTCTATTATCTAAACTAATACTATTAGCTATTAGTAAGTCTTTCTTTTTTAAAAACATTTTTTTAGCTTGAGCTATTCTAGCTACTATATCCCTTCTGCTATGTCTGTCCATTGTAATTATACTAACTAAATAGCAAAATTCATCTACCTCCTCTAACTCGGTATTACCTATTTTTAATTTTGGTTTAGAACTAGCTCACTTGTCATTATCTTTGTCTTTCCTGAGTTAATTCTCATACTATAGTTACTCTGTAGTATCTCATCTAAAATATTTAAAAACTCTCCTAACTATTTCCAAGACTCTGGTATAATGACTATATCATTTGCAAAACGTAACATGTCTACTTTCTGCCCCTGTACACTAATACCTATCTCTTTTCTCTCTCTAGCTAAGTTTAAAGCTTCCTCAATATAAACATTAAAAATCAAGGGAGATAGTATACAGCCCTGTCTAACACCATTTCTAATCTTAGTTTACTTTTCTATTTCATCAAATCTAATTACTACGCTTTGGTTTTTATATAGACCGTAAATAATTTTTCTATCCCTGTCAGAGATTCCTATTTTTCGCAAAACCCTGAACATAACAATCCAATTAACACTATCAAATGCTTTTTCTAAATCTACAAATGCAAAATGAGTCTTTTTATTTTTTCTAACCTTTTTTCGACAATTACACTAATCATTAGTATCAGTTCTCTAGTCCCTCTTACTTTACGAAAACCATATTGGTCTTCGCCTAAATAATTCTCAGTGAAAGCTTCTACTCTATTTTTAATTATTATTGTTAGTATTTTGGAAGCGTGGGAAGTTAAACAAACCATTCTAAAATTCTCACACCTATCAGTTCCTGACTTTTTTGGGATTGGAATAATAATATTTTTTTCGAAATCTATTGGCACCTCATCTGTGTTATATATTACTTTTACCAGTTCATATAATCTGTCTAAAGTTTTCTGACTTGCATATTTTATTAATTCTGCGGGTATATCGTCTATTCCTGGCACTTTATTTAGTTTAAGATCTCTAACAGCTCTATCAAATTCCTCTCTTAATATTGAGAACCCTATTTCTACATGCTCTTCTTGGTCGTTCTCTAACTCATCCATATTGTCTCCCTTATATAAATCTTCTAAATATCTTTTCCATCTATCTGCTATCTCAACTTTATTTATTAGAAGCTCATTATTCTCATCTTTAATACCGTTAAATTTTTTCCTATCTTTCCCGAAAAACTTTTAAACTGCCCTATAAGCCCGGTTTGTCTTACCTACTCTCAAATCATCTTGTATTCCCTTACAATTCTCCTTCATCCAATTATTTCTAGCTTTTCTACACTCACGTACTATCTTATTTCTAACTCTAATATACTTTTGCTTACTTTCACTATCCAATTCTCTGAAAGGTTTAAGCTTTGTTCTATTCTTTATTAAATCTAATATCTCTTTTGTTACCCAAGGCTTTTTCACTTCTTTTTTTTTACCTATAGTCTGTGTTGCTGTATCATGTACATCCCTTTTTATTTCTTTCCATCTATTTTCTACGTTCACTCCTATAGCTATATCTTTGATCTTATTATCTATTACTTGTTTATATTCCTCTTTTACCTCACTATCATTAAGCTTACCGGGATCCCATCCCTCTCTTTTAACTTTTCTCAATTTTTTGAATTTTAGCTTATACTTCATTTTAACTAAGTTATGATCGCTATCTATGTCATACCCTGGATAACTCTGACAGTTTTTAACTTGGTTTCTAAATCTTTGTTTAACTAAAATATAATCTATTTGGTATCTAGCCCTATCACCTGGTGCTTTCCAGGTATATCTTCTCCTAACACGTTGTTCGAATAGGGTGTTTACAGTACTAACCTTTCTCCTCTATCATTTCGTCTGCCATACCCAAATTTTCCTACCATTTTTCCCTCACTACCTTCTCCCACTGACGTATTAAAATCGCCCATAACTATTAAATTCTCATCTCCCTTTACTTTTCTCATTATACTATTTATATCCTCGTATACCTTCTCTACTTCCTCATCCTCGTACTGAGTTGTTGGCATGTAAACCTGCACTAAAACAGTGTCTGTGGGTTTTGTACTCAATCTAATCATAATTATTCTATCACTAAATTGTAAGTACTCTTTAACTTTACGTCCTAATCTTTTACCTAACACTATTCCTACCCCTGCCTGTCCATTAGTTGAGGAAGTTGCAATTATTCTATAATTATCTTTCCAAAAGTCATTACTATCTGGTCATTTCATCACACTAATACCTAAAATGTCCAGCTTTTCTTTTCTCATTTCGACTAATAAATTCGTTAACTTATCTACTCTAAGTAATGACCTTACATTCCAAGTCCCTATCACTAAATCGAACTGTTGTTTTAAATTCTTACGATGACAAGCACCAAGTACCCCCCCCCCCACACCGAGATCCGAATGACGAGGTATTTTACCTACAGACAAGAATTTTACTTGTGAGCTCTCCATCATATATATATTTCGTGTTTTAGGCCACGCATACCTGGGAAATATTGTGGTAGGTTCCTATATCTTTCCACAACACAGTTTTTAAAGATTTTAACAAAAAGCCATATCCGTCACGGCCAGCCCCCAACAACCTTGTAAATTATTGAGGATCGCCCGAGACCAACCAACTCTCCTCCAATATCTTTTAGCCAGCAAGGCTGCTGCCCTTACTGCGTCTTTTAATCGTCTTTTACGATAAGCAGGCTTACTATAGTAGTATGTATTCTTTGTCCCCTACTATAGGGATGATATTTGCGTGCATGATTTAGATTGTGTATCTTTTTAACTGTCATTATCTGTCTGGGTGGCGCAATTGGTTAGCACATTGACGATCAAAGATAAAAGCCTTATTAATAAGTCTTATTAATTAATTAATTAATAATTTCAATTACTAGCTCAATTTAAAATGATCATTTGGACTTTGCATAAAAGTCTAAGCTATTATTTCATCTTATTAACTGTTATATATATATATATATATATATATATATATATATATATGTTAGGGATTTAAAGGGGTATATAGGTGTATACAATATAATTTTAGCAACCATGTATATAGAAAAGAGCAAATTATTTACACGCCAAATTAATTTAATTCATATAGTAAAAACGGACGAGTATTAAAGTATTTTTATATTTAAATAATTGGAAGGTTAGAATGACATAAGGGAAGAAAGCTTTAAGGCATATAGAAGTTCAAGGATACACATAATTAATCATAATTTCTATTAATCAAACGCACGAAAGCAAACAGGTGAGCGTGCTAGCATAAGAAAATCAATAATTTCTAAGGCAAATGTATTCGTTTTAAAAGCCAACGTGCATTTACACAGATACTACGAAGTAGAAATCTAGGAATTGTTATTTTCAAAACGGTCGACAATTACAAGAAACACCTGTTTGTTAAATGTTACGTTCAAAGAATTTGAGGCAAACGTTAATATAGAATTCCATAGAAATTGTTTTCAACCGTCAATTTGTGTAAGCAGCTATAGGAGCAAACATCTTAAAAAGCGTGTGGAATGAACAATCGATAATATACAACAGATAGAGACAAATATAGAGCAAGCGTTGAATTGAAAGGCACGTAAAGTATACACGTGGAGTTGATGCAGGACGTCGACAATATCGATTTTCTGTAACGCAAGTGGGGTTTGAAAGGAGACAACACACATGAATAGAACAGAGATGAATAGCGGTTAGGCGGAGCATTCACACGACAGAAAATTTTGTCATTGGTTGAAAGCTAACAGTTTTCGAAAGGAACGCGCACGGTAATGTAGAAATCGAATTCTCTGTAAATAGCACGTAGAACGGGAGAAATTTTACAGACTTCAGAGACGGTTATGTTAAAAATTTTGAGAAGCCGCTTTGGAAAATAAGCTTTTCTAATGAAACGGGTCCGTTAGGGGGTTTGAAAGACAATATAAATGCCCGCGCGAAGATGTTAAAGCTCTCTCTTTCTTTTTACTTCCATGAAGTTCTGAATACGGGTTCAGACCAAGATAATAGTAAAGCGTTTGGTTATATGTGTATAGTAAAGTTACATTTAACTTTGAAAGTATAAAACTGTAGTAGCAGACCTCAAATTATTGAAGTGATGCACGAGTAAGTGCATATTTAAAAAAAGGTCCGGCTACTACGATAAATTTATTAAATGGATGCAGGCTATATGGGGTAAGCAGACCTGAAAATTAATTTTGTATGCGTGCCATATATAGTATGGAATGGTACTGTGAGACGAAGAGAATATCTTGCATGGTAGCGAAGATATCAGATAGTAGAGATCTGTGGTTCCTGACATCAGAGCAGTAGATGGAAACAACACCGAGGGGTTCCTGGTAGCCATCTCCTGGAGTACTGAAGAGTGAAGGTGCCTCCAGGTAATTAATTTGAAATTTCTGTTGTTATATAAACATTTGTGGATATTTTGTGTTTGTGTGGTTGACTTTTTTTGGTAGTATATTTATTGTTTTCTAAACTTGTTTAAAAAGATATATGTACAGGACAATTTAATAATTTTGGGTATTGGAAAAAGGTTTATTTAAAATATATAAAAATTTATTCAGGCTATAAATTGTGTTGTAAAGGGTAAACGGGTCTGTAAATTTTGTTTTCATTTAATGCAAGGTTTAAAAGGCATATACAAACAAAACTGGGTTATAATGAGCTCACAATACACCAGTGTGAAGTCAAATTAGGGATACATATGGGGCCCATCTACTCATATCTAATCGAATTTGTTTAAAATCATTTTAAAATCAAAGACTTTAAAACATTACATAATTTGAGCTGGTAATTATTCTACCAAATTGTTTGGACATATGTGTAAATATATTTTATCTGTTAATATGTGTAAATAAAAGATTGTATGGTTGTCGTATTAATTTGGTATGTATGTAAAATTAGGTATTCAAGAAAAGGACGAATGCTGAGCTAGCCAGGGAAGCAGAGGAATTCGAAGGTGTCCTAAGAGAAGGGTAAAGAATTTATTTTATTTTTTGAAAATTTTATGTAAACTTCGCGGGGCTCGATGTTAAAGCCAAGTTCCCGAATCCACGGCAATATATATATATATATATATATATATATATATATATATATATAGGTATATCAATAAAACAATCGTCTTTAAATATTTCTATACTTACGATTAAGGTCAGAAACCCGACCGAAACGTCAAGTAATTAGAGGAATTTAAAGACGATTGTTTTTATTTGACCTAAAATATCCCAAAACACAAAAAAAAACCCTTATTATATAAAGTATAATTGGTCAAGAAAATTAATATTATATATATATATATATATATATATATATATAAAGTAATTGCACAAAGCAAGTTGATTAATACTAAGGCATTAGTTAATAATATGAAATAATAAGGTTCAGAACAGAATTCAAATCTGTATTTTTGACTTTCGCGGCTAATGGTGTAATCAATTGCATCACTTGGATAGGTGACTGCAAGTCGAAAGATATAAACATTTAAATCATGTATGCAACCATACACTTACCTAACTTTCAATTAAGTTTGGGATTTTTGTCAATCATCTCTAATAGTGTCAATTTTTGTAACATATCAGATATCGATAAGAAGCAACGTTCAAAATCAAAAATTTAACACTGTCAGGTATGACTGACAAAAATGCCAAACGAATTGAAAATTAGGTTGGAGTATGGTTGTCTACATGATTTAGATGTTTAAATCTTTACAATTATAGTCACTTATCCAGGATGCACAATTAGCGCATTTGCCGCGAAAACAAAAGATACAGGTTCCAATCCAGTGTGGTGTAAAATATTATTGGTGATAAATTCTTTTATCGAACCTAGACCAAAAAAATTATGTAGGATGGTAAGTTTGCAAAGCATAATAAACAATTAAAAAAGTAACATGCAAAATCAAAATTAATAATAAACAATAACTTATTAGGAAAAGCAAACCAAAATATTATCATTTCAAATGTTCAGTGTAACTTCCCTGATCAAATAGAAGAATATACGACCTTTTCAGCGATGCCACAAGTTAGGGATTGCTATTTAAAATTTTTAGGTTAGGGTCTTTGAGGTGGAGGAGGTAAGTCATATAATTCCTGAACCAATATTTTTAAATGCTCCTTCAACTATTCATTTGATGTTTAATTGAAAAGTTCAGAACTAATAATGTTTTATGTTATTTAGGGTAATAGGTTTTCAAACGAAAATAATGTATATTAACACAAAAATAGTGTTTTGGAGTAAACTAATAAAGATAGATAATTTGCATATGCAAGACTTCATTTCACATATCTAAATGGAATGCTTCCATTGCAATTAACAACAATGGTAATAACTTAACTGGTTGGATTATAATCGATCAGTCTGAGTTAATTTGAACTTACTTTAATATTACGCTTTGAAAAAATAATTCGATTCCATAAAAAGCATAAGATTTCATAAATGTTAGTCGTATGGCTCTTACTAAACTAGGTTTTTGATCTTCCTCTTTTGCACGTTGCACTTCCTGCTCCCAATTTCTGAAACAATACAACACTTAAAAAAATAAAAACAGTGTAAAAATATATCAACACTGAGTGTATTATAGTAGTTAAGATAACTTTTTACTTTAAGGGGCGCAAAGAATATACACAGACAATACGATTTCTGTACGCGTTAAAATGCCATTTTGTGTTGGACAGTGCTATGACTAAAAAGAATCCACAGAATGGACGTAACATCTTTGCGATGTCAAAAGTTTAGTTTGTTTTAACTTTACGCCCAACATACGTTGTAGTCAATTTAAAATGGTGAAGTTCAATAAACGGCTAATTGAATTAGTAAAAGCAGAATAATGTTTATACAATAAGCAATCTAGTGGATATAAAAATACCATTAAGAAGTTTCACATTTGACAGGATATTGGCTTAAAGCTAATTCAACTGGTAAGCAATTTAAAAATACATGTATCAAGTAAAGCACGGGGTAGTATGTTATTTTCTATTAGTTGCTACGTGCAGTTCCTGCATTTTCTAATCACAACATCGAAAAGAATTATTTTGCAGTTTCCTTATCTTTGATTATATATACAAAGTTATTTTAGCAAAAATAGTAGTAGTTTTAAAATGAATTTGTTAAGTAATATAACTATATGACTGTTGATATTGTTGTCTGTGCTGGACATATATTTATTGTTTGGGTTTTTAAAAGGATAATGAAAATATGCTTGAATCATAGTTGATATATGAATAACTTGGAACAAAGACTGTATTGTAGTCTTGGCATAGTGATTTATCTTGTCTAATTTTATATTTTTATTGCAGAGTACTTATTTGGAATGAACTAGTTGAACTAGAAGATAACTATAAAGAATCTAAAAAAGAACGAACAATTTCTATACATATAATGCCTATAATTAATACATGTGATAATTTGAGTTATGTGGATTATGCAGAAGAAGAATTGAAGATGAGAATAAACTAGAATTTCAACAAATGACTGAAGCTAAGTTAGCAGCAACAGATAATGCTTGCTCAACGATGTGATAGTATTCCTCATACAATAATTGGAAATATCAATGAGAAAAGAATAAGATTCTCTTTGATATAAGGAATCAGTGTGGATAATTTGCATTGCTGTGACCACAATTAATGTATGGCATAAAATTGTTCCCATCCGGTTACTATACAATGCATGGCAGCTACATAAAAGTTTAATCAGAGCATTAGATCAAACATTTAAATGATGGCTTAATGTTATTGTACTGAATGCTACTAAAAGTACAAAAAGAATATATTATTGAGCTTAGAAACTGATAGTTTATTATCCATATTATCCTTATCTAGACTAGGGTGACCATTTTTATCCTAATGTAATGAGGAACCAAAAGGGCATGTTCCGGCAATTTTTTTTTAATTCTTTAGATATTTTAAAACAAATTTATTAAAAAAATTCATTTTATATAATATTTATTTACATAGTAAACATTGATTATTTATGAATAATAAACAGAAAATAAGAAAACTGTAGGATAAATGAACAAAACTAAACTAATATTTACTAACAGAGTGAATTTGTTTTAGAAATTTAGCGCAATATTCTACTTGTTTTTTAAAATCTTCACTAGTATTGCACTCAAAATTGCATTTCGTTATTTATTACTATTGCTTTTACTATGTCTACATGCAATTGTCATTTTTGCGATGTCCAAAAATTATTAATAACAAAAAAAACATACTCTGTGGCTGTGTTTGTTCCAGTTAAGCAAATGGCAAATTCCATAATCTTTTTTAAAGTCTAGAAAGGAATGTCATTTTCAGAAAAATGGTTGAACATTTCAACCCATTTTAAATCAATTAATATGGATTCTGAATTCCATTTTTGCATTTTATCTAATGTAACGTAACATTTTAAATATGAAATTTCATCAAATAAATTGTTTTCAAGATCTATTTCGTATTCATATAAATACTTTTTCATTAGAGTCACTGGCCGTTCAATACCTTTCAATTCAATTGGTTCTTTTTTTAAATTAAAATTTTTAACTTCCTCAAATTGTTTACTCCAAAATTCTAGATAAGACACAATGCAACTAATAATCATTTGCCTTCTACTTCGGCATTAACGCAAAATTGTTTCAGGATCTTGATTATTACAGTATAAATATAAAAGTGGCTATAAATTTTAAAAATTATTCCTCCAATATCTATAGAAAGTAAATCTGTCACAGTTTGAACTGCATTGCGGATTATGAGCAGAACATCCTACTCTAACAATTGGTTGATTTAATTCAGTATGTGAACGAGAAAAACATTATTAGTTCATCTTCGATGTATGTCTCCAAAATTTGAATTTGTTATATGCACACGGCATCCTACTAATTTATTTGTGAGATTATTTTTTCTCAATATGTCAATAATTGAACTGGTAAATGTTTTAGATGTCTCTCTGGAAAGAGAAACTAAATCCAATACTTTTGCTTCAATACCAGTTGTGCAGTCAAAACATCTAATGAGAGTTGGAAATAAATTTAAATCTTTATAATTTGAAGAATCTGAGCAAATTTGTTAAAAAATCTCGTATTTGCTAATTTAATTTTAAGCAGTTTTAATGACTGCCTCCGTTTTTGTTTATGCACAACTAATTTTTTCCCCCAAAGAACAATTTAATTAATTACGATGTACAATCCATGAATCTAAATGATTAGTTGTGGAAAACTGTATGAAAACAAAATATTGCTTTAGCAAGAGCAAGTATTTTTTCTTCTCATCAAATTGTGTACTGTGAAAATATTTGTTAAAAATATTAGAACATGCTGCTGCTTCATTTGATTTTTTATATTTCTTAGATTGAATGTGTCTTTAAATATCATCTTTTTCACCAAGTGAAATTGAAAATCATCAGTATCATTTTTGATTTTGTTAATAGATTTAAATTCATTTTCAAGATTTGTATTAAATTTGCATGCCTCCTTTTTGCCACTATTTATTTATTTCCAAAAATATTAATATAAAAAGTTAATTACAAAAAATAAAAACGGTTTTGAATACACTTACCGGAATCCAATAAATTAAAGGGGCCAAGCTCCTGCACCATTGTAGTTAGCCGGACATTTTATCTTGTTAGAGATTCCTGCCTCTTTAAGACAATTCTAAATTTACTAATTTAACGCTTCAAACACTCGTAACAAACCATACAAGAGGAAATGAGTCTAGTTATTTAGTTACCTTTATTATCAATTATTTTGATGATTAAGAAATAAAACATATGAATATATAATCACAAATTCATACTTCCATATGCTCATTGCCCTAATAAACAACAGGTGCTTTTCGAAAACTCTAATTGTTTCTGGTCAGTATATCTAGAACTAGAACTACAATACAAAATTTTATTTTAAAAAAATCGCTAAAACAATAATTGAGGAATAACAGGATTAATTAGCTTTCAAGAATATATTCTAGAAAAATTAAGCACATTTGGTATTTTTTAGGATAAATTTAATTCAGTGGAAGGCGAGGGTAGGGGAGGAGCGGCAGTATGTTTATTTGGTTTAGGAACGAGAATTGACACGGGAAATAGGCTGATTGAATTTTGTGACAAAAACAATTTAACTATCACAAATACATTATTTCAACATCATGTTAGAAGACAATACATGTGGAAGATGCCAGCGGAGAGGAAGATATCCAATAGATTACATTCTTGTTCGACAACGGCTTAGAAATCAAGTAAAAAACTGTAGAAGCTTCATAGAAGCAAATATAGACACTGACCACAACATAGTAATTATAAAAGCTGTGCTAAATTAAAAAAATTTAAAGAAAAAAAGAAACGAAAAAGGCACTTTGACTTTGAGAAATTAAAAGATAAAGATATCCACAAAAGATTTGAGAAAAGTCAAACGAATTACTGAAAGACAAGAAAAATTTCAGTAGAAACAGAATGGAATAACATTAAATCCAGCTTAGATATAGAGGCCAGAGATATTTTAGGGTGTAAACAAAAAGAAAATAAGAAACCATGAGCCTCAAAGGATTTAAAAAATTTAATAGAAGAAAGGTGAAAATACAACAACAGACCAGACGAAGCAGGAAACCAGAGATACAAAACCATAAAATGGGAAATTATTCGTAAATGCAGGATAGCTAAAGAGGTACAAACTAAGATGGAAATAGGAAAGACATATGAAGCAGTCAAACTAATTAGAATGAATTTTAGAGATATAAAACCGTACGCAAAAATACAAAGGGTGCGGGAGGAAACGTCATTAAACAAAATGTAGAGAAAGTGGTTACATGGCAAGAATATAGGAAAAGTATATGCAGGACATGAACTAGAAGCACTAGAACAGGAATCAGACATTGAAAAAGACAATTTGAGTTATCCTATACTCAGAGATAAGTTTGAATTAGCATAAAAGAGTCTGAAAAATATTAAGGCACCGAATATAGTTAAGGTAGAAGCAGACTCTAAAAGCCGCTCAACAAGCAGTAACATAATGTTTCTTCCTACTTGTAAGTCGTATATATGAGACAGACGATATACCCAAAGATTTCAAATGTAACACCACAGTCACTATGCCAAAAAAGAAAGGTGCAGATAGATGTGAAAACTTTCGAACAATACGTTTGACAGTACACGTGCCAAAGATATTAATTAGAATTGTACAAAGACGAATGGAAAAACATACTAAGAGAAGAGCAATTTGGGTTAGGTGAAACAGAGGAACACTGGATGCCATTTTAGCTTTAAGGGTGCTAATGGAGAAAACAATAGAAAAAAGAAAATGGGTATATATAAGGTTTGTAGATTAGAATGAGTTATAGGGATAGGTGAATAGTACATAGCTTATACAAAGAGCAAACAGAGGTAATAGAAATAGAGCAAGGATGTTGAGAAGTAACTATTAGAAAAGGGGTGAGACAGGGATGTGCTCTATCCCCATTAATTTTTAACTTATATATCGAAGAAGTAATGAATACTATTAAATGCAGAAAGACATCTGGAATTACTATGCAGGGACAAATGATTGGTATGCTTAGATATGCAGATGATATAGTGGTATTAGCTTCTAGCAAAGAAGAGTTAGAAGAAGCTCTTAATGAAATGCAAACAGTTCTAACAGAGAGATACAGTATGAAAATTAACAAAAATAAAACTAAAGTACTAGTATGTAAAGGAGGAAGAGAAGTTTTTGTTAACTTTAATTTAGAAAACAATTTTTCTGCAGTGCAATTAGTTATCCACCGTGTGTAGAAATAAATGTAACAGGATATCAATATTCGGATATAATTCTACAAAATCGTTTTGTCAAATCCATCGATACAACTGAATTTCGTTTTTCGGACGCAACTCTTCCTCTTCACTCTGCAATTGAGCTCATAGCAATACACACCCTCCTGGAAAATTCTCTTCAGCATCATTGATCACCTTGAAAAATTTGCCACCTTAGTCAAGTATCCATGTTTGCCCATTTATAAATTTCTCACTGTTAAAAACCTACAGTTTATTGTAAGTATTCCTTCAAACAAATTTTTCCACATGACTTGAAAAATGTGTGGTTATTGCCCTGATCAATGATAATGCTTGATGGCGGGTAGGACAAAAACGAGTTTCAGGAGAAAGCATGTATTTTTAGGCTTTCTTCGAACTACCTTACTGTATTGAAGTGTACGTTTTTAGTGCTTGTTGAAGTATGCAATGAAATTTACATGTTCACCTCTCCATTTTACCCTAATATCGTTTGTGTTCCCTACTGTTGTAGGTTTCAACAACCAGATTCACTGCAAATAATTTGAAAAAAGCAGCGCTCGAATCTAACAAAGAACAAGTTGTACATTCAGACGCCAGTGCAGGTCTACTGAGAAGCAAGGACGCAAATGCCTATGTTAAACTACAACTATTAGTTAGAGGCAAACTTTTCTTAGTTTGTAAATTGTTTTTCATAATATTAAAATGTGCCTTCTGCTGAACCACACCTGGTGCTAAGTATTTATCTTTAGCTGCCATTTGACATAATAATATATGGTTTATCACTGTACTTAAATACATAAACTTACCTTTCTAATTTATTTCCTAAATTTTCAGAAATGTCCCTCTCTGTAGTATTGTAAAGGTCTTTAACTTCTAAGTCATTGCTGTAGCCATATTTCAAGAATGGAAATAACCAACTGCAACAAAGACAAATTAGTTTAATGACTAGTAATTGAAATAATGGTTAATAAAATATATAAAAGTTTATTTGATGTTTAACAAATGTGCAGATCTTCCAATCCCATCATGCTAAAGAGGGAGCATACTTTTGTCTTAAGCAAAGAAGTTACTCGACTTCGCCTATTATATTTTACTTTTTACACTTCTGAAGAGTTGTGTACTGTAACAGATAGCTTAAAAATGTTGTGTAGTTAAAATACAGTTGGATTTTGTTACGTGCTAAGCGAATTAACTTGTAACACGCCTTTTCAATTATTGGATAACCAGTTTCCATTTCAGTATTTACAAAAACTATTATTTTTGTATTAAAGTAATGTAATTATTGTTTTTTGCTGTTTGAATCTAGTCCTGCATATATTATAAATTATTAGCTACACTGTAGGTTTAGAATTATTTAATAAGTACAAATACGTTAAGATAATCTCAGTTTTTATAATATTATTCTCGGGAATGTACTGTGAACATGCATTATTAAAGTGTCAAGATTCTCTATTCCAATTGGTTGTAGGACATTGACCAATTTCGAATGAGACATTCCCATGAAGTGATAAATAAGTGTTGAAACAATGGAGATGATTCATGTGAACCAAAATTGATCATTTCAGTACCAGGAATCAAGTGAAAGAGTTTTGTCAGGGGGTGCCATTCTCATTTGTGCGAGTTGTGTTCGTTTATCTCCCCAACCTACCGTACCTTTCTCCCTAGGCCACTACCAGTATAGGAAGCTGCAATATTCAACAATGTAAGGAAATTGGACCCCACTGAAAACCCTCAGATGATCTCGTTGCCGGGAATACGTAATAATTTTTAATTTATAAAAGTATCTATTGACATGGCAAAACTTTTGAATTATTTGATATAATAAAAACTAAACAGTAAAGTATGACAACATAAAAGAGGAAAGAAAACACTACTTTAAAGGTGCTTATTATTATTGTTTTTACTAATAAATTACAATACACAGGAGAAAATGTTATAACAAAAAGATGTTTGTCTTGTTTTGGTGCACTTACCATTTATTTTATCAACTGCTGCAAAAGCGATATGCAATAAAGGATGTACATACATTTAAGTATTAAATACCATCTTGATTTCCACTTTTAATTTGAAGACCATACGTGGTCGAGTTGAATATAAAAATTTAGTTTTTCACCGAGTTAAGGAAATCTCCTGTTATAGGGAGTCTGGTAAATGTTTCAGATCAGATAACTATCAGCTATAAAAACCATATACCAATATGAAGTAGACTGAGTAAAGGTTAGTTGTGTTGTTGAGCATTTATGTTCCTTTCACTAGTGCAAAACAAGTTACTGTTTTAGTACACTAATAATTATTACCTATAAATATTTATGGGACCGTGTCATTTTATAACCTCCCGTTGACGTTTCGCCCACTTTTGTAAGGGGCTTCATCAGGACAAAAAAGAAAATGAAATATAAATATAAAATAATAATAATAAACATAAGAATGATAAAATATTAATTAAACAAGTGTAAAAAGTATGAAGAGTGATTTCTGAACAGCAGACTCACCAGCCCATTCAAGCCAAGGTGTCTTGTGGCAAAATTACTTTGCCACAAGACACCTTTGACTTAAATGGGCTGGTGAGTCTGCTAGGTCAGAAGTAATTCTTCGTACTTTTACACTTGTCTAATTAATATTTTATCAGTCTTATTTTTATTATTATTATTTATATTTTATATTTCATTTTCTTTTTTGTCCTAATGAGGCCCCTTAGAAACATCGACCTTAGGTAATAAAATGACAAGGTCCCAACCCGGCACCATAAATATTTATAATGACTCCGGCCGCGAAAGCCTCTGATAATTATTAGCTGTTTATAAGAAAGTGAAAAAATAAACTAAATTATGAGTGGGTGGAAAAGGAACTGCATGGATTTACTTTAATGAAATTAATAACCAATTACCAATAAAAAGGTTTCACGTAAAAATGCGATACAATAATGCAAGCTATGGTAAGGCATATGAATTATTTTTATGTAAATTTCATTTGTAATTATCCACTTTCCATCTTAGAAAATTGAGAATAGTCTATCCTTGATTTTTTACAATCGCTCTTTTTTACCGTGTACTTTTTGAAAACATTTGAACCACACCAAATCGTTTTTTAAAAATTCTGTTCTAAAAGTTACACATTTTTTATCATAAGCAATAGTCTGTTATAATTTTATTTCTCTGTCATGAATTTTTTGTTTACTACTTTTGGTGTGAGGGCTTGGGTTTCAAATATTAAGCGATCTCTTAAATACCTAGACATTAGAATTTGAGCACGCAAATAACTACTGTTCAATACAGGAGTTTTTTGGTATGCCAGAAGTGCTAGATAAACATCATTTTCATAGAGTATACATTTTTAACGTAATTTTTGAACAGGCTGAATAGTTCGTTCTGCAAACCCATGATGTGAAAACTATTGATAATGTTGAAATTCCAAGTTTTGGAAAATTCGTCAAATTTCTCACTCACAAATTGTTTTGCACGATCGGTCATAATTATTTTGAGAATCCCAAGCATCGAGATGTTAAATTATTATTCAAATCTATAATTCCAGGATGTTTTGAAATAGTAATCAACTAATATTAAATAATTCTTTCCCTGAATTTCAAAAGTGTCTAGTCCTAGTTTTTGCCAAGGTTTCTTAAGTATGTTATGTGGTTCTTCTTAATCTTCTTTGGGAATTAAACCACTCATAGTTGTTAAAATTGTCTTTATTTACATTTCGATTCATGGCCTAGGATCGTTGCCAAAATAATAAAAAATTTTAAGTTTGACATTTGTTACATAAATTGAAGCTGACTTTGATTTATTAATGTTTATTATATTTAACTTGAATATATTAGGTGAAAAATTTTAAAGTTTAGAATTTAAATTTTTCACCTAATTTTTCAAGCCAAATACATTAAACATTAATAAATCAAATTCGCCTTCAATTTATGTAACAAATGTCAAACTTAAATTTTTGTATTATTTTGACAATGATCCTAGGTTATGGATCAAAACACAAATAAAGATGATTTTAACAACTATGAGTGGTTTAATTACAAAGAAAATTAAGAAGAATACAAAACAAACCACAACAAACATATATGGAGTATTTATGTTATGTGGTATCATGAGCTGTTGCATTTTTGTTGCATATTTATTGCACATTTCACATTTTTCTACAAGCGCCTCTATATTGTTAATAATCGTTGGACAATAAATTGTTGTTTTTTGCTATTGTTACACATTTTTGAACTTTTGAGTGTCATCTGCGTATAGCCGATAAAATTTTGTTTCTTCACGTGTCTGGAATAAATAGTTTGTTACTAACATATAGCAATCTTTATTTTGATTGTGTGATTATGTACATTTTGATTATTTGTGGCCATTTATTCTGTAACTATAGTTTAATTTGACATAGAACTTCATCTTTTTCTGTTGCTTTTATTGGTTGTTTTAATCTTTTGTCTGACTGTTGCATATTATTTTGTACTAGGCAAACTTGCGATTCTAAATCTAAATTGTCTGTATAATTCTTTGGTCAAATTTAATCCAAAGAGTACCTGTGACTAACAGATCCTTTCCACTTTGTAAGCGAGTTTAAAGTTATATTTTTGAAATCGTAGTCTTGTGTGTAGTAGCCTGGGTAGACAGAGATTTAATGATTTTTGAAAATAGTAATAAGGGGTTTATAATCTCTTCCTACATAAAATTCTTGCCCATAAACATATTGGTAAAATTTATTAACACCCAAGCAAATTGTTAGAAGTTCTTTTTCTGTTATGCATAATTCTTTTGAGTGCCTTTTAAGGAACAAGAAGCATAAGCATATGGTTGCTATTTTGTAGCAAAACAAGTGTGAAGCATCTAATGAGATAGTTATTGTTTTAAAATTGGTTCAAAACTGACCGTTTCTTTTAATGTTTTGAATGCATTCGTTTGATGCTCATTCCATTGAAACAGAACATTTTGTTTTAATAAATCTCTGAGCAGTTTGGTGATTTGCGATAAATTACTTATAAATCTACCTAGATACGTATTCATACCTAAAAACCTTCAAACATCCTTTACATTTTGGGACTCTGGCATGTATTCTACAGATATCTGTCGGAAACAAAAAAAAATAGAAGAAATAGAAGGGCAGGTTACGTTCTAAGGCATTTTTGGGGAATAGTGTGGGCTATATTACAAGCAGATATAAGAAAAGCGAGGTAGCTGTAGACCTAGATTAGAATATTGCACGCAGATGGTGAAAGATGTCGACTGTGAAAATTTTAGGGAACTGTGTAGGTTAGCTCAGAAGAGGAGACAATAGAAGTACGCATTTATCCAGTTCCTGGACTGAGGACTTAATGATGATGATTACTAATTCATCTATGTAACTTTTGAAATTTGTATGTAATGCAAAAGAGACATTCCTGACAGGATTTACTACTGGAATAACGTTTTCTTTTAATTCGATGTGGTATGGTTTGTAAATTTTTCCAATTCCTTTGAAAATTTCAGCATATTTATTAATTGATTGATTATAATCATTGTCAGTGATGGAATCAATTATACTGATCTTCTTTGTGTAATTTAACAATCCCTAAATCTGAACATGTACTTAAATCTAAAATTGGTTCGAAGTTACTTGCTGTGACATAAAATTCTATTTTTATATTTAATATACCATTAAATTTTAACTTTATGTGACAATTATCATTAATTGGAACGTTTTCACTTGTATAGGTTGATAAGGTTTTATTTGTTGGAACTATTTCCTTTTTAACATCCAGCTCCAGTTCTTTTAAATAAATACAGAAACTAAATTTGAACTAGAACCTGCGTCTACTTTAAACCTAGCATATACATGGATATTTGAATTTATGGGTAAATTAATTGTACAATGTTAATGTACATTAGATGAGGAGATGCTGTCAATTACCAAATCTTCTCTTTCTAAATTAATGTCGTTAACATCAGGTCTATTAATTTTATTTCTACAAATATTTGCAAAATGGTATGCTTTTTTGCAAATATAGGAATACTTTCCATAAGCAGAACATTTATCAATTCCATGAGAATGACCACATTTTGTACAATTCTTGATAATTTTACCTGTATTGGTTATGCTCGGAACACTTCTTGTAATTGAAAGAAAATGGTTGCTTGAGTTGGACCTCGTGTGATTATTTGTATTGCCCATTCTAGAACACTAACTGCCTATTATGATTGAACCTAATAGCATATATTTCATGTCCTCTATTGGAAGTTGATATCCTTTCCTTGTCTTGCATTAATTGAAGATTTTTTCTGGAACCTTCCATTATTATTCAAAATTCTATTAGCTGATTGAGTGCTTTGTTTCATATTGCACCAGTTTCCTCATATTGTCATATCTTCGATACCTATTATGACCACAGTTTTTATAAAATCATCCTTTAATTCCTTGTTCCAAATTCACGTCGATTTCCTCGATTTTTTAATTACATCACAAATTGTTCGACCTTTTGATTCGGACTTTGTCTTGATGTAAAAAATGTTTAGCGTTCATAAGTTAAGTTCTGTTTTTGATGCAAAATAATCATTGAACTTTTGTTTTAGTAGTTTAATTTTATCATTTTTTTGCTCAGTAAATAAAAAATGTATAAAATATTTTAATTGATTCTTCTCCCATGCAGTGTAGTAATTGAGTGCATTGAGTTTGGTCCAGTTTCGCGAGTTCTGGTGCCGTTAAATAAATTTCAAAATGTTGTAACCAGTTTTTCCAATTTTCGGTTTTATTTTCTTTGAAACTGAGGGTTAGTACCATGATATTTTTTATTTCCATACTGATTAATTAATGGTTTGGTATTCATTTTGTTAATTATAAAATATTTTATTTGAGCACGTATGTATCAGTTTAGGATCTAGTTTGCAGTACCATGTTTTCTCATTGCGTGTTCAATGGAGACTGTTTATTGAAACTATATCATACAATATAATAAAGATAATTGATAAGGATGTCAGGCAACCCAATAGACACAATATACACAAGGGTTACATACTTAAAAATGTAAATCTTTTGCATTCTGAATGTTTTCAAAGTTATCTAATCGTAGTGCATGCTATCTTATTAAGTGTGGCACCTAATAATTTTAGTTTGTGTGACATGGCGTTAAACACTATTATATAAAATACATAAATTACAGGCACACACATTAATTTTTTTATATAATTTAAAAAATTTGTTAGTACATGAATAATATAGATACCTTTTTAAAAAATAGTACAATTAGTTCAATTTAAGGCGGTCTTTTCATCTGATAGCTTTATAGCTATAATTAGAAAGTATATTTCTTTAGAAAAACAAATAGTATTATATTTTCTTACATTATTGTAAAGATTTTCTTTCTGAGGGTGTACTTTCTTCCACCAAAAGAACATATTAAAAATTCTTCCTAGAAGATGCTTATGAATAAGTATTTAACTACCTAACAAGGGTATTAGAAGTTTTTATTGAAGCAGTTCTTTCTTTTGCTATGTAAGGATAATTAACATATACTACTTTTATGGTTTGATGCAGAAAACAACATGGATTTTGAAAAGCTAGTTGTTGTAAAATTGGTGAGTTCTTCTAAGAAATTTTTATAACTAAAATCGCTATTAAGAATTAGATGTAGTTGATGTTCATTTATTAAAGACAGCTTTCGCCAATGCTTTATGTAAACATCAATTAATTTTAATTTTCCAAACAGGGTATATAAAATAAAGTATCATTGAAATAGCAATTCGTGATAAAAGCTGGTTATTATCTTAAATCAACAATTTAAATAAATATTACAGTAATCAATAGATTTTTAGGTATACAATCATTTTAAAATGACTCTCCTAGGATATAATTAAATTTGTGGGTCCAAATACATGAATTTTCCACAAGTAGAAACATAAAACAAGTTTTCAAATGAATGTCTATTGTATGCTGCTATCTTATTTCCTCATCACAGAAAAACTAATTTATTATTTACTACTAACCATACATTAATAGTATGAAGGCGCATGAGAAAGATATAATTATAGTAACCATTGCTCCAGCACTTAATTCTTCAAAACAATGGTTGGGAGAATTTTCTCGTATATTATGCACTTCTAGTTGATCTGAGATATCATCAACATTATGCATTCCAAAATACTATTAAATTCTTGGTCGATTTCCCAACATAACAGATTCCCACAACAAGCATGGAACCGAACTTCATACGCTAACCACACAAAGACCGCTCATTCAGAGCCGTTTATGCAGATTGGTGCTTGAGAAACTTAAGATAACTAAAGACGAATTCATAACAATGATCAAAATAAGAATAGCTTGAGCATCAAAAAAGTCCGTGGACATCGCCATTATAATTGGTGGTCAAATAAATCAAAGAATGGGGACCATGCAAAAAGTATAGAGCCCTTGCCGAATGAATCAAATAGTTATCCAATACCATTTGTGGAAGATTTCGCAAAAACTGCATGACAGCAAAATAGTCTCCAACAAATTCTTGTGGTAGAGAATGACATGGAAAAAAATTTATCACAATGCCATTCAGATTATTTGAATTCATGTACACAATGTTTGAACTCAAGATGCAACATGCACTCCTCAAAGATTTATGAAGAATTTTTTTTATTAAATAGAAAGTTATAATTGTGAAGTCTACCACTTACTCGAATTATACCATGAGGATCAAGAAAGGGGTTTAGATTTATTAATAATTCCTGACAAACTTGTCTTTGCTAAGCTGTTTTATCTCATCTAGGTAGTATTCCCTTTGAGAAAAACATTTATCGAGGTCTTCTGCAGTAAGATCGAAACGTCGCATGGACTTGGAAATATAACAATTGTATCAGAACATAATCAATAAGCTACAAATCTTTTTAGCCATACTGGCCTCGAAAAATTGGCAAAAAGAAGCAACGTATGCAGTCCACAGCATGTACCTTCTAGTGGTCGTAGCATGGGCAACTTTCGGCTGGCTCATAAGGTAACCCCCTTAGAATGGGAAGTTTGAGCTTGTATTGAAGGATGTTAGACATACCTGGAAAACTGGGAATCACAACGTCGTCTGTGGCAGAGAGGCTAAACATGCCAACACTGAATAATAACGTGTCGTTACCGTTAGTAGGGAAAGCTGCAATGGAATGGTTCCGATCTAGGCTAGTAACCTGGTTCAACCTAATTGTGACTTTAAAATTACCTTTGCGAAAGCGTCAAACCGTCAACACTATGGTGAGCGACAGATGGAAAATATTTGGCCCTTCAGGTAACGACAGCATGCATCAGGAATGGAGATTTGGTACTTGGAATGTCAAGGAAATGTACGGTAAAGAGTATGAAATCATGAATGAAATGAAAGAAAGGCGCATGAATGTGCTTTGTGAATGAAACGAAGCAGAAGGGGAAAGAGATTGTTGAATTAGATGACAGTATGTTGGGTTTGTTGGCTGGAGTAAAGAGCACTGAGTTCGGGGTCAAAGATGTTGGTTTAATTTTGAATGATCAAGCAACAGAGTGTACGATACAAATGAATTGGTGTCTTCACACGTCTTGTGGATTGGAATGAAAGTGGGCTTCAGAAAGTCCTTTTTGTAGCATGTTATGCTCTGGTGAATGACAATAGGGAGTGTGAGCAGTTTTGCCAAGAGTTTGAAAGTGTATTAGACAAACACGAAAGAAATAACCGTGTGGTTCTATTATGTGATATGAATAGTTGGGTCGGTGTACACAGAGAAAATGTTTGGGGATCAAGAACAAACGAAAATGGAGTTATGTTAGTGAATATGTGAGTGGAAAGAGAACTGTTTGTATCCAATACATAGTATAAGCATAAAGACATATGCAAGTAAAGTACACATGGCAAAGGGGAAATGTGAGAAGTATAATTGATTTAGTTGTATTTGATGAAAGTTTAAGAGAACTGGTAAAAGACATGGGAGTAATGAAATGATCTGAGTGTGAGATACATCAGTTTCTGCTTTTGTCCAAAATTGGTCCTACATGAAAGTGGGTGTGGAGAAAAAAGTAGAACGTGAGACAATCAAGAGTGAAAGTAAAAAGCTTGTAGGAAGAGTCGACTCAAGAAGAGTACGCTACTATGTTAGAGGAGGAATTATATAATTGCAAACAGGAATGGGAGAATGCTCTGAAGTCTAAAGATATGGCGAAAACATGGGACTGTTTGAAGAACAGTGTATTGAAATGTGTTTTGAAAGTTTGAGAAACAACAATGATTGGTATATTTAATAAAAATGAATGAAGAAGCGATGAGGTCAAAAAGGTTGTTGGGAAAAAGATGTTGAGTTAAGAGAGCAACTTCAGGAAGTATATAAGGAGAAAAGGCAATCTGCAAAAGAAGTAATGAAGGTAAGCAAAGAGCAACTGAGAAAGAAGGAGGATAAAAAATGCAGAGCGATTTTGAAGGGAATAAAAACTTGTTTTGAAAATGGGTAAGGAAGTCAAGAAAGGTCGGAAAAATAAGCATGTGAATGGCGTTGTTAACAGTAGAAATGAAATTGTTTGAAACGAAGCGAGTGTGAGAAACTGTTAGTATTGTATGACGCTGCATGGAGGTGGCAAGAAGGATACAGCCGACTGTATGGATGATGAACAGAGTACTAATGTATGGGTCTAAAACGTAGATAATAGTATAAAATTCGAATGCAGTGTATATGAGGAACGCACGGCAGTGAGGACTTTGAAGAAAGGCAAAACGGCAGGTGTAGATGGAATAACAAGTGAAATGCTTAAGTTTGGATCCGAGATACTGATTAAGTGTTTGTGAAAACTGATAGAATTGTATGTAGAACAAGCGAATGTGTCTAAAGATTGGAAAAGGGCGATTAATATTTCTTTGCACAAAGGTAAAAGCAGCAAGTATTAATGCAAAAATTATCATGGGATAAGTCTGTTGAGTGTACTCAGTAAAGTGTACGAGAAAATTGTGATCGAGAGAGTTCGCAAGAGAATGCAGGGCAAGATGTGCGACGTACAATGTGGTTTTATACCTGGAAGAGGATATGTGGATCAAATGTTCGTAATGCAACAAATTGTCGAAAAGTGTATGCATGCAAGAAAGAAAATGTATGCAGCATTTGTAGATCTGGAAAAGGCGCATAACTCTGTTAACAGATGTGAATTATGCAAGGTGCTACATGAATATGGTGTCAGCAAGTGCTCGATAAAATCTATCACAGCGATGTACAAAGACAGTAGAGAATGTGTACCTGTGAATAGTAACATGGGGCAGTACTTTGACATTGTGGAAGGTGTAAGACAGGGCTGTGTGATGTCTCAGTGGCTGTTTAATGTACTTACGAATAAATGTATCAGGCAGGCTTGAGAAAGATTGGAAGGAGTGAAAATTAGTGAAACAAATGTCAGTGTGCTGTTGTATACGGATAGTGCAGATATGTTAGATGAATAGTTAAAAATTTGCAACGAGTGCTTGATAGGTTGTCGGAAGAGTGAGAAAATACACAATTGAAAGTGAATGGAAATAAGATGAAAGTAATCATTTTTGACAGAGATGACAGAATGATGACACAATAAAGAAAGTGAATGACTTCGTTTACCTTTGTAGAAAGTTTTTGAGTAATGGAAAGCTGGATGGTGAAATAGAAAGAAGAGCAAATGTTGGAAGAAAAGTGTCTGGAAGTATGTGGGCAGTGAACAGGAATGAAGGATTGAGTAGAAATGCAAAGCTGGCCATTTACAACAGTGTGTTTGTACTAACTGTTTTGTATGGAAGCAAAACGTGGGTCTGGCAGAAGTATGTTAGTCATATAAATGCTGCAGGAATGAAGTGTGTACAGAAAAACTTTGAGAGACAAAGTATCAAACAAATAGGTAAGAGCAGAGTGTGGGGTACAAATGACCTTTAAGGCATTCTTAGATGGAAAGAATAATTAATGATAGACTTACCAAGCGTATATATGCAAGTAAGATAACTGGTAGAGTTGCAAGGGGCAGACCACATAAAAGATGGTTTAATGTAGTAGAGGAGGTACGAAAAGAACGATGGGTGAGAAGTCTGAGGAATAAAAGAGCATGCCAAAAGCAATGTATAAACGTTGCAGTGACAAAGGCGATGTGTAGAGACTGAGGGATGTGGAAAAAGATTGTGGAGGATGATGAAAGTAAAAGCAGTGTAGTAGTCTTGAGCTATACAACGCATATCCACCCGGAAATAGGTGCTACGTTTGGTTACCCCGAAACGGAATACCGTAAGTGGTGATCCATTGATTGATAACTATTATGAAAAGTTTTGAAAATTGGCAAATAGAAATGGCACAATGGCATTAACGTCCGACCTACTTATTACCATTATTACATTCTATTACTAACCATCCTACAGTAAAAAGTTACTGGCCAAAACTTTATTGTTCAAAAGTAAGTAGTTTTAGTTAACTATTTTGAAAAATTTGTAAATAGAAACGGCACAAGAGCATGAACGTCCGACCAACTGATTACTATTATTACATTCTATTACTAACCATCCTACAGTAAAAAGTTACTGGCCAAAACCTTATTGTTCAAAAGTAAGTAGTGTTAGTTAACTATTTTGAAAACTGAAAAATTTGTAAATAGAAACGACGCAAAAGCATGAACGTCCGACCAACTGATTACTATTGATGCATTCTATTTCTAACTATACTATAACAAAATGTTAGTAGTAAAAGCCTAATTGTTCGAAAATAAAAAATCATTATTTTAAGTTACCTATTTTGAAAGTTCTGAAAATTTGTAAATACAAAATGTATTACTGTTGAAACGTTCTATTTCTATACTGTCCTGCAGCAAAAAGATACTGGCAAAAACCTTATTGTCCAAAAAATAATTAGTTTTGGGTAACTATTTTGAAACCTTTGAAAATTTGTAAATGGAAACGACGCACAACCAACGGATTACTATTGATACGTTCTATTTCGAAGTATACTACAGTAAAAAGTTACTGGTGAAAGCCTAAATGTCCAATAAAAATATTATTTTGAGTTAACTGTTTTGAAAACTTAAAAAATTTGTAAATAGATATGGTGCAAGGACATCAATGTTCCACCAACTTGTTACGTTTATTTTCAGCATAAATTAATTACCCTATTTTTCACCCTTGTTAATTCAATACACGCTCTCGAATAAATTCCTCAACTCAATAAATTCCTCAACTCAAATCCCTTTTGCTTTTGAAACGAAAATTTATTCGATAAATTAAATAGTCTATGCCTTGTGTTAGGTATCCCGTAATCTCATAAATTTTTCGACAACATCCTGTTTACAATAAGTACGCTTGCTACAAATTTTCATTTTGAACTTATTTATTTCGAAACGACAAGTTTATGCTACAATTAAATAGTTTATCTCCTGTTTTAGGTACCTGTTATCTTGGTATACATTACAACCGCGTATAATGGTTTTCTCTATTGTTCCGATGTGAAGATTTGTTGAAATAAGATCGCGCACTATCCGATAAAACCCGGGTTTTCTAGCTTCAATCGCGCTTCGATAATCGAGGGTTTGCAGTTCGAATTCGTGTTAGTTGAACCATTGTTGAATTTGATTCTACAGCTTGTACGTCGAAATATTTTCTACAGTATTCATCACCTTGTTTCAAAAGCAAGGCACGTTTGTTTTTTTCTGTTCGACAACTAGGTGTCTAGCGTGGATTGCTTTTTTTAGCTGGAGGCCAAATGGTTTCTTTCTTTGTGTAGGTCCACCTGTTCATTGCCGTGGACCAGCTGCTTTTGTTCGTAGATCAGTGCTGTAGTTATGATGGCAGTGTGAATGGATCCTGAATACCGCGGCGTTTCTACGTTGACTCACCCCCGACGGGTTGTAAGCTAAGTATCCAGGCACATGCAGGTATGCAACTTGTTTTCGTTTGTGTGTGTCAATGGCATATTCCGTTTCAACGTTTGGTGTAGTTACGTGACACTGTAGGACTATTGTTTGTTGCTGCGATTCGATATTATCGCTCTATAGGTGCGAGGTACTATTTTTATACATGCTTGTCAAAAGAACGCACACGTTTATTCGCTTTACTGACTAGTTTATTTTACAAAAAGTATTAGGTGAAATTTTAAAAACGTTCGACAAAAGCTCTCATACGTTAATTCTTTCCTACTGATTAGTTATTTTACAAAAAGCATTAGGTAAAAATTTAAAAACGCTTGACAAAAGCTCACATGTTTATTTACTGCTGATTAATTTTATTTTGTGTAAACACGAGATGCGTACTTCGTATAAAATTTTTAAATTGCTCGTACAATGTAATTGTTTGCTTTGAAATAGTAACGCTTAATTTATTTTCTTTTTGCTTGTTTGTACAAAATCCTTTGTTTATTTTTATGTGTTAATACATAATTGTGGGCGATGTACTTTAATTTTGTTTGTTTTTTTTTGGCATGTAGGCGAATCCCCCCACTCTCCGTGGTTGGAAGTTAGCCTGGTATTTACTTTCCTTCCGGCTACGTCTAGGTACGTTAGCGTAATTTCTTGCGTGTGTGTGTGTTGTCTTGTGTATGTGTTGTAATGTATACCAAGATAACAGGTACCTAAAACAGGAGATAAACTATTTAATTGCAGCATAAACTTGTCGTTTCGAAATAAATAAGTTCAAAATGAAAATTTGTAGCAAACGTACTTATTGTAAATAGGATATTGTCGAAGAACTTAAGAGATTGCCGGATACCTAACACAAGGCATAGACTATTTAATTTATAGAATAAATTTTCGTTTTAAAAGCAAAAGGGATTTGAGTTGAGAAATTTATTCGAGAGCGTGTATTGAATTAACATGGGTGAAAAATAGGGTAATTAATTTATGCTGAAAATAAACGTAACAAACTGATTATTATTGATACATTCTATTTCTGACTGTCCTAGAAAAAAAATGTTTCTGACAAAAGCTTAATTGTCGAAAAAAATTGTTACTTATTTTAAGTTAACTATTTTGAAATTTTGTAAATAGAAACGACGCCAGGGTACTAACGTCCGACCAATGAATTACTGTAAAAACTTCCCATTTCTAATAGAATCTATCAATAGCAATCAGTTAATCTGACGTTAATACCCTTTCCCCATTTCTATTTTCAATGTTTTCAAAATAGTTAAATTAAAATAATTATATTTTTTTGAACAATTAGGTTTTTGCAAGTAATTTCTAGCTGTAGAGAAGTTAAAACGCGGCCCCGTGGCGTAGTTGGTATGCGTGTGACTATGCTCGAAGGTCTCGGGTTCGAATCCCGACACATATCCTTGAAAAATGTTAGGCGAGTAGTTTTCACAAAAATACACCCTCGTTCGGAGGAGAGGTAAAATAGAGGTTCCGTGTGTGAGTGCTGTCACGCACGTTAAAGATTACTTAGAACAGCAAGGGTCGAGAAAAAAAATTTCAGGTAAAAAATTCGTTTACTGGCCAATGTAGTATCTTCAGGGTGGTGCATTGGAAAAACAAATGTAGTGTAGAATAGTTAGAAATGGAATGTATCAACAGTAATCCGTTGGACAGACGTTAATGCATTTGCGCCATTTCTTTTACAAATTTTTAAAGTTTTCAAAATAGTTAACAAAAACTAATTATTCTTTGGCCAATTAGGGTTTTGCCAGCAACTTTTTGTTGTAGGATAGTTAGAAATACAATGTAATAATAGTAATCAATTGGTCGGACGTTAATGCCCTTGCACTATTTCTATTTACAAATTTTCAAGGTCTTCAAAATAGTTAATAAAAACTAATTATTTTTGGACAATTAGGCTTTTGTTGGTAACTTTTTGCTGTAGTATAGTTAGAAATAGAATATATCAACAGTAATTCGTTGGTTGGACGTTAATGTCCTTTCGACATTTCTATTTACAAGTTTTCAAAATAGTTAATAAAAACTCATTATTTTTTTGGACAATTAAGCTTTAACCAGTCACTTTTTGTTGTAGGATAGTTAGAAATAGAATGTAATAATAGTAGTAATCAATTGGTCGGAAGTTAATGTCCTTGCGCCATTTCTATTTACAAATTTTCAAAGCATTCAAAATAGTTAACAAAAATTAATTATTTTTTGACAATGATGTTTTTCCAGTAACTTTAAGCTGTGGGATAGTTAGAAATAGAAAGTATCAACAGGAAGCTGTTGATTGGACGTTAATACCTTTGCATCATTTCTATTTACAAGTTTTCAAAATAGTTAACAAAAACTAATTGTCTTTAGATAATTAGGCTTTCACCAGAAACTCTTTACTATAAGATAGTTAGAAATAGAATGTAAAACAGTAATCCTTTGGTTGAACGTTAATGTCTTTGCGAAATTTTTATTAACAAATTTTCAAAGTATTCAAAATAGTTAACTTAAGATAATTATTTATTTTTTGTACATTTAGACTTTTGTCAGTAACTTTTTGCTGTAAATAGTAAAAAATGAATTCTATCAACAGTAATTGTTGGTTGAATGTTGCTGCGCGGGGGTCATTAGCTAGAAGATATTTTTATCAGTTGGAAGCGGAATTATAATTGTTTAAACGCGTTACAAGCTTATAATTTTAGAAATTGTCTATATTGCCATATTTTGTATCCGTTTGTAATAATTAAGGTATCGAATTCACATATTACTTATTTGGAAGACACATAAGCGACAAATTATTGGGGATGAAATTGAGCATGTTCCGCCATTGGGTATACCGGTCAGCAGTTCCTAATTTGGCGGCTAACTTAAAGCAGCTAGTTTCGCACATGTAATTCTATTGAATTCTAAAAATTTGGATTACGCCGTGTTTTTCAAAAACAACTCAGCCGTCTTCGTTTTTTTCTAAAACTTTGTAATACGAAAACAAATTTACTTTATCTAGATTCCAGAATGAATGCACGAGTTTATCTGATTTGAGATTACATAGGTACAGGAGATTCAAATGCAACAAACAACCATGTGTATGTTTGCGTACAATCGCACATTACTTACGTAAAAGAAAGTCAAAAGTCAACTAAAAAAATTTCTTTCATGTGATAGAGAATAACCTTGAGAGTGACCTACCAATAATTAAAAGAATTCGGCTTTTTTTGCTAAAGCGTAAACGTTTTGTTAGACCATACAATTCGTAATCGAAGTAAGTACAGGTGCAGTTGTTTTGTTTCGTTATACACTTACCCGTACATTAATCTTGAAAACGGGTTCGCTTCTACTTCCGGACTGGGTCTATCGTACTTTTTACTGAAATCCATCTTCGACGATTTGAAACTAAACCAAGAGCATCCAAGACAAACCACACTTACTTTTCTGGATAATTAACAATGAAATGAATTACACTACATTTAAAAAACCAGGTTTTTAACATAAGTGATGGAACAAAAGAATTTAATGCTCTTTTGTCAAATGCATAATATTTAAGTGTATTGAGCAATTAAAAATTTAAATAAGATTCAGCTTGAATTAATAATCTTTACGTACGTTGATTAATTTCCATGCGCGTTTTTACATCGTTCACGAAACAAACGTCATACATTTTGGTTAAATTTTGCATACTAATGTTAATGCTAAACCATTACACGACAACCGCGGCCGTCATGCCCAATAACGTAAAGCAACTGGGATTCGCTTTCTGGTGCTGTCTAGATAAACAGTGTTGCAGAAATTTTAAACATTTTGCTTTTGCAATATTTCCCTTCCACTTAAATCAGGTTTTAAGATCACCGTGTACGCTAGCAATTGATAAGGATAAATAAATTTCATCATCAATAATAATTGAAGCGTTTGTATAAGTGTTACATAATGTAAATAGTGACATCACTTTACTTTCGCTCTTGTATACGCTGTAAGTGTTAAAACCAAGATGAAGTTCAAGTTTAGAATATTATACACTTTTAAAAACTTCTTTATTGAGACAAAGATTAGAAGTAGGGCCGTGGTGTTGCGATACTGCCAAGAGCCCTAGTGCAACATATTTTAGGACCCTCTAACTAAATAAATACATATTTGTTAATTTCAATTTTTGAATGATAATCGTTTCAGCGCAAGTAATACTTTGTTTCAATGAGTTGCGATTATTTTACAATATTAATTAAAAATGCGATTACTTGGACAAACACTCGAACAAGTGACGTTATTAAAACGTTATAATTCACAATTCAGCATTACATCACGATTACATATATTTATTAACCTACTGTACCCTATTCACGATAAATATGAGATGACGTCACAATACAAATAAATGCTGTGTTGTCATGGTTGAGTTATTCTATGACTATTTCATAGTTAGGCTTGTATAGTTTTTGTTTATTATTAAATAATTATTAAAAGTTGCCATATTTTAAATTGTAAGGTTATTTTTAAAATACCTTCTTACTATATGGTAGTGAAGTAAGATTTTTCAAGTAATAAAAGCAGTGTCTTAAAATTTCACTGTAAACAAATTTTGCGTCTAAGGATACAGAAGTAGAAAATGTTACAATACCGTACAAAACTGCGAACTGTAACGTATTAAAACGTAATATCATTAAAGCAGCGTTCATAGTTACGTCCACATTATACAATTACTAACACTTTATTACTGTTTACGACGTCATCACATATTTATCGTGAACAGGGTATACAACGAGTTCTGTAATATAGCAGCGCGATAGAAGTCATCAACCGCAGATACTGAATACTGAGTCCTGCTTTTGGCGATGTAACATAGGTCCACGGATGTCATCCCGACGGTGACTGAACACCCAAGGCAGAACAATTCCGACGCCATAATAATAACCCAGGGATAGCCAAACCGACAACAATTTAATGTCCAAGGATAGATTAATCTGGACTGCATAATAAACTTGGCCCAGGGATAGCTAACCAACGACAATTTAATGTCCAGGGATAAACTAGTTCTGACGACATAATACATTTATTACATATAGATGAAAGTAACCCAATTCTTAATCTGCTTGACAGTATATACACCGCTGTAACAGATTCTCGATCTGCTCGAACCTGGAATATCAGTCACCTCATAACGGCCATTTTACAACACTTTCGAGATTCTAAACGGACCTTTCCTGGGCAATAGCTTACGACTTTTATCAGCATCGGCGATAAGCACCAACCCCCTTCCGTAAAATATCTCGGATTCGTTCTATACGAATTAAAATTTACTTTCTGGCGGGACTGAACAATTCATATGCAGTCAGTGATAGAACTGCGTTCAAGTAACCTAAGGCCAATGAAAATGTGCAGTAGTTTGAAGCAGATATTGCTCGTTTGTGAGACTAGCCTACTCAACAGCACCGGATAACCTCCTAAAACATTTGGCAGTACAGACCTCTGTTGACGGGATACGCGAGAGATCCAGCAAGGACCCTACATGCAAGTAAGCTTCGCATCGTAGTAGTTGCAAAGTAAGATGCTCCGTAGATGAGCAAGGTCAAGAATGCATAGAGGAGGTGATTCGACGCGTAGTTAGTGAACACCAACCTAAGAGGAAAGGATCCCGATGTTGGAATTGTGACGAGTTTGAGCATATACAGTCCAAATGTGAACAGCCCAAGAAGGAAGCAGAGAAGCAGGAAAACTAAAGAGGGTCGATAGGAGGGGGCGAAATTCGACCTGCACGGATTCTATCCCGGAGACCATCATCCGCATCGCACGATCTAAGCATACAGACAGCATTTACATATTTGGAAAATTTAACGGCAAGACTGTGAATCTCTTGGTTATACCGTAGCCACACGGACAACTGCTAATCTGTGGTATAGAATAGCCTCCAGAGTGACCTACCAATAACTAAAAGAATTCGGGCTTTATTTGCGAAAGCGTAAACGTTTTGTTAGACCATACAATTTCGTAATCGAAATACGGATGCAGTTGTTTTGTTTCGTTATACACTTACCAGTATATTAATCTTGAAAACGGGTTCGCTTCTATTTCCGGACTGGGTCTATGATACTTTTTACTGAAATCCATCCTCGACGATATGAAACTAAACCAAGAGCATCAAAGACAAACCACGCTTAGTTTTCTAGATAATTAATAATAAAATTAATTACACTATATTTAAAAAAAACGGTTTTTAACGTAAGTGATGAAAAAAATAATTTAATGCTCTTTTGTCAAATGCATAACATTTAAGGGTATTGTGTAATCAAAAATTCAAATAAGATTCAGCTTGAATTAATAATTTTTACGTAAGTTGATTAAATTCCATGTGCGTTTTTACATCGTTCACGAAACAAACGTCATACATTTTGGTTAAATTTTTTATGCTAATGTTAATGCTAAACTACAAACCACAACCGCGAGTGTCAATGGTAAATATCGTAAAGCAACTAGGATTCGTTTCCTGGTGCTGTTTATGAAAACACTTGCAGAAATTTTAAACATTTGCGTTTGCAATATTCCCCTTCCACTTAAATCAGGTTTTAAGATCACCGTGTATGCTAGCAAGTGATAACGGTAAATTTGATCATCAATAATAATTCGAGCATTACATAATGTAAATAGTGACATCACTTTACTTTCCATTTTGTATACGCTGCAAGTATTAAAATTGAGATGAAGTTCAAGTTTAGAATATTATAAACCTTTAAGAAACTTCTTTATTGAGACAAAGATTAGAAGCAGGGCCGTGGTGTTGCGATACAGCCAAGAGCCCTAGTGCAACATATTTTAGGACCCTCTAACTAAATAAATACATATTTGTTACATCTCAATTTTTGAATGATAATCTGATAATCATCAAGATACTTGTTTCAGCGCAAGTAATACTTTGTTTTAATGAGTTGCGATTATTTTACAATCTTAATTAAATATGCGATAACGATAACTTAGACAAATACCCCAGCAAATGACTTTATTAAAACGTTATAATTCGCAATTCAGGGCTACATCACGATTACATATATTTATTAACCTACTACAATGATTTCTGTAATATAGCAGCGCGACCCAAGGCATCAGCCGCAGATACTGAATACTGACTCCTACTTTTGGCGATGTAACACAGGTTCGCGGATGTCATCCCGACGGTGACTGAACACCCAAGGGAGGACAATCCCGACGCCATAATAATAACCCAGGGATAGCCAACCCGACGATAATTTAATGTCCAAGGATAGACTAGTCCCAAGGGTATAGCAAAACATGACCCAGCGATAGCTAACCCGACGACAATTTAATGTCTAGGGATAAATTAATCCCGACGGCATAACAAAACTTAGCCCAGGGATAGCTAACCAACTACAATTTAATGGCCAGGGATAGACTAGTCCCGACGACATAATACATCTATTACATATTGATTAAAGTATGTTACATGACAAAAATTGGCATTACACACTTTTTAATTTGTGAGTGAATTCGCGCCTATATTTTTAAAAAATAGACTTGTGCATTTCCGTCACTTCGGACAGTTGCGTCGGCGCAAAAGAATGCGCAGACGTGAAGTGAGGAAGACGTGCGCGGTTTCCGACACGACAATTATTAACCAACGAGACGTCGAACAGTGAGGTTCACTTGTGTCGTTTTTCTTTGTCTTTTCTCTTTTAGGATGTAGGTTTCCTTAATCTCTGCCCCATATCGTTCCTTACCTGGTTGTTCCTTGCCGTACTGCTACAGACGACGAAGAGGGAAGACAAACAAATCTGGTTTCAACGAGGGCATAACCCCAAACCACGCCCAACAACGCCGAGATTCACGAAGATGAGCATGGCTCCTGCCGCAAGAATAACCGCAAAATCGTGAAGAGCTCCAAATTTTTTAAGTGAGTACATTTCATCTTTTTCTTTAAGGCGCCTCTTGTATCACTGTAAACATTTTTGGTATGTGATACAAATTGAGACGCAATTATGACGTAATATCTTGTTGCATAATATTATGTACGCTTTAGTATGTATTGCCAACTATCGTAGTGGCTCTGAACACGCGCGCGCGGGACTTTAACGGTTATACCTTAGACTATAACAGTGGCGCCTGAACGTTTTGTTGAAAAATTTGTTTTTACCTCTTATTTATCTTATAAGGTGTTAGTTTTGAATGCCTTTATAGGAATTGGGTTTTTCACTCAAAAATAATAAAAAATAATAATTTTTAAATTTTTAATGGCTTTTAAATAGAAAAAATATAATCTGGCAACATTGCAATCTGCCAACATCTATCTTAAGTTGAAATGACATTAAGTACAGCTGATGTGTCAATTTGAGCATTTAGGCAGCCATGTTTGAACCGTATTTGTTTACCTTTCATAAATGTTATTCCTAACTTAATTAATTGGCTTTTCCCTTATAAAAAAGTGTATTTGTATTCTAAATTCTCTTAAATAATTACTTCATCTAAGTTAGAATGAAACTAAAGTGTATACCTTTCAAATGTGTCTAGTAAATTACATAACCTCACTTTAACATGTGCTTTTGGATTACATAATTCTTTCTGTAAGTATTTTTAGCCATAAAAACCTTTATTTACCATTCATTATGATTAAAAATCTTCTTAAAAATACACTAAAGTTATGTCCCTAAATATAGCTTACGCAATTAACTGAATTTGTACCTTTTACCTTCTAAAACGCTATAGTAAACTTGATTTCGTTATATCTGCTTCCTTAAACATTACAATAATGAACTTGATGATAATGTTTTGCATTTAACTTCATTTACTATCCCCTTTCCCTACGATGGTTGTTGATAAATCTCTCGATATAAAAGGAATATTTTAATAATTTGGAATACTGTTTTTTCTATACATGTTTCGTAGAATATTGCTTTTGTGTAGCGAGTATGATTTTGTTTTAATAGCATATTTTTTAGATATATCGATATTGCAACGCAGCATTTTAAGATCTATTTGGTCTAGGCGAGATTTGTCGTCGAAGTTGGTCGCTCAGCAGTATGTTAGTCTAGACGAGACTCATGAAGCGTTGGTCGCTCAACATTACATAAGTCTACACGAGACTCGGGGTAAGTTTGTCGCTCTAGCAATTATGCGTTGTAAGATATATCTTTTTGTTCTTCAACAATTTTATCAGTAAATCGAGTTTTAATTACTGCTATCTCTTCATATATCGATTCAAACCACACTAAGTGGCAGGAAATTATCTTTAAAATCGTTTAAGCTTTGCGTACATCTAAAATTTTTCACGTTTAATTTCTTTAACGGTTTACCTAATGTTTTTTGTCCCTGTTATGAATTTGTTAACTTTATCTATTCGTTTCATTCTTTATACAGCACTTACCTTCTACACGTTTAACTTATTTACCTTAAACTAACTATCTCTTTGCTACCTGCTGACTTCCCCTTGAACTTATTGTTAGGCACATATACGTTTATTGTCTAGGTCCACCAGTATAACTTTGTTGCTTCATTTAATTAATCCTCGCACCTTTTCTACAACATTATTTTGTTTTCAGCATTTATCTTACATCGTTTAATTTTGTGGTGATTGTCGTAACTTTGGTTGCAATAACTCATTGAATTTTTATGATTGGTTTTAGCTGATGTTTTGAGTGGATGCTTTTTCCTTGGGCTCACATAGGAGCCGCGGCCTATGCCATTGTAAGAAATAGTCCATATTCACAGTTGCAAAAAACTAGGAGTTTCTATTCCATGCGTTTTTCTTCTGAATTATTACAGTCGCCCACCTTATCTTTTATCATTACTTGTTTTCTTTTTCTATTAAGTTACCATAACATATAAACAGTTTTTTGTTGTTTTTTATTGAACTTCGTGGAGAGGTGCTATCGCTTTTTATTGATATCTTATCGAATTCTCAGTTGTTTTAGCATATTGGGACAGTGTGTCTGTATTTAACTGCTTATACTTAGGCATTCTTGTGTGTTTATGGCGTTACCGTTTTTAAAAAATTACCTTGCAACAGTTGGTTTTTTGTGTGAAGGTATCTGTAGTGATACTTTTAAGTTGTTGTTTCAACTTTTGTCTGATTTTCTTATCGTAGCGGATGCGCTCGTTAGGAAAACGATTGTACTAGTTCTCATCAAGAGTCTAGTAATTTTTTAACTTATGATGTATTGTAACTTGTCTAATTAATATAGCAGGTGGTCCTTCAGACCGACCTGTGTTTAATAGGAACTACTCTCTACCTTCTCTCGGGCGCTTGCCTAAAAACTCTACTTTTTCTTATCCTGCTGTCTCCGTTTCTGCCTTATCTTTCATTCGGTAGACCTGTTCTTGTCCCGGAACACCCGTCTACCACATAAGAGCGATTTTTCCCTCACTCCGGGCTACTGACCACATTGGTTGGTTGAGTAGTGCTTTTCTATCCACCTTTTCTGACTCTTTTGTTCAATGCGAACCCTTCCTCTATTCTCTTCTACTTGGAAGTGCCTCTTATGCATTCCAAAATACCTACCTCCCTCTTTCTACCTTTCCTATATCTCTATTGCCTTTTCATGTCCGTTAGTCACCGTGTGGTTGCGCGGGGGATTTTCACAGACACCCGGACCACGTCTCCGGGTAATCTTTCGTGAGGTCATGCGGTGCCGCTGTCAGCGCACATGGCCGCTAACAGTGCATGTACGTATGAGTGTGTGAATGTGTGAGTGTATGTATAAATGTATGGATATCTTATCAATATCGATCAACGCCGGGTGCAGGAATGCACCCACATGCCTTTTTTCGGTCCCTCGTACCGTTTACATAAACGGGCCTGCCTCACAGGCCGCTCTCTTTTAGGGGGTACGAGTATTTTTCCTATATAACGGCTTCAAGGATCCACTCTATCTTGTGTCTTTGGGATGGATGACGAAACGGCTTGGTGAGCTGGGAAATTCTACGCTATAACTTTAATGTATGTAGTCGTAGCGTGCTTTAGCGTGCTGGGACGTTTCGGATCCATCTATTATTATCTAGTTTTATCTTAATATCGTTATTTTACCTATTATCTTTGATAATAACTTGAGCTTAATATCTTTATCTTACCTATTATCTTTGATAATAACTTGAGCTAATATCGTTATCTTAGCTGTTATCTTTGATAATAACTTGAGATTTTGCTTTATCTTTTTTTATCTTCCTAACGTTTGGTATTTACGATCAGACGTAGGAATTATTTTTTGAATATTGAGTGAAGAAGTTAATCTGATGGTAGCAATGTAATTTGTTAGGTTAGTAATGTAAGAAATTAGTAAGATGGTACTGCTGGTAAATTTGTTGATTCACAACCATGTCATGAACAAGTTTTGATGTGTATTGTTTATTAAGCCAGAGTACCAGTACATAAAAATTTGCTAAAGTGCATAGTAATTTGCTCTTTTGGACATTTTCTTGCCAAAGAAGAAACAGTTTAGATGCAATGCAACTGTAATCTTAGTTTTAGTTATAGTATATATGTTAGGCGACTTGTCGCATTTGTTCTACTTTTAGTAGTATTTCGTGCTCTCCGACAAATTTGTGCTGTCGATTATGACTGCGCCACATTAAAGACTCGTGTGTGCATTTATAAATGTAGTTCATAAACAAAGGGGCTACACATTCCGTTTCCTGGTACATCGTAAGACGTTTTATCGGTTGAAAAACCAGGTGGCGCCTAAAATAAACATTTCTAGAATTTTACCTTCTAAAACACTATAGTAAACTTGATTTCGTTATATCTGCTTCCTTAAACATTACAATAATGAACTTGATGATAATGTTTTCATTTAACTTCATTTACTATCAACTTTCCCTACAATGGTTGTTGATAAATCTCTCGATATAAAAGAAATATTTTAATAATTTGGAATACTGTTTTTTCTATACATGTATCGTAGAATATTGCTTTTGTGTAGCGAGTATGATTTTGTTTTGATAGCATATTTTTTAGATATATCGATATTGCAACGCAGCATTTTAAGATCTATTTGGTCTAGGCAAGATTTGTCGTCGAAGTTGGTCGCTCAGCAGTATGTTAGTCTAGACGAGACTCATGAAGGGTTGGTCGCTCAGCATTACATAAGTCTACACGAGACTCGGGGTAAGTTTGTCGCTCTAGCAATTTTATGCGTGGTAAGATATATCTTATTGTTCTTCAACAATTTTATCAGTAAATCGAGTTTTAATTACTGCTATCTCTTCATATATCGATTCAAACCACACTAGGTGGCAGGAAATTATCTTTAAAATCGTTTAAGCTTTGCGTACATACAAAATTTTTCACGTTTAATTTCTTTAACGGTTTACCTAATGTTTTTGTCCCTGTTATGAATTTGTTAACTTTATCTATTCGTTTCATTCTTTATACAGCAATTACCTTCTACACGTTTAACTTATTCACCTTAAACTAACTATCTCTTTGCTACTTGCTGACTTCCCCTTGAACTTATTGTTAGGCACATATCATCTTTGATAATAACTTGAGATTTTGCTTTATCTTTTTTAATCTTCCTAACGTTTGGTATTTACGATCAGACGTAGGAATTATTTTGGAATATTGAGTGAAGAAGCCAACCTGATGGTAGCAATGTAATTTGTTAGGTTAGTAATGCAAGAAATTAGTAAGATGGTACTGCTGGTAAATTTGTTGATTCACAACCATGTCATGAACAAGTTTTGATGTGTATTGTTTATTAAGTCAGAGTACCAGTACATAAAAATTTGCTAAAGTGCATAGTAACTTGCTCTTTTGGACATTTTGAAATTTAGGCATTTTCTTGCCAAAGAAGAAACAGTTTAGATGCAATGCTTATGTGCGTCTGCACTTAAAAACTGTAATGTTAGTTTTAGTTATAGTATATATGTTAGGCGACTTGTCGCATTTGTTCTACTTTTAGTAGTGTTTCAAGCTCTTCGACAAATTTGTGCTGTCGATTATGACTGCGCCACATTAAAGACTCGTGTATGCATTTATAAATGTAGTTCATAAACAATGGGGCTACACATTCCGTTTCCTGGTAAATCGTAAGACGTGTTATCGGTTGAAAAACCAGGTGGCGCCTAAAACAAACATTTTCTAGAATTTAAGTTAGGGTTTATGTAGGTTAGTTAGGATTTAGATTTTAAGCTTTTACCGTGCCAATAGTCATTTTCTTTTTTTAAGTTTTTTTTTCTTTTATGGCTTTGTCGCGATTCTTACATGCCAAAAATTGGCATTGCACACTTTTTAATTTGTGAGTGAATTCGCGCCAATATTTAAAAAAAGATTTGTGCATTTCCGTCACTTCGGACAGCTGCGTCGGCGCACGAGAATGCGCAGACGTAGAGTGAGGAAGACGTGCGCGGTTTCCGACACGACAATTATTAACCAACGAGACGTCGAACAGTGAGGTTCACTTGTGTCGTTTTTTCCTTGTATTTTCTCTTTTAGGATGTAGGTTTCCTTTATCTCTGCCCCTTATCGTTCCTTATCTGGTTGTTCCTAACCGTACTGCTACAGACGACGAAGAGGGAATACAAACAAATCTGGTTTCAACGAGGGCATAACCCCGAACCACGCCCAACAACGCCGAGATTCACGAAGATGAGCATGGCTCCTGCCGCAAGAATAACCGCTAAGTCGTGAAGAGCTACACATTTTTTAAGTGAGTACATTTCATCTTTTTCTTTAAGGCGCCTCTTGTATCACTGTAAACATTTTTGGTATGTGATACAATTTGAGACGCAATTATGACGTAATATCTTGTTGCCCAATATTATGTACGCTTTAGTATGTATTTCCAACTATCGTAGTGGCTCTGAACACGCGCGCGCGGGACTTTAACGGTTATACCTTAGACTATAACAAGTAATCCAATTCTTAATCTGCTTGACAGTATATACATCGCTGTAACAGATTCTCGATCTGCTCGAACCTGGACAACATTTTCGAGATTCTAAAAGGTCCTTTCCTGGACAATAGCTTACGACTTTTACCAGCACCGGCGATAAATTCCTTACAAGCACCAACCCCCTTCCGTAAAATATCTCGGATTCGCTCTATACGAGTCAAAATTTACTTTCTGGCGGGACTGAACAATTCATATGAGGTCACTGATAGAACTGCGCTCAAGTAACCTAAGGCCAATAAAAATGTGCAGTAGTTTGAAGCAGATATTGCTCGTTTGGTGAGACTAGCCTACCCAACAGCACCGGATAACCTTCTAGAACATTTGGCAGTACAGACCTCTGTTGACGAGATACGCGAGAGATCCTTACATGCAAGTAAGCTTCGCATCGTAGTAGTTGCAAAGTATTGCTGTCAGGATCAGGATTTTATGAAATTCGGATCCAAAATTTCAGATCCGGATTTGGATCCGAAATCCAGATCCATCATCTTTTAATTGGATCCGGATCCGATGCGATTTTGAATCGAGGCAGGATCTGGATCTAGATTCGGATCCGGATCTTGATTCGGATCCGAATCTTGATTCAGATCCGGATCTTGATTCGGATCTTAGTGCCGTCAGAATCCGGATCCAAATTTTCTGATCCGGATTTGGATTCGAAATGCGCATCTTTAATCTTTTAGTTACATTCGGTTCCGATCCCATTTTTAATCGAGGGTAAGATCCTGATCTAGATTCGGGTCCGGATATTATTCTGAATAATTTAGATCCGGTTCCGGATTAACTTTTCAAATCCGAATCCTTAATCTATTAATTGGTTCTGGATCCGATCCAATTTTGAACCCGAAGCGGGATCCGGTTCTAATACGGATCCGGATCTATATGCTCTAAATCAGGATGCTTCTTACAATTCTCGTTATGTAATATACTATTAAATATTAAGTTTTTGAAAAAAAATTTTTTACTTGCTTTATTACAAGGCAAACGGAAAGTAACAAAATAACATTTGTGTGTATCATGTTCCTGTATAAAACGACTTTTTTTACATGTTAATATTTCATTTCATTTTCATTATCATTTATTGATAACTATACTCGGATCGATGGCCCAACCTAGTTGTACATGCTACAAATTTATTACCTTTCGAGTTACGAAGGTAAGGTGAAAAGTTCTCGGCCTACAATGAAAGACTGCAATTTCAGTAAAAAAAATTATTTTATTTTTCGACATAATCCCCCGTAACTTCAACACACTTGGTCCAGCGTTTCTCCAACATCAGTATTCCTTCCCGGAAGTGAGAGTCTGGAAGGCTGTAAAAATATTCGTCTACGGCCCTCTCAACTTCTTCATTGGACATGAAGCGCTTCCCAGAAACAAATTTCTTCAAGTTTAGGAACAGATAGAAGTCTGAGGGCGCCAAATCAAGGGAATAGGGGATGGCCGAGCAAGTCGTACTCCAAATCCGCCAATTTTCCCATCGCCAACGCACGCTTGTGTGCAGGTTCGTTGTCTTGGTGAAAGATGATTTTTTTCTTCTTCAAGCCAGGCCTCTTCTCGCGAATTTTGGCATTCAGCTGGTCAAGAAGGGTGGAGTAATATTGGCCTGTAATTGTTCTGCTTTTTTCAAGGTAAACTATTAAAAGGATCCCTTTCGCATCCCAAAACACGCTGGCCATCACCTTTCCGGCAGATGCGATCGACTTCGCTTTCTTTGGAGCCGAGCAACCGGCTTCCACCCATTGCTTCGAATGCTGTTTCGTTTTTGGCGTGTAATGGTGGACCCATGTCTCATGCATAGTGACAAATCGCCGCACAAAATCGCTCGGATTTTTATTGAACCGGGCCAAGCATTGCTGCGAAACTCGATTTCGCATTTGTTTTTGATCGGCATTCAGCAAATGCGGCACCCATCTTGCGCAGAGCTTTCGCATCCCTAACTCTTTGTGTAAGATGTTTCGCACCCTTTCGTCCGATATCCCTACAGCCTCAGCTATCCCCTTCACTTTCATTCGCCTATCGTCCAACACGATATCATGCACTTTTTCGATCGTTTCCGGTGTGGTTGCGGTTTTCGGTCGTCCTTCACGTGGGTTATCTTCGAGAGACGTGCGACCACGTTTAAATTCAGCTGCCCACTTTTTAACGGTTGACATGGAAGGGGCATAGTCTCCATAAACTTTTGTCAACCTAGGATGAATTTCCCGAGGAGTTAATTAATCCGTCCAAAACGAAGAATTTTATGACCGCGCGATATTCAAGTTTATCCATCTTAAGGAAACACGCATAAGACGTCTGCTTGAAAAAATTCGTGTAAACAAACTACTTGAGATAGCAAGTTGAAACTTGTCATACGAACTAATGGCATGCGCACGCAGGCGGGAAGCACAAATTTTTGCTGATTGAAACACCATCTCTGTCAGGCGGAGAACTTTTCACTTTACCCTCGTAGAAGAAAAGAAACGGAAACAGCGATTCTGTTTGATAAGATAAGTTTAAAGTTTAGGCTTAGACCTTTGTCTTTCTTTTGTACCGTGTTATTTACTTACAAAACTTCATACAATGTACCTCGTCTCTCCTTTCTGTTACTATTGTATAGTTTATTCTATCTGTCAATTTAGAAAGGTTTTATTTAAACCCAAGTCAGTGTGGTATGCATTTTTTTATAATGTTGGCGACTACAGTAACTTAACTGGGAACTAGGATAGTTAAACAAACAACAGCTAGTGCCAGAATCAACTATAAAATTTGTCGCTCTGTTAAAAACATGCCATTCCATAAAAGTCAATTGTGGGATTATTTTGAAAAACTTGACTTAATAAAATCAAAATGTAACTTGTGTGGAGCAGTAATTAAATGTGGAAGTTCTACTGGATCCTTGAAAAAACACTTATCATCAAGGCATATAAGTGTTTCGCTTAACCATAACAATTCGGCAGTAGTCAACAGGGGATGTGACAGAGAAATAGTTGCAGTGGTTGAAGAACACGCCTCAACCTCGAATTGGTAAGTATTTTATCATAATGTAGTATTTGTCTTAGTAAAGTTCTTTTTGTTAATTTACTTTTTATGAACTGAATCTTAGCGTAATCTTTTATATTGAATAATCATCGCGCTGTATTGGAATTTTAGAGTATTCTTTTTTATTTTTCAGCTTAAAGAAGAGTGAGTTCGAAGAGGCTGATGTGGAAATGGTAAACGTAGATCAGGCTACGCCGGATTCGGAATCTACAAAATCAGCAGGATCCTCAACACAAAAGTTAGTGCCGCCGCATCGAAAACGTTTAGTAGTTCTGTCGAAAATTTGTTTGCAACCTTCTGCTGCGTCTCCTGCGGTTTAAGAAAAAAATACCTGGCAAATAGCAAAAATGATTTGTATGGATTTGCAGCCAGTATCTTATAGTACAAGACGTTAGTTTTTGTGAATTGATGCGCTGACTGTCTCCCGACTATGTAATGCCATCACGAGAAACTATTATGAGTAGAATTCATCTTCTATTTTCCAAAGTACAAAATGAGCTAAAACTAAAGCTAAGTGAATGTGAATTTGTCTCATGTACTTCCGATACTTGGACATCGTGTCATACTGAATCCTACATTACTTTAACTGTCCATTACCTAGATAGTGAGTTTAAATGCAACACTTTTGCTTAGATACGGCAGCAATGACCGAGCGTCATACTGCTACTAACCTAGCAAAAAGAATTAAAGAAATTATACACGCCTGGGGATTGGTTAAAAAGGTATCGGTAATCGTTTATGACAACGCAGCAAATATCACTAAAGCAATGAGAGAAATTGATTCCGAAAGTGTTTCATGTTATGCCCATTCACTGCAGTTGTCAATAAATAAAGGATCGGAAAGTGACAAATTCACTAAAGAACTAATTTCGAAAGTAAGTTCCGTTGTGGGTCATTTCAATCACTCTACAACTGCAACTGCAGAACTACAAAAACGACAAAAGCAAATGGGCTTGCCAATTAAACGATTAGTTCAGAATGTAAAAACAAAGTGGGATTGGACATTTATTATTGAAAAGATTTTAGAAGTAAAATCTGTTATTGCTGCGATTTTAAATGATAGAGAAGTTACTTCGTTCCAGAAGGTCATAGTTCTAGAAATAACGCAACAAGAATGGGTGCTAATTGAACAGGTTGTAGCAATTTTAAAGTCTCTTCAAATAGCGACAACAACATTTTGCATGGATAAAAATGTGTCATGCTCCTCCGTAATACGGGAGTACAAAACAAAAATCAAAACAACATTTTAAAAAAGTCGTCATCTGCACTTGATTTTCTTCTGGACGAAGAAGTGGAAGAAGCAGAAGAAGATTCTGAAATTGGAGAAAATTGAATTTAGCTGCCACAAATTCGAATTACCAATAGACCGTAATGAAGACCCTTTGATTTGGAGGAAGCAAAACAGCCATCGCTACCCTACATTGGCAAAAGTCGCAAAAAAATACTTGTGCATTCCCGCAATTTCAGTTGCGTCGGAACGCGTATTTTCAACATCCGGAAATATTATAACGCAGAAACGAGCCTGTCTTAGTACGGAGAGTGTTCGATGTCTAGTGTTCTTACATCAAAACATTAAAAACCATAATGCATAGAAATGTTAACTGATAAATTATCCACATGTTTCTTTCTCTTTTAGTTTCTACTTAACTTTTTAATACAATGTACAGAGTGTCCATATTTGGACACCTTTGCAAGATATCTCGCTTATTTTTAAAGATAGAAGAATGAGGTTTTCGCAACACAACTCTTTTGTTGTGAAACTAAACATGCCCCCAACAAAATTTCCATTGCCCTCTTGGATTTTAAGATACAGGGTAGAATTGAAAATTATCACTTGGGGGAAATTCCCCGTATCTCGGTTGTCTTTTAACTTATTAGAAAGGTGACAAGGTTTTCTTATAGAACTTTTTTTGTAGAATCCAGTAGCCTAGTTAGGCACCATCCGTCTTTTAGTTATGAAGCAATTTTTATTTTTAAATTTTTAATGAAATTAAGCATTTTTGGACTTTTCAAAAATATATAATAGTAAATATACTTATTTTGAAAAATAACTGAATAAACTACACTTTTCTCAAAATTAATACCTTACTTAATAGTAGTCATGGCGCCGATAAAAGAAAAGAAATATGTTTGCAAATTATTTATTTTGAAAATGCTATAAAGTGATTTTTGAATAATTTTGTTTTATTTATCTAACAACGTACCTAAACATTTAAGTGTATAATTTGTAATGATATAGCGTTTTCAATTTTTTCATATAACATACATTAACAACAACAACATATAATACTAACTATGGAAATTGTTCAAAATGATTACCATTTTCTATAATACACAATTCGCACAGTTTGGTTATTTGTTGTAGAGCATTTAGGAGAATTATTGAACGTCATTGTATTTACCGTTGCCATGACCTACTCCTACTATTAAATAACGTATTAATTTTGAGGGAAGTGTAGTTTATTCAGTTATTTTTCAATATAAGTATAAGCCATTATATATTTTTGAAAAACCCAGAAAATGCTTAATTTAATTAGTCAAAAATATATGGGGTGTCCTATTTAAAAAAAACATGTTTGCGTCATAAGTTAAAAAAGCGGATAGCGCAAGAGAGAAACAAACTGCGCCACTGGATTCTACGGAAAAAGTTCTATAACAATACCTTGTCACCCCTTAATAAGTTAAACGATAACCGAGATACGGGAAATGTCCCAAAAGTGATAATTTCAATTTTACCCTGTATCTCAAAAACCAATAGGAGTATGAAAATTTTGTTGGCGGTATGTTTAGTTTCACAAAAAAGTGCGAAAACCGCAACCCTCTATCTCCCAAAATAAGCGAGCTACTTTGCAAAAGTGTCCAAATATAGACACCCTGTGCTTGTACTGTAATTGTAATTGTAATCGTATGCTATGTAGTGTACTAGGCTACTAAATAAAATAAAAAACTAGGCTATATTACTATATTTGCTAAATGCTATACTAATATTAGTAATCTATTTGTCATCCATCCAAATTTGAATCTAGAACCGCCTAGATTCGGATCAAATATTGCTGGTATCCGGAATTGGGATCCGGATCCAAAATCCGAGTTTGGAATTCGAACTCGGTTTTGGGATCTGAATGTAGACTACGGATCCTCGATCCGGATTTACATAACCTATTTTTGGATCCGGATGTAAAAATCTGAAGCTGCGATCCGGATTTATATAAGCTATTTTGGGATCCGGGTTTTGAATCCAGTACGACATTTATACAACACGTTTTTGGATCCGGATCCACCTAGATACAAATTTCGGATCCGAGATCCGGATCCACAGAACCCATTCAGGATCCGTATCCTTTTAGATACGGATTTCAGATCTGAGATACGGATCCACAGAACCCATTTTGGATCCGGATCTTAGATCCGAATCCGGATCCGATTGACAGCTCTATTGCAAAGTAAGATGCTCCGTAGATAAGCAAGGTCAAGAAAGCATAGAGGAGGTGATTCGACGCGTACTTCGTGAACACCAACTGTTACTGAAACTGTTCAGCTCCCACAGTAGCTTGCTTGTTAATTGATTATTTTATAATTTATACGCTTGGCCCTGAAAAGAAATTGAGAGCGATAAGTTTTAATTACAGCTGTCAAAGATCTTGTTGTATATAAATTCCATAAAATAGGTATAAAGGGCACAAGTGTAAGTTAATGTTGTCGTTTAATTCAAAAGGTTTATATTGTTAATTTTAGGAAAATTTTGAACACCAGCATCTCTTTTATTCAACGTACCCTTATAAATTTCAGCTTTGTAATATAAATAAACAGAACAATTAGCCAGTACAACGTCATTTAAGAGAAGTTCCAAAATTTGAAGCCTCTTATTTCTAAACCCAAACCGCAACAAATTCAAAATTTTCACTTTTCATTGAACTGGAAAGTAGGTTGAAGGGCAGCCCTAATACTAACTCGAAAAGGTATTGGATAACAGTGTTACAACCGCTTAAAACAGTACAATGACGAATAATTGCGCGATGTGTAAAAATCCTGACACAAAGTTTATGGTCGCTTGTGACATATGTGACAAAATGGTTCCATTTCAACTGTGTAGGGGTAGATGAAACGGTAGAAGATCGAAACTGGAGTTGTACAATATGTACAAGTAAACTTGCACATGACAAACAGGCCGGAGCCGATCAATCACGCGGCAGCAACCCGCAATTAGTAGCTGAAGTAAAACGACAACAAGAGGAGGCGATGGAGTTGAGAGCTCTGGTGGCACAACTTCAAGATAGTCTCAAACAGCAAGCTGTGTCAAGCACAGACCCGACGGGCAATTACCGTATTAGCGGAGTATTCGAGGGGTTAAGCAATCCTAGTAACCCCATCGAAAATAGTACGCCTTGTAATGTGGTGCCCAAAGAAATAACTACTAAAGCAGTTCATAAACTATGTGCACCCTACCCACGGTCGCTTCCGGATCGGGCACAGGTTAATGGTAACAAATCGTCAGTGACGAACAAATCTAATAAATCGATTTCAAAACGAAAACTGGCCCACCAGCAGATAAATGCCGAACTGGGTCTACGTTTAGAATTCTTAAAAAAGGGCTTTGAAGTTGATCAGCAATTTTGTGATGAGGAAACTGATATATCTGACGAAGGTGATTTATTGGCTGCTACTGAGCAGAAAGTTTCGTCCTTGGTAGACGAACAACCATTCGAGAAATCGCAAATAAATGAAGAACATCAACCAAGGGTTCTCGCTAAACACCAAATAAGTGACTCTAACGCTAATTTAAAACCAGTGGTGTTACGGAAAACCTCCTCACATCATAACTTGCATGTGACGTGCGATCGGGACACGCCTTCTGCTTTGAAAGCGTTTACGCCATGGCTTTTCAGTAGAGAAAACGAGTATTTTCTTTCCATCGGCGGCAAACCGAGTCAGAATGAGACAGGCGTAGAACGAATAACAATGCAACAAATTGCTATGAGACAAATTCTGCCGAAACCCTGCATGAAATTCGGCGGTGAACCGGATAAATGGCCGATGTTCATCTCCTGGTTCAAGCGTATCACGTTAGAGTGTCATCTCCTAGATGACGACAATTTAAGCCGCTTGCAAACCTGTCTGGAAGGTCGAGCACAACGACTTGTACAAAGCTTCTATAACTTCCCTGGAACGCTGCCGCAAGTAATGAGAGCTTTAGAAATTCAATTTGGAAGACCAGAGCTTATTTTGGATGCTGTGGTTGATCAAATTGAATCGTGTGGCAACGTTTCACAAGAGCACCTTCAATCGGTGCAAGAATTCGCCGTGACTGTCCAACATGTTGTAATAACAATGCGCGCAGCGGGACTACACGATATGCTCACAAACTTTGCACTAATTCGGACGATTGTTAGTAAACTGTCTGGAACCTTACAACTGGAATGGGCAAAATATAAAGCTGCGCAAGCGAATCCTGACTTAATTATGTTCACTACATGGATCTCAGAGTTATCCGAAAGTGTAGGAAGTATCGCTGTTGTAAAGCAACCTAACGAAGTGTATAAAAATAGACGTCCGGAGATTCGTAAGCAATCGATTCACAATGCACATTCCTTAAGTTTGGAAAACCGGGTGGTATCGAGAGAAAAAAGACAGGCACCCACACGCTAATAAATGTTCACTCTGTAACGACGGCATTCATAGTGTAAACGAGTGCCGATTATTTTTAGAATCTTTTAAAACTAAGCGGTGGGAACTACTAAGACAACATAAACTGTGCCGGAAATGTTTAGGGTCTCAAAATGCGGGTAGATGTAAAGTGCATAAAGAATGTGGTGTCGATGGATGTATCTTTAAACATAATCCACTGTTGCATGATACAAAGCTGCATGCGAAAAAAAATTCAACCGTTAATGGAGCACCAAAACAAGAAGTTATCAATCTCCATCAAACGACGACGGCTCAGATACTGATGCGAATCGTTCCAGTAATACTATACGGGCCGAAAGCATACCTCAGAACCTATGCGTTCCTTGACGAAGGTTCGACTTTAACTCTAGTTGACGACGAGATTGTTCAAATTTTAGATGTCACCGGACCACTCGAGCCACTTCATTTAAAGTGGACCGTTGATACGACGCGTTTAGAGGAGAATAGTAGACGAGTATCCTTCGATATTTCTGGAGATATGCCTAAAAGCAAAAGATATGAACTGTCAGACGTTAGAACCGTTAAATCGTTAGATCTTCCAACACAAACACTTAATTATGAATCATTTCCTGGAACGTCGGCACACTTACGAAACATTCCTATCGCTGAATACAAGAATGCTAAACCACGCCTGCTCATTGGAATTAAACATTTAGAGCTGAGCCTCCCAAGAAAGATCAAGGAAGGTAGACCTGGTGAGCCAATTGCGACTTAAACGAAGTTGGGGTGGATTATCTGTGGTTCAATCGGTGACGTCAAACTGAATGCTGCAAATGCAGCCTCATTTTTATGCCTGCAGTTGCTCATCGGACGACGACATACATATGAAAATCCAAGAATACTTTTCTATTGACAATTTCGGTGTTAAAAGACCGGACGTTCCTCTAATAACATCGGAAGATAAACGCGCCATCACCATCTTTAAGAGTGAAACAAAACAGGTTGGGCAACGCTACGATTCGGGTTTATTATGGCGATACGACAAAATTCAGCTTCCGGATAGTTATGAAATGGCATATAAACGCCTGCTGTGCCTTGAGCAAAAAATGAATAAAGATCCAGCGCTCTATGCTAATCTTCAACTACGATTAATAGAATATGTCGACAAAGTATATGCACGTAAGCTGAACAAAGAAGAAGTTGCGCAGCGTACACCAAAAACTTGGTACCTACCTGTATTCCCCGTAATAAATCCGCATAAACCGGGGAAAGTGCGCTTGGTGTGGGATGCAGCAGCAACTGTAGGATGTATTTCGCTAAATTCATGTTTGCTAAAAGGTCCCGATCTACTTTGTTCACTTCCTGCTGTTTTGTTTCGATTCCGTGAAAGAAAATTCGCAATATCAGGGGATATACGTGAAATGTTCCATCAAGTGTTGATCCGAGAAGAAGACCAACAGGCCCAGCGATTCCTATGGCGTAATAGTAAACAAAAATCAGAGATTGAGGTTTATGAGATGCAGGTGATGACGTTTGGTGCCTCCTGCTCACCTAGTACTGCACATTACGTCAAGAACATGCATGCCGCAAAATTCCAGTCGTCTCATCCCCGCGCTGTGGCTGCCATCCGAGATAATCATTATGTCGATGATTGGTTAGACAGTTTTGCCACCGAAGGGGAGGCAATATCGGTTGCGAAGGACGTGGTACGAATACACGCTGAAGCGGGGTTCGAGTTACGCAAGTTTGTGTCGAACTCCTCACAAGTGCTGCATGCTATAGGCGCAGAGGACTCTGATTCTAATAACAAGAATTTGATCCTGGTAAATAATTCGTTGGGAGCTAAAATACTTGGAATGTGGTGGTCGACCGAAACTGACATGCTCTATTATGAAATTAATCTCGGTAGGATACCACCAGAAATCCTAAATGGTCAACGTCCCCCAACGAAACGCGAAGTGCTAAAAACGTTGATGTCCGTGTTTGATCCTCTTGGACTAATTTCATGTTTTATGGTATACCTAAAAATCTTATTACAAGAAATTTGGCGTTCCGCGATTGGGTGGGATCAAGTTATCACAGACCGTCAACACGCGAAGTGGATAGCTTGGACAAAAACATTGCCGAAACTTCGGGAAATAAGAATACCCCGATGTTACCTTTCCGAACCGATCAATAATCTTCAAATGCATACTTTCGTGGACGCTTCTTTGAATGCATTTGCCGCAATCGTTTACTTTCGATTTACTGGTCCATATGGAATAAAAACTGCATTGATTGTATCAAATACTAAGGTAGCCCCTCAAAAACTTATGTCAGTTCCACGATTAGAACTGCAGGCAGCAGTACTTGGTGCCCGTTTGGCGAAAACCGTTATTACTACGCATTCACTTCGTCCAGAACTACAGGTATTTTGGTCTGATTCGATGATGTTTTATCATGGCTCCGGTCTGATCACCGTAGATATCGACAATTTGTAGCTTTCTGGGTCAGTGAAATTCTCGACACCACGAAAGTAGAAGAATGGCGGTGGGTACCGACACGCATGAACGTCGCCGATGAAGGGACGAAGTGGAAAGACCAACCAAAAATTAATTCCAATTGTCGATGGTTTGTTGGACCAGAGTTTTTAAACCTACCGGAATCTGAGTGGCCGAAAGAACTACCACAAAATTTAAAACTAGAAACGGACGAAGATAAGCTGTCAACCATGAGTCACTTTGAACAAATTGACGCATGTCTAGTTCCTAAAGCGGAACGGTTCTCGCAATGGTGCCGATTTCTAAGAACTCAAGCATGGGTGCTAAGAATCTTTTATAAAGGAACGAAACCAAACGAAAATCTTAGCGAGCTTGAAGTTCACGAAATACGACGAGCGAAACGAGAAATTTTTAGGCATTTACAATTCGGAGACTACGAAGGAGAAATTAAGAGCCTAAAAATGATCCTAATAAATCAATCGATAGGCGGAGCGCAATCTACAAACTAACTCCTTTTCTCGACCAACACAAGATCTTGCGAGTAAAAGGACGGGCGAAGGATGTTGTTGGTGCAACGTACGACGTCATGAATCCTATAATTTTACCTCGTAACAATCCGATCACTTATTTAATACTAAGCGACTACCACCGCAAATTTGGACACCAAAATCAAGAATTGGTTGTAAATGAAATTCGACAAAGATTTTGTATCCCAAAGTTGAGGCGTTGTATGCAGCAAGTGAGATCGAACTGTCAATTGTGTAAAGTCGAAAGGTCAAAGCCAATGCCGCCACGAATGGCGGATCATCCACTGGCAAGAGTGGCAACCTCCGTCGCGCCTTTCAGTTACACAGGACTTGATTACTTGGGCCATCTACAAGTAGTTGTGGGACGAAGAGCGGAAAAGCGATGGATAGCCCTTTTCACATGCCTGACTATTCGAGCAATTCATCTTGAAATCGTGTATTCGCTAACTAAGGATTCTTGTTGGATGGCCATTCGTAATTTTATCAGTCGAAGGGGAACTCTACTCGAAATAAGATCAGATAATGGTACAAACTTTGTCGGCGTTGCAAATGACTTAATTGCATTGTATAACTTGATGGAACCCGACGATTATCGGCGAGAATTTAGCCAAATACGTTGGCTGTTCAACCCCCCGGCATCGCCCCATATGGGAGGATGCTGGGAACGGATGGTCAGATCGGTAAAAACAGCCCTGTTAAGATCTGTTACTTCAAAAAGGCCGAACGATGAAACACTGCGGTGCTATCTAATGGAAGCAGAAAGTATGGTGAACTCGCGCTCACTGACGTACGTCTCTCTAGATACCGAAGATCAGGAGGCTCTGACCCCGAATCATTTACTCATGGGCTCGTCACGAGGTTCAAAGCCGCTCATCGATCCAACTGAAAGCGACGTATGTCTTCGCTCCCAGTATCACTTATCACAGCAAATGGCCAACATGTTCTGGCGCCGCTGGGATTAGAGAATACCTGCCGAAGATCACGCGTTCGACGAAATGGTTTCAATCTGTCCAGCCCATCGCGATTGGAAACGTCGTAGTGATAATGGATAACACGCATCGCGATTCTTGGAAGAAGGGAAAGATTATTGATGTGGTAAAAAGCAAGAAAGACGATCAAGTACGACAGGTAGTGGTGCAGTGCGGTAATAAGTTCTACACGCGCTCGGCAGCGAAAGTGACAGTATTGGACGTAGAAGGTAAACAGCGGCGCTGCGTCAGTGTAACGAAGGGGAGAATGTTACTGAAACTGTTCAGCTCCCACAGTAGCTTGCTTGTTAATTGATTATTTTATAATTTATACGCTTGGCCCTGAAAAGAAATTGAGAGCGACAAGTTTTAATTACAGCTGTCAAAGAACTTGTTGTATATAAATTCCATAAAATAGGTATAAAGGGCACAAGTGTAAATTAATATTGTCGTTTAATGCAAAAGGTTTATATTGTTAATTTTAGGAAAATTTTGAACACCACAATCTCTTTTATTAAACGAACCCTTATAAATTTCTGCTTTGTAATATAAATAAACAGAACAATTAGCCAGTACAACGTCATTTAAGAGAAGTTCCAAAATTTGAAGCCCCTTATTTTTAAACCCAAACCGCAACACCAACCAAAGAGGAAAGGATCCAGATGTTGGAATTGTGACGAGTTTGAGCATGTACAGTCTAAATGTGAACAGCCCAAGAAGGAAGCAGAGAAGCAGGAAAACTAAAGAGGGTCGATAGGAGGGGCAAAAATCGACCAGCACGGATTCTATCCCTGAGACCATCATCCGCATCGCACGATCTAAGCATGCAAACAGCATTTATATATTTGGACAATTTAACGGTAAGGTTGTGAATCTCTTGATAGCTACCGTAGCCACACGGACAATTACTAATCTGTGATATAGAATAGCCTTTAGAGTGATCTACCAATAATTAAAAGAATTCGGGTTTTATTTGCGAATGCGTAAACGTTTTGTTAGACCATATAATTCGCAATCGAATTACGGATACAGTTGTTTTGTTTCGTTATACACTTACCAGTATATTAATCTTGAAAACGGGTTCGCTTCTATTTACGGACTGGGTCTATCGTACTTTTTACTGAAATCCATCTTCGACGATTTGAAACTAAACCAAGAGCATCCAAGACAAACCACGCTTAGTTTTCTGGATAATTAACAATAAAATTAATTACACTACATTAAAAAACCAGGTTTTTAATGTAAGTGATGGAACAAAATAATTTAATGCTCTTTGTCAAATGCATAATATTTAAGTGTATTGAGTAATTGAAAATTCACATAATATTCAGCTTGAATTAATAATCTTCACGTACGTTGATTCCATACGCGTTTTTACATCGTTCACGCAACAAACGTCATACATTTTGGTTAAATTTTTTATACTAATGGTAATGCTAAACCATTATAACACGACAACCGCGACTGTCAATGCCCAAAAACGTAAAACAACTGGGATTCGCTTCCTGGTGCTGTCTATAAAAACACTGTTGCAGAAATTTAAAGCATTTTGCGATTGCAATATTTCCCTTCCACTTAAATCAGGTTTTATAAGATCACCGTGTACCCTAGCAGGTGACAACGATAAATTTCATCATCAATAATAATTCGAGCTTTTGTATAGGCTGCAAGTAGTAAATCCGAGATGAAGTTCAAGTTTAGAATATTATAAACGTATAAAAAACTTTATTGAGCCAAAAATTAGAAGCAGGGCCGTGGTGTTGCCATACTGCCAAGAGCTCTAGTGCAACATATTTCAGGACCCTCTAACTAAATAAATACATATTCGTTACATTTCAATTTTTGAATGATAATCTGATAATCACCAAGATACTTGTTTCAAGTAATACTTTGTTTTAATGAGTTGCCATTATTTTACAATATTAATTAAATATGTGATAACTTAGACAAATACCCGAACAAGTGACTTTATTAAAACGTTATAATTGGCAATTCAGCGTTACATCACGATTACATATATTTATTCATCATCATTTTGTTTTCGACCTTACTTAAGGTCGGTTTGACGCAGCTCTAACTTCTTTTCTATTCTGTGCTAATCTAAAAAGCTCTACATACCCTTCACAACCTAAATTTCTAATAATTTATTAACCTACTACAATGATTTCTGTAATATAGAAGCGCGACCCAAAGCATCACCCGGCAGATATTGATTACTGATTCCTGCTCTTGGCGATGTAACACAGGTGCACGGATATCATCCCGACGGTGACTGAACACCCAGAGAGGACAATCCCGACGCCATAATAATAACCCAGAGATAGCCAACGCCGACGATAATTTAATGTCCAAGGATAGACTAGTCCCAAGGGTATGGCAAAACATGGCCCAGAGATAGCTAACCCGACGACAATTTAATGTCCAGGGATACATTAATCCCGACGGCATAACAAAACTTGTCCCAGAGATAGCTAACCAACGACAATTTAATGTCCAGGGATAGACTAGTCCCGACGACATAATACATCTATTACATATTGATTAAAGTATCCCAATTCTTAATCTGCTTGACAGCATATACACCGATGTAACAGATTCTTGATCCGCTCGAACCTGGAATATCAGTCACCTCATAATGCTCATTTTACAACACTTTCGAGATTCTAAACGGCCCTTTCCTGGGCATTAGTTTACGACTTTTACCAGCACCGGCGATAAACTCCTCGCTAGCAGCAACTCCCCTTCCATAAAATATCTCGGATTCGATCTGTGCGAGTCAAAATTTGCTTTCTAGCGGGACTGATCAATCCTTATCCGGTCACTGATAGAACTGCGCAACTTTAAAACATCGATTGCCCCATCAGGTTCCAAAAATCAATCATTCCGCGATTCTGGCCAAAAACCCATAAGTACCTCAGAAGGTGTAGTGAAAATGGTTCTATTCGATGTGTTTTTCGAACCCAGCTGAAGTTGGAAACGTTCTCGTACCATTCATCATCTTCTTGTTCTACACAGTGGTTATGCTATCCAACACCGTTCTATTGAATCATTCCAACGGCATTAAAATGTAGTTGTATTTACCTTTCATTACACAACTTTTTAAACTTTATAGCAATGAATGATTTACCTCGATCGCTAATTAGACGCTTAGGCACTCCAAAGCTAGCTTCTCTAATGAAAGTCTGCTTGTGTGGCCAGGGAGGGGAGATCAACGCCTGTGTCAGACTGCATGAGCCTAGGACCATGTGTCGTAACCTCATATACCCCTTGCACTTCCCTATGTAATGGGCAACAGTTTCCTCCTGCCTTTCACAGCTTGGACACCTAAAATCTGCTTCGATACCCAGCAGGGTCAGGTGTTTCCGTAACCTGCAATGGCTAGTAAGGACTCCCATTAAAACGCTAAGTGTTTTCCTGTCTTTATTTAATCGCCGCACCGTCTTGATTCGTCCGTCCCGGCTATCATAATCTTTGACTGTCTACAGTTCGGACCCTTTTTCCACTCTTTTTTCGTCTCTTGCGCAACCGAAATTTTAATTCGGATGCCATCGATTTCCTCGTTATACTTATGTACGGTGCATGCCCTAAATAAGGGGTTCATGCTCCCTGCTTAGCTAATCTATCAGCTTCCTCGTTTCCTTGCACACACCGTGGTGTCCTGGAACCCAGAAGAGCCAAACTTTTTTCTAACTAGCTAATTCCTCCAATGCGCCTCCGCACTTCTGAAATAGTGAGCATCTGGTCCAGGGAGAATAGATTGCTTGGAATGCTGCTTGACTATCTGAGCAGATAATAACCCTCCACTCGTCTACCTTTTTTATCTCCGGGCTTTCAGTCACCTTTAATATTGCATATCTATCCAGAAATACCCCTGCCCTGGTAAGTCATGTATGCCCTATTCGTGATCCGTCAGCATAACACACCACTGAGTCCTAGGGGACTGTAACCACATTTTCTTTACATTTTTCTCTCGAAAGGAAGGTGAGAGTGAATTGCCCTTGTAATCTTAATCTATCCTTTGCTTTCTTCACTTTGATAGCGGAAATGGAAAGTTCCTTTTTGCTATAATAGCGACTTTCGCATGTCTACTCCCCCCCCCAAGCCCTAGTAAAACGACAAGAGTTTTGATAGGTCTTGCCTTCATTCCTCGCAAGATTCCCAGACAGGCTAGCCTTTGGATTCTGGACAACCTGAGGGAGACACTGACAAGTTGGTGACGAGGCCACCATACTTTTGACCCATGTTGGACTTCAGGTCTTACGACTGCAGTGTATAGTGAGTATATAGCTTGAAAACTTATGCCCACAGCTCTTGCCGACCATACGGTATAACTGCCAGAGAGTGACTATCGCCTTTTCCACGAATTTCCTACAATTTAACCTATTATCAAGGATCACACCTAGGCACTTAACATCTGTTTTAAGAAAAGGTGGTGTTCCGTTCAACCCTGTATATATTCATTTAGTTTCTTATATTATTATTATAAAGTTTAAGTTTATTTGTTAATGGTAATATCTGCCTTTTATCTAAATTTAATAAACCCGGTCACGTTTCACCTTCAATGTTCTATGTTGTTTGCCGTATGTTTGGTGATTGCGCGGCCTAACAGTCCATTGTCACCGCTTGAACAATAAGCTTCTGTTTCGGAGGTCAGTCCCCGTATAGGACTACCCCCGTATAGAACTAGCTCACCGCTTTATATTATTTTACGAGTGCAGTAATAAGTGTTTTGGATCCAAGAATCTTCATCGCTCTAACTGGAAATCAGGTAAGAATATTGAAGGCCGCATTTGTTTAATATCTGTTTGGTTATACACCCGCTTTTCTCTCCTGAGTATCCTTTTATGTACTCAATAAGTGGTTCACCCTACAGGAGTAAAACCGTGAATCCTCTGATGTTCTTTCATATAATGGAGAGCATTATCTGTGTCTTTTGTAGATTTAGCGAGACCTGCCTCCTCGCATCACTTTTCTATTAAGGATCATGCCACCTGCATTCATTCGCAGACTGCGCCCACAAACCTGCCAGATACCAGGACAAGCACGTCATCTACGTTAGCCTGAGAATAAAAACCTTCCGTGGTTAGATGTTTCAAAAGTTCGTCTATTACCAGGCACCACAAGTGGGGTGACAGGCAGCTTCCCTATGAACAGCCCTATGCAACCTTCACCTGTACCTGGGCGTCACCTAGGTTCGGCTCTACCATTCTGTGTCTTAGCGCTGACCGTACGCAGTATACTGCAACCCTCGGGGTATCTCTGGTATAAAGGACCCTGCAGGTTGTATCTGTTCGCGCCCTATTGAAAGCTCCTTCTATGTCGATGAAAACCTACTAAGGCTACTTCCTAACATGAAGAGCCGTTCCCACCTTATGTACCACCGTGTGCAGGGCCGACTCTGTCGACCTACCACGCAGAGAAGCGAGTTGAACTTGGTTAAACGACTGTCTCATCAACACTCCTTCCACCAGAAATCTATCAACGAACCTTTCCATTGTTTTCAATAGTAGTACTTAAACAAAACAAAACGAATGAGATATTGAGTGAGTTCTGGTAAAAAAATAGTTCAGATTTGGATCGTTTGATATGGATTGACACAACGGCGAGCGACTTTTGACACCTTGTACAGTTCAAAGGTATAGAGATTTTATATGATTCATCTCTGTTGGCATCTTCGTTAATTGACAACCTTCTAAAAGCATTACTAAAGCCTCTTTGACTTTTTAAAGACCGCATTTGGCTTATGATTTACTCTTTAAACTCACAAGTTGATCATAATCTAACAATGCTGCGTATAATTTTAGAATTATTTGATTATATAATGATTGATTAGCAATTTCATTATTAATTAGAATCGAACCACTAATTAATTATTCATATATTATTCACTAACCAGTTTATAGTCTAAAATAAATTAGACCATTAGTCAGAACTCGTTATCAAAGGTTAAAATGTATTTTAAACACACCGAAAAAGAAAAGTGCAATATAATTTATAACTACTTAGAAAAATAAATGTTTAAAATAATGTAAAGAACCTTAATCTCGAGATAAATAAGCCGTAATAACGGATCTTTACCGGGCTAATAAAAACATTAAAAAACCTAGGTGATTACGATTTACAACGTTAGAAAACCAACGTTATCTTTTATGTGACATAGCTTGAAACAATGATATATTAACCAAAGTTACATAAGTCAAATGTGTTTAAATATACCTCTTGTACTCTACATTTTTAAATAAAACAAGATATTATTTCACTATTTGCCACAAGTTTGGAATAAAGCAATAACTTACTTTTAAGAGTTATTGATAAGTTAGTTAGTTGCAGAAATGAATTTCTACGCAATAGTAATGAACATCCATACATTTTGATATTTATTATTCTTTACGATAAACAGCAATTTTAGAAAGGTAGTGATTATTCAAAACAAAAATAACCGCTGGTGTTATTTTTCAAACATGGTCTCCTTCCCTTCTCTTCTTCTTCCCCCTCTCTCTCGCCTCTCACCCCACAACCTACTCCTCCTCTCAATTCCTCTGCCCTCTGTCTCACCCCTCGGTCTCGCATCCAAATATGATTTTAGTAGTTTGTTACGTACACTTTTGACTCCAGAAAATCTAGCCAGTAACCCACATAGAAACTAGGTGAATTACCTCTCTAAAAATTCTGTGTTACGATAAAGTAACAAAAACCTCGGCTGTACCAACAAGAATGGCTGATAAACTCGGTGGAACGGTTGATGTAAATGTTTGAAGGAGGATCCCGGAATGCTATCGTGTGGGAAGTACCAGTTTTAATCGGAAATTATCTTGGACGCCACATAAACTCGAAATACGGGGATTTCTAGAGAAAAGCTTCAGAAGAAATAACAAGAGGATACCAAAACCAGAGATACGGAAAGTGATTCTGGCCAAAATTCACACGAAAAATGATCGAGTACACTATTACTAAAACCAACCTAAAATAAACGTTAACCATAAGGACACTAATATATATATATATATATATATATATATATATATATATATATATATATATATTGAAAGTACATTTGCCGTCCGAAAACCGGATGCGTCTATGGATGTCCACTATCAACCACGCCGATCCAGGGTCATGTGTGATTTATTTTGACTTTTGTTTAATTAGAATCAACTTTTGGACGAATATGTAATTTCAAAATTATAAGTAATAACAATGTCAAATGTGATTGAAGGATTGTAAAATATTTAGAACCAATACTAGAATATTATGTGAAAACTATGAAAGTGTAAAAGGACATAATTTATGGTATGTGCGACACAAACTTAGTGTTTAAATATTATTGGACGGTTTTAGTTTATGTAATTTGTAATGTAGTAGGCAAGTAATGTTATAATTATCACCTTGGAAAGTAAACAAGGAGAGTTTATTTTGAATATTTTTGGTATAAAGACGTATTTTAAAGAACTGCGCTAATTTGTGTAAAGATTTTGAAGATTAATAAACGTGTTTGATTTTGAAATAGTTTGATTATTAAAGAAGGGTAAAGAGCATCAGCGGTTTATAAATAAGTAATAGCGACGACAAGGAAGAGTAAAGATTGATATTAGTGCGACGGCGAAGCGACGAATAGTAAGATAGATTTGGAACGATATTGATAAAGGCAGAAGGCATCGGATTGGAATTGTAAGAAGGAAGAATATTTGGGATCGATTTGGATATAGATTTATAGGTAGCAGGGCATTGAGTGGTTATAAACAGGGACGAAGATTGGTTTTGATATGGATGTATATGTAGCGGGGCATTGAGTGATTTTGAATAGGACGACGATAGATTTGGATTGAGTACGGATTAAAGGCGGACGGATTAATTTGGAACAAGAGGAGCGAAATTAGGAGAACACGTAAGAGCAGTAATTGGAAGTGGAAGAGTCAACGCAGAAACTACGACGGAAGAATTAGCGCATGGGAAGTAAAATAAACGGGTATTCTAAATTCTAAAATTCGGGTCATTTATTTCAGATATTGGGTGCAACTAAAATTTAAAGAAAGATACCTGGAGGCGAGACGGAATTTCAACAAGATAGTACAACCGTGTGAAGGCGCATACGGCGACGAGGATTTTGAGCCAGCAGTAAGAGAGGCCGGAAACAAAGTATAATCCAGGTGAGTGCTGTGAAATATCTTATAACGTCAAAAGTTATAAATTTGTGGTATTAAATTAATTTGGCACAAGGCAACGTTGATCATAAAAATTTGGCATATACAAAACTAGATTCAAAAATTAGTACTAAAACAAAAGACAGTGCAGTTTGGTTGGGCATTGCACATCTACTTACCACTAAACCCACGGTAAGTAGGTGTACACCCTGAGAATAAAGAGTTTTAAATAGTCGAGGCATCTTAATAACAATTTTGATTAAATAACCAACCAAACGTTGCAAAAGTACGGGGCGTGCAATAGGTGTTTGCACATTATAAAAAAAAAGCATTGAAATTTATAAGAAGGGGCGCGCGACGAAATTAAAATAAAATAAAGTAAATAAAAGGGGGGTGGTATACAAAAATATATATATATTTAAAACTGCTATTTGAAAAGAAAGTCTACAAAATCAAATGCTAAATTACCTATATATTAATCGCGTCAGGTAATTGAAATATATTTTATTACATCAAGACTGGAACTATTATCTTTACATTAGTTGTAAAAAACACAAGAAACTCTTTACCTTATTACACATTTATGTTTTCATCACAAGAACATATAAATATTTTTGAGAAATAAAACAAATCTATCAAAAATTACTTAACTTGATGTAAAACGTTTTAGGCAAACAAAATTACTTTGAAAGTTCTTAAACTAATAACAAGAACGTACTGTGAGTACGTTTATAAATTCACAGTTAAAAAAATGTTGATTAATTTACAGATACTGCAGGTTATAGTTTCAGAAGCACTATCATAAATACCTGGAGTAACTTGGTTGTAGATACAATTAGAAACAACAAATCAATGATATTCTCGAGTCAATTCGTTCTAACCAGATCCTACGTGAATTCTTGTACTTGGTGAAAAGTTTAATGTTCTTAATGCATGCTTTTTTCTAACACGAAGTTGTCTATTTATGGGAACCAATTGTTCCTAAAACTAAAAGTAACCCCCTTGATAGAGTATTATTCCAAACTTCATTGACTAGCCGCATTAATCAGTTTGATATCTAATTGTTCAAAGTTTAACTGTATCTACTCAAATTTGCATGTAATGTCATTCAATGGTAGTGGCGAAATGTTCAGCAAAAAAACTTTACCTCCATAAAACAAATCGAGACTGTCTTCGGCAGAATTCGGATAAATAAATTAAGACAGCAAATTAAAATTATTTTTGTCGTTTTTCTCTGTCAAACATATGTCAGATTATCTTACAGCATTAACTTGAACCAAAGAGAGGATTTTCCATTTTCTGAATAAGCAAATTTAGCGAGTGAACCTTCTTCGTTCTAGGACGATGAGGTCATAGATGCCAACGTTAACATTATCAATCAAAACAAATGACTCTTCACTGATTTAGAATACAAAGTAATAATGATATTATTCTTAACCATAAAAACCGCCATGATAAATTTGACAATCTTTGAGTATGAACATTGTAAGATACAATAATAATCTTTCCTTAGATTAAGAATGCATGCAAACTGAAGTAGTATTTCTTAAAGGAAACAACCCTAACCCTATTGGCGGGATTTACCAATACAAAAACTAAATTAAATATGGTTATAAACATTTCAAAGGAATGTTATGTTTCCCACCTCTTTCAGTACCCTATAACTAAATATCTTCATTAAATTCTTTCTTAATCTGGTCTATATTAGATGATGCAGATTGATGGAACCAGGCAATTTTTGCAAATCGGGGTATTTTTTTATTCTCGTGGGTTTTGAAGATAGATCTAGATTTCGTGGGGAATTTAAATGACACATTGTTTTTTAAGTCAGGTCAATTCATTCCACATTACAACTCCCCCCCCCACGACCCAAACCAGCACTATTATTGCACATCTGCTTATTTTGGTTTTCAGGGATACTTGTGTTTAATACAGAATTTCCTAGTAAATTAAAATTCTTGGGAATTTTTCAAATCGAGTTAACCCTTACTGAGTTGCAGCACAGCCCCTAAAACTCGAAATTATCTGACATTCAGATTTCGACTTATTTCTCGAAGTCTAAGGCACGCATTTAAATTAGAGTTTTCAAGATTTAAGATATGCTTTTGGTTTAGACCCAAGAGCAACTCTTAACTAAAGATGATTTTCACATTCCGAATTTGAAACTTTTATTTACAAATATTTTCTTAGCGTGTGAAGCATCAGATGGTTTCAAAATATTCTGCGTGAATCTAAATTTTTAATACGACAACCCTAGTTTTTTAATACTTTGTATAATATTATATTGATAAATAAAAGGAAATAAGTAAATTTTCCTATGACGTTTTATACATTTTCTTAACAACTGATATAGGCAAAAACTGCAAAAATGTCGAGGAATGCGAAATGACGTCAAGGTTCAGAGTAAAAGCCACACACATTTGATGGAAAGTCACCTTGGCAGACATATTTTAAACAAATCGAGGCTGCCACGAGAGCTAACTGCTGGAACGACGGTGAAAGGGAACCGCATTGGTTATCGCGGGACGAGGTGAGGCCTTGAATATTCTGCAGACCATACTAGACCATGACCAAAGAAGCTACGGGGTCTAAACATCAAGATTGTATATGAGGTACGACGACTCTTATCTGCAAAAGGTGTACTACGCTCAAGTGAAAAACAGTTACCTAAAGGCTAATGAAAATTTGCAGTAGTTTGAGGCAGATGTTGCTCGTTTGGTTTGACTAGCTCACCTTATAGCACCGGATAGCCTCCTAGAACATCTGGCAGTACATACCTCGGTTGACGAGATACGCGAGAGGGAGACCCAGCAAGGACCCTATATACAAGCAAGCTTCGAATCGTAGTAGTTGCAAAGTAAGATACTCCGTAAATGAACAAGGCCAAGAAAGCACAGAGGAGGTGACTCGACGCGTACCTTGTGAACACCAACCAAAGAGGAAAGGACCCAGATGTTGAAATTGTGGGAAGTTTGGGCATACACCGTTCAAATGTAAACAGCCCAAAAAGGAAGTACAGAAGCCGAAAAACTAAAGAGGGACGATAGGAGGGTGCGGAAGTCGATCTGCACGGATTCTGTCCCGGAGACCATCAGCCACACAGACAATTACCAATCCGGATGTAGTGCACGACGGTGCGTCTTCGAACCGTAACTGGTGAGGAATTTCAAACACACGGAATGCTAAATGTAAAATCGCAATTGGGAGCAAAATATTTGACCAGCAAGTAGTAACAGCGAACGTCACCGAAGAAGTTACCTTGAGAATTGATATCCTGAAGTATGGATTCCACGTAGATATGAAAGAGGATGTCTTGAGAGTGGAAAACGTGGAAGTGTCGTGTTGCGAAGCAGACGACGTGTCCGTGGGTTTGTCTGACGGACGATTTATCGTACCTGGAAGGACAGAAAGTGGGTGATAGGACGTTTAGATGGTGCTCTACGGGATGGCTTTCTGCACGCTGCTAAACCGATTACTGACAAATCTCACGGAAAAAGCGTGCTTTTGGGAAAGGTTCGAAAGTGATGGACGGTAACCTGATAGGATTTTAAACGCCAATAACTACGATATCGCATTGAAAAAGAATGCAATGGTTGGGTGATGTTCTTGTGTTGTGCACTTGACGGGGTGTGTCAGTATTGAGAAGTTAATGGACCAGTTGACAGAACCATTCCAGCATCTTGAACAACAACTGGCGGAACTTAAAAACTTGATCCGATGGTACTCGGACGTGTTCGTGGTCGATTATGAAAGACTACAATAGTCAAGCATAGAATCGATACAGGAGCTGTTCGACCAATAAGACAGCAACCGAGAAGACTCCCGCTGACCAAACATACGAAGGCTGAGAAAATGATTGAGGATAAGAAGGGGCAGGGAGTGATTGAGTATAGCTATATGAGCATCCTCTGTTGTGCTTGTTAGAACTGGCCTACAAGATTCTGTGTGAAATACAGACGATTGAATGACGTGACCAAAAATGATAGCTCCCACTTCCAAGGATTGATTACATCATAAATACACTTTCAGGGTCGCGATGGTTCTCAACATTGGATTTAAAGAGTAGCCACGCGCAAGTGAATATGTAACCCAAAGATCGGGAAAAGACTGCTTTCATTATTGGTATTGGTCTATGGTAATTTAGAGTCATGCCACTTGGACTGTATATTTGAATGACGCGATCATGATTGGGAAGTCGTTTGGGAAACACATAGGAAATTTAGAAGACCTAGGTGTCATTCTGGGTCGAAAAGCCAGAGGAAAACGCCCACCTTGTCACGATATTAGTTAATTAAGTAGAGAGTAGAGAATGGGATCTTGGCGCAATACTTGGAGTATGGAGATGGATTCGTGAGTTCCTTTCCCGTGATGGTTTCTAAAAACCATCTGTCAGAGGTTTTAGGACATCTGAATAATGGGACCTCGGGAGAACATTTCGACTTTAAGAAGACTATGAAGGAAGTCCGACCATGATTTTACCACCTAGACTGCAAGGACGATGTAAAGGAGTGGTGCCACAAGTGTCAGCTATGTACACCATTAGGAAACTGTAAAGTTCCAATGAGGAAATACAACGTGCGGAGTTCCTTTGAAAGAGTGGCAATCGATATTGCTGGTCCGTTTCCTGAGACCGACTCCGAGAATAAGTACATCGTGGTAGCCATGGACTATTTTATTAAGTGGACCGAAGCGTATGCTATACCAAGTCAAGAAGCTGCAAAAGTCTCTGACGTGCTGGTAAAGGAACTGTTCTGTATGGTATGGTAGAGTGCATGAACCGCATCTTCCAAGGTGATCTCCACACATCACAGAGACTAGGACTAATATTTATATCTATTTTTATTGGCCTATCGGTATTCGGTTCAAGGGAGCACTGTACAGACACCTGCATGCGCTATATTGGGACGCGAGATGTGGCTACCACGTGACCTTAGTTTGGATGAAAGCCCGAAGATGATATCGTGGGCGAGAGCTCCGGTGAGACGCTCAATCACAAGATGCATAACATCAATGGTGACGTTAAAAAAAAATATCCAGATGGCAAGCGATCGTATGAAGATCCGATACGATATTAAGGTGCAAGAGTTTGGTTTGCAAGATGGCAACCGCGTTTGGCTATACAACACCAGACGGTAGCGTGGACTCTTGTCAAAATTACAACGACATTTGGAAGGTTCATACAAAGTTCTAAAAAAGTAACAACGACGTGGTATATCGGATTTGTAAGCTCCCCAAAGAAAGGACACTAGTGGTGTACGTTAATCGGTTAACAACCTACAATAGTGACGACGCCGGTAATGCCGATAAACGACACGCAGTGAGACAAACAAATAATTACGCTGGAGAGGGTGAACTAACATCTGGATCGAGCAGATTGATTGATGTCTCTGTACAGCGGCACAAGCAAATCGAGGTTTGAAGTCACGCAAGAGATTCAACGTATACGATGTGCCATCCTTGTCATCCTTGGCACATTGCCTAGCAGCGAACCTTGATATATCACGAGGACTTGCTCAAGCGTTTAAAAACAAATTTGGTGGTGTGGGTGAACTTCGCCGACAACAATCATAGATTGGAGAGACCAAACGGTCAAAGGACAGACATCGTGGCATCTACGAGCTGGTGACTAAGCCACACAACAGCATTCTGGTAAATCAAATTACCAGGATCTATGGAAGGCATTAGTGGAGCTCAAGGGCTAGATGAGCAAATTTGGAAACAAGAAGTTGATCACTCCCAAGATTGGTTGTAGGCTCGATGGATTGGATTGGACGGTGGTGCGAAATATGCTAGAGGCACTGTTCCAGAAAACCCGGGTGCAGATTTTGGTGTGTGGTTACAATACGAACGGTATGGCTCCTGCTATTATGTGTTAATTGCTACTTCTATCAACGTATCAACTGCAGATATAGTTTCGACTGTCCTTGGTGAACTTCCAACGTCTGGTTCACAGAGTGTTCTGGGACAAAAGAGTTTTAAAAGAGAGGCAATGTAGGGCTGTTTAGCCCACCTCTGACCAAAATAATACATCGGAATGTAAGCGAGGCGTTTGAATACAAAAGATGGTTGATGGGCTCGCAGTGGGAGACCTACAATCTTTATTTAAAAGTTACAAGAGCATTATTCATAATCCGAAAGCAAATCTCAAGAATGTTATTTTCATAATTTCTTGTATGTTCTCGAAATAACTAGTATAATTGAATAAGTTATAAATAGCCGGTAAGGGGTTTTGCATGTCAGTTCTTCTAATTCAAGCTTTGATTACAGTATGAGTTCTAATTTAAAACTTTGAAAATCGTGATATTAAATGAGTTAGTGGAACATATTATTTAATAAAAATTGCCCTATGTGATAGAAATTATTGTAGTGATCGATAAAAATTAATAATTAGTGCTTAGATAGCTAATTATAGTGTATCGATAGTAATTACTGATAAGTAAATCTCCAAATAAAAAAAAGAAAAGATTTTCTTCTCGTTTTAGGTTAATATTTTAATAGGATAAGTAAAAAGAGTAATTGGAGTTTACCTGGATACTGGTCAGGTATAAGATATATTTACATTAACTGTCTATTGCTACTTACATAATAAATACCAAAGTTAATTAAACAAGATATTTTAAAACGAAAATATGAAATGACCTTGAAAGACATCTAGCAATATTCAAATAAATTATCTTAAGGATCTTGAAATTCTAGTTTTTATTACTAAGTATAGCGACGAAACTAACAGTACCCATTGTATTTTTATACTTGCTTTTTTTTGAAATCTTTACTATTAAAGAATGTTGAACATGTTTTTACAGAGAAACTAGTTTTTTATGGACGGATTAATTTAAATAAATTTTACATTAATGAATATAATTAAATTCAAGGATGCAAAAAATATATTCTTGAGCAATATAATAACCATGAAAACAGATTTACTGTAACTTCCGACTACTTCAAGCCATGTACAGTTCTAAGTGGCAAACGCAGTATCCATTATTTTAGGACGCTTTATTATAAGGGGCGAAAAGATTTCTGACACAACGTAAAATTTTAAAGACATTCAAAACTGAACAAAATATATTCTTTTCTACGAATTAGTTTAAACGAGCCCTAGTACAAATATGTTTATTTTTGTCGAATAGAGGTTAGTTGACACAGAGCGGGTATCTTGCAGTGCGAAGACTTTTGTTAAGAAAAAGATACAATAAAGATATAATTGTATAACAATACAGACAAACCCCCTGAATATCATTGTACAGTTCCATCACATAATAGTGATAGTACTAGAAAATTATTAGCAGAAATAGCAGCAGTGGTAGATACAACTATCAAATACCCTGAAGATCATAAAAAAAGAACGTTTAAAAATGAATATTGTAACGAAAACTCTTTTGCAATAACAACAGTTCTTTATCAACAATTGATTACACACGCCTTTTCAATTTTTCATAGCTACAGTAAAATTCTAAACTACTCTGGACAATTTATTTCAGTTAATCACAACAGTGCTATACTAATTTCTTAAAGCTACATTGCTATCTTCTTAATTAGTATGAAAGCAATATAATTGACTATCGAGGTAAGTATTAATTTATATCGATCATTACAATAATTTATATCCCATAGAGCTATTTATTTTAACGCTGTTACACTAATTGATTATATATCACAACTTGACAGATCAAGACTCGAGTAAAAACTATTATTATAATCAATCAAAACTTGAAATGAAACTAAACTAAAAGCCTGAACGAGCAACTTATATACATTATCAATAAATCTGCACTATTCTAAGAACTTACTAGAATTATGGAAACAATATCTAGAAGGCTCCTAGTGTAAGGTTAATACGGTTCTTAAATGCAACCTCTTGTAAACTGTTAATCAAGACCATCTGAAGAAGTAAAGCTACTAATTATCTTTGTGTACAGATGAATCGTTTACACTCAGCTGTATTATTCTGGCCATGGGTAGACTAAGCGACGCCTCGTTACACTACCCTCCTCTTAAGGCTGTACTGTCCCAAAACACTATATGGCCCGGATGTAAGAAGTCCCTGTAGCGGTAAGGACAGTCGGAACATTTCTGCAGTTCCAATACTGATGAAACTAGCAATCAATACTTTTCTTAGCAGGCGTCGTATCATTTAGATTGTAATTACACACCCAGATCCGGACCACGGCTTTCTGGAACAGTACCTCTAGTATATTTCATACCACCCTTAACCGATCTTGGGCATGGTCGACTTCTTGTCTCCAACTTTGAACATCTGGCCCTTGAGGCCCACTAACGCCTTCCCCAGATCCCGGTAATTTACCAGAAGACTGTTCCTTAGTCACCAGGTAATAGATCCACGATGTCGCTCCATTAGCCTGTGTCTGTGCCGCTGTAGAGACATGAACCAATCATAGCTCGATTCAGACTTTTGTTCATCCTTACGAACGTAACTGTTTGTTCGTCTCACTGCGTGCCGTTCTTCGACATTACCGGCATCATCACTGTCGTAGGATGATCGCCGGTTAATGCACCACTATTGTTCTTTCCGTTGGGAGTTTACGAATTTGTTATACTACATAACTGGTCCTTTTCACAACTTCGTATAAAACCCTCTCGATGTCGTTGTAGTTTTGGCGACAGCCCAGGCCTCAGCCTGGGATAATATAGCCAGACGCGGTCGCTCTCTTGAAAACCAGAACCCTGCGCCTTGATGTCATAAAAGGTCTTCAACCGATCGCTTACAATCTGAATAAATTTGCCTTCCGACCGAGGATAACTTAGGGTCGGAGCTGTTGTCGATAATTACCTTAGTTATTGGAACGCATTTTGGTAATTTGCATCCCAAACGTAACCACACCCTTCTTCATTCAACTTGGTCGGTAACTTGGCAATATTCGCAAACGCGAAATCTTCTATAGTAAGTGCACAACCCCAGAAAGCTGTGTAGCTGCATCAATAGTGAAAGCAGACTTTTGCCGATCTTTTGGTTCCACATCTTCTTGCCAGTAGCCACTTTACTAATCCAAGGTTGAGAACCGTCGCGACCCCGAAAGTGTATCTAGAGTGTCGTCAATTCTTGAAAGTGGGTAGCTATCCCTTTTGGTAACGTAATTTAATAGTCTGTAGTCCACACAAAAATCGTGCCGACCCGTGCTACCTTCTTTACAGCAACAACAGGCGATGCCTAAGCGCTATCCAAGTGCTCAATCACTCCTTGCTCCTCCATATCTCCAATCATTTTCTGTCTTCTCTCGTTTGGTCAATGTGTCGATCTATTGCTCGAATACTGCAGTCTTTCCTAATCGACCGCCGTCGACAGTGAACATGTCCGAGTACCCTAACATTTGACTTTCCAATGCTCCATTGGCCAGGAAACAAATTTCTTTACCTGCAAATTTTGAACTTTACCGAACTCTTGCTATTTCAAACAAGGTAGGGATCTTTAACGTGCGTTACAACATTCACGCAAGATCTACATTTTACCTCTAATACGAACGAGCGCGTTTTTTGTGAAAAAGGCGTGCCTAACATATTTCCAGAGATCTTGGGATCAACAGTTATACGCGAACCTGTCTGATCCACGAAGCCGCCAATGACCGAGCATTATCGGATCAAGTTTTTAAATCCTTTCATTTGATGTTGTTCACGGTGCTGGCATGGTTTCATCAACTGGTCCAATTACTTCGGGCAGCACTCTTTGGTCGATGGTTTTATATGAACACCGTCACACTCCGCCACGTGAATAACCACAGAACACCACCCAACTGGTGTACTTTTTTCAACGCAATATCGCAGTTATTGGCGTTTAAGATCCTAACAGGTACACTATCCATCACTTTGGTCGAACTCTTTCGCACAAGCACGCCCTTTTCAAGCAATCTGTCACTAACCATTTCTATAGCGCGTATACAAAGTCCTCTCGGAGAGCATCATCCAAGCGTCCAACCGCAAACTTTCTGTCCTCCAAGTTAGTATAACGTCGTCCGCCAGACAAAATCGCATAAACACACCGTCTGTTTTGCAAAACGGCACTCCCTTATTACCTACTCTCAATACACCCTCTTTCATATCTACATGGAATTCGCACTTCTTCAAGATATCCATTTGCAAGATAACTTTTTCGGTGATGTTCGCTATTACTACCTGATAGTCAAATATTTCGCTCCCAATTCCGACTCCTACATCTAACATTCCGTGTGTTCGAATTTATACACCAGCTATGGTCCATCGCGGGTGACATTTTACCACGGGGGCGCGCTACAACTGGATTGACGATTAACCTAGTGCTCCGAGTCAACTAAGAACTTCACGGTCTTGTTAAAGTGTCCATATATGCAGTTTTCTGGAATTATGCACATATTATAGAAGATTTGTTTGCGGATTTACGAATATTGCCAAGCCCTTGACCAAATTAACAGAAGAAGGAGCGTGATTATATAGGGAACGAAGGTTGCAAAAATGTGTTCCAGCAATTAAGACATTTATTGACGGCAGCTCCGATCCCTAAGTTACCCTCGGTTGGAAGGAAAATTCAAATTAAACATGGGCGCAAGTAATGTTTCCACTGGTAGTGTGATGTCCCAGAAAAAGTAATTGGTTATTTCAGCAAGGCGTTCTAGAAACGGGAAAGAAACCACAGCGTTACCAAAAAAAGCAGTGTTGACTGTAGTGAAATTGGTAAAACACTTTTATAAGTATCTCTATGGTCGACAGTTGCACATGAGAATAGATCACGCAGCACTGGAGATCAAGAGCCCGGAACGACAGGTCACGATATGGACAGAAAGGCTACAAGAGTATGGTTTCGACAATGAACATCGAGCGGGTTGAAGTCAACGTAACGCAGATGCGTTACTGAAGATTGTGGTCATTGTTGACAGTTGGAGACGAAATATGATCTTCTTTGTCGGACAACCGTGACTAACGACGATTGGTAGCCACAGCAGTTGAGGACCGAACAAGAGAATGAAACACGTATTATGGAGTGGAAAATCAGAAGAGCCCGTCCATCGTGGCAGAATGTTAGTCCGCTAAGTAGCACGCTGAAGTCGTACTGGGGTAGGACGAAATCTTGGTGCGATCCTTGAAAAGGAAGATCTGTGAATACGCTTCAGGTGGTGGTTCCCAGAGTCTGGCGTCCGAGGTTTCTGGACATTTTCATAATGGCAAATCGGGAGGGCATTTTGACATCAAGAAAACTCTAGAGAGAGTTCGTAAAAGATTTTACTGGATAGGCTGTAAAGAAGTCGTTAGGAAATGGTGGAAGAAATGTCAGTTATATACCCAGTTAGATAACCAGAAAACGCCCATGAGGCAATACAAGATAGAAGGCCCGTTTGAGAGATTGGCAATTAACATCGCAGGCCCATTCCCAAAACCGACTCTGAAAATAAATACATCTGGGTGGATATGGACTGCTTTACAAAATATACTGAAGTGTATGCCATACCCTACCAGAAAGCAGCAACCGTCGTATTAGTCAAAGAGCTTTTCTGCTGTTTTTGAATATCGTTGGAGCTACACGCTGACAAGGGTAGAAATTTTGAGTTGGTGCTATTTGAAGAAGTTTGCCGATTGCTGGGGATGAGAAAGACCATTACGATACAGTTGCACTCTCAATCAGATGATATGGTAGAACGCATGAATTGCACCCTGGGAAACCGTCTCTACAAGGAAGTCTCTAAATATCAATGGAACTGGGACCAATACATACGCCATTTTATTGGACTACAGGTCTGCGGTTCACGAGAGTACCGGACAGACCTCGCATGTGCTATGCTGGAACGCAAGATACGTTTACTATAAAACTTGAGCTTGCTATAAGCCTGGAGAAAGCGTTGTAGGCGAAATTATGTTGAGAGAGTCAATCGAAAAATGTATGACATTCATAGAGTTGTAAGTAAGAATCTTCAGATTGTGAACGACCAGATGAAGACCAGGTATGACATCAAAACGCAAGAGTTTTCAAACGGAAGACTGCGTATGGTTGTACAATCGCAGCTGGAGGCGTGGATTGTTGCCAAAGTTACAAAGAAATTGGAGGGGGAGGGGATCCGTACGAAGTAATGATTCGAAACAACAATGTAGTATGTAGGATTCATAAGCTCCAAAAAGGCAGAACAATAGTGATACACATTAACAGACTGGCATCTTACGACAGTGACGACTAGAACAATACCAGAGGACACAAGGTAAGGCGATTATGGAAGACGAACCAGGGCCTGGTCCAAAGTACGAATAGTTCATATCCGTGTACAGAGATACCGGCAAGGTGAGGTTTGGGGTTACTGAAGAGGCTAATATTGCGTAGCGGGTGATCTCAATAAGACCCAAGGAATTGCTACTGTGTTCAAAAGTAAATTTCGTAGTCTGTAACCATACATCTTAGGGATGGACGTCGTCGTATTTATTACCTAATGACAAAGCAATTGTCCCCTGGTAAACTCGGTTACCAGGACCTGTGAAGGGTATTACTGGATGTCAAAGACCAAATAGAGTTTGGGGACAAAAAGTTTGACTTACATAAGATTGGTTGTGGGCTCAATAGAAAGGACTGGAGGGTTGTACGAAACAGGATGGAGGTACTAATTCAGAAAATCGGGATCCAAATCTTGGTATGCGGGTTTAACCCAAATGAAACGGCACCTGCTATTAAGAGCGTAGATTGCTACTTTCGTCAATATGGGAAATGTAAGTGGTGCGTGTGCGGATTAATTAAGAACCGCTCAATATGACATGCGATGCAAATGATTGCAACAATATTGCACGCACACAATTATGTAGTTACCAACAGCGTGTTCTATGACGAAGCACACTGTCGCCGAACGAAAACCTGCGGTTTACTCAAAATGAACTGGTATGTTCACTCTGCGACGACCGAACGTTTTATGAAGATTGATGCACGTAAACGAGTTACCATCTTCCACTCACTCTAATACCCTATTGTTTGACAAAAACAGGTAAAGGGGTAAGGGTTTAGGGACGAAACAGTAAGAATGGCTCCGGTTGTTGTTAGCGTCACATAGACATCCAGCTTCCAACCCGCAAAATGTTCTGGGACAGAACATTTTAAAAGAAGGGAGCAGTGTAACAGTAATTAAAAAATATATGGACTAAAGCGCCCTCATATGTGTCCAGCGATAAAAAAGGTGATTCAAAGGTATTGTATCACAATCTTCTCGGTCTAGAGATAAGAAAGGATGATGCAGGGGTATCGTAATACAATCTTATCTGTCTAGCGATACAAAAAGATGGTTTCGAGGTATAGTAATACAATCTTATCTGTCTAGCGATAAGAATGGATGATTGACAAGCATCGTCATATAATAGAGTTGTTCTCGAAAAGTTTGATGACCCACATTCTAGATTTCTCTCCATGTTCTTGAATAAAGGATTATTGTATATAAGTTCGAACCCCAGTTGTGATAGATCAATATTGGTTTGAATTCTGTACTATTAAACGTTCAGTATACATCAATTAATGTAAAAATCAATTCGCTTGCGTGATATAAATGTATTAAATAAATAAATTACCAGTAAGATTAGTAACACAATAGTAATTCGTTGTATGAGAAGATTAAATTAGAGCCTACGTAAAAAGGACTCTGAAAATACTTGTATTGTGAAGAATACTTATTAGACTTGTATTTATGGGAATAAAGGCCAAATGACAATAAGAGATTTCGTTACAATATTATTAATATTACCCGTATCTGTAGCAAACAAAGAACATTTATTTTTTCGACGGAAATTGATTAAAACGTATTTATGGTCCAATTTATAGCAAGACCATTTGATAGATTTATCACTAATAGTAATACATATTTGTAATATGATAGTCATTATTCATTCGGAATGAGTAATGGCCATAACACGCTCGTTGAATAATATACTATTATTGTTAACTCGTTATTAAGCATTTTATAACTAACTGCCTCGTAACTCGTTCCCTAAAAACTAGGTTAAAGTATCTGTCATCCGCCGTAGTGGCTCTCCTACCTATAACTCAACACAAGTTTGAAGTTCGTAGGAAATTACACGTCTTTGCGGTCACATGGTTGTTCAGAAAAGAGCCGGTGGGAAAAACACATTGGATTAATGTCGTCCATCATTGCAAAATATCTGAGTTTGAGTGATTTAGAAAAGTACACAGGTCACTTTTTGCGACGAACAACGCCAACATTTTTGGCCGATGCAGAATTTGTATGACTACGTTGAAATGTCATGGTGGATGGAAGCGTTCATCGGAAGCTCAAGGATATTTAGAAGACAGTTTATCTTCAAAAATAATGTTTCAAAGATGTTGACAGGCACCTTCCTTTCCTTACAAAATTTTGGTAAGCAGGAACCAGGTAATAAAACAATGAATCACCGTTTGCGGCAGAAAATATAACTATCATCGAATCGTTCCAAAATTGTCACTTTAATGTGAATTCGAATGTGATGTTAATTAGATAATTACACAACAATTTTCTTTCCTATTTTGTAATTGTATTAGTAAACGTTATTAATGAATTAACCAAAAACTGTTTCTTTTGAGTCCTTACGCCCGCGTGGGCTACAAATTGCACTTTATGAGTATCTACTATGTAGTTGGTAACTAAGCAGTAAAGACACAATAATAAACTAGTATTACATAAAATAATTTAGGTTCGGATCAAAAACAACTTGTAACTTAAACTGCATTTATAATTAGATTATACAGATACTGCACTTTTGTAACTATCAAACGAGCTACTACCATTTACCGCTAACCTAGAAACATCAATTAATGAAGAGCTAAATAAACTGTTTAAAATACTTCTTTCTTTAAAGCTGGTCCAAAACAAGTTTTATACATACACAGATGTATATTAAATGATAAAATTCTACGTCTTTGTAGAAAAATAAGTACAGGTGGATAAAAAGATATCTCTTAAGCCAGCGGTTTAAATACGGATAAGGTAAACTTTGATATATAATCCTTCAGATAAATGCATTTCCATAAATATCAAAATCATCGTCATCATCATTAGATCTTCAGTCCTGGAACTGGTTAGACGCGTACCATCATTGTTTCCTATTCTGAACTAACCTACAGATATCCCTGAAATTTGCAGTCTGCATCTATCACTATCTGATCTAGGTCTACATCTACCTCTTTTTTCCTATCTCTGCTTGTAATATATCCCATACTATTCCCCAAAAATGCCTTCGAACGTATTCTGCCCTTCTACTTCTCTTATCTTTTTCCCCAGATATCCTTGTTCCCCTACTATTTCTATACCCTATTTGTTATTATCTTTGTCTGTCCATGCTATCGTCCTCAAAATCATCGTGAGAAATTAAAAATAAATATAGAAGATTAAAAAAATCTCTGCTTGGTGAGTAGATAAAAAGGTGGCTACAAAACACATTCAAATTGCTTATAATAAATTGTTATGTATATAAGTGTAATTTACTACAGTTGATATGATTTTTATACTTGTGGGATGCTACAGAAATCTTTCAATAACCTGCAAAATATACAAATCCCGAAATTCTGGACGAAAATGATGTAACAAACTTCAATTTACTGTTCTTTATTTGGTCCATAGAAGCCTGATTACACATAATTATTTGCAAAGAATACCTAATGCACTGAGATGTCGCTACAAAGGTCACTAATGATAATTACCAACAATATTTACTAACACTCACTGTTTCTTAACGCGACGACGATTACTAAATTCAACTGCGTAATTTTACTGCATAAACACTTAATTTATATACACCTTAAACGTATTTATTTTTTACAACGATCTAATAATGTATTTCATAATGCTTGTGGATTAATACTACGGCTGAAGCTAAAAAACTTAGGAGGGTCGTACGGATTATAAACCTAATTGTAAAACTTCCACATGTTACCAATAATTATGAAATCATGTTAGATTCTTCGCTGAAGTATGCATTATATTGGTTCTTTAAATACACTCTTCTAGCTGTTAATCAATTCATTGTTGATTTAACGGCTTTCCTCCTTTCAATTCTAAATTTTACGGCATCAATGTTGCACTAACCTTCATAAACCTTTTTTGAAAGATTTGTAAGGGCAAATGTCGTCAAGCCAATTTCAGAAATTAGCTAAAAGTTGTAATCAACTTACATTTGTCAATACTTGCCAATGCAAAACAATAATAAAATAGGTGCAGTTGTCGTTGTTATTATGGTATAAACTTTGCTTCAAATTTACGCTCAATAATGGAAACCAGTAAACCATAAAATATACGAAAATTATTAAATTGAAGCAAGGTTAATGAATATGGTGCTGAATAAAATTGTAAAGAAAAATGTTAAATTTACATCTTCGTTTCAAAGATATTTAAAAATCTGTAAATTTAAATTTTCCGAAATATTTTCAATATTAATCAACCTAATACAAATAAAGCGTACACTGTTAGAATAATCTATTGCTCTTCGTCCTCGTACTAACTTTTTCACAAATTTTGTATTTTTAAAGCAGCGATGATATAGAAATTTTAAATAGGGATCTTGATTATTAGAAAACATTTTGTGGTTCAATGTTGAATGTTACGTTTCTCCGCATACACTGTCTAGCTTAGTGTAAATTCCTATAGAATGGGATTGTAAGTTTTGCTAAACTGACGCTTTGCCGTACTTAGTTATGTGCTATATATAGCTGTTGAGTAGTTCCCACTGCCGATACAACTCGTCACAGTACACCACATAGGCTACCTGAAAAGCCAGTATTTATAATATTTTGTTTGTAAAATAAGCAGGATGTATATTTTATTCCCTTATACAAATTTCAATATTCAAAAACTCTAATTCAAACACACATGCTAGAAGAGAAACAGTTCTCTGAATTTATCAAGTAAGCAGACTCGAAATATAAAAGGTTTTTAACAACCTTTTAATTTGTTATTTCACAAGCATAAAATTCTATGGTTTGTTAAAATTTCTAGTACAGTTTTAGTATAACAGATAACAACAGTTTTATTGGAATAAATTCGAAGGATTAATTACGACAGTCATTTGAAGCCACGATACATGTAGTTTCATCATTGATAGAGCCCTGTCTGTTTTTTGTTCATAAAGTAAGGGCGGTGTTCGATCTTTGATGTTTATGTTCTAATTAGTTAATCCTTTTTATGCAGTGGATAAAACATTTTATTGTCAGATGTGACAAGGATAAATTATTGTTTTGGGGAATATTTTATTCTGGTAAACTTATTGAAACACAAGCGTTTTATGAATTATTGTATGTCTTATTCTAGTGATTGATTAATTAAATAAGAGGTTTTAAGAAGAGGCGACCTTGGGGTATGTCCTTGAATTGATGCATGTAAAATATTTATGTTTAAGATTAATAGTGTGAAAAGTAATGGTGTTTGGTTTTGTAAGTAATACTTTCTGATTTTGTACATAGCAGTGGAGATTTGGGAAATACTCTTTTTAGTATGCATTCCACGAGGATAATCTAATGTGTACAAAGTAGCAAATAATGAAGTACCATATACGTCCACTAAGCCTATACATAATTGAATTTTATATTTTTGTTTTTTTTATATTGCGTACCCGCCCAGGTTGTAATCTATCTTTATATTTATTTCGTTTAGTTGTTTCAATCTCTATAGATGTTTTAGAGCAGAGTAACTTATATAAAGGTATTAATTAGGGTGTTACGAGATAAGTACAGAACCACCTTAATTTCTCTCAGAAGTAAACCATAGATGTAGTTTTTCCATATTAAAAATAAACACTTCTGGAGACTTCCGAACTAACTCTGAACTCTAACTTCAGCGGGATGAGACTAACAGGGGGGTCTTTATAAATACGGAAATGTCATGCGTCACTAGACTCAAAGATTTAACATAAGCAAGATAGACTAAAGAGAGTGTAGGAACTTTAGTAACGATTATACGCACGTAAAGCACACAGGCTAAGACTGGTAAGTTATGCAATTTTATCTCAGAAAGTAAAAGTAGTTACACATTAAATATCAAATAGACCATAGATTGAATCTGAATAAGAAATTTACCTTTATATGAAATTTAATAGTAAGGTTTCTTTCTTAATAAATTGTTACGTTAGTAATTTAATAAAAAGTCTGAAGAAAGAAATATATGTATGTCTATTAAATTAAAGATTATTCTCTTGTTGTTGTTACAGGTATTTAAAATTCTAATTTTTTTTAAGTAATGGTAATTGAAGATGCAATTTATGTCAAGTGATAATGTTACATTAAAAATGTCAATTAATGTATTCAATACATTTTTTTATCATCTCATATTCAGATCTGAGTACGATGTACATATAATCATTAGCGGATCTTGAAAGATGTTAATTATTCTTTATAGCATAAAATTTTCAAATAGACACATGAGATCTTAAAATAGATTTCAAATACATTATTCTACTTTTACTGTTTAATCAGGTGGGAAACTGATCGTCGCTTATATTTCTTGTAGAAAATAAACATTGACTTAATTCTGAGTAATAAAGCGTACATGAATGTTTTTGTAATTAACCAAGTTCTAACTATTGAGGAGCTTTTAATAACAATAATTTGCAGAATAAAATACTTCATATAAATAATTAAAAGGTTTGACTTACCGAGTACGACATTTATTCATAATACAACAAAAAATATGTTACCGAGCTATACGATTTATCTTGATTTAACAGTGTCCTCTTGTGATAGAAATATTTCAACAACAAGCCATCTACTTGAACAGCTGTTGTGTTGGCAACAATCGAAATGGAATTTACGTCGAACCATCAATACCCGAGTTTTTAATCAAAGACGGTTGAATTCATTATATCGTAGTACCTCTGTTTTACAGTAGTCACTTCCATACAATTTTTAAGTTTGCATAGTGTTAAAGGTAGTCCATAAATTAAATAACAGCGAAGATTAACGTAGATTAAATAACAGCAAAGATGGTATCATGGTAGTTGTGCTATAATAATTAAGATCAATTAAATATATATTAGACTGATGGATTACACAAGCCATATCGTCTAATTTGTAACATCGTTGACGAGGACTCCGAAAGAACTATTTTAAAAGGCTATGCGGAGGTCACATTTCAACATGTTAATTAAGGCAGACACATTTCTCACATGATAGTTGCAATACGACTGGCAGTTTACAAGGAAAGCCATCTACACTACAGCGAGCGTTCAAAAGTGCACGTGCGGCTTGATTATACAAGAAATAACCAGTTATATATGTGTATTTTAGCTAAACAACGTTTTCTATTTCAATAAATAAATCAAAGGTGACTTTGTAATGCTTTTATAAATCTAAAGAACTAACGAATGTTAATTTAAACATTCGGATATGCAGACAAAATTTGTTTTCAACAATTGAAACCCAACACTTTCCATATACATGGTGATTTACTAACTATCACCAAATTCAATGTTTTTTAAATTGCTTAACTACATTAATAAAATAAAAATGCTTCAAGGTGGCGTAATAATTTTGCACAAATTTTACAAACGAATTGTTAATCCATCGTACAAAAGGAAACATGCAACTAACTCCAATCAGGTTTACCTTTTGTCCACCTAGATGATTAAGTTAAGGTAAAGCCAAGTAATGAACCCTTGCATTACGGTATTTGGCACGGCTGAAAAATACCAATGATATTGTAGTTCGTGTACATAAACCGGGTCGTGGATCTAGTCCTGTTCTATATACAAATTGTTTTAGCAAACTTTATTGTTTAAATACAACATTAAATAGGGAATACAAATGTAAGTTATACGATAGCGTTCGCAGGGGGAGGGGGACTCAACACACTCTAAGCTATAAAGCACTACTCTCACAGTTCTCAAGGTAAGATAGTTACGTGTAGAATGGCATGAGGATCCCGGTGTTCTTCAACTCTTCATCACTCCTTACATATCGCGTTCTCATTGGTAGATGAAAACGACGCATATTATTTCAAACTGTGGGAAATCATATTAACATTCCATTACCACGAAATACATAGTAAAAAATTATAATGGTTAGATTAACTAGATTCTTTGTGAACCGATTTTGAAGCGTAACAATCCCGACAAAGCATAAAAAAAACTAAAAGAAAAAGTCTCTTTGTACAAGAGTTCATATACACGAAACACTTCTGCTGATATTGTCTTTAGGCGCCACGTGTTTTTAAATCGTAGCAATCTTTGCGATACCAGGAAATGCCAATAAATAGCCACGCGATCATCAGCCTACATCATCTGTGCGCACAAGAATCTTCTTTGGCGCAACACCGACCGCACATAATTAGTCATGAGTACGAGACTTGAATACTTAAAGCTAACACTTCATTTCACTATAAAGGTAAATAAAAGATTTATATTCTTCACTGCATACAAAGTTTAATTTGTTTGAGTTAACAGGATACGTTTAGGGTATTGTTAAAACAAATTAAAACACTGGCTCACCAACAAAATAAAAACACAATATGTTGCAGCGTTAACAGATTAGCCAGTAATACTGCATTAACAATAAGTAAATTTCTTAATCTTACCCTACCAAAATACAAAGCAAAAAAACAGGCTAAGCTCTATTCATTTACATAATAAATCCTACCGTTGATCATAAATACGAAAGTTCAGAACAACAGGTTAGATAAGATAATTTTTTGCTTGTAGTAACAGCCAGATAAGATAAAATCTCAAAGATAATTTCAAGAGTAAGATAACATAAACATTTATAGATTAAAGTATTAATTAGATAAGGTAACATTTTAAATATAATTTTAGAAAGAAAAACAGATAAATAATCAACAAATTATGGATCAGAATATCATTTAGATAGAAGAAAATAGAGAAAAAAATAAGAATGAATTAGGGATAGACCGATAGTATATAACTTAAACAAAGAGCAAACAGCGGTAATATAATTAGAACAGGAACGTAGAGAAGTAAATTTTAAGAAAGGTGTAAGAGGAGGATGTACGTTATTCCCATTAATTTTTAACATGTATATCCAAAAGGCAATAAATACTGTCGAATGCAGAGAAACATTTGGAATTATTTTACAGGGACAAACGATAAATATGCTCAGATTCTCAAACGATATAGCGATATTTGCATCTAGCAAGGAAGAGTGCGAAGCAGCTTTTAATGAAATTTAAATCTATAGTCTATCTCTTTATTAGCATCTAGCAAGGAAGAGTTACAAACAGCTCTTAATGAAATGGAAACAGTACTAACAGAGAGATACGGTATGAAAATAAAACTAAAGTGCTAGTATATAAAAGCGGGGAAAATAAACCAATAAGAATCATGCAAATGGGAAACGAAAACTTACAAGAGGTTAAGGATTTCTGCTACCAAGAAAGCCCAATAACGTAAGATGGGAAAAGTGCAAAAGATATAAAACAGAGATTAGCTCATGGCCGTGATGCATTTAACAAGAAAAGTCACTACTATATCCTTTGAAGACAACAAACATAGAAACAATGAAAAGAGTGCTGAAAGCATATGTGTGAAGCACATTACTGCACATCTGTAAAATGTAGACATTAGGCGAAGTTGATAGGAAAAAGATTGAAGCCTTTGAAATGTGGTCATAGATAGACAAAGTTAAGAACATAGAGGTACTAGAAATAGTGGGGAAATAAGGAAATATGTGGAAAACAATAAAAAATACGTTCTAAGGCATGAAAGAATAGTGGGGAATACATTAGAAGCAGAGAAAGGAAAAAAGAAAGGTAGAGGTAGACTTAGATTAGACTATTGCAAACAGATTCTGCAAGATGTAGGCTGTGGGAATTTCAGGGAAATGTGTAGGTTAGCTCAGTATGAGAAACAATGAAGGTATGCGTCCAACCAGTTTCAGGACTGAAAACCTAATGATGATGATGAAAGGGAAGGTCTTTTCAAAGAGAAAGATAAATAACTAACCGTTTATGGTTTAACCTATTAATTTCATCAGATGAGGTCTAAGGAAATTTCAAAAAGAAAGATAACATACAACAATTTATATGGTTCGAAGACCCTTTGGCAAAGCACATCGCATGTGAATTTATAAAACATAATGGGACACCTGAGGAAGTACAGTGATCTATTCAGATTCTACAAAGGGCACCCGTTCATGAGAACACATGAGCGACCGGGTAGAAACGTGGATGCAGACCGTGCACCTCTGCGTCGGTTAAAAAAGATCAACCCTTACATTTGTTTTTCCAATGCTCCACCCGAACGTAATGCATTGGCCAGGAAGAGAGTTCTTTTTCACTTGGAAATTTTGAATTTTGTCGAACCCTTGCTTTCCAAGCAAGGTAGGGCTCTTTAACGTTTGTGGCAACACACACGGGACCTACGTTTTACCTCTCATTCTAACAAAGGCGTATTTTTGTGAAAAATTCTCGACTAACTCTCTTCAAGCGGTCTGTGTTGGGATTCGAACCCGAAACCTGGGGCTTAGCAGTCACACACAAACCAACTAAGCCACGAGCCCGCAGCTCAAGTCGATAACAAATTGCACTGCCGGCCGCTTTAGCGTAGACCCAGCGGAAGACTGCGGAGAAAAAAAGGCAGACGGAGGTCCTCACACTCGGCGTCGCCGTGGATCAATGTAGTAAGCGTAAAACTACGGATACCAAGATCCGGGGTTCAAATCCCGACACGGCCGACTGCTTGTAAAATGGCAAGTTAGCATTTTTCACAAAAATTACGCCCTCGTTCGGATGAGAGGTTAAATGGAGGTCCCGTGTGTGAGTGTTGTCACGCACGTTAAAGATCCCTACCTTGCCTGGAACGGCAAGGGTTCGGCAAAATTCTAAATTTCCAGGCAACAAAAAACTCGCCTCCTGGCCAATGTAGTACCTTCGGGTGGAGCATTGGAAATATAAATGAACGGTCCTCACACCCACCGTCAATGATGCGAGGTAACAACTTTTAAACTATGCAATGGCTTACAAGACAAATGAAAAAATAGAAAACATAAAAGATGGAGGATGTATATTTGGAGCTTCATAACAACCAGGTTGAAAAGAGAAGAAGGGTTCGCGTTGAGTAAAAGCGACAGAAAACAGGTGAATAGTAAAGCACTGTTGAACTGGCCAAAATGTAGTCAGCTGCTCGGAGTGAGGGAGAATCACTCTTATGTGATGGACGGTTGTTTCGGGATTAAAACAGGTTCAACAGAGGAAAAAATGCGGCTGAAGCGGAGATAGAGGGATATGAAAAAGTAGAGTTTTAGGATAAAAGTCCTGGAGAAAGGGTTGAGAAAAGAGAATATCCCTATTAAAACAGATCGGTCTGAGAGACCACCTGCAACGTTGACGACCAAATAAACCCTTTACCTACGTAGATAATTAAAAATAACTAGACTCCAGATGAAGCCTAGACAGATCATCCTTCTACCAAGTGCATCCTCTGCGATAAGAAAATCAGATAAAAGTTGAAACGAGCAAGTTAAATGTACCCACATGGTAATTTCAAAAACAGTAGCTACCACAGACATACAAAAATAATTAACCGATAAGCAGTTATTCGAGGATAGAAGTAGTACCGAAAACAATAAGGGATTAACAATAAAAATGTCAAAAGGGAACAGCTCCTCACCGATAGGTTCCGTAAAAACAGAAATAAATGTACAAACGCCTCTATGATATCAAAAAGCAGTTGATAAAGGAAAGTGTAAAAATAATTGAGATGTTTCAGAAATAAAACACATTGAATAAAAATTTCTCGCAGTCGCAACTGTGAAAATCGACTTTTACCACGGAGGCTTAGTTTACACGCGTTATGTGTATCCCAAGTATAAAGCATCAATCTGACATCAGCTAGTACAAGTCCTAAAAATTCGCTGAGTTGTTCAAACAGAAGATATGTCAATTAAAATAAAAGAATACTGTGTGTTGTGTGATATTAAAAATAATAGGAAAATAAAGGATGAAAATTTAAGAAAAATGAAAATTATTTAAGTATAGTGACAAATAATTCTTTAAAAACTAGGGAGGAAAGAACTATGAGCGAATGAGATGAGTGGTGTATCTGAGAAATGAAAAGGTTTGAAATAATTCCGAGCTTAAGGGTATCAAATATTTATACAGAGCGAGATAAAGTCAAATAGAAATTCAATCAAATAATGAGAATATGTAATTAGATAATGAATAACCACAGGTATGAGTAGCTACTAATCAGTAGGAATAGAAGAAAATGATTCTAAATCCTTAATCTGTCAGCGTCCCTGAGGTTTGCCATCTGCATTTTGTAATTCATAAGTCAATAGAGAAACTATACGAGATATTTCACAATAGGTAAATGTGGAGAGCTAATTTTGCAGAAATTTTCTTACTTGCATCAGATAAGACCGGGTTTTTCTTCTACACCTGTTCACGCAAGACAAAGATATTTTTTACGAAGATTATAATGATCCTTACTTCTTTCAAAAGCTTAAAACAAATTTTTTTCTAACATCGATAAAGATGCAAGGTAACGATTGTTGGTCTTTGTCTCAACGTACTTTTTCATCAAATTCAATTACATCAGTATCATCTGGAACAGAACTATAATAACTATTATCAATTATAACGATATTTTCATCCCACTTGGTGTCGTCAGAATCAATATAAGATGAGATAACGGTACTGATGACATGGCTAACTCTTTCTGTAGGATTTATATGTGGGTGATATTTAGCATTAAATCAAATCTTTTGTACTTTAGAACTAGTCATAAAATTTTGAAAATGTTTAAAGATAAATTGGGGATCATTGTCGCAAAGAATAATTTGAGGGATAGAAAAGATAAGAAACAGTTGTTCTAGAAATTGTATGATTACCACGTCATCAACAAAGATGACAACGAACCATTACCAAAAAAGTCATTATTACAGAATTTTACAAAACCCGAGACAGCCAAAGACTCAGATGATTCTTAGGCATGTTAAATTATTACTGACCTTTTATACCACGAGCAGCTGAGTTACAAGCTATGCCTAACGACCTAATAAAATGCAAAATAAAAGGCAACGCACCTATCAATTGCATAAGCGAAGCAAACATAGCTTTCGAGAAGTGCAAAGCACAGCTCGCACAAGCCGTGCTGCTCACACACCCACTATCCGACACAAAACTACATATAGCTGTTGCATTTGTTAATGCTTTAGACTTTGCTGTTGATGGAGTAATCCAACAATGGAGCAACTAACATTGGCAACCTTTAATTTTTAATTCCAAAAACTAATTAATGCCCAAATAAAATATTCAGCATACGATCGAGAAATTCCATCAATTTGCCGATATGTCAAACACTTTAAACACATGTTAGATGGTAGATGTTTCACGATCTAACACAAACCACAAACTTCTACCCTTCACTTTCAAACAGAAATTAGAAAAAAATACGCCCAAGCAATTTAGATACCTGGATTTCATAAGCCAATATTCAACACTTTAAACACACTTCGGCGAAAGAAAACATTGTCGCAGACACACTTTTGAGAATGAATAGCATCGACTTCAAATAACCATCAATTTCTCAGCAAAACGATGAAAAATTCAAAAGTATCAGGGAAAACAACAACTCAAGTTTGACCTACAGACTGATACAAATTCCGAATTCTGAGCAAACAATTTTCTGTGACATCTCAACAACGATAGCTCGCCAATTCGTAACACAAGAATTACAAAAAGAAGCTTTCGCAAGGATTCACAACTTATCATACCCAGGAAAAAGGCAACCATAAAGCTGATAACCCAAAAATTCGTTTGACCTGGCATCAAATCAGACTGCCGCACCTAGACACGAAGTTGTATCCAATGCCTAAGAGCCAAAGTCACAAGACATGTGATTACAAAAAAGCAAAATACCAAATCGCCATTTTCAAAATTCGAGCATGTCAACATAGACATTGGCGGTCCTTTAGTCGTATCAGAGGGACATCTACACATATTTATATGCATCAACCGCTTTACAAGATGGCCAGAGGCAATACCTTCGCAACACATTGAAGCTGAAACGGTAACAAAAGCATTCATAAAACGATAGATCGTACGCTTTGGGATACCAGTCAGAGTACCAACAGATCAATGCCGTCAGTTAGAATCACAATTATTCAAACAATTAGAAGCGTCGATCGAATTCACGAGAAACCGTACAACAGCACATCATCCACAGTTCAATAACATGGTGGAACGATTTCACTGACAACTGAAAATTGCATTGATCTGCCACGAGACAGAAAAATTGGAAGAACTAAACGCTACAGTTGCAGAGCATACATTTGACGAAATGCTTAGATTACCAGGAGAATTCCTCACACGTTCGAGCAAGCCAACGGAAGAAACACATTTTAAAGCACTTGCAAACATCTAAGTTACCACTTTCAATGGCTGCAACCAATCCAAGGCACCATGCGTAAAATCAGATAAACATTCACATTCAAAGAGTTGAGAAACACAAACCACATTTCGTTTCCAACGTAATCTTCGACTTTGTCCGCATGCCTTTGACATCCCTCCGCTCTTGCTCTATAGCGTATAGATAGCATCTTTTCTACGTAAGTTACTATTCGATGGTGGTAGAAATGGAATTCACAGGTTTAGCATTGGAGAATTAACACCTCATTTAACGTATTAAAAGACAAATGTCGAACCTCGAATAAACGAAGATTAAATTACGACACTAAAAATTTTGAATTTTTGTTGAAATATCGAAAATGTCATAATATTTAACGTATAACTAGCAAACATATAGGTAATCATAAAATAGATTTTTTATCGGTTGTCCGGGTGCTCGATTATAGACTACATTCAGATCTAGTTTTGTTAAAGAACATGGGGTATTAGTATGCAAGAAGCAATAATATCTAACTATACGGCGGATAGCTGTTGTATGAAAGAAATCTGTTTTGTCCATTAAAATAATTTCAGTTGGAAGATGGGAAATTGTACTTCCGAAATGAGTTGGCATGCCGAAATGGAACCTCTATAGTGCATTTGTCGGGGGTACGAGCCGAATCATGCCAGGGTACGCGCAGGGGCCGGAGTGAGCCGCACTCCTGGCATTTGCGGACTTTAGGGGTGTTCTCGACAACTTTCGGTTGATTCTAAAAAGTACGCGCGCCGTAGCATTTCCATATGCACTTTCTATCGGGTTTACCTCTCATTTTAGTTTTCCCATCCTACTGCCTAACTTCGTTCGGATGTCTTCGGAAACTGTCGGCTCTTGTTTCATAGTGTATATGTATAAGGGAGCATCTTTCTTAAGTAATTTAGTATTTGGCAGTAGCTAAAGCGGTAAACATGAGCCCCTCCAACGTGATTAACGTTCCTCAACTTCTTGGGAATAAAGTGAAACCAACAAACAAACGAGAGATTTGAATTGTGGTTGCTGGCAGAAAGTTTGCGCAACAATCATTTGGTTACCGATATTGGTAACATTTGTTATGTGGAAGGCGAACAGATGCTGACTGGTGGAGTACACACAAAAATTACAGAACCATCCTGCGATAATATAATGCTAATTAAAATTTGCGACTTTTCTTATGTCGAGCAAACATATATAAACAAAAGGATTTTTATTCTAAAAAAAGAAATTTGTGGCGCATTTAACTGCTATCTACGAGAAAAGTTCGACAAATTTGTTTCCGCTATGTATGGTGTTACAGCTAAACTCTGGAAAGCACTATCAAGATGAGACACGGAGTAAAAAAAATTATTGGAAAAGAAGGTCTCGGGAAAATAAATGAAAAATTTAACAATCCTATATGCGTTCCATACAAAGTGAAACTAGCAGATGTTAAGTTGGAAACTTTATTTAAAGTACTACCAGATATATTAGACCGACTCAAAAAAGATGATTACTGTCTTTTTGATGTGGATATAACCCATGATTTTGCTGGTATTTTTAGCATGACGAAGCTCTGTAATTATTTATTTACAAACTACAACTTTTGCCACAAGATCGAATGCGAAGAGAACTGCAATATTATATGTGACAACAATAAAACCTCGGAAATCGAGTGTTTAACATGGTTAACAGCTAATGCAAGAATTAAAAATGTACAACAAATTTGTATGTGAAATAACAAGTTCTGGTGTTAATAAACAACTTGTGAAGCATATACTAGACTTTCTATGTTGTTCAGATGTACGCTTAAGGGAAAAATTAGCGTCTACTTTAGCTAAAGAACATGGTATTACCCGATTGGAAGCAACAATATACAACTGCACACCTGGAAATTTCTGTGCGCCCAGGTCTATAATCCCTTAGAAGACTGTTTAGACTTATTGGGAGAATTTAAGTTATACTTCCTCAGGCACCAATGTACTAGGTGCCACTTTCCAAAATCTGGAGTCAACTGTAGGACAAGCTACAAAATAGTTGTTATTTAGTGTATAATAAGCTGTGATTTATTTATTTATTCCAAAAGAAATAATTATTTCGGAATCGGAATTGATTAATACACATAACATTTGCCGCGAGGTTGTAAGACAACGCGTAAATATTGATAGCAAACTATAACCACTTACGCTAAAGAAAATTGCCCCATTATGCGCGCCATATGCTGCAAAGTACGAAAAAAGGCAGCTGGAATTAGAGGAAATGGATGCAAAGAGGACTACATGGAAAAAATTGCGGCGATACGAGAACAATATAAAGATATGTTAGACAAAGAACATCTTATTAGCAAAATGAGGAAGAATTAATAGATTATTTTATGTGCCGGGTTTTACGAGCCATATGCATTTGTGGTTAGTAAGAAACATTCTTTTAGTTATGTGGGTGTTCTTGTATTTTTTAAGCCCTGTTTATCAAAATGGCAGATGACTGACGAACTAAGGAAGGTGGAGTTCGTAACATTGGCGTACGCCATACGTAAAGGGGTTCCCCTAAACATTGTATATTTACCTAGCAAAAAACCTTTCGGATCATTTAAAACCGATGCTCTTACAACCTATAAAAGTTATATATTCCCAAAAGTGGTGGACATACAACTACATAACAGTGGGTGGGAGAATCAAGATTGTCTCCAATACCAACGAGAGGAAATCGAGCAAGCTGACAAGATACGTATGCAGGACATAGTTGGAGAGCCACGACTAAAAGATTATCATAAACTTCAAGAATTACACGAAGGAATAGCTCCGGTTGTCTATGGAATCAAAGACTTTATGCATAGAAACGAACTTCGGTAGATTTTGCAATTTGAAAATCTCGACGGTTCCTATGTATCCAATTATTGAATAGAAAAGAAGATAGATGACTTGGGCATCGATGAATTTGAAGCTACTGATAAAACTAGATAAAATTAAAACTACCCCGAATAAACATAAAGAAAGGACACTTTTCTGCTCGGTAGTAAAATTAAGTTTTATTTGGTTCATGCTTGGCTCGCTAAATGTTTTTAAACAGTAAAAATTATTATTAATAAATTTTAATATTTTTATGTCGTTTTAATTGTTAGGGTGTACTACATTAAAATAAGGGATTAGGTAGTCGAAAGATAGTGTAGTTAAAAAACGGCAGTCCTTTAATGGTTCATGTGATTCCGGGTGTCCGACAAGTACTTAGGTTAGACTATGTTAAGTTAGGTTAATACCGACAGTTGTGACGTAATCAAAAATGGTATGTGTAAAGTATTGATAGAAAATGATGGCCGTAATTAAATCGATGGGGGAAAGTTGGTGTAATTAAAAGAAAGTTATACCTTAAATTGCTCAGTCTAAGTGTCTGTTGACCGATGCAGACGTATAGATCGTACCTTTTTGAGATTTATGTGACTTAGTGGTGCTCGTTAATAACAAAATATACAAGGTAAGTTTATATAAAATTTGGGGTTAGGTGCTTTTAAGTTAATCTCCAAAAACGGAATCTGTAAGCCATTTTTTAATCATCCTGAAATTTTTTCATATTTAAATGCAGTCTTAAGTTAATCTTTAAATTAAAATAGAATCTGTAGGACAGATATGTGCAACAAACACCTACTACTACTACCCTAAATCTACATTCTTATGCACATATCCTTCCACATCCATCCTCCACCTCCACCCTCCATCTAATTAAAAGAAAATTAATTCTCAAATTGTTCAGTCTTTGAGTGTCCGTTGACCGAAGCAGGCGCTAGAGCGCACCTTTTTGAGAACTACGTGACTTAGTGGTGCTTGTTAATAAAAAAATATGCAGGGTAAGTCTATGTAAAATTTGGGGTAAGGTGCTATTAAATTAATATTAAATAATAATAAATAATATTAAATTAATAAATATGGAATTTGTAAGACGTTTCCTAATCATCCTGAAAATGAACTTCTAAGTTAATCTTTTAATTAAAATGGAATCCGTAGAACAGATATGTACAACAAACAACTACTACTACTCTAACTCTACATTCTTATACCCATTCCTCCACCTCCCTCCACATCCCGCCACCTGCACTTCCACATCCACCTTCCAATTCCATCTCCACATGCACCTCCGCCTCCACACCCACCTAATTAAAATACTGGTTAAGGTACTGCTTTGAACTGTGGAGGTGCAAAGTGTTCCTCGAGGTGGAGGTGGAGGTATGTGGAGTTGGAGGAGCAAAAACCTGCCTCATGTCTTAACCATCAATTTTTACCTACCACCTAAATTTTACCTCTCATCCGAACGAGGGCGCATTTTTGTGAAAAATGCTCGCCTAACATTTTTCAAGCAAACCCAGTACCTTGGGATTAGTAGTCACACGCACAACAACTGAGCCATAGAGCCCCCTTGTAGAAAGCAAGTCAGCCAGTGTCAGCAACAGTAGTCAGGAAAACGCAACATGTTCACCACAGATTAGTGCGTCGGTAGATGATGCGATCGAATTAAGTGGGAATACGACTACGCGTCGGAACGAACAGGAAACTGTTTCTGGATATGTTAGACCACGGCGGAACGTTAAGCCGCCGGATAGGTTGAATTTATGAGGGGGTTATTGTAGTATATCGGGACTAATAGTAATTCAGGTTAAACAACCCTATTTCATGGATAAGGATATATAAAAAAAAACGATTCCTCTCTTGGTACTGTTTTTAGAAATGACAGTTATGTAAATAAAGCACAACAAGACATTATTTAAAACTAGAATAAAGTTGAGTACATTCCACGCTTGTGTTATTTTAAATTGAAAAGAAAAGACTACAAACATTATCTATCACCAAGGCGCTAAAGACTCTACGATCGCCATTGCTTTTTACTATTTTGTTCTAAAGTTAGAATTTTATTCTCTTTTATACAATTTCATTTAATGTACGAAAATTTTTGGGGTAATATTGATTATCACTCGAGTTTAATTAAATGCTTCAACTAAGCTACTAAATACTTACGAATATATTAATCTTGAAACAATATTTGCTTCTAATTCCGGACTCTGTAAATTATACCGTTTGCTGAAATCCATCGTTTGATGTTTGAAAATAACCGCACTAAACAATTTACGCAATAAATCACTTTATAGCATAACAGAAATTAAGACCGCGAATTTTACAGTAGAACTATATTAAATTTTAACACGTGGTGAAACAATCTGATCATTCGTTAGGTGCACAATATTAAAAAATATTTAAATTTAAGTATTTAGGTAGTTTAGTGAATAATCTATAGCACATTTAAATTGTAAAATTCTAACGATATTAGCAGCGTATACGCAATAATTCGAATTGATGTATTTAAACTTAAACGATAAACGCCCTATCCTAGCGTCGTCAAATACACTGGATAATCAGAGAAAATAGATGTTTTTAAACCTGAACAACTAATCTGAACAACTGTGCGTTTGCAATATTCTTGTCATATGCACACCCGGTTCAACTGTAAGCCAAACATGAGCTTAAATTATTGATAACGACCTATGTGGTTGGGCACGCTGGTTATTTGGATAGATAGATAAGATACTGTAAACGCAGATTACGATACCTATTCAACGATATAATTACTTTCCATTTCTACACCTGCTTTTTTACACAAATTAGAAAAAATGTCCAAACTTTGCTTTTGCGTTTCGCATCCGTATAAGCCAAGATTTGAATTGGTCTTAACATGATCTCAATGGCGTCTGGTCCCCGTCGTTCAATGTCCGACGGCGCCGGAAGATCTAGACGCCACTGAGCTAGGGAAAGACAATGCAAATCGCATTTACTTGCCGAATGACGATTGCGAAAAGCAAAACATATTGACTTTTTGTTGTAACTTTTGATTACAGCGACCCTAAAAGAATTCCCTACAAAGTGGTCGGAATTACACAATATGATATTACTTTAACCCCACGGCGTATTTGATTACGCCCCAAATGAGGTCGTAAATTATTGCCGTCTAAATAGGAGCAGCGTTGCGTGGTAGCCCGTTTCTTATGTTTTGTCCAAATTCTTGCAGTGAAATGCTGAAAGCTACACGGTTTTGGAACAGATACTAATGGGATAGGTAAGAGATTCCACAGGTACACCTCACTGCAATAAACACGCACTTGCGATTAATACGTCGATATCGTACGGTGGTTGACGTTAAAAGGTTTAAAAAGTCTTTACCATGAACTAGTCGTTGTTACCACCCACCATAAAAATTATTCTCATTGGCTAGCACGATAGCCCCACGTACCTTCGGCCAAGAAAAATCGTGTATAGACGAATACATCGATAAAATAAAGGTTTTTGACCTCATTTCGCATAAACCCAGAAACCACACTTTGCACCTAGTGACCTAATTAAATTAATAATGGGCGAAAGCTTTCCCTTTCTGTGGGCTGTGGGAATTTCAGGGAAATGTGTAGGCTAGCTCAGAATAGAAATCAATGGAGGTACGCGTCCAACCATTTCCAAGATAGAAAACCTTATGATAACAAAAAATAATTGTACTTAAACCTGATGATTATAAGCAACTACAGGTGTTGGTTTTGCAATATTCTCAACTAGTGTTAATTGTGCGAAAGAATTTACTGAAAAACTATTAATTTGGCAACTGTCTGTGTTGGGGGATCCTGGCAGCCGCAGACTGCTTAACCTCCTTTACATACCACTGAATATCGGTGAAATAGAGCATATATTTAGAAAATAATAGAAGGGAAACCAAGCTGTATCTCGGCTGTAGGAATGTTAGGGAACTGTGTAGGCTAGTTCAGAATATAAATCAGTGAGGTACGTGTAAATTTTGTGTTAAATAGCGAACACAAGGCGGAATGATCTGTTTCGGCAATAAAATGTCTTCCCATTAGATAGAATTTTAACTTTGTGACCGCAAAGACCACTGCTGCCATTTCCTTTTCACTAATTGTATAGTTTAATTCGTGCGTTTTTAGGGTTCTGGAAATAAATGAGATGGGTACCTCTACATCATCCTTAATTTCCTAATCTGCGAAAACGACGGGACACATTTTTTATAAAAATTCATTACTCCCAGAAAAGCTATCAAAGTTCGTATATGCCTTGGTCTAGGATATTCTAAGATTTCCGATAACCGATCTTTGTACATGCCCTCAGCCTAATCTGATATTCTAAGAATTTTACCTTTTCTTGAAAAAACTCGCTTTTCTTAAGATTTAATTTTAAACCTGCCACATTTAACTCAAGTAAAATCCTTTCCAGATGTAAAAAATGTTGCTCAATACTATCACTGAACATTAAAACGTCATCCACGTAATGGATGCAAAATTCTTCATACGGTCCCAAAATACTCTGCATAGGCTTAACTAATGCAGCTGTGCTTGAAGACAAACCAAAAGGAAACCACTTTAAATTGGTACATGTGCCCTTCTACAGACGTAGATGGGCCTGCTTAATTCGTAATTTCGGCATACGTGCGGTTAGTTCGTCTAGGGTCTGGCGCTTATTCCACCGGTTCTTGGTTATTTGTATGTTGACTTTCATTGAATCTTTGATTTCTTGTCCTATTATCCGCCCCATTATCGGTCCCATTTCATCATACCGTTGCAGATATTCTAAAAATACATCCCGGTCCACGATATTTTGAAGTGCTATGTATTGTCTCACTTCCACCTCAAAATGCTTGCTAAATATTTTATTATTTGTTTTTCCTCTAGTGGAGGATCTCATTGTTTCGCGATACTAAATTCCTTTATCGCATATAACTCCCGAGTTACTCCTAAATCTTGGATGTATTTGCTCATAATTAAGTCATCCCTCACTCTAAATTGTTGGTTGTCCCCCAAAAGTGCTTTAAAAATTTATGTTCAAATTCTAAAAATGTTTCTACTTCGCCTTCTATTAGACCAAACCATGTTTCTGCGCCCCCTTTTAACATTGATCTTACCAAATTTAATTTATACTGTTCATCCGATGATCCCTGTATCAGTGTGTTAACATTGTTTAACTTATTATCGCCATAAAATTTCGAGTATTGATCTAATGGTATGCTTGGTTGATTTATTCTGATGGGTTCCCGAGAATTTTGTACCGCATTTTCAAACTTCTTAATTTCCTATTGACCGTCCTAAATCCCATCTCACAACTTCTCTTAACTTCTTGTATTTTTATTCCTAAATCCCTAATTTTTCCGTTGGTTTCCCTTTCACATTTTTCTTGATCTGACTTAACTTTTGTAATTGCATCCCTCACATCAATGTCCTCCATAATTTGTACAACCTTATTATGCACTTCTAGCCTCATTTCCTCAATTGTTTGATTTGCTTGTTTTAAACCCTCGTTTAAGATTTTGATTTCTGAACCTAATTTTTCCCTCAACTTATATAAATTTTGCCAATTTTCAATAATTTTTATAATCATTTTTTCATACCTTTGTCATTTTTATCCATTTTTTCACTCATTTGATTTATGACTATGTCATTTTAGTCCATTTTGTCATTAAGCGCTAACAAAATCGACATCATTCTAGACTCCTGCGTATTTTGCTATTCTTCGCTGTTACTCCTTTCTAATACTCTTTCTGCAGTTTCAGTCTGTGTATCTTCTAAGAACACACTTTCCTGAGATCCTATCTCCACCCCTTCAGTCGTCAACGCGTTCCTAATTTCCTGCATTCTTTTGTCCATTTTAATTTAATTGTATTTACACTAAACCCTAAAATTCTAATTTCTACCACTTTTTATATTTAAATCTAAGTTTCTAGCTTTGTTTTCTGTCTGCCGATAAATTTTTAGTTACGTCTATAACCCTTAATCTATACTTCAATTTCTTAAGTTGTATCTTTGATTTTCTACCCCTAACTGTCACCTAAATTCGAGTCTTTCGAGCCCCTTGTTGGGTCGCCGATTTTCTTTGCTACGATATCGCCGTTCGCCAGATGTATAACGACCAATTGCCTGCTGATCGCCACCTCTCTGTGCCTCTAAATTAATTTAAAAATTAACATAGTTAAATTTATGACCCGACTAGCTCAGTGATACCCCGCACAGAGTGAACGACGATATGATAACAAAGAATTTTTACCCACTCCCCTCTAACACTCCATCTACCAGTATAAGACAAGCGAAATTCACAAAATTTGTATAATAAGCTAAGAAAATTTACAATTTACAACTCTGTCATTAATATCATTTACTATCTACAAACTTTTGAATCAAAATTAAAATAAATGTTCCTATTATATCTGTTCATTACTAAAATTATAACCCTCTTTAAGCAATTAAAGCCAGCAAAAAAAAAATATATTTTACCTTGAATATTTCGTTGAACGTTCAAAGAACTATTCCCCCTTTTTTATAACGTACTTTTGCGCACCAATTAAATTTTTGTAGACCTTTTACACAAGGTATTCAAATTATAAACATTTTTTAAAGCTCACCAAATATTTAAGATAATGAATATAACATACTATAAATTAAACAAAATAAATCTGTAAGCGATTCCTCTCTTGGTATGTTTTTAGAAATGACTTATGTAAATAAAGAGTGTGTACAAAAAGACATTATTTAAAACTAGAATGAAGTTGAGTAGATTCCACGCTTGTGTGATTTTAAATTGAAAAGAAAAGACTACAAACATTATCTATCACCAAGGCGCTAAAGACTCTACGGTCGGCATTGCTTTTTACTATTTTGTTCTAAATTTAGAATCGTATTTTTTATTCTCTTTTAATACGATTTCATTTAATGTACGAAAAACTTTGGGGCAATATAGTAGGATTGGGGGATTCCTGCACCGCCGCCGCCATTTACATGTAAATTCCCATAAGGAGGAAATGAGGGAGATGAATCTCCTCCTGCTCTCGCCCTGTGGACCGCCTTGTGGAATTTTTACCCCAACCATTTTGATTACGTCACACCCGCATTTTTTCCACCCGCGAGATAAATCTTTCTCCACATTTACACCCACGAGATAAATCTATCTTGTTTGGTATCAATTAATATTAGAATTTTCTCAGCTACCCGAATCTTTAGGAATTTTTCAGATAGCATCACCCCCAAGGGAGCTACCCTCATTTTAAGATTTCTTACCTGTTGCGACTTTTGAGTGTTCTTATAAATTTTTGTAGTCATGCGATACATTAAATTAGCTTAGAATTTTACGCAGAATTCGAATCTGTAAACAGATTTGAAATCGGACCACGCCCTGCAAAGTTATACCCCTTTAAAGCTCTCAAACCTCTAAATTTTGCTCTTTGCTTTATAAGCAAAACTAACAAATAGTTATCTTCGTCTAACCATTTTTCATCTTTCGAGATAAACCTATCTTGTTTGGTATCAATTAATATTAGAATTTTCTCAGCTACCCGAATCTTTAGGAATTTTTCAGATAGCATCACCCCCCAGGGAGCTACCCTGATTTTAAGATTTCTTACCTGTTGCGACTTTTGAGCGTCTGCATAAATTTTTTTATACATGCGATACATTAAATTAGTCTAAAATTTTATACAGAATTCGAATATGTAAACAGATTTAAAATCTTACCACCCCCTGCAAAGTTTCACTTTAAAGCTCTCAAACCTCTAAATTTTGCTCTTTGCTCTATAAGCAAACCTAACAAATAGTTTTCTCCGTCTAGCCATTGCATCTTTCGGGATAAACCTATCTTGTTTGGTATCAATTAATATTAGAATTTTCTCAGCTACCCAAATCTCTTTAAATTTTTTAGATAGCGCCATCTCCAGAGAGCTACCCTAATTTTAAGGTTTCTTACCTGTTGCGATTTCCGACCGTCCTTAAACATTTTTTAGCCATGCGACACATATTGCTAGTCTAGAATTTTATGCAGAATCCGAATCTGTAAACAGATTTAAAATAGGACCACCCCTTACCATTTTACACACACCCTCTAAATTATAAATTTCCTGCGGCTCATACCTAAAAGAAAATCTAAAAACCATTCTTAAAACTTTTTATTACAGATAATTTTTACTAATACAGTTTAAATTTTGTAAACCACATTTCTAAATACATATTCACAATTTTTTATTCTTAACCTAGAACTCATATCGGTTTATACTTATTAATATTTTGTTCTTATCGTTTCGCTTAAGACCTCGTACATATTTTCCAGATTACTAGAAGACGCTATAACCACATTTTTTGTGTTAAAGGATTTCACATCGGACTTCTCTTCCCCCATCTTAGTGTAAACGCCGTAGAGTTCGCAATAGACTTTTACTGCTGTATGTTGTATTCTTTTTTCATTAATTAATCGAATAAATCGCTCTTTCTGCTTCCAAAGAAACTCGGCCACTCCATCGTCAACACAGGCATTCTTTATGCGATAGCTAGCCATACGGTTGTTAAACGCTGTGCTAACCATTTCTACACCATCGTCGCTAGTAGCGGTAACTGATGCATTTTTATGTTTCTTGCTCCTTAAGTGTGCGGCATACGTAGTTTTTCCATTTCGAAATCGCATACTTTACACATAATTCGTGGTTGTTTCGTACAAGGCCCTTTAACAGCTGGCGGAGTTGAACGTTTACGGCTTAATGACATGCCGTGCTGTTTTTCCTTGTGTCGCTGTAAGCTGTCCATTCTCGTAAAAGCGATACCGCAAGTCCCACAGTTTAAGTACTTTGCTGCCGACGGATGTATAAGCTTAACCGTGGACGATGTTACACCACGACATTTGTTCTGGTGCCGTTTGAGAGCATCCCTCCTGGTAAAGTAGACGTGACAGGGCTCGCATTTAAAAACGTTTGCAGGTACCATTTTAGTACAAAACAAAATCCGCACTATAAGACTTTGGTTAAACTTGTAAGCGAACTAACTTATAACTAAAGAATTTACTCTAGCGTACCTGCTTTATGTACCCTATAGAATGCAAACCGAAGGTTTCCGAAGACACCCGAACGAAGTTGAGGATTCAGCGAGGAACTAAATGACGTCATCTTGTGCCAATCCTCGCAGCTCGTCCAATACATTTAGCGCCAATGCATGCACCTGGTTCGCATCGTCGATGGTGCAAATGCCGTTAGTAGAAACATCGGAAACGTCTTCCATGTTATACAGGTCGGCAATCGCATCGCATGCATATTAAAAATCCAAAAGGGTTATAGCACACGCACACAAATTGTGTGCAAGTCGTGCTGTAGAAGATGCAGTGCTACTATAAACAAAAACTCAATAAAAACACTTTAAACCTTTACTAAGGGAATACCAAACTTGTTGACTACAGAATACTTACTAATAAAGCAATTTAATTTTAAATAACTTCTACGTCATATTTTCGGAAATGGCAGGTTGAATATTTTCTTTGGAAACAATCGAAGATTGCCGAAGACACTCGAAAAGTGCCGAGCGCGGTCACTAAACTAATTAGCATTAATATCAAGTATTCCGTACTTTCGTAGGTTGCTCATTTCCTAGAACCAAATCTTCCACATAGCGGTCGGTAGCACGTAATTATTTCTAGAACCGGTAAGTACTCGATATCGCCCAAATAGAGAATTAGATGCTCGATGTCCGTCAACCCCGATTCCCTCGTAAAAGGTAGAAAAAACTCGGTCAATCATCCATTATACTTCGACTCACCCCCGTTCTGATAATTTACAAACATTTTTCAAACGACAATGGGCTGAGAATTTTTAAACCTCCGAGGAATCTTTAAGTCGTGATCAATTACACATCCGAGCTACGCGCAAACTAACATATTTTGTAGCAACTGTGCACTGTATAATACATGCATACCCCTTCTCTACGCTACTGCTATTCTTGTAGTTGCTTGAAAAAGTCAGTCGCCCTTTTTACTGCTAGGGCCGCTAAAAAGCACCATTCCATACTTTCTTTATAAGTGTAGCACATCGCGCACTTTTTTGTCGGATAATTAAATTTTGTTTATGTAGACCTTTACACTTTCGCTTATTTAAACATCTAATACGATCGATTAACCACTTTCGATTATTCTAACGGGGAGCCACCATACATCCCGCCGCACCGTTCTTTTTGAATCCAACGATCCTATGGGCTTCCGCACACTAACACCTGACGTATCTTTCCTACTATTTGTTAAACAAAAACAACCAGTATCGCCATTGTGGACGTAAACAGATGTTTGTGGATGTGTACGAGAATATGTAACCATATACATTAACCAGTCTAAGCTATTTTATTTAGTCCACGAAAACTATTATTTTTCTAAACCACAATTAATAATCACCTTTATAGGTTCCACATTTCTACCATTTCCCAATGACTGGTGCTACGTACATGGAAACTTTAATTTCTTATTGGAGAAAATTCTTATTCTCCCACGCACTGCTGCGTAGTTGCATGTCCATTCCTTTTGGAGGTATATGCTCGTTATAGGTTGTAAGACCCTCGGTTTTACTTAACTACACTTCGTGTGACCCCTTTAATCTTTTTAATCGTATCTTTCTCGCCTACAATACAGTAGGACTTAGCCTTACTACCAACGAATTCTAATACTGGACCCCCATTAAATTCGTCTTTAAATTTCCCTACAACTTTTTTGTCGACAAGTGTTATATTGTATTTGTTATACGCGGGGTAGTCACTCTTTTAAGATAAATATTTTTGCTAGGTATCAACTAGCATTAAATTTTTCTAGAGACCTCAAATCTGTAAATGAATTTTAAATAGGACCACCTCATACAAAGTTATGCCTTTTAAAGACCTAAATCACTGATTTTTGCCCATCTTTATTTAACTACATCTTAAAACCCTTTTTCGCAACCCAAGACATATGCTTTAACCATCCATTTCCCTAGAAATCTAAAAACGCTGTGCCCTCGAACACAACGTGGAGGTAACACGTATATTCTGTCAACCGAGATAGAAACAGGAAGGATTTGGAAGGTGGACGTAGAACTTAAAAATTATGAAATTAGAAAACTAATATATACAATAGATTTACAAAATCTATACAACTATCTTAGATTTATATCTTTATGTCCACCATGTGTATGTTGATGTGCTCCCAGGATGATGTTACGCTTGTCATCTTCGCTCGATAAACTAATTTTATTAATAAGCTACGTGTACAAATCGTGTTTTTTACTCCGGATACATACGCAGACAAGTACTCGATACCATCCAAATAAAGAATTGGATGCTTGGCAACTGTTAACATCCGCTTCCCTCGTGTACGCCCATGACACATCCCAGCCATGCGCACCCTTGTCCATGCGCACCTGCCCATACGCACCCCTTTTATAAATAAAGAACAATGTTGTATACTATTATAAAATGTTTATTCTGACATTATACATAACAAATTTAAAAATATTTAATACCAAGCATGGAGTCATTTAAACTTAATTTTAATACAAAGTTATACACAGAAGACAGTCCTTTCTTTATGTTTGTTTGGAGTGATTTTAATTTTATCTAATTTTATTCGCAGCTTAAAATTTAAATCGACACCCAAGTCTTCTATCTCCTTTTCTAGCCAATAGTTTGATACATAGAGACCGTCTAGGTTTTCGAATTGTAAAATGTACCAGAGTTTGTCTCTATATTTAAAGTCTTTGATTCCACCGACAACCAGATCCATTCCTTCGTGTAATTCTTGCAGCTTGTGACAATCTTTTAATCGCAGCTTTCCCACTATATCAGCATACGTATCTTGTTAGCTTGATCGACTTCTTCTTGTCGGTATTGGAGGAAATCCTTATTCTCCCACACACTGTTGCGTAGTTGCATGTCCACCACTTTTGGGAATATATGGTTGTTATAGGTTGTAAGACCCTCGGTTTTAAATGATCCGAAAGGTTCTTTACTAGGCAAATATACAATGTTTAGCGGAACCCCTTTGAGTGTGGTGTACGCCAAGGTTACAAAACCCGCATTCCTTAGTTCGTCTTTGTTATATGCCATTTTGATAAATACGTTTTTAGAATAACCTTTTAAAAGTATACGGATTTAGTACCATCTTTTCCGCAAGAACGCCTACATAACTAAAGAGTCTTTCTTACTAACCGCAAATGCATACAGCTTGTAGAACCCGGATGTATTTAAGTCACTCCATCGGCACATAAAATAATCTTTTAATTCTTCCTCATTTTCTCTAATAAGATGTTCTTTGTCTAACACATCTTTGTATTGTTCGCGTATTGTTTTCCATGTAGTCCAATTTTCGCCTTTTTGCATCCATTTCCTCTAATTCCAGTTGTCTTTTCCTTCCACTTACAGCGTATGGTATGCATAATGGGGCAATTTCCTTTAGCGTAAACGGATAGAGTTTACTACCAATATTTACGCGTTGTCGTACAACCTCTGGGCGAATGTTAGGTGTATTTATCAATCCCAATTCCGAAATGACTATTTCTTTTGGAATTGTAGAATATGGTGTTGCAGATTGTGTAAAATATGTACTACCTGCTTTAATGTAGCACTGTGTAAGATTTTATTTTATGTGGGCTGTCTTCCTCCTCTACTATCTCCAAATAATTTACAGGTAAATAGTTAAAACTAAAGCCAAGCACATACTTTGTCAATTTTCCCTTTCCTTTGGTTTTCGGACAACAATCTGCAAGCCCGTCAATTTCTTTGTATTACCATTCCCCAATACACGTACTGTAGTAGGTTATTAAACACTAAACAGCAGCTATTTTGTAGCTTGTCCGATAGCTTACTCCACATTTTGGCAAGTGGTACCGAGTACATTGACGCCTTTAGGAAGTATAACTACTATCTTCCAATAACCTTAAACAGTCTTTTAAGGGATTATACACCCGTTCACTGACATAGCTTCAATTGCACAGTTGTATATTGTCGCTTCCAATCGCGTAATACCATGTTCTTTGGCCAAAGTAGACGCAAATGTTTCCTTAAACGTACATCTGGACAACGTAAAAAATCTAGTATATGATTGCCAAGTTGTTTATTAACACCAGGACTTGTTATCTGACACACAAATTTGTTGTATATCTTAATTCTTGCATTGGTTGTTAGCCATGTTAAACAATCAATTCCCACAGTTTTATCGTTGTCAACTATAATATTACACTTTTCCTCGTATTCGCCCTTACAGCAAAAGATATGGTTTGTAGTTAAATAATTACACATCTCCATCTTGCTAAATATATCCGCAAAATCTTGGGATACATCCATGTCAAAAAGATAATAATAATCTTTTTTGAGTCCGTCTAATATATCTGGCAGTTCCTCCAATAAAGTTTCCAACTTAACATCTGCTAGTTCCACTTTGTACGGAACACATATAGGATTTTGAATTTATTATTAATACACTCGAGGTCTTCTTTTCCGATAATTTCTTTTACTCTCTGACCTATCTTGTTAGTGCTTTCCAGAAAACGGAAGCTTAGCTTTAACACCATGCCTAGCGGAAACAAATCGGTCGAACTTTCTTCGTAGATAACTGTTAAATGCACCACAAATTTCTTTTTTTAGGATAAACATTCTTTTGTTCGCAGATGTTTGCTCGGCGTCAGAATGATCGCAAATTTTAACCAACATTATATTGTCACAAAATGGTACTGTAATTGGTGTGTGTAGTCCACCAGTCAGCATCTGTTCGCCTTCGACATAACAAATATTACCAATATCTGTCACCAGATTATTGTTGCACATATTTTCTGCCAAAAGCCACAATCCAAATCGCTCATTTGTTGGTTTCACTTTATTACCAAGAAGTTGAGGAACTTTAATCACCTTGGAGACGCTCATGTTTACTGTTCTAGCTACTGCCGAATACTAAAACGGCATCCTTCTCACCTAGGTCGGTAGGGATGCGCATCGGCATATGTCCGGATTTATGTAGGATGTTAGGCTAGGGTGTAATTACCCCATAAGGTGAAATTGCCCCATAGGGTGAAATTACCCCATAGGGTGAAATTGCCCCCTAGGGTGAAATTGCCTCCGACCTAGGTTGGATGTGAACTTGTCAGGAGTTAGGTTAGCTAATGTTGTCCGGAGTTAGTTTAGGTTAGCTGGGCTTGTGTGGACTTAAGTTAGATAAAAGAAAAATTGATAAGTTAGGGTGTTTTTAATGAGTTTTTCATTAAAATTGCTTTTTAATGAGTTTACTCATTAAAAACCCATTAGCACTAATTGCTTTTTAATGAGTTTTCTCATTAAAAACCCATTAGCTCTAATTGCTTTTTAATGAGTTTTTCCATTAAAAACCAAGTGTGGACCTAGGTTAGATAAAAGGAAAAATTAATAGGTTAGGTCAGCGTCGCGGTGCTAATTAGTGCTAATGGGTTCTTAATGAGTAAACTCATTAAAAAGCAATTTTAATGAAAAAACTCATTAAAAACAGCCTAACCTATCAATTTTTCTTTTATCTAACCTAAGTCCACACAAGCCCAGCTAACCTAACCTAACTCCGGACAACATTAGCTAACCGAACTCCTGACAAGTTCACATCCAACCTAGGTCGGAGGCAATTTCACCCTATGGGGTAATTTCACCCTATGGGGTAATTTCACCCTATGGGGCAATTTCACCCTATGGGGCATTTTCACCCTATGGGGTAATTTCACCTTATGGGGCAATTTCACCCTATGGGGCAATTTCACCCTATGGGGTAATTTCACCCTATGGGGCAATTTCACCCTGAGGCAATTTCACCCTATGGGGTAATTTCACCCTATGGGGCAATTTCACCCTATGGGGTAATTTCACCCTATGGGGCAATTTCACCCTATGGGGCAATTTCACCCTATGGGGTAATTTCACCCTATGGGGCAATTTCACCCTATGGGGCAATTTCACCCTATGGGGTAATTTCACCCTATGGGGCAATTTCACCTTATGGGGTAATTACACCCTAGCCTAACATCCTACATATATCCGGACATATGTCGATGCGCATCCCTACCGACCTAGGTGAGAAGGATTCCGGTTTAGTATTCGGCAGTAGCTAGAACAGTAAACATGAGCGTCTCCAAGGTGATTAACGTTCCTCAACTTCTTGGTAATAAAGTGAAACCAACAAATGAGCGATTTGGATTGTGGGTTTTGGCAGAAAATATGTGCAACAATAATCTGGTGACAGATATTGGTAATATTTGTTATGTCGAAGGCGAACAGATGCTGACTGGTGGACTACACACACAATTACAGAACCATTTTGTAACAATATAATGTTGGTTAAAATTTGCGATCATTCTGACGCCGAGCAAACATCTGCGAACAAAAGAATGTTTATCCTAAAAAAAGAAATTTGTGGTGCATTTAACAGTTATCTACGAAGAAAGTTCGACCGATTTGTTTCCGCTAGGCATGGTGTTAAAGCTAAGCTTCCGTTTTCTCTGGAAAGCACTAACAAGATAGGTCAGAGAGTAAAAGAAATTATCGGAAAAGAAGACCTCGAGTGTATTAATAATAAATTCCAAAATCCTATATGTGTTCCGTACAAAGTGGAACTAGCAGATGTTAAGTTGGAAACTTTATTGGAGGAACTGCCAGATATATTAGACGGACTCAAAAAAGATTATTATTATCTTTTTGACATGGATGTAACCCAAGATTTTGCGGACATATTTAGCAAGATGGAGATGTGTAATTATTTAACTACAAACCATAACTTTTGCTGTAAGGGCGAATACGAGGAAAAGTGTAATATTATAGTTGACAACGATAAAACTGTGGGAATTGATTGTTTAACATGGCTAACAACCAATGCAAGAATTAAGATATACAACAAATTTGTGTGTCAGATAACAAGTCCTGGTGTTAATAAACAACTTGGCAATCATATACTAGATTTTTTACGTTGTCCAGATGTACGTTTAAGGGAAACATTTGCGTCTACTTTGGCCAAAGAACATGGTATTACGCGATTGGAAGCGACAATATACAACTGTGCAATTGGAAGCTATGTCAGTGCGGAACGGGTGTATAATCCCTTAAAAGACTGTTTAACGTTATTGGAAGATAGTAAGTTATACTTCCTAAAGGCGTCAATGTACTCGGTACCACTTGCCAAAATGTGGAGTAAGCTATCGGACAAGCTACAAAATAGCTGCTGTTTAGTGTTTAATAACCTACTACAGTACGTGTATTGGGGGAATGGTAATACAAAGAAATTGACGGGCTTGCAGATTAAGTTGTCCGAAAACCAAAGGAAAGGGAAAATTGATAAAGTATGTGCTTTCGGCTTTTAGTTTTAACTATTTACCTGTAAATTATTTGGAGATAGTAGAGGAGGAAGACAGCCCAGATAAAATAAAAATCTTACACAAGTGCTACATTAAAGCAGGTAGTACATATTTTACACAATCTGCAACACCATATTCTACAATTCCAAAAGAAATAGTCATTTCGGAATTGGGATTGATAAATACACCTAACATTCGCCCAGAGGTTGTACGACAACGCGTAAATATTGGTAGTAAACTCTATCCGTTTACGCTAAAGGAAATTGCCCCATTATGCGTACCATACGCTGTAAGTGTGAGGAAAAGACAACTGGAATTAGAGGAAATGGATGCAAAAAGGCGAAAATTGGACTACATGGGAAACACTGCGACAATACGCGAACAATACAAAGATGTGTTAGACAAAGAACATCTTATTAGAGAAAATGAGGAAGAATTAAAAGATTATTTTATGTGCCGATGGACTAACTTAAATACATCTGGGTTCTACAAGCTGTATGCATTTGCGGTTAGTAAGAAAGGCTCTTTTAGTTATGTAGGCGTTCTTGCGGAAAAGGATGGTACTAAATCCGTTTACTTTTTAAAGGTTATTCTAAAAACGTATTTATCAAAATGGCAGATAACAAAGACGAACTAAGGAATGCGGGTTTCGTAACCTTGGCGTATACCACACGTAAAGGGGTTCCGCTAAACATTGTATATTCGCCTAGTAAAGAACCTTTCGGATCATTTAAAACCGAGGGTCTTACAACCTATAACAACCATATATTCCCAAAAGTGGTGGACATGCAACTACGCAACAGTGTGTGGGAGAATAAGGATTTCCTCCAATACCGACAAGAAGAAGTCGATCAAGCTAACAAGATACGTATGCTGATATAGTGGGAAAGCTGCGATTAAAAGATTGTCACAAGCTGCAAGAATTACACGAAGGAATGGATCTGGTTGTCGGTGGAATCAAAGACTTTAAATATAGAGACAAACTTCGGTACATTTTACAATTCGAAAACCTAGACGGTCTCTATGTATCAAACTATTGGCTAGAAAAGGAGATAGAAAACTTGGGTGTCGATTTAAATTTTAAGCTGCGAATAAAATTAGATAAAATTAAAATCACTCCAAACAAACATAAAGAAAGGACTGTCTTCTGTGTATAACTTTGTATTAAAATTAAGCTTAAATGACTCCATGCTTGGTATTAAATATTTTTAAATTTGTTATGTATAATGTCAGAATAAACATTTTATAATAGTATATAACATTGTTCTTTATTTATAAAAGGGGGTGCGCATGGGCAGGGGTGCGCATTGACAAGGGGTGCGCAGGGGCTGGGATGTGTCTGGGCGTACACGAGGGAAGCGGATGTTAACAGTTGCCAAGCATCCAAACATAGCATCCAAACGTAGATTTTGAGAGTTTTATGGCGGCGTATGGTGGTTCCGCTAAGACGAGATTTGGTGTTGTTGAAAAACAGCAAGATCTGTTTAGAGCACCAGAAGAGTATTCCCTTGCACATTGCGTAGCTCAAGATCTGGAATGTCAAGAGGAATAGCTGTTGTTTTCAAGAAAAAGTTTGGATGTGTGGATAAATTAGTGCAACAGCAGCCAACTGTAGGAAAAGCTTTGGTTCTTCAGGATAAAGATCGTTATGTTTACTATCTGGTCACCAAAAATTCTACTTGGCAGAGACCTAGTTATGGACATCTATGGGAGGCTTTGCTGAATCTTAAAGCTCAGATGATGGAAAATGGAGTAACGAGACTAGCGGTGCCCAAGCTAGGCTGTGGACCGGATCGCTTAGATTGGAGGATAGTCCGAAATATGCTAGAAGTAAATTTCCAGGGAACCAACGTCCAGGTCCTTGTTTGTTGTTATCAACCGGTTGCCTACCAAAACCAAGAAAAGAGTGTTGACTGTTATTTCCAACGACGTGATGGATGCACCAGAGGAGATATCTGTCGATACCGTCATCTGTCATCGAATTGGCGTCAAAATGTATTTACAGTTACGAGACGTAACGATTTTAAAGAGCTACTATTAGGCAACCCGTCAAACACACAAGCGCCGTAAGCAATGTATATACTACAGAAGCCTAGAACTTTCTAGCATATACCCGAGTATGAAACATCTATTTAATTCAGGGTATATATATATATATATATATATATATATATATATAAAAGACCGCTGATGAAGTACAGAGTTAGTCTATATCAGAATGTCGTATATAAATCTTCTGGTATATAGTTAGTTGTTCATTACGTTCTGAAAGTCTTTTAGTAAATATAAATTTGTGTTATGTGAACGTGTATATTGTACCGCCAGCTTGTATAATACATAAATAGACAAAAGTGTAATAAATAAATTACAGTAGTGTTGCTAAGAAAACTTATAATTAAGGATTTAGTTTAAGAAGATATTAGTGCTTGTAAATTCATTAGTGTGATAGTGCTTTATTGTTAAATGGACTGAAAGCATCTATAAATAAGGCATATACTGTTAATTAGACCTGTGAACTGTGAGTAATAAAGACTTTTGTTATTACTTGTTTTAAATTGGTGAAACGCGTTAATAGTAGCCCGCTATAGTACTTTTAATTTCTAATTTAACAATGTGCCACCATTGTAGGTTTTACCAATTTGACTGTGAAAAGATGGTAATTTCAGTTAACAAAATTTCTAAATACGTGCGTGTGCTTTTTATTGCATTTTATTATGGGGTATAGCATTATAGAAAAAAAGAATAAGGTTTTCTAACTGACGACTATCACTATTAATTTTAATTAAAATTGTTAATTTTTCTATTGTTACTGAAACATAAACAAATGTAGAAGCATTTTAAGGTATGCTCAAAAAGTCCTCCGTTCATCAATACATAAATTCTTCCAATTCCTTATCTGAATAAACCTGTTTGTCTACATTTTATGTTAAAATAATAAAAATGGAAAAAGAACAAGATGTGATTGCTTACAGAGTAAATTAAGAACTGACAAATTACCTAGTCCGAACGGATGTATTGTTTTATCTAGCTACTAAAAGCAGACTAATGACTAACATCAAGCGTCGGGATTTATAGACCTTTTATATTTATTCAGACTCCATAACTACATGAAACACGATCATTGTTTATACTATACTCATTAGTTATAAAAATTGACCGGAATTCTATCCGAACTCTCTTAATTTGTTTATAAACAATAGCATCTTATAATAATCCAGAATCAACTTATCACCGCTTTTACCCTAAAAACTATGAAATATGCGTGCAGATTTTCGCAACGCAAGTGGACCTTTTCAAACTTTCACGAAAGAAACTCACCGGTAACTTTTAAATCGTAATAAAGGAAAACCGCTGATAGCATAAGCCTGAAAAGATTTAGGATGATGTCCATAGCAACCAAGCGTAATTGGTTACTCGTAGGTTTGAACTGAATTGGGTATCTTTATCTTACAATAATGTAGGTATATCTGGATCGTGAATCTACTGGAAACTTTTGTTTCGTCTTTTGTTTCGTAATTTTGTTTATTGGTTTTATCATAATGTAAACGACCATTTAACTAAACTGTGCAGTTTGTTATTCTTTTGTGAACTTCCGTTTCAAATGGATATACAAAAAAATATTTTTAAGTTGATAAACGATTAGCCGTAGTGGTCCAAGCGTAATTAATTTAAAAAAAAACTAAGTGTATAGGCATTTTATAAGTGCGTGCGTGACCCAATGATGTATAAAAGCCTATACACTTTCTACTATTTTTTAACTCTATATTTATTACATTAAATACTGAATACGCACAAACGCACATGACCTAGTAAGATCTATATTTAGAATGGCAATGGCATGGCATTTTTAACACGATTGATTTGAGGACAATTTTATTGACTGTCGTTGCTGCTAAATTAAATTAATGGATTGCTTTAGTAAGTATACTTACCAATATAATAATCTTGATACCGGATTTGCTTCTATTTCCGGATTTGGTCTATCATATTTTTTACTGAAATCCATCTTTGCGGTTTGAAAAATCACAGCACCATAAATTTACACAGGAAAGCACTTAATAGCACCCAAAAATTAAGTACGTTAAATACTTTTTCAATATAAATAATACATCAGGTAGGTTTCCTTTAACATCCGCAATGAAACAAAAGTTTTAATACTCTTTTGTTTCTTGCATAATATTCAGTGTAAAATTTAAGTACATACTTCAATTAGGATAAATAATCCCAAGAACTTTCGAGCTTAGAAAGCTATAGCGCCGCGTATTACATTATTTACCACACTGTGGCGGTTAGAATTAATTTGGGCTAATTATAAAAATAACCTCAAAATTCTGACATGAACCAACTACCGTAAACAAATAAACAACTCATAGAACATACATACGAACGCGATCTCGTCCATTTAGTAGTTTATACTGTTTGTTATAAATTTGGTAGACAGCTGTGCATTAATGCAATACTCCCCCTTAAATCTGCTTCCGAAATAAGTTAAAAGCTGACCATTTAAATAACCGGTAGCAAGAGCTGGGCCTTATATCTATTTAAACAATTTTGTATATTCCTATACCTATCCACATTATATACAGCTTATGTGGTGGTAAATATATAAATTGTAGACATCTATCAAGGTTGTTGTACCATAGAACATCCTGTTGATACTAGATGTATTATATATACAGGATTGCTATTTGTGGTAGGAAGTATTTCACTTATCACTACCTACGAAAATAAATTAGAAATCGTACAAATGTTTGTTCTGAAATGCTGAGTAACAGTTCCTTTTAAGTAAAATATTTCAAAATTCAATTCTTAAATGACTGATTGTCTATATTTTTGCATAAACGAAATCAGTTTACCTATAAGGCCCGAGATAGCTCAACGTGACTGTTTCGAAGCAGTAACAGCAGCTAATTTTTTTGTGTTAAATCAATGTTTCCAAACATGGGACATTGAGACATCTTTAAAAATATTAAAATGCAACAATGATACGAAGTTCTGCCACTTTTTGAATACGAGACACTCTGTTTTGAAATTAGCATTGAACTCTGTGCATATTTTCTTGATTATTTTTTTTATTTATAATGAATGCAACATTGGTTTAATAATATAATGCTTATGCGGTGGAAGATACATCTCACTCTTGTAAGGTATATAGTTTCAAATAATTCACCTTCTTTCAGATGAAAGGTGAAGCTGTAGGTACCATGTATGAGTGTAATCACGAATGTTGAAGATTCGTATTTGCTTGAAGCATTATACAAAATTTTAAATTCTAGGTGTGCTATTTGTTTCGTAGCATGTATGTAATATAAGTATTATGTTCATGGTTAGAAAAATAAAAATTTTTCCACTTAACAAAGTGTATTCGTTCTCTTAATTATTCCAACTGTTACAACAAACAAATCGTTACCAAGCACAAGCAAATATATATAATCAAGCTGCAAAAATAACGAACAAGTATTCTAATACTAATTGTATTGTGTACATAATTATAATAACACCCCCACTTACAAAAACACAAAATATGATTTTTCACTGATATTAATAATACCTAATAGAATCAATAAATTATTATGTTTTCAGCTCATAAACCTTTTGTAAGTAAATCAGGCGACATCATGTTTGAAGACATGTGCTTTAGCAAAATAAATTTGTTAGTTACAGCTTCACGAACAAAACGATTTGTTTGGAGCGTTTACAATATGATTGATTATTTGATAAATTTTATAGCGCTTTTATTGTTACTAAAAAGCGTAATACAGTGGTCACTTCTGGTGAGCTCAAAGAACAGATTTTAAAAATATACATAGCTTCTTTAGTTGCCTCAGAAATGATCATGTACTCCACCTCCATAGTCGAAAGTGCTACTGTCCTTCGTTTACTGCTCTCCCACAAAATCACTCATCATCATTATTAGGTCTTCAGTCCTGGAACTGGTTAGACGCGTACCCTCATTGTTTGCTATTCCTAACTAACCTACACATTTCCCTGAAATTTGCACAGTCTGCATCTATCACTATCTGATCTAGGTCTACATCTACTTCCTTTTTCGTATCTCTGCTTGTAATATATCCCATACTATTCTCCAAAAATGCCTTAGCACGTATTCTGCCCTTTTATTTCTTCAATTTTTTCCCCAGATATCCTTGTTCCCTACTATTTCTATAACCTATTTGTTATTACTTTGTCTGTCGATGCTGTCATCCTCATACATCTGAAGCACAGCATTTCAAAAGGCTGCCACCATTTTCCATCTTCTCAGACTGCCCGTATTTCACAGGCATACTGTGCTGTGCTCCACACATATGCTTTCAACAATTTTCTTCTTGTTCTATGTTTGTTGTCTTTTATCATAGGCGCTGTTCTTTCTTGTTAGATGCAGTTCGGTCGCCTTCTATTCTTTTACAATTATATACTCTTCTCCGACATTCAGTGGTAGTGAAGCGGGGTAAGCAGCCTGTGGCTGCCAAGTTCCCCCAGCACTTAAACATTTACCGATTTAATATTTTTTCCAATATATGTTTTTGCACAGTCAACATTAGTTGCAGATATTTCATAACCAACACCTGCAGTTTTTTATAATAGTCATCAGAATAAATTTTTTGTCATTAGGTTTTCCGTCTCAAAACTGGTTGGACACGTACCTGCACTTATTTATATTCTGAGCTAGCCTACACAGTTCCCTGAAATTCTCACACAGCATGTGTACAGCTTGGTTCCCTTCTATTGTTTTCTAATTTTGTGCCCTATTTCATCGAGATTCAGTGAAGGGGGTTAAGCAGCATGTGGCTGCCAAGATCCCCAACGTTTAAACATTTGCCAAAATAATAGTTTTCCAGTAAATCCTTTCACACAATTAACATTATTTGAGAATATTGCCCAACCAATTCTTGTAGTTGCTTATAATAATCATCATGATGTTTAATTACAGTTAGTTTCTTCATCATTAATTTATCCATCTTGGGACTGGTTGGATGCGTACCTCCATTGATTTCTATTCTGAGCTAGCCTTCACATCTCCCTGAAACTCCTACAGCCTACATCTTTCACTATCTGTGTGCAGTAGTCTAACCTAGGTCTACCTCTTCTTCTCTTTTTTCCTATCTCTGCTTCTAATGTATTTCGCACTATTCCCTCATGCCGTAGTATGTGGCCTATCATCCTATCTCTCCTATTTTTTACCGTTTTCCACATATTTCTTTCTTCCCCTACCATTTTAGTACCTTTTCGTTCTTAACTTTGTCTGTCCATGAAATCTTCATCATACGTCTATAGCACCACATTTCAAAGGCTTCTACCTTTTTCTTGTCCGCTTCTCCTACTGTCCAGGCTTCACAGCTGTACAGTGCTGTGCTCCACACATATGTTTTAAGCAATCTTTTCCTTGTTTCTATGTTGGTTGTCTTTGAACACAGTAGTTACTTTTTCTTGTTAAATGTAGCACAACTTTGTGCTAATCTTTGTTTTATATGTTTTGTGCTTTTCCCATTTGCGTTATTTAGCTTCCTAGGTATCAGAAATCCTTAATCTCTTGTAAGTTCGTGTTACATATTTGTATTCTTGTTTTTGATTTATTTTTTCATACCGTATCTCTCTGTTAAAGCCGTTTCCATTTCATTAAGAGCAGCTTCTAACTTTTCCTTACTAGACGCTAGTACCACTATATCATCTGCAAATTCAAGCATATCAATTTTTTCTCCCTGCATAGTATCACGAAATCACTAAGCTGCAAAATTTGAATATGTATTCTGTATGCGATCTTCGGTCAATTGAACTATTGCCCCAGTCGGCATTAGCAAAACCAACCAGCTCCGTGTTTTTCCTAGAGGACCTCAGTAGCCTTGAGTAGCTTTTAAATATTCGAGTATACGTTTTACATGTTTCCAGTGAATTTCAGTATGCGACCGATTGAATTGACTTAAAAAGCTTACATAAATACAATGTCCGGCTTTGGAAGTATGGCTAAATATGTTAAGCTTTCTATTAAATCCTGATAGCATACAGAATCAGTAGCATGCTGATCACAAGGAACAAGCTTTAAATTGGTTTCAATTGGAGTCTTAACTAAATTATAATCTTTCATATTAATAGTTTTTACCAATTGATTAATGTAGTGTTTTGGACTTAACTATAAAACGCAATTCTTTTTGTTGTAACTAACGATTCCTAAAAACTATAAAGGAAGAACCGCTCAATATAGTCTTAAAGAATGTGCAATATGTCCCTGGCCTTACTACCGATTTATTATCTGTAGGTCAACTTATCAATAATGATAACAAAGTTCTTTTTAATAAAACTGGTTGTGAAATTTATAATAGCAATAATACTTATATTATTGGGAACAGCACATTTAGTAAACAATGTATATAATGTATATAAATTGTATACAAAATGTATAAAATGTATATAAATTGAAGTAAGTACGCAAGGTGCATTTTTAGTAGCACCTACAATTACAAGCGGTTTTTGGCACAGGCGTTTGGGTAATATAAATGCAAATTATTTAAATAAAATGACCGAGATTGTAAACGAATTACTTGTAGATTACAAAGAATCGCCACAAGATCTAACTAATTGTGAAGTATGTTGTGAAGTTAAGCAAACACCCTTACCGTTTCCAGATAGGACAGTAGAGTTACTGATTTGAGGAAATTGTTCACAGTGATATTTGTGGTTCAATGGAAAATAATTCCATAGGTGGATCTAAATTTTTTGTGACATTTATCGATGATTATAGTAGGATGTGTCACATTTATTTTTAGAACCAAAACTGAAGCTCTTGAAAGGTGTATGGTCTTTAAAAAATTCTCAAACGCTATGGTACGAATTCTCCACTGTTATCGGTTTTAAGGACATCAATTTTTTAAAGATGATAAATCTCTCAAAAGCTTTAGCAAATCAGTAGCTCTACTGCCCTTATCTAGAAATGGTAAGCGCATTTGCTTATCTTCACAACATAATTCACAATTAGCTGTTAGATTGTTTGGCCATTCTTTGTAAATGAATCAGTTTACAACCCCGATCACTTTATTTAAATAATTTGCGTTTATAACCCAAACGCCTGCGCCAAAAACTGCTTGAAATTTCAGACGCTACTAAAAATGCACCTTGTTCAGTATCACGTAGGCTAGTTACTAATTGTCAACTATTGACATTCTTATTATGACTGTCATGCTCTGTGTTATTCTAGTTTAATAAAACCTTTCCCAAGGTGTTTATAAGTTATACAACAATTTATTAAACTAGAATCCTATCAAAATGGATCGAGTTTTAAAACCCGAAAGATTTAACACGGATTCTGCTTCTAGAGATTGAACTCATTGGAGCAGAACATTTGAGAATCTCATTTCCACACTTAACCCACAACCTACAGATAATGAAAAATTGAAGATATTGGTAAACTGTGTGTCTCCGGATATTTATAACTATATAAGTAACTGTGGAACTAACAACGATGCTATAATCGTACTTAAAAGCATTTATATCAAACTGGTGAATGAGATTTTATTAAGGCACGCATTATCTACATGTAAGCAAATGTCGAATGAAACTGTTGATCAGTACCTACAAGCCTTAAAACTCTCAAGCAAAGATTTTCTTTAAAGCTGTCACTGCTGAGAAGAACAGAGATCATTTTGTGAGGGATATCTTTGTTAGTGGGCTACAGTCTTCTACAATTCGTCAACGTCCTTTGGAAAAGTTGCACTAACTTTAGAGGATGCTTATGAGTTGGCTCGCTCTCTTGAACTTGCACAGGAACAAGCCTATAGTTTTTACTCGCCGATCCCCATAAACGCTGTTCCACCTAAAATCAATCGTAACAAACCGCTATTCAAAAAATAATCCCAGTACGACTTTAACCGATCCTAATGACAAATGCTTCTTTTGTGGTTTTTCTAGACATCGTAGAAGCAGCTGCCCTGCACGGAATTCTACTTGCAAATTTTGCGGCCTACCAGGACACTTTCCCAAAATGTGCCTATCTGCTAAAACACGTTAAGCTACTGCAAACAGTTTACAAGACGAAAGTAGTGAAATGGGATTTTCGGCTTATATAAATGAATTATCTGAAAGTAATGTTCCTGTCACTATTCAGGGAAACCCTGTGTTCGCTTTAATTGATACTGGAAGTTCTCGGCGTTTTACAAACAAGAAAACTGTCACCGAGTTGAGTTTAAAAGTATTATCCTGCTCTGAGCCTGTCTCCATGGCTTCGATTACTATGACTTCGAAAATTGTAGGGCAGTGTAAAGTAAACATTAGTCTTTTTGATCACGTATATAATGACGTAAAACTGGCTATCTTATCGGATTTGTGCTCTGATATAGTGGGTCACGACATTTTAAAGCTACACACGTGTTCAATTACTGTTTGGAGGTGAAAGAGCTTCCTTAGTTGTATGTAGTGTAGCTGCTACTAGTGTTCTGCCTGCTTCTTTGTTTGCTAACCTAAAGGCTGAATGTAAACCAATTGCAATTAAGTCGAGCCGCCACTCTGTAGTTAACTACAAGTTTATCGAAAGTGAAATAGCGAAATTACTGGAAGATGATGTAATCGAACCTAGCAACTCTCCATGGAGAGCTCAGGTTTTAGTTGTTTCTAATGAAAATCACAAAATAAGGAATGGTTATTGACTATTCAAGAACTATCAATAGATTTACTTTGTTAGATGCGTACCCTTTGTCGAGAATTGAAGATGTAATCAATAAGGTTGCGAGCTACAATGTTTTTAGTACTATTGATTTACGAAGTGCACACCATCAAATTACTATTAGAGAAGGGGATAAAATGCATACGGCATTTGAAGCATGCGGTCAGCTTTATAACTTTAAGCGCATTCCTTATGGGGTCACCAATAGGGTCGCTGCATTTCAAAGGGTCATTGACAAGATAATCAAAGTCGAACGTTTAGTAGACACATATGCGTACTTATCTGCGGAAAAAGTCTAGAGAAACATGATTAGAATCTTCAGAAGTTTATTGAAACAGCGCGAAAGTATAACCTTGCAATTAATTTTGAAAAATTGTCGTTTTCACTTAAATCAATCAAGTTACTAGGCTACCTAATATTGAATAGGGCCATTAGACCCGATACGAGTCGTCTCGAACCGCTAAAGAATCTTCCCCTACCTAAAGACACAGCCTCTTTGAGAAGAGCATTAGGTATGTTTCCATATTATTCATCGTACATCTAAAATTTTTCAACCAAAATTGCTCCTATTGTTCACACAAAATTCCCCTTATCTGAAAAAGCAAAGGAAGCCTTCCAAGAATTAAAACTTGAAATAGAAAAATCAGTTGTCAATTGTATTGAACATAATACCCCCTTAACTGTCGAGCCGGATGCTTCTAAAAATGCTATAGCTTCAACATTATCGCAATCCGGACGACCTATGGCTTTTTTTCAAGAACTTTAAATAGTTCAGAACTGAAACACTCATCGGTCGAAAAAGAAGCTCAAGCTATAGTGGAAGCTCTTTGTAAATGAAGACACTATTTTTTAGGGAACCATTTTAAGTTGATAACGGATCAGGAATCTGTAGCTTTCATATTCCAACAGCACCCGCCATGGTAAAGTGAAAAATGAAAAATAACACGATGACGATTAGAGTTAGCTTGTTTTAGTTATGATATTGTTTACAGACCAGGAACACACAACGAGGCAGCGGATGCTCTCTCTAGGATGTGTTCGGCCATTGTAAATCCTGTGGGAAAACTAAACGAATTTCATAAATTATTGTGTCACCCTGGAGGGATTCGCATGTATCACTGGGTGCATAGTAAGAACCTCCCAATTTCTATAGAAGAAGTCCGTCGCGTTACCGCTTCTTGTAGCATATGTGCTGCCGTTAAACCTAGATTCCATCAGCATCAAGGTGTTTTAATCAAAGCCGCTGCCGCGTTTGAGAGACTAAGCATTGATTTCAAAGGGCCTATCCCGTCTGTTAATCAAAATAAATATCTTCTTGTTCTTGTGGACGAATACTCACGATTCCCTTTCCCTGTATGGACATGTTGACTGGAACTATAGTGTCATGTCTTAAACAAGCTTTCTCTATGTTTGGTACTCCTGCATATATCCATTCAGACAGGGGTGCCTCGTTTATGTCCAGAGAGCTGAAAGATTTCTTGAATAGTGTCGAAATTGCAACTAGCAGAACTATCAGATATAACCCTAGGGGAAACGGACAGGTTGAGAGGTATAACGGTATCTTATGGAAGACGGTCGAATTACACTAAAATTCGAAAATATTGAAATTAATCACTGGCAATCTGTCCTACTAGATGCCTTGCACAGTGTGCACTCCTTGCTTTGCACAGCGAACATGTTTGGAAAAAAATTATGTCTTATCGGATGCAACTAAGAAATTTTCTTCAAAATTAGCCCCTAAATTCATTCTATGTAGGGTCACTCGTGTCGTTAGTCCACTTATCTATGAACTTCAAGATGCTGATGGAAAACGCCAAGGAAGGTGGCATATTAAAGACCTTAAACTATTCTCTGCTGATCCAAATGCTAATTAAATTTTGCACGTTTCATTTCTTTAACGATTTACCTAATGTCTCTGTTCCTACTATGAGTTAGTTAACTATATTTAGACATTCCTTCTCTTATACAGCACCTATCTTCTACACGTTTAACTTATTTACCTTAAACTAGCTATCTTTTTACTGCATATATCCGTTTATTATCTAGATTCTCCAGTATAACTCTGTCGTTTCATTTAATTAATCCTCGCACCTTTTCTACAACATATTATTTTGTTTTCGGTATTTTGTGGTGATTGTCGTAACTTTGGTTGCAATAACTCATTGAATTTTTATGATTGGTTTTAGCTGATGTTTGAGTGTATGCTTTTTTCTTTGGGCTTACATAGGAGCTGTGGACTATGCCATTGTAAGAAAAAGTCCATATTCGCAGTTGCAAAAACTAGGAGTTTCTATTCCATGTGTTTTTCTTCTGAATTATTACAGTCGCCCACCTTATCTTTTATCCTTCTATTTCTCCTTCTATTAAATCACCAGAACATATAAACATTTTTTTCGTTGTTTTTTATTGAACTTCGTGGTGAGGTGCTATCGCTTTTTATTGATACCTTATCGAATTCTCGATTGTTTTTAGCATATTGCGACAGTGTGTCTGTATTTAACTGCTTATAATTAGGCATTTTTGTGTGTTTAGGGCGTTACCGTCTTTAAAAAATTACCTTGAAACAGTTGGTTTTTTGTGTGAATGTATCTGTAGGGACACCTTTAAGTGGTTGTTTCAACTTTTGTCTGATTTTCTTATCGTAATGGATGCACTCGTTAGGAAAATGATTGTACTAGTTCTCACCAAGAGTCTAGTAATTTTTTAACTTATGTACGTTAACTAGTCTGATTATTATAGCAGGTGGTCCTTCAGACCGACCTATATTTAATAGGGACAACTCTTTATCTTTTCTCGGACGCTTGTCCAAAAACTCTACTTTTTTCTTATCCCGTTGTCTCTGGTTCCGCCTTATCTTTCATTCGGTAGACCTGTTCTTGTCCCGGAACACCCGTCTACCACATAAGAGTGATTTTTCCCTCACTCCGAGCTACTGACCACATTGGCTGGTTGAGTAGTGCTTTTCTATCCACCTTTTCTGTCTCTTTAGCTCATTGCGAGTCCTCCCTCTATTCTCTTCTACCTGGAAGTGCCTCTTATGCATTCCAAAATACCTACCTCCGTCTTTTTACCTTTCCTATTTCTACTGCATTTTCATTTCCGTTAGTCACCGTGTGGTTGCGCGGGGGGTTTTCACAGACACCCGGACCACGTCTCTGGGAATCTTTCGTGAGGTCATGCGGTGCCGCTGTCAGCGTACATTGCTGCTAACAGTGCATGTATGTATGAGTGTGTGTATGTATGAGTGCATGAATATATATATATATATATATATATATATATAATGATCTTGATGAAAATGGTAATTGTACTTGGGATATAGTAGTCCAAAAATAAACTAAATAGTGTTTTGCATATATTCAATTAATTATCTGACGTTTCGGCAAGGGTTGTTGCCTTTTTCAAAGATACTACAAAATTATACAGTATTGAATGGACATAAAAATTATAACATAGGTACTTACTTAATTACTAATGCATAATTATTAGAAAAGTTTCTTCACACATGTGGATTAGTGTTGGTTAATACATAAACAAAAATGATAAAAAATAAATTTTAAATTAAATTAAATTAAATCCTGAATAAAATTATAGCTTTCTGTAAATTTTTTGAAGGTTTATTATAAAAAACAGATAGTAAAAAAATCTATTAATCAAGCGAGTCTTGTATGTATTTATCATATTTAAAGGAGTTTAAGGATTACTAAGAGTTTAAGATTAATATTTTAGGAGGATTTTTTTATTAGCATTTTATGCTAATATTGTTGCACCTTTTGGCTGTATCAAATTTTATTTTAATATTGGATTATGGGATTTTTGCATCCAGTATGGGGTAGCTTTTGTCCTATCTTAAATGAAACTACTACATGTAAAGTTTCATGATTCTAATTTCTCATTAACCAGTGGACAATAACTCCTAATGCATTGCCTATATTTCGTACAAGTTTGCATTTCTCAGGGAAATGAATGTTGGTTAGCACGGTTAGTCGTGACAATAGTGAATTGGAGGAGATATCAACAGGCTCGTGAGAAGAATGCGTTTTAAAACAAAGGACTTGACTTAACACCATCTATTGAACAGTATCGAATGTGAGTGCGTGTTAGTTCCGACGAAGTGATCCTTTCGTATCCCTGTGCCTTTCTTTAGTTACACAAAAAGCATCTCCTGTTTTGCAAAAATGTAGTTTCATTCACTTCGCCATCAGAATGTGCGAAAACAGAAGAAACTACTCACGCCCGACTCTGACTTGAAGACGAGCGGAGGCTCCGTGACGGCAGTAGTTGCAACCAAATTTGGAGGCATAATAAATTCTGCCCATGGTTATGTAGTGATGAACAGCATGGATAAAACATAATAATATAAAACATTGAAATAATATTAGTCAAACCGTACCTGAATTAGTAATTTTGGTAAGATTATTTACATCTCCGTTAAACAATTAACCCAAAGTTCGCAGTAAAAAATCACAACACACTCGTCAAAAAGCTAAACTGAACTGCCCAGTTCAAGTGATAATATGAGACCAACTCGAATTCTCATAGTAGCTCTGGCTACAAGTTCCTACTTGTCCATTTTCCATCACAGTTCATCTGGCTCAGGACCCTCACCTCCTAGTCCTAGGTACAACTCTACAAAACTAGTACTGACACTTAACAAAACTAATGTTGAGTATAATTTCTAATAAAACATTATAAGAAAAAAATACAAATGAGGCTTACATATGTATTTTACAATTATAAACTAATAGAATATTGTAAATTAATTATGCAATTGACTATTTACATATTAGATATTTTGATGCCACGTTTTTGTTGAAATTATTTGCTCGACTGTCAGCTACAAGGAAATATTAATAATGTTTTTGCTGAGCATCTCTGAATGAAATGATTTTTTTTTACTACGATCCCATTGAGATCCCAACTTGAGTTCTTATAAGTTTGTAAATAAAAACTTAGAAAATTTTTTATTCATATTGTTTTTTGAATCGCCTTTAAAAATTTTGAATTTGTAGATGAAAAATATTAATGTTTCAAACACACCCTTGTAATTTGTCAAATTAAAGCTTATTTCACACATCTAGTTTTATCTTAAGCTGAAATATGAACAAAAGCGTGTGTTTGTACAGCATAGAAATTTGCAATTGTTTCTAAATTTAAAAATATACTAAAAGCCAACCGTATAACATAAATTCATAATTTGATACTTATTATAGTGGTACAAAACAAAAGGACTAAGATACTGGATGGGGTCTGGTAAAAAATTAATTCAGATTTGGATCACTTGAAATGGATTGACTCAACATAACTGATTTTCAGAAAATCTTAATAAACTACCCCCATAGCCTTCTTAAAAAATACAAATGCATATGAACTTGTAAAACTTCTAATTTCACTGTCATTGGCCACTTCGAAAAACTCTCGTTGGTGTGAACAGTGTTGCTTTATTTATAATAGAACTGGTCAATTTAAATTGCTTTAATAAATATGTAAAATTACAGCTGATCTTTGTATCAAAGAACCTTCCAATAAAAACAAATAAATGCAAACTTTAGGTAGGCATAGAATTTTAATAAGTTAAATTATTTGAAGGCAAAGTTAGTCTGTAGTTTAATTAGAAAGAGTAAAAGACCCTTTGAATGCAAACTGTACAACTATTTTACAATTAAAGTGTGACAATTTCGTTGCACAATTCATAATGGACATTTACATGGTGTCATAAGGTTAATGTGTATACCTTAGCTAGAATTAGATCATAGCTACTCTCTATTTGTAAGTAGTTATGGTTAAGATTGTGAGAAAGTTAATAAATGTCAAGTTACGTGTTTACTTATTTTAATTTAATAACCATCTTCTATTAATCATTACATGGCACTGCGATAATAGGTTGTAATTGCATTATAGCTATAGTTAGTTACCAAATAAATAAAATAAAATCTTAAAAAAAAGTAAGAATATACATGAATGATAAAATTACGCAACCGGCGTGTTTAAATTGTGAAACTTTGGAGGAGGAAATTTGATTTGTATCTAATTGCATCTGGTGCTGGTACAAAGTCAAAAGAAGTAAAAGTCGCTTCATTATTATATGTGACGAGAGTGAAGCTTTAAATATTTATGATAATTTCAACCTAACTGAGATGGAATAAGAAGACGTTAATGCATAATTCTAGAATTTGATGACTATTTTGTTCCAAAGGTGAACTTAAGTATTGCTCGTCATAAATTCAACATTCATGTTCAAAAGCAGGATGAGATGTTTAAGGCATTTGTGAATTATCTGAAGAATTTAAGTAAAACCTGTTAAAATGGCGATTTGAAGAAGAGTTAAATAACTGACGTATCATGTGTGGCATAACAGGTGTTTGTGTGAAGGACAAGCTGTTACTTGAGCAGAAGCGGACCATGGAAAAGGCATGTGATATTTTCAAATTAGTGGAATTGACATATTATATGCTCGAAGAGATCAAGGAAACACCAGTTTTAGTACATAGTGTGAAACAATCTGGAGAAAGCAGGAAACAGGAGAACGATTTAGTAATCATGGGTAACATCTGCAACAACTAGGACAATAGAGGCAATCTAATAGAATGCAAAATGGAAGGACAAATACGAAGTTCAGGTCTCAAATTAATACCAAAATACTTAATAATTGTAGGGATTGTGGTTACACACATGCACTGAATAGCGGTCCAGCATACAATCAACCTTGTAGCTAGGGGAAGGTTAAATCACTTTCCCAAAAATGTGCAAAAGTAAAACCTGATTAATTATGTACAAGCGCAAGAAATTGCAGGCTGTTCAGTTAACAATGGTATTTTTAGGTGCTATTATAAATATAATAAATGCAGAGTTGTTAGAATTAATAATCAGCTGAAAATTGGACATAAGGGCAAAGGTAAATTTTATTAACGTTGACCTTTGTAAAATTCTGAAAGTAAGAAAATTTTACATTAAAGTTAAATTGATGAGGTATAATAATGGTGCCTTACGAGAGAGTGGTCGCAATTGAAATGTTCTGCGGAGTGTGAGCGGAATAAACAAATTAGTCTGGAGTTCCAAATAATAAATTCTATACAAGCAATTTCAGTATTGGGCTTACATGCAGTACAGGCATTAAAGTTATAAATAATGGAAAAATTATCAAATACAATGTGTTTGAGGGAATAGGCGAAATAAAATTGCAAATTATAAATTTCATCTAAAGAAAGACACATTCCTTTGTGTATGTCTATGCAGAAAATACGAATTCACTTGCAGAAAGATGTTAAATTGGAACTGGATATGCTAATAAAGTTAAGCATAATTGAAGCCATTGATGAAACAACTGAGTTTGTAAATGCGTTGGTTGTAGCCAGGAAGGCATATGGCAAAATTCGTTTATGTTTAGACCCTCAAAATTTATACCAAATGCCAACGAGAGGAGATGCTATGAGGTTAATGTGGACGGCTTATATATAATTAGATCATAGCTACTCTCTCTAGTTGTAAGTAGTCATGGTTAAGATTGCGAGAGAAACAAGTTAATAAATGTCAAATTACGTGTTTACATATTTTAATTTAATAACCGTCTTCAAGGTACAATAATGATTGATTAGAGTTGTCGAACTAAACACTACAAAGTTAATGAACTAAAACAAGTTTTGCTTAAACTTATACTAATAAAAAATTCTGTATAGTTGCCTATTGATAGGGTATGTAAATAGCAGAAAATCGTCCATAAGCACATAATTGTTAAGCCAGTTTATTTAAATGAAAATTATGTATATATTTGATTTGCTCTAGTAGAAAATGTAATTTTGACTATTTTAAATTTTTTATTTATTTGCCTGTTTACAAAATTAACTAAGATCTAATGGCTTTGCGCTGTATAAATATTTCAAATATGTAATGAGTTTGTAACATAAGATTAAATCGTCCAACTTAATAAGACTTGTGTAAAAGCTACGCAATTGTGAACGTAACGCATACACAAATAATGTATCTGCTTCTCTAAAATCTACAATGCAACTTGTGGTCGGATATTTGTTTATTAACATGCTAAATTTTTAGATTGTTCTATGATATATTAATACTTATTTTGGCTACAAATGATTTTACATAGTTGAAAGTAAGCCTAATGTTGACTTCGATATGGCACTATTTAATCTGTTTAATAAATTTGAATAAAAATAGCTGTTGGTCCTCTAATACAGGCTGTTATTATGCGGACATTAACAGAATAATACATAAGAAATTGTGTAAAACTATTTTGTCGAAAATTTTTGTGCAAACTCAGAGTTCACAATTAGTTTATGTAATAATAACGTTAACTATATTAAGAGCAGTGATAATTCGATGACTAATAGCAATAATATTTTTATTCTTGAACTTTCTACAGTATACTACAAACAATTTTTGTACAAACTCAGATTTCACAATTTGTTTATGTAATAATAATAATCTTAACTATATTAAGACCAGTCATAATTAAATGACTGATAGCAATAATATTCTTGAACTTTCTACAGATAATACTATCATACTCAATGACGTTGTAAACATCTGCAAGATAATAATTTCAATAAATATTTTCTATAAAAAGCAAATTCTGAAAGTATTTCTACGATTGTGTAATATATGACGTTTGTATGATAAATATTTAGTCTACATGATTGATAAATATTTATCATCAGTATTATGTAATATGAAACATTAGTTTAAACTTCCATCGCATTCGATAGAAAATCATAATTTAATTAGTTTTATACCCTGAAAACATTGCCAACAAGGTATAATAGTAATATTCTTCTAGAAATATTGACTTCCAAAAAATATTTTTTAATTCAATCATTTATAGAGGGGGTTAAATGTTGAATTGTTATGTATTTATAACTTAGTTATATATATATATATATATATATATATATATTACTCAAATTTAGACCAGGGTAGAAAATTAATTAAAGACATCAAATAATTTTAATCACTGTGTATAAGGAAGCTTTGGGAAAAAGTATGCGTAATTAAATGCCTAGTGTAAAGATTTAAATCATTCAATTAGAATGTAGGGTTTGTATAAAATTTTATTAGATAATACGCGTTATTAAAACGGGGGAGCATAAAAATTTATTCGTTTCATTAAAAATAAGGGATTTAAATTATTCACTAGACGCTTTCTATAAAAAGAAACTACGTGCGAAATTTATATTAATTAATTCAATTTTTAAGTAACGGGTATTAAACAAAGTGTACAAATAATAATTAATATTTAATTAGTATTCGCTAAAAATTAAAGGGTAGAAGTCAATGCCATTTATAATTATTTTAATTGGAGTTAATTGAACCTTTAGTAATATATAATAAGCACAAAAGCCTGTGAAAATCCAAGTTTGGTTAAAATACCATGAAAACAAAGCTCAGAGAATTATATTTAAAACATTTATTAGAAGCGCACACCTGCAAACTTTTAAATGTCAAATTCTAATAAATTTGAATCGATAAACATGCAGATTCTACGTATATTGGAATCGGTCGGATAAACCGTAGCTTATATTAACGGGAAAGGCTAGATAAGGGGTTATTTAACTCAAGAAAGTCACGTCGCGAGTCCACGTGTAGTTTAGACAGCCGATAATAAAGAATATCGATTTGTACCACTCAGACCAAGGTAAAAAGGGATGGATAAACGCGTAAAACCGAGACACGAATAATAAAAGGCGGGATTTGAGCAACGTCACGAGGTTTACGATTGGTGAAAATAAGATGCAGATATGAGAGGTGGAAACAACAATTTCTATATAAAATTTAATTAGTTGTTCGCAGAGGCGTTGCGAGCCGTGTGAAAATTTCTTAGATTTAACTGGCATGAGTGCAAAAATTTAGTAGAATCGTTGCGCCGGACTGTCGAAAAGGGAACATAGAATGCGAAATTCTAAGAATTGTCCGTTGTGGGATAAAACCGACGGGCAAGCGCGCTATTATATAAACCCGTGTTTATAGGAGTTTCGCTCTCTTAGATTTTCGATTTTTATTGAATACTTTAAAACTGTTTGCTCTTTATTTTTTGATGTTATACGATACTGCAAGCAGAATACGTGCTACGATACAACTTATTATGCATTAGTGCACTTAGAAAAGAAGATACAATGTAATAAAGTCTAGTTATATTTGCGAGTATTACTGTACCAATTACCCAAATTAGTAACGATAAATGAATAAACAAAAGTAGGCAGTTTTGGGTATAGCGTGAAAGAATTATGAATTTCAGTGCTATTTTTCGGGGGTGTTAATAATCAAATGTTATTCGTAAACGTGATTGGATCCACAAAACAAGATTTAGATATACATAGATGAGTTCCTGAAAAGCCCTGAAACTATTTTAGATGAATGGTGGTGTAGAAAAATTTTAAAAGCGGTCAGAAGCTGAGGACGTAAACATAACCCAGTTGGAATGGTGAAATTAGCAAGGACGATGTACATTGAAGCCACGGGTGCAGTAACCTTCAGGTAAATTATACAATTTTGTTCGAGCTTTGATGTTTTGGTGTGTGTTGAATATCTTTATAATTTGTTTGATAAAAAAAATGAACAGTAGTGAATTTGTACAAACAACAAAATTTTAATTTTAAGGTAAAATTTTCTTGTTTAAGTAGAAAGGAGTATTTAGCAGTTTATGTTTTGATTATGATGAAAATTTGGGTCTGTCTTTGAGCTCAATTAGACTAACCTGTTTAATTAACGTAAAGGGGTGGTAGATGCTCCCTTTTATTCAGACTTAGGTCTGCACATATTGTTAACTACATTAGTAAGCATCCTACAAGGACTTTAATTCTGGAGGCAAATAAAAATGATGACAAATTTAAACTTGAAATTTTATTATACTGAAATTTATGCTAAAATTTAATTTTGAAATTTTAATGTATTATAAATATTGATGTAAATAGAGTTAACGTTGATGTTTGTGGTAGGAATGTGTTTGTTTTTTTGTATGAATGAGGATGAAAGTTTTAACTAGGTGAGCAGCCGAGGCGGAAAGAGTAAAAAGGCGACTATCAGAAAAGATTCAACAGGGCGAGAATCACAGCAAATCTTGGTGCCCAATTCGAGAGGCTCGAATATTTTTTTTTACTCTGGTGAGGTTTTTTTGTAGGTTTCACAGCATATCTTGACGGCCCAACGCTGGGGCTCGATTCGAAAACCTTAGTACCCGAATAATGGTGAGATATCACAGCATAATCTCTGGGCGGCCCAACGCTGGGGCTCGATTCGAAAACCTTAGTTCCCGAATAATGGTGAGGTTTCACAGCATATATATATATATATATATATATATATATATATATATATGTATATAATTAGTTTTGGGTTTTAGGTCAGCAGAATTGAAGAGTTCTCTTTTTTATAAACTCAAGCTTTCGGAAATTTATTTTTCCATTTTCAAGAGTACTAAAAGTAAATACAAATGAATTAGTTTTGTGAACAAGATTGACTAATAGCTAAAAATTATAATTAACTGATACTTACTAAAGTGAGATAAGATACAATTGGACGATCAATAATAATGTACAGTGTATAAGGGTATGGTATAATTAAATTTAAAAATAAAAATAATACTAATTATATCATCAAATGGGTAAAAAATTTTTGATTATGATGTATACTGTCTTTAAATTTAATTTTTGTAAATAGTTGTTTATATGAGAAATTTTTGTTTGGGAAAGGTATCTTTATATGTATTAATTAAACGCATTAATTGTAATGTAATTAATTTTTAAAATGTAATATATTTACAAAAAATGTCATTACAATTAATGCGTTTAATTAATACATATAAAGATACCTTTCCCAAACAAAAAATTCTCATATAAGCAACTATTTACAAAAATTAAATTTAAAGACAGTATACATCATAATCAAAAATTTGTTACCCTTTTGATGATATAATTAGTATTATTTTTATTTTTAAATTTAATTATACCATACCCTTATACACTGTACATTATTATTGATCCTCCAATTGTATCTTATCTCACTTTAGTAAGTATCAGTTAATTATAATTTTTAGCTATTAGTCAATCTTGTTCACAAAACTAATTCAATTCTGCTGACCTAAAACCCAAAACTAATTATATACACTTAGATAGCAAGGTCGTTACCAAATTTAGTTTAGTATATATATATATATATATATATATATATATATATATATATAAACTACTTGTTGTTGGATACAATTATTGGGAACTATTTAGTTTGAAATGAAATGCTTGCAGTAGTATGTATTTATTTATATACCTGACGTTTGGAATCCTTTTTTGATTCTTTTTCGAAGGCTACAATGGTGACAGTTAAAATAAAATTAGGTACATAATAGAAAAACTTACATATAAATTTACATCAGCATTTTAACTTTAACTAGCAAAATCTTAACAAATTAAAACTTTAATAACAATAAAACTATAAAGAAGAATAAAACTAAATATTAACCATTAATGTAAAAAAAAAATTGTTTGAAACTTATTGAAAAATTAATATAAATGTCAAATTTAAATTAAGGCATACGCCTTCTAAGGTATCAAAATTATAATGTCTATAAAACGAGGTTTGCATTTCTAACTATTAAATTTATAAAGCGAAGTGTAAACTGCACTTAAGTTGTCTATATCACTTTTAGAATTTAGATTGTTTTTAGTCCTGTTAATATGATAAGATTCTAAAAAAAGTCTTTTTTTGTAGTCACGTTCAACTTCCATTACTTTCACATCGACAAAATTGGGTTTGTGGTGAGTGGTTTGGACATGTGACACTAGTGCGCAGGACATCTTTCCAAGTTTGGTATCACTTTTATGTTGTGTTAACCTTCTGCAAAGGTACTGTTTTGTTTGTCCAAGGTATAAGCCCCCACACGAGCACTTTACTTGATAGATGACGTTGCTTAACCATTGTCGGTCTCTCTTATCTTTGACTCGAGTAAATAGATTTTTTATCGATTTGTTATATGTATACGTAATTTTAATATTATTGCGCTTCAAAATTCTTGCTAAAGATGGAGATAGTTTGTGAATATAAGGGATGGTCTTATGAGTGGTAGTGAGTTGAGTTTCTTTGGTTTAACTTCTGTTGTATTGGCGTCTGCAAATAAAATTTTATTCACTGTGAATTTAGGAAAGCCGTTGTTAATAAAGGTACGTTGAAGTTCGAAAAGGTTCTTGTGTAGATATTCGAAACGTCAGGTATATGAATAAATACATACTACTGCAAGCATTTCATTTCGAACTAAATAGTTCCCAATAATTGCGCCGAGTTTGGGCGGCATATAAATATGCTATGAATTAACTGGAACTCTCGTTCGCCGACTTTGTGCTGTACAATAAAATTGATATGATAACGCCGTACTCGGTATCAATGGCGTATTCTTACTTGACTCCACCTCTCTGTTTAAATTATCAAATTTCACTCCCATTAATTTTATTATTCTGCCTCGACTAGCTTTTATTTTGAATTATAAAATGAAATTAATTAATTCCATATAATGAAAAGAAATATTATGTACAGGTTTTGAAAATTATTAAAATACACTTTTCAATCAATCAATACTGTAAGTCTTATTTATTTCAAAAATCACATGCTTTGCTATCAATCTAAAGTCACCAAAAACTATACTTTTTTTTTTCAAAGAAGCCTAGAACGTTCAAAACCCCTTTATTATATTACGTACTTTCAACGTATGCAAAGTCCGTTGCTGACTTAGTTACACTGTTTATATTAATTAAGCAAATTCAATATTCAAATTCAAATAGAAAAAAAATGTCTTAAAACTAAAAAGATCTAACCTGGTCTGTTTACTTCGTGCTTTTTTAGTTCTTTCTCGCAACTCAAAATTGTACCAAGATTATTGACGCAACCAACATCAATTAGAATTTTTCATGCATTATTATACCATCCATTTGGATCATTAACATCGTATTCAAAATTATTCTCCACCAATTCGGAATTATTATATACCCATTTGAAATATTATCTATTCACACGCTTGAATTATTGCATTTGAATTATTGTCATCACCCTCAGCCTTAGAATCATGCACCCCTTTGGATCGTTAACATCTTGAATTATTGTCGTCAGCCTCCGACTTAGAATTATTTTCACCAAACTTAGAGCCGTTAATCGGCAATAGAAATTTTCATCTTCGTAGCACTATATGTCACTAAACAATTTTCACTTTTAAATATTATTCTTACGCGTTACTCTTAGATTCAAAGTGACGCACTTTGGCCTTGTTGAGTTGAAACTGAGCTCCGTTATCATTGCTCGCTGTTAATATATGAGTATGTCCTCCTTTGTCTGTGTGTTTGGCTTACTAATCTTAACCAATGAGGTCTTTCTATTTCCTACACTTAAAGTAGTTTTCTGATGTAACATTGTTGGCTTTTTGAGTAATTGTTGTTTGCTTGCAGATGGTTTGTTATCAGACCATGCGGTGTTTTGAGAAAATAATTGCGTTTCCATATTATACCAAAATACCTGATGCAATTCGAATTTCAATTTTCAAGTATGTTTATCTATTGACGCATTTTGAATTACCTTTACTATTAGAAATTGTTATTTGTTTGTACGCACTTACACTACGCTTCTTTAAGTTTTATCTCTTATCTCCGTATTATGTTATGATTAATTCGAATCCTTTTCAATGCGTGTTTAATTACATGAACTATGCTTACTTCTAAATATGCGTGCTTCTACTGAAAAATATTGTTGTTTGCATTACTTAAATTACTAAAGCTCTATATACCGGGTGTTAAATATTTGTTATTTACCTAATGCACGAATTACTTATTTCTATGCTAACTATGCGTCCTATATACAGGGTGTTAACTGCTTACTATTTACAAACTATCCCAATTACTAAATTTTCTACTAAATAAATGCAGTTTTCTGCTTCCTATTGTGATTTATGACTACTGCATGACCATTGCTATAAAATACACCCTCAAACAACCCCTTATCACAGCATTATATATATATATATATATATATATATATATGTACACACACACACACAAAGTAAAAAAAAATTAATGGCAAGTGACTCAAATTCAGTCATGAGAGCATTATGTCGACGCGTTTCGCCCTAATTGGGGCTCATCAGGACAGGAGTAGCAATATTGTAATATTTAATTCAGACACCTTATGGGAAGTACAGCATCACCTAGCATCGCAGGTTTTAGCAACAGCCGGCACGGAGGAGATCCGGCTCAACTGCCTTTTTCTATAGCCGAAAGTTATAATTTAAAAGGGAAGTAAATATTAAATATTACAACTTTGCTACTCCTGGCCTGATGAGCCCCAAGTAGGACGAAATGCGTCGACAGGATGCCCTCGTGGCTGAATTTGAGTCACTTTCCATTATTTTTTTTTACTTTGTATTAATTTAAGACTCATTAAACTTACTTCTCTATTAAATTATAACTTTTGGCTATGGAAAAAGGCAGTTGAGCCGGATCTCCTCTGTGCTGACTGTTGCTAAAACCTGCGATGTTAGGTGAAACGACACAAAGGCACAAATTGTGAGCTAGGTGATGCTGTACTTCCTATAGCGTGTCGGTATTAAATGTTACAACTTTTACTCCTGTCCTGATGATCCCCAATTAGGGCGAAACGCGACAACAGGATGCCGTCGTGGTTGAATTTGAGTCACTTGCCAATCATTTCTTTTTACTTTGTATTAATTTAAGACTCATTAAACTTACTTTTCTTTTAAAATGGTTATGAAATTCAATGTGCCCATTATTCATGATCAACATCATGCCATTCAATGATGATAATAACAATTATTTTATTACAGTTGTTTCCAATATTTTCACTCATTAATGATGTTTATTTATTTATTATTGTTTGTTGGTTTATTTCGTACTGATACGAATTGGCAAGGACTATCATACTTTCAAATTTAGAATTTTCCTAAACCCTGTTGATGTTGTTAACAAATTTTAACATTTTTAATTAGATAAAATTTAAACATAGGCACATAGACACATAAAGTACAGTAAAATGCAAAATTGTTACTTATATTGTATAAACATTTTACAAACTCCTTTTAACAGGTTAAGCACTATGTCAGACACTGGTGTCTGCTAGGGGCTCCTAACGCTGCCATGGCAGACACATGTGTTTACTTATCCACATAAAATGTTATACTGGACAGAGTTTTGGAAAAATGTCAGCGATGCTAGTTGTAGGTGATGAAGATATATCAACATTAAAACAACATGTTGGGTGGAAATCCGCAAATACAGCAGAAAACTATATTGAATAATCCATTACAAAAAGACTAAAACTTATCATCAAAATATGGGAAAAAAATTTAAAGGAAAGTAGATAAGATATACATGAACCTGGTACTTCTAGCGACTGTAATAATTGTTCTGAGTATTTGTTGAAAATAGTACAAAGTTAGAAGAGCTTTGTTATCTACATCACAATATGTTAATATTAGTGCCCAAAAGTGCACTATAAATATAACTAATAATTATTCCTAAATTACCTTGTTTTCAATAATACTCATTAAATTGACTTTCTCATTTTTAATTTTTCTGTGTTGGTACATACGAGCATGGAGTAAAGTACCTTTTGCTTCCTTTGGGAGTGCAAATCACCCTCAGGAAGAACAAGTTGCACCTTGCTCCCCTGTAATACAAATAGCTATTTTTGGTTTGAGTATCGATAAGAAACATTTTTTTGTGGAAAATTAAAGTGAGTTATGAATTACGAATTAAAAAGTGAAATAACGATTCAACAGTAACCGAATTGAAAAATAATTACTGGTAGAATATAATTATGCCTTGTGAAGTTAGTTGTTGAGTTGAAAATAAAGTTTGAAGAAAAATTTTGCTCTTGCAAATGCGATGGACTTCTTCGGGAGCAACTGGATACCTAGATCTCTAGGGTTATTCACGATTATTGACAAAGTATCCAGGGATATGTATAAGATAGTGATGATATACGTTAATCCAGAAGTATTTGGCACGGGGAAAATTTAAAATTGAATGGAATTTAGAATGAAAATGAAAATTTGGATTAAAAATATTAAGTTGAAAGATAGGTTAGTTAGATCAATAGGTTTCTTATTTGAATGGTTTTTTGTTATGGGTAACAATTTTTAGAGAAGGATAGTTAGTTTGATAACTTTAGCAAGTTTTTTTTATGTTTATAATCAGGATTTAACTTTTTGTACTTAATGAATGCACTGAACTTCTTGGACAATTTAGTCGACATCACATTTTTCTCTTTCACCTTTCTTGATATTTAGTCTAGAAGGTACTTTATTCATATCCTGTTATCAACCACTCCCTGAAGGAGCACTTTGCCTAATTTTTCCAACAGTCACTCGACAACGCCAATCTATCCTTTCTTGGCTGTTCACCTTCGGTCTTCCTCTGAGGATTTTGAACCAACATCTGTTAACCACACTTGCGTGACTGGATAAGCCTCTTTTTCTACTGGCGACAACACTTTTTCTGTACTCTATTTTCCAACTTCCTTTATCATTTTTTTAGTATCAATTCTTTATTTTTGTACCACATTTTTATTTCACTGGGTCTATCCTCAGATACCTTTTAATGTTGAACTTTGGGTTCAGGGCTCTATCGACGAGGGTCATAATAGCAATTCGGCCCATCGCTTTCGTCACAGTTCCTTGGTAGGCTTTATGTTAGACCCCCAAAGGGGTTTAAATGGGGGGATTTCTTTCATGGGTGAGATATCAGAGAAAGATAGTGGTAGTTGGAATTGATTTGCGAATGGATTTTTTTTATGGCTAGCAGTCGAATGGTAAATTATGCCCAGAGGGTTGGAATAATACTTGACTGTAAATGTTGTATTTTCTTGAAGGCTAGAGAAGGCCACTTCATGATCTAGGATGTATTGCAAGTAAATTTTTGGTGTGAATTTCATATTTTTAATGGACCTCAGAATGGCGAAAGCAGAAGTTGGTATAGTACTATGACTTTCTAACTCTGATTGTTAAGGACATTTCCAAGTAAGTGTATTTAAAAATGTATAAAGCAATTTTGAAATCTAGTACAATAGTAGTATTAGTTGGAGGTTAATGTTTTTTAAAGAGTTCTCTTAATAATACCTGGCCACTAGAAGTTAGATTAGGTTTGTTTTTTTAAGGTTGATGTATGTCTAATGAAATTGTCGAGAATTAATTTTATAAGGATAAAATGTAGATGGAATTTTATTTTGAGTTACTTATAAGATAGGTAAGGTGATCATTGTGAGATGTCCAGTTACTCCAATGATGGCCATATTTGGGAGAGGCCTTATTTTGAAAAATATTCTAATTTATTACTAAGTCAAAAAGTAATTTTAAGCTATGGTTCTAAAAGCTAATAGCTGAGGTGATAAGATTTTCAAACATTGAAAGCAGAGACACCAATCCGGAATAACCGTCTTCCGGGTAGCGATTGCTGGGTCAAGATAATTTGGCATCCTTAATTTTGACAAATAGTAAAGCTTTTCAAGATAAGTAGTATTTGTAAAGTAGTTTTATACTTCGGTTTAGATTTGATTAATTTTTTTCATTTTCTCCATAGGAACCCACTTCCTCATCACTGAAAGTTTGCCAGAGCACCCTTCAAATTGTTACAGGGGTTCCGTCCTTCTGGGCAAATCGAAATTCGTAACGTAACGTCACTTTTACCTGTAGCATACTGCAACATTTTTCTAAAATATTTAAATGTTAGTTTTGTGCATTCGAATACTTAACAGAAAGCCACTCATCGTTGAGGGGTTGAATCTCTTTAACTTCTATATATTGAATTCTGAATCATGGTGTAAACTGACCTTAACTTTTACTATTCTATTGTGCATTAAAATGTTTGTATACCAGTTAAATCACGTGTAAAGTGAAATTAATCCACCGATTAATGTTACAGATTATGCTCAAAATTTTGTATACATTTTAAGAATCATTGCTATTACAATTGTAGTTATTGAATTAGTAATCTGTGCTCGTTATGATTAAGAGTGTTTGCCATTGATATTAAGTTTTGAAATTATGCTTTGTATAATTAAATTGGCACCTTATACTTCTTTCCACAGTATGCTACTATAGTATACAACACAATCATTAGTCATTTTCAAAATTTAATACATTAGTAATAGTCAATATTGAAAACAGGAATAAAAAATTTATTAAACAGAAACAAACACGAAACATAAAAAGTTATCACATTGTGCATTATAACATTACAAACTAATGACTTATTAAATAAATATTATACTTTAAGTAGTAAATATTAAATAACATATAAAAGATATGTTTAAGAAAGTAACAATTTCTTATTGATATTAAATTTATGTGATACATTGTATTGCCATTATAAAATTATCAAGGGCATGCTTGGATGTTCACATCATTGAACTTTTGTGATTCATTTACTACTTATTCTTAAAAGTTATCCTAAGGATTTTATAGTAATTGGTTCAATTTATGGACTGACAGCATAATAATACTTGAAATTAAAAATCAACAATATATTAAGAGAATAATGTCAGCCAAATTTATTCGTCTTTTTGTTTATCTTCAACACCATCAGCATGCATGTGCTCACGTTTGGCAATAGTGCTTTTACGTTTGTTATAAGTTTCTTGGGCAATTGTTCTGAGTTTATTTTCCATTCCAGGCCCGGTTTCTTTCACCATTTTGTTAAAATAACCAGCTTCGTTTTGCAAGAGTTCAAATGGAGGTCCATATTCAACAACTTCGCCGGCATCCATAACCAATACTTTATCAGAATCCATAATTGTATTCAGTCTATGAGCAATTGTTAACACAGTGCAATTCTTGAAATTTTGTCTTATGGTTGATTGAATCAACTGGTCAGTCCTGCAGAAAATATTTATATATTATTATTGAAAATTATATAAAACATTACTTTTTGTTTTATACAACAATTTCCTAAGAAATGAGCAACAAATGAGCTGAAAGTCATAATCGATAAAAAGTTGTGTGTATACGTCTGATTAAAAATTAAAATTTAATAGTACGTAACTACATGTTCTTAACATAAGTCATCAATGTGTGTAATTTGGTTGTAATTTCCATAGAAACTATAGGTTTAAAAGAATAAAATTAAGTTATACGCAACTAAATTTCAAAACGAGAACGGTGATCAAACTTAAAATAGATATTTTGTGGACAGTTTACTTACATCAATTTTGATAAGCGAATAGAATCATACAGTTTAGTCATTTCGTTAAATGTGATACAAATAATTAATGTGTTTTTTTAAACAAAAGGATCGGTTTAAATTTTGGTTTTGTGAGAAACTGAATGAAACATTCAATGCTATAAAACTGACTTTTTATACTATTTATGAGCTAACCAATGCTTTTTTCCTATTACTGTTCCTTCTTCTTTTGAATAAAATTCCACAAACACCTTAGATATAATTTCATTAAATTATACATTTTCCTACAAGTAAATTTAAGAAAGTCACTTTTACAATTTAAAGAAAAATTGAAAACTATTTTGTTGAAAAGTGGAGAAAATGTTAACCCTAGGGAGCCAGGTAACGACTGCTGCAGTTTTTATATATTTGTATCGTGTTCAAGCTTAAAATGTAAAAACATATTTTTTTCTATCTACATATGTAGTTTAAGTGTATTTGGTACATTCTAATACATATCTAAATGTAAGTGATACTTACTGAACATCTACATTTGCTGTAGCTTCATCCATAACCAAAATTTTATTATTTCGAAGTATAGCTCTTGCAAGACACACTAACTGTCTTTGTCCAGCACTAAAATTAGATCCACCCTCAGATACCTCCTGGTCTAAATGTTCAATACTATCTTTAAGTTCAACAGCTTCTAAAGCTTTCCATATTTGCTTATCATCAGATTCTTCTATTGGATCTAAATTGTATCGAATGGAAGCTGAAAACAAAACAGGTTCTTGGGGTATAATTGAGATTTTCGCTCGTAAATCATGGAGGCCTATTTCTTTAGTGTCTTTGTTGTCGATAACTATAGAACCTTCTGTTGGTGCTAATCTGAATAGTGCTGCTACAAGAGATGATTTTCCAGCACCAGTTCGTCCTACTATTCCCACCTACAACATCAGAAGTATAAATTACTTGCAGTGATCAGTACAGACGCTTAAAACTTTAGTAAATATAACATCTTAAATTTACAGGATAAAATTATTGTAAAATTAAGTTATTGTTAATGCATATTGATGGTTTATACCGACAATAATTTATTTAATTATCAGTGGTGTTATGTTGTAACGAAAAAGATGACCAATGACCAGTTTTGCTGTTTTTGCACAAATGAATTCTTAGGGGAGTTGTTAAAATTACAAATTGTACAATTACAAAATAAGAAAGCATGTGAAATTTAACACTTGAGGTTTGCGAACTAAAGAATCATAGCTACTGACACTTTGCTTCAGTAAAGTGAAGGTTACAAGTTTAAGTTATATTCTCAGTATACTTATTACTCTATTCCCCATTATTAGTATCAATTAAAATGCAATTTCTACTTAGCGATAAAGCTGAAATATTGTTTCAATCAATAATTGTAAATAAATATTTACTAAATATTGAAAACATTAATAATATTAATTTCTAAAGACTAATTGGAAACGAATTTAGGTGTACATATGGTATCACTCAATTTTATAATTAAATTTCCTATTTGGATCTTCCATGGGGAAGGGGCAAAATTGGTTAGTCTTTGAAAATATTTAATAAAAGTGTACACACTGGTAGTGCATAATGGTACAACTAAATGTAGGGGACAAAATTGAACTTGTGCGTCTTATTGGTGATAATGTTTTTGCGGCAAGAGATTTATCCATGAAATTTGATACCAGACATCCCAATAGACCTGCAATGAACAACATTACTGTAAACTTCACAAAACAGGTTTCCAACGAAATGGAGTGTATCAAGGCATATTTTTAAAACCAAGAATAATCCAGGTCGGGAGATAAGATATAATGAGTGAATATTAAAATATTTTTAATAATAATAAATTAGATCACTGTGGCACGATACAAATTAAAATAATTAATACTCCAATACCACAAAAAATATTTTTAAAAAAGTAAATCTGTATTCCGACCACTATGTGGTCATCATCAGCAGTAAACTAAAAAATAAAACGCATTAAAAATTAAAAGTTGTTCAGGAAACCCTTCTGAGGATATTCTCCTCACTAAGAAGGCTGAAGTGATCCTTCTCAACAAACAATTTACTAAAATTTGTTTTGAACACCCGAGAATATTCTCCTCACCAAGTAGGCTGGTGATCTCTACAAAATAAAGCAAATTCACTTTGTTTTGTAGAGATCACCAGCCTACTTGGTGAGAATCTCTACAAAACAAAGTGAATTCACTTTGTTTTGTACAGATCACCAGCCTACTTGGTGAGGAGAATATTCTCAGGTGTTCAAAACAAATTTTAGTAAATTGTTTGTTGAGATGGATCACTTCGGCCTACGTGGTGAGGAGATTAACATCAGAAGAGTTTCCTGAACAACTTTTAATGCATTTTATTTTTTAGTTTACTACTGATGATGACCACATAGTGGTCGAAATACGTAGTTTTAAAAAAAATTATGGTAAAGGGGTATTAATTATTTTAATTTGAAATATATTTACAATAATCCTAATTCGACCTTGAGAATAGCTAGTCTAGACTTAATTATCGCCAGACAGAATATAAGAAGGTGCCTTGTAAAAAAAATAAAGCCATGTAAACCTAAATTTGTGCATATTCTTGAACCACGAGTCAAGGAAAGAAGAATGTAATTATATTTGTGGGCCCAGGGAGAAACACTGGAAAATAGGAACTTTTCAAGAGAAATTTTGTTCAGTTACGAGGTCACATTTACAACAAACGGAGTGATGTCTATCTCAAAAATCATGGTAATGGTCTGCTGAAAATTCTAAATGGGTCCTAAATGCAAAATCACAGTATTCGCAAAAAAAGTATGGTGCAGAATAATTTATAATAGAAACATTAGTCCTTATTTCTTTGGGGGTAATTTGAATCTATTTTTGAACTTGCTACGGAATGAACTTTGGGACGCAGTGCAAGACTTACCACTTCCAGTTTGCCTGAATTGGAAATTTCAAGTTGATGGGTCTTCCATGAATAATGCAGTTGTAGTGAGGGAGTAGCTGAACAAAAAATTTAGAAATCAGTGGATAGGACTAAACAGTCTTCTTATTGAATTACCGCCAGAGTCACCAGACTATAGACGCCTCTCGACTTTTTTTCTTTATGACAACCTTAAGCAAGACCACAGGCAGTAGAGGAACTACGTGCTAGAGCAACTGATGCATAAGCAAGTGTTATCTCAGAACAACTGAGAAAAGTAACCACGAATATACAAAAAAAAGATATGATAAGTGCATTAAAATAATAGTGGAAGCAACAAGAATTTGATTAGCTTCTTCTGCTCCAATAATTTTGTTGAATATTGTTACAAACAAAAATTTATCATTGATGTTTTATTCCATGGTTTGTTTCATCAAACGAAGTAAATTCATAACCAAAATGTGATTTTTAATTTTGCTGCAGAATTGTTAATGTGCAATAATTTTTTAATGAAATTTGGTACACATCCATGTCAGAGGGCACTTAATTCGGTCCCATTTTTAAGTGTATCACACTGAATATTACATTCCTGTTGTTGCAATAACAATGCTATAGTAACAGGTAATAAAATAGACTAAGTTATGTACGAAATTAGAAATTTCTTTGGTATTTTTTTCATTACAACTTTAGGATTATATGCTTTTCTATACCTATTTGGTAAGAGTAAAATTAATGGATAATTCCTAGTTGTGGTCTATTTTTATGTACAGTGATGAGTCATACTCGACTAATTGTGTTATATATAATAGTGAGACTAGATTTTTAAAAACTTGAACCTTTATGCTTCTAAAATTAAATATGAGTATTTGTTCAAATATTAACAACACTAGAAATGAATTGAAACGACTGTATCTTAGTTGTACGTATTTATAACTTAATTGTTTATCATATATATTATACATTTTTCAAAGAAATACATACAATCTACATTAAACTATTACACTCAAGTATGTATTTACATATGTGTATCAAGTAGGCATTGTATTTTGTCATTTATTTTGTCTATTCATATGTTTAACATTTTAGTGGCAGTGAAGAAGCTACTCATGAACTGTATTTAAGGTATCCGGCAATATATTTATAGATTTTTATAAAAGTATAGTATTTTCCTTATTATTTGTGTTATTTGAAGAGTACTTTCATTTAGTAACAACCACAATAATAATAAGTCTGCTTATATGCTTTAGGAGCTTAGAAAACATGCAAGCAGCACTGAACGATTTGAAATATGGTATCATTGACTGGAAAGAAATCAATTGGCAATATTAAGTATTTAATACTAACCTTTGAACCGGCTTCTATTTCAATATTTAAATTGTTAAGAACTGGAGGCTCATTAGGATCATATGTTAGTGTTAAATTTTTAAACACGATTCTACCAAGTTCTGGCCAATCTTTATGAGGCTTTTTACTTGGAATACTCTCAAATGGTCCTTCCTTTTCTAAGCGCGTATATTGTAATATGCGCTCAACGCTAGTCATTTGATTTGAAACTTCAGCAGTTTGTCGCATGCCAAATTGTAACATTCCTATCAAAATTGATGCTTGTGATAACAAAAGACCAACATTTCCACTCTTGGTTGTACCTAAAAACACATCAGTAGATACCATTCCTGACATCATTTATATTACCATCATCAAAAAATAAAAATTGGTAAGCTAATACTGCAAAAAAAGCAATACTGATCATATCTAAATAAAAGCCTAATGCTTCACTTGTTGCTATGTATAAAAACCATGGTGAACTGTGTTGGTCTTGTAGTGTGTCAAATTCTTTTGCCACCATAGCTTGTGCATTTGCTGATCTAATGGTAGTTAGACCATCAAAAGATGCTGATACGTGTGAAAATATTGGTGCCTTGGCTGTAATTTATAAATTATTACCACTACCCATAGTTTATATAACTACTTGAGTTACCTGTGCTTTCAAGTCGTTTTATATCTTGAGCACTGGCTAAGTAAATTTTTCTAACCAGGAAGAATAGCAAAGCTGAGATTATAGTTGGTACAATCATCCATGGTGTTACCATAAAAACCATTATTAATATTCCTGCCATAACTAAGAATATTTGTGTAGAATCTAATAGCGCCCTTGGTAGAGTTTCGTCTACAGATCCCATATCTTTGCTAAAACGATTTAAAATTCTACCTAAAAAAGGAAAATACAGCAATTATACAGGTTTATAAATAGTAATTTAAAAAGAAATCATTTTTCAAAGTAGTTACATTGCGGTACTAGTACAAAAATAGAAAAAATTTAGTTATTCATACATTAAATATATCAGCATTAGAAACAGTAATACTAACTTTCTCTTTTGTAGAATGATAAACACTTAGTTAAAACTTTTATTTTTTTAATTACCCTATAAGTGTCCAAATTAAAAACTAAAAACCTTAAAATAAATAAAAGTTGATTTTTTCTGTGACGGGAAAAGAATTGACATTTAATGTTCCTTGACAGGTAACAAAATGTCACTTTTTATGAATTTACTTTTTTTCCCAGGAAAAAAATTAGTACTTTTTCCCGGGTATGTGCAAATAAGTAAGAACACGAAGATATTTAATTTAAAGCTGGGTCCACACTTGTAACATTCGGGTGTAACATAACATCGTATCATAACTTGGTCACGTTCAAAACAACCGATATAAACAACTTAAGTAAGCAATTTTTGAAACCACTCTCAGAATTAAATTGACAGATATTTGATTACTTTAAAGGTTTCCTTAGCAACGCAAGTCTAACTGTCCCTATAAGTACAACAACCTACTTGTTTGAAACTTCAAATTTGACATCGATTGATTTTTTGACTTTAACATATTGTAATATTTTTTACTCAATCGGTTAGTCATATGTGCATTTATACCGTTCAATACAGTGGAAGCAACTCATTACTTACTTCACTTTCCTGGCTAGCCGGGAAAGTACTTTCCTGGCTAGCAAGTGTCACTTTCCCGGCTAGCAAGTGTCATTTTTTTATTGCATTAAATCATGATTTTTAAAGTTAATTAACAACAAACAACTATGTACTTATTTAGTATAAAAGCAAAATCTATTTGGAATTGTATATATTAATTGTTACATTAGAATTCTGAGTATTGTTAACTGTTAAAGTAAGACCATGCTGATGCTGAAAATGTCACTATCGGACATATTTTGTGTCAAAGTGCAAATACAACCTTTAACAATGCGGTATAGACATAACTCATACAATATTGTGTCAAAATCAACAAACATAATGTACCCTAGCAACGGTCTCACAGAAGTTTTTGTTAAAATAATTTATCAAATTATATAAAAATTAAAATGATTTGACACTTATTTATATTTACTAACCGATTGTGAGTAAAATAGTATGCATACCTCGAGGGAAGGATCATTACAACCTCGTGCCTATAACTACCCTCGGCTGTAATGATCTACTTCCCTGCTCGGTATGTAATGTACTATTTCAATATTAAATCATCGCTTTGCCTGTCACAGAAAAATAGTGTATTATACACGGGTAAAAATGTAAGATTTTAACTCTCGGTGTTTTGTCTCCTTCCACTTCGCGTCGGGAGACAAACACACCTCAAACTAAAATTTAGTACTTTTTTCCCTTGTATAATAAATAACTATTCTTAATAGAACTGTGCATCTTAATTGTCTTATCTTTATTTCAAATCTAAACAATGGTAGTTCATAATATTTAAACCGAGGGGTAAACCATCCATTGAACATTTGGTAATAATTGTTACATTAACCTAATATTCTCCCATTGGACTTTTGAATTGTCACAATTGGCCTGCTGTTGGCTTTTTCTAATAATTATCACTATTGGTCCCTACATATGACTCATTGATGCCTACTATTGGCCCATTGGTCTCTACAATTGCCTCATTGGCCCCTATGTACTAGATTGTTATTGCTTTTCATTATAATTGCATTAACAATCCTATTAACTTAAGAAAAAGTAACTTTAAATGTTGATATTTTCATTAAGATTGGAGCTACAAAACTGCCTTATACTGTTTTAGTTGCATTTTCCTTAGAAAATAATAATAAATAATCAAACTATTCAAAATATAATATCATATTATAATATGTGATTATACTGTGAGCACCAACACTTATATGACCAAAGACCAATTACTGTTTATATGATCAAAAACCAATCGAATGGTTTATTCCACAAAGTCAATTATTGTTTATTAAAAATAGACAGTAATTGGTTTTTGGTCTCTCACCATCTGCATTTGCGATTGCTGCATACCGTTTTGAAATAATATGGAATTAAATGTAATGACAGATTCAAATGGCATATAAGGTTATATCTAATGATACCGATAAGCCCATTACTATCTCAACCGGGAGGTTTATAAATGAGTTTATGAGTGAGAAATGTAAAAAATGCAATTTCTTAAGACACCAATCTTCTAAATAGGATTGAATATTTCAGGTTTTGTATAATCGAACCATCTGGAATATAATACGTGTTTTTGACGTGTTCCTTGAGTTGTGTTTAAAAATATATTAAGATTACTACAAATAAAACATTTTTGTTGTTTATCGGACTAGTAATTGCAATGCCCATGATTAATAAGTGTACAGTGTGTTCTCGAGACAATCCAGATAAAGAAATTTGTTGTGATAAATGTAAAAATCCAATCCATTCAACATGCTCTGGTTTAACAAGGTCTGAAGTTCAATGCATATAGAATAAAGATAAGTGTGTGATTTATTATTGTGGCAAATATAACAAAGCGAAATCGGAAGTAGAATCTTTAAAACAGCTGATGAAATCAATCAGTTGAAAGACACCGCAGCTTCTTTTCAACAAAAGCAGTATCAAAGTCCAGAAGAAATCATCCATGAAATAGCAAAACGACAGCGTCGTGCAAATAATGTTATCGAGTTTAATCTGCTTGAGGATTATGAAGTTGGTCAAACTCAGGCTTCTGCTGATCTAAATAATGTCAAAGAACTCCGTTTGTTTTTGGGGTCTTATAAACCAGATTTTTTTAATGGTTTGTATCTAGCTGATAACGTTTTTAGCAATTTGCGCATAAGAACAAATTCATTTGGTTTTATTTTTAGACCTCCCAGTTTTACTACCAACGTTCTAATTTTGCATAATGCATTGGCATAACATTAGTAGGATCCCATACAATTGATAAAAATTGCATTTGCACAGCAAATTGAGCTTGCTCGTTTCATTGCTCGAATAGTTAATCCAGTTTTAGCCAAATTTGTCTAGATCATTTATGCAATGATATTAGATCGCCAATGCTTGAATCGATGGTTCTGGAAAACACTACGGGCGGCACAATTGCCTTTACCTTATTGATGCACAACTAGATTATAGTTACTATGGGCTTCAACTGACACACCTTTAGGTACGGTATCTGGATAAATCAAATCACCAACACATCTGTACTTCTTGCTCGATTAACAAACCTTCCACTGTCCATTTCCGGCGATTCCAATTTTCACTATCTCATAATCGTTTTCATATTTTCTTTCACTATACAGTTTTAATAGAACATATGTAGATTGTCACTTAAACGTGACCTGGGCTCATAATCTGTTGAAATTTGTTACAACTGATATGTAATGTACTCTCAACTAATGGTAAACCTTTAATGAAATTGGGAAACTTTTATTTTTAAAATCAAATTCAAAGTTAAAATATGACATTAGACATAAAAAATTTTTCATGGAATACATGATTACATTTTATACAGAAAATGAAAGTTTGATTAATTTCAACATACAGCACACATCTTTGTTTTTTTTGACACAGTTTAGAAGTTTTGTTTTCTGAATGCAGTAAATATTGAACAAAAATTTTTCACGAATAAATGTTAATTAAGAAATGCATAGAGTACAAATTATCACTCATCCTTAGTGACCGTTCAGCTAAAATTCAATTACAAAAAACTATTTCATACAAAACAACACTATTTTCATCAGATATTGAAGTTAAAAAATTTACAACCGTTAATGCACTATGTTATATTTGTGAGTAGATATTGTTTCCAACAGTTTGAAAAAATTGTAATAAAATGTCTTACCTGATGGATTAGTATCAAAAAACCGCATAGTTGCTTGTAAAATGTTGTGGAACATTGTATTGTGCAATCCTCTTGATGCATTCATGCACACCGAATAAAACATAAATGATCGAATGGGTGTCAATATAATAGATAATAGTATAAAAGTGCTGTAGATATAAATATAGTACTGTTGTCCTTTATAGTGTGGTATATTACTTGAGTTATTTAAAGGCATACTCAAGTTTGTAACGACTTTTGATAGTTCAAGTATATGGTTTACAGTTGTATTCTGTAAGAGTGTGGTTATAGGAGCTATTGTTGAATTTCCTAATTGATTATTTAAATTAGCATAACTAATATTTGTTGCTTCATTTGTACCATTCAACAAGGAATTGTCTGTTGTTTCAAATTTATTTAGTGGTGTTCTATATCGAGCCTCTTCAACGTTAGTCCTAAAATTAATTTTAATTAAATTTTATCTGTAATAGTTAATAATTTTGTAGTTACCAGTGGGCCAGCCAAACATCGTTTGAATTACATGCAGCTTGTGAAGTAATTAACATGATTAGAAGGAATAGTAATAAACAAATTCCTCCACCTTGTCTAAAGTATTCCCAATATAGCGATGTTGAAAGAGCACCTTTCTCTATTAATTCTTGTGTTTGTAATGGCTCATTCTCATCTGCGCCTTCAGTGCTAACACTCTGTAACAAATTTTATACCATTGAAAAATAAACTTTCTCTAGAAATTTGAGCGCAAACCATCCCAGCACCAAGTGTATTAGAGTTAACACAAAATGCAAAATAATCACCTATGTAAAACGCTTCTATGTTTATGGCTCAATTAATATTTATTGGTCGATAGGAGAACAAAAGTCAACTGATTAATTAAGTATTTCAATACAATATTTTCATAAATAAAAACTTAATTTTTTCCGTAACCTTCAAATTTTTTTTTATATTTATGAGGTGACATTTTCAGCAGTACTAATTAGTATAAAGAGTTCACCTACCTTAATTGTATTGGATTTTTAACCATAGAGGTTGCATAAGAGATAAGATATATGAAATATGTACTTAGAATTTTTCTTGTTTAATTTAACTTATTAAATAAATAAATATTTTGTTGCTATAGAAAGACAGATACATCTTACAAATCACATTCGACAAGTTTCTGAAGAAACTTGTCATAATCCTGAATGGCTACATAATCCACATAATTCAATTGTTTATTGATATGAATCTGTATTCAATATGATAGAAACCATTCTGAACAATGTTGTAAATTTTGTTTGAGTTCTATTGTTTCTAATTTGTATTCTAATTAAATAACTTTTCCTCATTACTTCAGTAATCATTGAGAATTGAACAAATGATTTTATTTTTTTTTTTGCTATAAATTGAATAACTAATCAAATCCTAAAGTAAGGTCCTCATCTTTTAAATTACCCGCTATAGCATTTTTCCGTCAATAGAGCTTATAGTTTTTATTAGTATTATGTCATAAAACAGTTTTCAAAAATGAATTGTAGAAGATTTGTTATAGGTTTATGGATGTGGAACCTTTGTGATATAAATTTAAAAGATCAATGACACTGCATCAGCATCATTAGGTTTTCAGTCCTGGAATTGGTTGAACATGTACCTCCATTGTTTCCTAGTCGAGCAAAACTACACATTTTCCTGAAATTCCCACAGCCTACATCTTTCACTATCTGTGTACAATAGTCTAATCTAGGTCTACCTCCACTTTCCTTTTCTCCTTTCTCTGCTTCTAGTATATTCCGCACTATTCCCTCATGCATTAGAACATGTCCATTCATCCTATTTCTCCTATTTTCTAGTACCTCTTTGGTCTTAACTTTGTCTGTCCATGATATCATCATATGTCTGTAACACCACATTTCAAAGGCCTCGATTTTTTTCCTGTCCACTTCTCCTACTGTCCACGTTTCACAACCGTACAGTACTGTGTTCCACACATATGCTTTCAGTAGTCTTTTTTGTCTCCATGTTCATTGTCTTTGAACATAGTAATTGATATTTCTTGTTAAACGCAGTTCGGCATTGTGTATTGATTTATATCTTTTGTATTTTTCCCATCTTCCGTTATTTGGCTTCCTTAACCTCTTGTAAATTCTTGATTTCTATTGTGGTTTTTGACTTATTTGCCCCTCATTTACATACTAATACTTTAGTTTTATTTCTGTTAATTTTCATATCCTATCTCTTTGTTAGTACTATTTCCATTTCATTAGAACAGCTTCTAACTCCTCCTTGCTAGATGCTAATACTACTATATAGTTTGCAAATCTGAGCATATTAGTCGTTCATCCTTATATAATAGTTCCAAATCCTTTCTGCATTTGACAGTATTCACTGCCTCTTCAATATACAAGTTAAAAGTTAACAGGGATAACACACATCCCTGTTTTACCCCTTTCTTTCTGTATGTTCCTGCTCTAATTCTATTACTGCTGCTTGCTCTTAGTATAAGCTATGTACTATCTGTCTATCCCTACATCTCATTCCTATCTTTTTAGTGTTTCACACATTTTCTCCCTTTTTACATTGTCGAATGCTTTTTCCAGATCAACAACTCCTATATACACACTTTCTCCTTCTTCTGCTATTTTCTAAATCATCACTCTTAAAGCTAAACTGGTCTTCTGTGTTCTCGTGTTTCTTCTAAAAGCAAACTGATCTTCTCCTAGTATTTCATCAGTCTGTTTTCCTATCCACCTTTGTACAATTCTAGTTAATAGACTTATTGTTTGACAATTTTTACATCTATCTGCATCTTTCCTTTTTTGGTATAGTGACTATGGTGTTACGTTTGAAATCTTTAGATATCTTCCTGTCTCATACACATAGCCCATAGGTTGGAAGGGACATTACAACCTTTAGAGTTTCTGTTTGCACTTTATCTGTACACGGCGCCTTATTATTTTTCATGTTCCTTAATGCTAGTTCAAACTGGTCTCAACTCATAATTTTCGATGTATGTTTTCTCTTCTAATGCTTCTAGTTCCAGTCCTGCACATAAATTCCCAATATGTTCTTGCCATCTATCTATTTTTTGTACATTTTATATAATTGTCTTTCCTCCTATGTCCCTTATATTTTTGCTATTCCACTTTATATCCGTAAAATACGTTCTAATTAGTTTGTATGCTTCACCTGTCTTGTTAACGTTCATCTTAGTTTATACCTATTTGCACTTTTCCTCATTCAACCATTCTTTAGCTTTTTGGCGTTTGTGAATAATTTAACATTTTATGGTTTTGTATCTATGTTTCCCTGCTTCATCTGGTATGTTTTGTATTTTTGACTTTCTTCTGTTTAATTCCGAATATCCTTTGTCAGCCATGGTTTCTTATTTTCTTTTTGTTTGTATCCTAGAATACCTCTGGCTGCAATGTCTAAGCTGGATTTAATGTTATTCCATTTTACTTCTACTTCCTTAGTATAAGAACTTATCTAGATGTCTCTCAACAATTCATTTGGCTATTTCTCAAATCTTTTGTGAGTATCTTTATTCTTTAGTTTCTCAAGGTCAAAGTGCCTTTTTCCATTCCTTTTTTCAAAATTTTAAATATAAGTGCAGCTTTTATAATTACTATGTTGCGGTCAGTGTCTATATCTGCTTTCAGGTAGATTATACTTAGCTTTACTTGATTCTTATACGATTGGTTATCAAGAATGTAATCAATTTGATATATCCTCACGTCTTCTGGCAATTTCTACATGTATCGTCTTCTAGCATGATGTTGATGTAATGTATTTGTGATAGTTACATTGTTTTTGTCAAAAAAATTTATCAACCTATTTCCCCTGTCGTTTCTCATTGCTAAAACAAATGAACCTGCTACCGCTCTTCCCCTACCCTCACCTACCAGTGCATTAAAATCTCCTGTAATTATTAAGTTTTTATCATCTTTTATGAACTTTCAATAGCTTTATAGAGCGCTTCTACTTGTTCATCACTGTAGCTAGAGGTGGACATATAAATTTGTATTATTACCGTATTTACCGTGTACCCATTCATCCTTTTGTAAGTAGTTTTCTACACAATGTCCTACTTTTTTTTCATATAACTATTCCCACACCTGCATTTTCTTCCTCTGATCCTGCATGAACTACCTTAAAGTCTCCACTTTAAAAATTCCTTGCCTTTGGCTACCGAACTTCGCTAATCCCTACTATGTCTAATAATCTATTCATTTCAATTTTCAAAATTCTCTAGCTTACCTACTTGCTTCATGCTTTAAAGATTCCTCGCCCCAACTTGCAAAATGCTTCCAGTTCTGTTTTTATATTTGTCGATCACATCCTCCAAAGTACACCCCTCCCAGAAACCTGAATTGGCGACTATTTTAAGTCAGGAATCTTTTTCCCCAGAGAATGTCATCATTTTAAAAACCGTTTTTGTACACTATGTATTTGGGAGGTAATGTGGTGGTTGCCTTCCACATTGTAGTAATGTGCCTTAGAATACCATACCAATTCTTATGGTCTCTGCCACTCTAAGTACCTAAAGAGCTGCTGCCCTAATTTGAGGACTTGTCGTAGTCTGATTCCAAGCTAAAGATTCCATAAATTTGGTTAAACATATAGTTTGGCTCTTTAGCTCGATGAAACACACAATCCACTTTACCTGTTCTATTGTTCTAAAACTTCATCAAAGTGCAGGTTTGTTTAGGAGGGATACTGCATATAATTTATTTAACTTTACTTAATCCTACACAAGGGAAATATGATTTTATTAAGGTTACAAAATGTAAGTGTATTCAATTAATTTGCATTAACGCTTTATGCTTTTCTCAATTATCAATCCTGCGATAGAACAAAACAAAATACTGTTCATGCAGCCATAAAATTGAAAAAATACATAAGAATTCAGTAGTGAAGCTTTGTATGGGTGGATGTAAATATCATAAACTAAAAGAGTTGAAACACAATAGACAACATTTCTGAGATATATCGAAATTGGCAGTAGGCAGACTGGTATCTACTTAACACTGTGTAAGACAAACCAAGAATTTACCATAAATACACATTTTCGTAAATAATACATGACATTTTCTATAAACATAATAAGCAAGTTTCCTAAATCTTTCTTAACATATTAGCTGTTATCTGTGTAATGGTGTGTGAACACGCTTTTTTTGCTTTTAGAAATTTTAAGTGGTAAATTCCAGTAACTATAGTTGAGATCAGATCATACGGACTAGGTAGTACTTAGCAGTAAGGGGACTATTCTACAAGACCTAACTAGCTTTCGGATACATGTTCTTTTAAAAATCTGTATTGGGTGATGCCACTTAGATGGTCAAAATGCATTTCTTAGTTTTGTATACTGGGTGCTTCAAAAAAATGTATACACACTTTGAACTTCCATAGAAAATTTATTTACCGTTCTACAAAGTTAAATTTCAGGAAAATAGAAAGCTAAAAGTCCAATGTAAATGAAACATAAATAACAAATGTTAATACTGTTCAAATTGGTGACCTGCAGCATCAATACAATTCTGAGTACGAGTCACCACAGATTCTGTACATCGTATCAAAACGTCCAATGAGATTTCTCTACACACTGCCTGAATCTCATTCCAAAGAATGTCTAGGTTACGTGGTTTACGTTTGTACACCTCATCTTTTACTGTGCCCCACAAGAAGAAATCCAGTGGTGTAAGGTCTGGAGAGCGTGCTGGAAACTCGATTGGCCCCTGCGTCCTATCCACTGGCCCGACAAATTTTGATCCAGGTAAGCTCAGACGTCCCTGTGATAGTGCGGCGGAGCACCATCTTGTTGAAAATAAAAATCATCATTACCGTATAATGCACGAATGGCAGGAAATATGGAATCAGCAAGCATTGTTAGGTAATTAATACCAGTTACAGTGCCTTCAAATCGAAAAGGTCCAATGAGTCCCCTTGAAGACAAACCGCACCACACATTTACACCAGGCAAATTTACAGCTTTTTCAATTGTAATGTGAGGATTTTCTTCACACCAGTAAACACAATTGTGCCTATTGACAGTTCCATTAAGTTTGAATTGGGCTTCATCCGACCAAATGATGCTACCCATAAATCCCGGTTCACGTATCACCATCTCCTGAATCCATTCACAAAATTGCAACCTTCGATCTGGATCGTCGTCATTTAGCTGTTGCACCAGCCTTGGAATGTAAACATGATACTTGCCTCTCTTCAGAATGCGTAGCACGCTGCTAGCACTTACATCACTTTCATGTGCCCCTTGCCTTGAAGATTTGTTAGGAGAGCGTTGAAACAGTTCCAAGACTGTCGTTGATGACTCATCACTTGTAGCTGTTCGAGGCCGACCTGAATGACCTTTATGCACATCACACACTGTTCCATGAACTTCGAATTTGTCTCGTATGCGTGTAATTGTTAATCTTGAAGGTGGTTCTGTATCATACTCCCTTCTCCACTGTCTTTGAACTTCATTTACATTCTCAAACTTCCAGTACCACTTAATAACCTGCTTTCGTTCTTCAAAACTCAAACGTACGTCCGCCATGTTGATATTACAAATTCCAACTGATAATATAACATAGAGGGACGATTATGCTGGCACCTGGCGAAGAAATATAACATTAGTCTTGTAGTGCGGGAAAACTACAATAGTTTAAAGTGTGTATACATTTTTTTGAAGCACCCAGTATAAGTAATGGTTGAGAAAACCAGAAGTAGATACAATTAAATAATTTTATATGGCATGTAGTCTGTCAGTCAAATATAAATTCCAAAAACCATGAGTGCCATAAGAAATGCACTCCCAATAAGCAATCTTACAAGGCATAACTTTCCAGGCACATTATGCTGAAAGCCCCGAGTTGGTTATATAAACCTTCAATTTTAAGTTAAACACTTGTGAAAGTATGTACTAACATATACATAAAGCTAAATTAAGGAAGCATTGTGGTAAATATCCCTCGATACAAAAGTAGCAATACTAAGCAAGCAAGATTGTCATATGGCTTTATGAGATACAACTGAGTAAATCTATGCTAATCATCATCAATTAATAAGGGGTTAGGGTTAGAAGTGCAATTACCTGGAATTGTAAGGGTACACTTCACAAAAACAAATATTTCTGTTTAATAAACTATAAATCGTTAAAAATGCAACATCGTAACATAACAGTCAAGTTTGCATTTGTTTAAAATCAATTTGTTAAAATATTTTATAAGGTGTTTTCATTTAAATCACAAAAATCCTATGAGTTGATTATCATGGTTTAGAAATTTAATAACAGTTCTTACCTCATGCGAAGGGTAGGACGTCAATTGCCTACTACGTCGCTTAATTTCAGCATCCTTTAACGCTGATTCTTCGGATGGAGTTTCAATGTTCAAATGCGCCAACTCTTTATCGGCAAGTTCTGCATATGTGCCCACTTTTTGAATTTGACCCTAATTACACCATTAGTTAATTAGTATTAATGTTTCCGCCTAATACTTACATTATTAATGATAACAATTCGGTCGCAATATTTTAAAAATTGCAACTGATGTGTAACTAGAATTCTAGTTTTATCCTTAAGATAATTTACAATACACTTGTCAAATAAATGTTTGCTAACATGTGCATCAACAGCTGAAAGAGGATCGTCCAATAAATATATATCAGCTTGTCTGTAAACTGCTCTTGCCAAATTAACTCGGGCTCTTTGACCTCCACTTAATGATGTACCACGTTCACCAACCAAAGTATGATCACCATTTGGCAACAACTGAAAATCTCTTTCCAAGGCACATACACTAACTACCGACTTGTATTTGCTTTTTATATATGGTAGGCCAAATAAAATATTGTTTCTAACGCTTGAAGCAAATAACCATGGTTCCTGCGATGCGTAAGAAATTCTGCCCAATACTTCTAATGTACCAAAATTAATTTGAAGTTCTTTTAAAAGCACTTGCAGAAGTGAACTTTTTCCAGCACCAACTGGTCCAACAACAGCATATAATGCTCCTGGATTTATATTAAGATTGATATTGCTTAATGTATCAACAACTGGATTATCAATCCAACTTGCTCTGACGTCTGTCATTTTTATGGTACCATATTTTTCTTGAGGTGGTTCCTTGCTTAACTCAATTGGTACAATTGCTTCATCTTGCATCAGAAATGTCTAAAATAAGTAAGCAAATTAATAGTTTAAATTGATTAAAAGATTCATTAAGATGGCAAGGTGTCTATAATTAACATCCTGTATTATATTATGCAATGAACAGCAATAAACCACGGAATATGAAAATATTAAGCATTTTTGAAATCTACCAACAACAAGTTAGCCTCTTCTCCCAGATCCAATTGACAATCACCTTAGGTTATTTTGAAGTTCAGTGGAAGTGGGGATGTATCAGTTTCCATTATAATTGGTTTGTTCATGAGTTATCGCAAAAGTTAGATAACAATTTTCTGTAAACTCGCCCGTTTCCATTATACAGAGTGATGAAGTGATATTGAAAAATACATGTTTTTTAGAATATTTTCACTTAGGGTAGATACTTTAACTTGAAAATAGGTACCCGTTAGTTGTTTACTACTACGAATTATTACACTTCATATCGACAAAATAGGATAATCCATTGGCGTAGAAAGGGAGGGGGGGGGGGAATCAAACAATTTTGACCTATACTTTATTTCATAAAAATTAAAGTCATAATTATTCCGATAACTGTGCCTGAAAACAATTCTCTAACTGCGTTCATTGAGAGTGCGGCTGTATGTGGCATTGCATCATCTTTTTGAAACCATGTGCCATCTGCATTGTAACTAGGAAAATGTAATACAGGATGCAGAAATTTTTAATCATGTCGTCATACCGCGCAGTTACAGTTATATTGAGTCCATCTTGCATCTGCAAAGAAGTATTGACCCAATTATTCAGAATGCAAACATGCCACACCGCACTGTCACTGTTCGAGGGTGCAGTTGCTTCTTGTGTAATTGCCGTGGATTCCGAGGAGCCAGCATCGCGAATCCCGTTTGTTCATGCAGCCATTTAAATGGAAGTGTACTTCGTTGCTGAAAATAATGCTCTCCACACCTCCATCAACTCAAAACTGGTTCATCATGTTTTTGAAGAAAACTCGTTTATAAGGGCTAAATCCTAACAGAGAGTAATTAATTGTAAAGGGGAAAACTTTTATTAAGAGCGTTTGGTATTTGGAAGTGTGCTTTATATTAGTGAAATTGATGGACGTTGTATGCATATTTAATATCACTTAGCATCGAAAGTTATTAGTGGAATAGACCTATAATTCAAGCCGCAAATTTTGTTAATGTAGAAAAAGTCACACAAATATTAAGTTTGTGTGGAGGCTCAAATTCTAATTATAAATGCACTATTACCAAATAGTCGGTCACGTAGGCTAGTTAATTTTGTGGTATAAAACCAACACTTGCAATGTTAAAGGCGATATCAAAACAAATTTGTTATTTACATCAGGTGAAGATTACGATTAATAGAAAATTAAGATTACTGAAATTTATATATGCTAATGATATTGAACTGACAATAGTCAAAGCTTTCAACAAATAGAATCTTATGTTTTGAAAAGGATGGTTGCTCATTGGTCATGACGTACGTGTCTTTAACCAAGTTTACCGCTAAGCGTGGAATGAAAATTTACTGTAGTAAAGAGCTCAATAAACTGAATCAAACACTATAAATAAAAATAGATTTACTTTGAAACGGATAATTGTTGCGGTTTCAGTGAACCACTGAAGATTTCAAGATTATTAAGTACTACGAAATAACAATAAAGTATTTTATTTGAAAAGTGTAGTTTGAGTTATCCTTCGCCAATTTAAAATCGTAAGCAAAATGTACATGTTGAAGTTATTTTGGTAATGGGATTACTCTAGGGCCCCAAGTATCACTCTATGTATCACCCTGAGTACGACTTTAAGTACGATTTTAAATTCGATTTTTAGTACCACTCTATGACTTGAAGATCTCAAAATAAGTTTTAATTGAAAATTTTAAATATGAATGTAAATATTTTTTCGATTATTAATGCTTCCACAGCTCCACTGCATTATTTCTAACTTTAGGGCGAATATTAATTCTATGTTGGGAAGTTGTGAGCAAGGTCAGATTAGTTTTTAAGTTATATATTTTTCTATAAAAGATTATTGGAAAAGTGCATTGTGTATTTAATTATTTCAGTGTGAAATTTTGTAGTATAAGATTTAATTAATTCAAATATTTATTTTAAAAATTGTTTATAACGAAGAGCAATTTACATGAATTTTTTTGTTCAAAGGTATATTTTTAAACGAATAATCTTGGAGCTGAGAGTACTTTGACCCCAAAAGATCAGTCTTAGTGTATGCCAAGTGGAAGCCTATACTTTGGTGAGGAAATTATAATTTTTATTTATCAATGTTACATTTGTTGTGGATGTAGTAATTAGTATTTGATAGATTGTTTGTAAAAGAATATTTCGTATTATTATTGACGCCCAACGCTAGGTCCATTTAGTCTATATATGGAAAATTCCTTAAAACTTGAGCATCCGCCTAAAACCATCAGAAGTTATTGCACTAAACAATGGCAAAATAAGAATTTTGTTATGCATAACCAAACGGACATAAATAATTGAGGAGATTGTAAATATTTTTAAGAACACTCAATATCCTTATCGTCAAAGATTATCAGTTACATTAGAAATATTTCACTCTTACATTTCAATATACAAAAGAATCAATTTTCCACTAAACAAAGAGATCTAACGAAATTGCAAAGATTTTTACTACCTTAAAAAGGAATGTGGTTTTCGTAAGTGATGACAATAGAACAGAAATATTGTCAAAGCAAGGTACTGGTGATAAACATTTTTTGGAAATTATGCTTTTTGTGTTTATGGTTCGGTTATATTCCTATAATGGTCGCAAACTAGTATTCTAATGGAGAGTGAAGTAACACAATTTATTGTAATATTGTAGTGTTTATAATATATCTACAGAGTGTTTCATTCATAATGGCGCATACTTTAACTGGAGAATACTGGGTCGAAAATATGAAGATTTAACCCAAAACACTTTGGTAAAATATTGCTCCTTACTAAGATACAGGATCTTTTTTATAAAAAAATTTAAATATTTTTACTCATTACTGTAAAACTATTTAAATTTTTTTATCAAACTTTGTTGAAAGCTAAGATACTTTACAACATATTAAGATGTGTTAAAAGTTTCTGGTTGGTTATCAGCCGCGGCAAGTGAAGACAGTTTCCCCTCTTTAAATTCTATGCCACTGGTGGAATTGTCACTTTGGTATAATTTTTCGAACAGTCAATGCTTTCTATGTAAATACGGTGCTCTTGCTTTATAACACTAAAGCCATTATTTATGGAGATATTTAAAGTTTAATGTGAAAATAGTAGCAACAACACCAAACAATTACAGTAGGTGCGTACAATACCAGATATTAAAAATATTAAAAATTATAATAAATGTTGAATTTGACTCGCATTTACTTCAATACATTTGTCTATTCTTTTGCTAAACGATCTTCTAAGTTTAAAAAATATTTTCAGCTAGTTGTTAATGAAATTAGCATAATTAACTATTTGCTGCCACAATTCTTCACGAGTATTAATTTCTTGTGAATATACTTAAGGTTTCATATACCCCCAGAAATAGAAGTCTAGAGAATTACAGTCGGGACTTTGAGGAGACCACGGAAATTTACTGCAACTGCCAATTCGATGATTTTGAAATTGTTCATCTAGATAGTTGCACACTATTAAAGAATAATGAGGCGGTGCTCTATCCTGTATAAACCGCATATTGCTTCTTCTATTAAGTGGCAATAGTTCTAGCTCGTCAAAGAGCGTGGTTGGAAGAAACTCTAAGTAAGAGCTACCATTCAAATTTGCGTATAGTTCATAAGGACCCAATAAATTGTCTCCAAAAATACTGCATCATACATTAATTCTAAACTCATGTTGAAAATGGAACTTCTCTGAATAGATATGGTTTTCAATATTCCAACTGTGATTATCTCTTCAATTAAAAACTCCTCTACGAGTGAAAGTCGCTTCGTCGGTAAAAAGAATGTTTTTAATAAATGTAGGATTTTCATTTTTTTTATTTCTAATGGATTGCGCAAATTTCAGTCTTAAAGGAGACAACAAGTGTTGTACTGGTGTAAAATGGAAAGGCCGTAGATCTTCTTTTTCTAAGATTCTGAAAACTGAAGTATGGCTTTATAAATATTTATGGTTCCGGGTTAGGACCGTGCCATTTTATACATTAAGGTCGACGTTTCGCCCACTTTTGTAGAGGGCTTCATCAGGACAAGTAAAGAAATACATAATAAAATAAAATAAAAATAAGAATGATAATATTAAGCAGACAAGTTGGTGTAAAGAGAAAAGTTACTCCTGAACTAGCAGACTCACTAGCTCATTCTAAGCCAAAAGGTGACTTATGGCGAAGTAACTGGTTAAAGTAGCGAAAGTGGTAGTTTATATAGGGCGAGAACTTGATGCATGAGCGATCATGAATAGATAGGAGTGTCGTAGCGGATCAGTGAACGTCACGGTTTCGCTGTTGTGAACATAGGCTTGTTTTTCAAACGGTGGAAAGGTAGTGGCCATCGTCTTTGCTTAATATTATCATTCTTATTTTTATATTATTTTATTACTTATTTCTTTACTTGTCCTGATGAAGCCCCTTACAAAAGTGGGCGAAACGTCGACCTTAATGTATAAAATGACACGGCCCCAACCCGGAACCATAAATATTTATAATGACTCCGGCCGTGAAAGCTTCCGACAATATCACTGTAGTATGGCTTACTACAGTAATTGCCGATAAACGTCAAGTGCTTAGTTGATTATTATCAGCAGTTTGCACTAAAATGTCATCCTCCTGATCACCAGAAATATGTTTTTGTTGTCCCACATCACGTTTCGGCTTAAATTGGCCAGTTTCTTCTAATCGAGTAGAAGTGTTTATTAAGGTTTTGTAATTGGGTTGTAAAATGTTTGGAAAAATTCTTGATATCTTCTTGTGCATAAACACATAGTATATCCCTCATTTCACGGTTTGACAAATTATTATGACATGGCATTTTCTCTTGATAAGCTTTTTAAATTATACAGCAAACAAAAATGATAGAACTTTAATGACAGAACCCTACATGATTGAAATAATTATTTCATACCAGAGCCAACTAAATCGTTATTTATTATACAAGGGAAAAAGTACTAGATTTTAGCTCGAGGTATGTTTGTCTCCCGAGGCGAAGCGGTGGGAGACAAAACACTGAGAGTTAAAATCTTAAATTTTTACTCGTGTATAATACACTATTTTTTCTGTGACAGGCAAAACGAAAATATTGAAAAAAATATTATTTATTTAAGTCAAAAAATCAATTTATGCCAAATTCGAAGTTTCAAACAAGTAGGTTGTGGTACTTATCATGTTGACTACCAGGCGTCACATATATGTGACACAGCAATTTGTGTGAACGACCACCATTGCACATATGTGACACGGACATCTAATAATATAAATGCCTTGCAGTGTGTAGTGGTCTGCATGGAAGGTTTTTTCTTTTCATCATGGTCTATCTATATGTCTGTCACATCTATGTGTCGCTTGGTCTTGTGATATATATTCCGGTTCAAGCAATAAGATGCAATATGCGAGCACGTGTAAACAGAGCGCAAACATGAGGTTAGATTTCAGTTTGCCGTTATTGCTTGCAGTGTGCATATCATAGTTTTACACAGCAATCATTTTCGAATGAATAACTTATGAGGAAGAGATAAATAAGGCCCTATTTGTGTATTATAGTCGTAGATTACCTGTAAATGTGATTCAATATTTAGTTGAATTCTATTGTAGATATATAACAATGAGTTCAAATAGAAGCAATAGACCTCTGACGCAGATGGAATTCCAAGAGGAAGTGGATCGCATCATGGGAAGCGAAAAAAGTGACAGTTCAGAAGAAGAATTGTTTGTGGAATCAGACAGCAGTTATCATCCATCTGGATCCAGCAGCTCAAGCGAATCTAAAGACAGTTTATCAGGCGACAACAATCCAATTATCAACTCACTTGATGATGATGATGCTCAATTGAATATGAATGACGATGATGTAGAGAAATTGACAGATACGGATGAACCCCCAGTTATACATATTTTCTCTGAACAAGAAGGATTGAAACTGCACATCCCAGTTACATCTTTGGTTCATGACATTTTTTCATTGATCTTTGATAACCAACTCATCAAAAAATTTGTAACTGGACAAATGCACGTGCATACAAGATATGTACTGATAAAGATTTGAAAAAAGGGTCCAATACGATCAAATGGACACCAACTACCCCTGATGAAATTGGAAAGTTCATTGGTTTATGCATCGTTATGGGCAACATACAAATGCCATCAATAAAACATTATTGGTAAAAAATATTATTTACAATCATCCACTTTTTGGATCAACTATGGCAAGGAATCGTTTCGAAACTATACTAAGGTGCCCGTGTTTCTATCATGAAAATGATGATACTTCTCATAAAATGTATAACATTGACCAGCTACTGAATCATGTTTTGGAAAATATTTAGGGTTTATATTATCCTGGTAATAATTTGTCACTTGATGAGGCACTGCTTTTGTTTAGAGGAAGACTCAGTTTTAGACAATATATTCCCAATAAGAAGGCAAAATACGGTATAAAATTATATGAATTGTGCACACCTGATGGTTGTTTGCTGAACCTTTTTGTCTATTGTGGAAAGGGGACAGTAAACAATGAGAATGGACATGCTGCTTCTGTTGTTTGCGAAGTAGCTAAAAAATATTTGGGAAAGGGACACCGCTGTTCATGAATAACTACTACAATAGTGTAGAGCTAGCGGAATTTTTGTACAAGAAAAACACGCACATTGTTGGTACTCTCCACAAAATAGAAAGCACAATCCTGCTAAAGTACTATCTACAAAATTGAAGAAAGGAGAATCTGTTTTTCAAAGGTGGAAAATGGTGCTTGTGCAAAAATGGATGGATAAACGAGATGTTCTTTCAATTTCCACAAAACACACAGCTGAACTAAAAGAAGTAGTAAATAGAAAAGACAACATGAAATTCAAGCCATTGAGTACCATCGACTATAACAGTAATATGTCAGGCACTGAGAGATGTGACCAAATGGTTTCGTATTACTCCACACCTCGAAAATATGTGCGCTGGTATCTGAAAGTATTTTTTCATTTGTTGGACATTTGTATTTGGAATGCTTGTTATATATACAATAAAGTACATTCTAAGAAATTATCGTATCTCGAATTCAGAGAAGAACTAGTGAAAAGCTTATTGATGATAAATAACGCACTGGGTAATGCACCGAACTAAAGTCAAAGTACAACAAATCATTTTCCAATAAAAAATTCTAAAAGACTCAGGTGTCGGGTCTGCTTTGCAAAGAAGAAAAGATCAGCAACATTTTACATTTACAATACATGTACAGCCGACAATAAGCCAATAGGACTTTGTATTGGTTATTGTTTCAAATGTTATGATGATAAAAAGTAAATTTTGTAAGTTTTTGAACTATCTGTATAATAAAAATTAATTTTCATTTATATTTCAATTCGTTTATCTCGATACAAATAAAATATTGTCACAAGTGAGTTGCAAACTTCGTGTCACATAAATGTGACACTTCGTCTATGAGAGTGAAATTTTTCCTATAGACCAGCATCACACTAATGTGACGTAGGCTGAAACAGCAGCTACTATAAATTTTATACTTAGGAATATATTCCTAGTAAAGTGCATAAATTATATCACATCATATTTATCAAAATAATGTGTGGTCTGGATTGAACAATCTTCATTTACCCCCTGGTAGTCAACGTGTTATAGGGACAGTTAGACTTGCGTTGCTAAGGAAACCTTTAAAGTAATCAAATATCTGTCAATTTAATTCTGCGAGTGGTTTCAAAAATTGCTTACTTAAGTTGTTTATATCGGTTGTTTTGAACGCGGTAAAGTTATGATACGATGTTATGTTACACCTGAATGTTACAAGTGTGGACCCGGCTTTAAATTAAATATCTTCGTGTTCTTACTTATTTGCACATACCCGGAAAAAAAGTACTAATTTTTTTCCGGGGGAAAAAAGTAAATTCATAAAAAGTGACATTTTGTTACCTGTTAAGAAACATTAAATGTCAAATGTTTTTCCCGTCACAGAAAAAAAAATTATTTCCACTTAAACCAGGTTACCCATTATGGCTGTGTTAGCAATTATCTTTTATAAAATGTTAATCATAAAGTAATGAATGCAATTCTATGACAAAGGGTACAGATTAATCAAAAAACATTATTAAAATGAAAATAATTAAAAACTTCAAATATCTCCATAAATAATGGCTTTAGTGGTATAAAGCAAGAGCACTTTATTTACGTAGAAAGCATTGACGGATTGAAAAATTATATTGAAATGACAGTTCCACCAGTGGCGTAGAATTTAGAGAGGGAAAACTGTCTTCACCCCTGCCGTACGCCTCTGGTGATAACCAACTGGAAACTTTTAACACATTTTAATTGTTGTAAAGTATCTTAGCTTTCCACAAATTTTGATAAAAACTTTAAATAGTTTTACAGTAATCAGCAAAAATGTTTTTTATTTTTTTTATAAATCACCCTCTCTCTCAGTAAGGAGCAATTTTTTACCAAAGTGTTTTGGGTTAAATCTTCATATTTTGAATCCGGGATTCTCCAGTTAAAGTATGTTCCATTAAATGAAACACACCCTCTATAAGCCGTTACATCAATATACCACTATTTTTATAATTGGAATTGTTTTCAAACTAAAAATGAGTTTTCAATTTTTTACAATGGAAGCAAGTAAAAATATATGAACAAATAGTTATGCATTTTTATAATTTACTCATTGTGCTCGATGTTAAAATTTAGATAAAGTAGAAAAACGATAATATACATAAACATCAGTGAATATTTGAAGCAATCCAACTAGCAGATGTGACAATCGAAAATAATTGGATTTTTAAAATAATTTATAGATTACCAATTGTATGTTTTTGCAATAAAATTTATTCATAAATTAACAAAAAAAAAAAATCTGAAGTCAACTGCATGAAACGTCACTCATTTGAAAGTGAGATATTAGTACAGTATTTCAATCATGAAGGGCAGTGTAATCATCGAGACTTATAACCTAGGTATAATAATTTAATAATTCTTTAATTATTATCAGTTTTTAAATGTAGATCAATGTTTTAAACTTGCAGAACAAAAAAGGCATTTTATTTCAAGCTAATAGACAGAAATACATACCTCTAAGCGTTGTATAGTTGTTTTAGCTTCTGCAAAACCTGCCATTGCCAATGGAAAATATATTGCTATGTATAATTGAACTATGTTAAAATACTGCGCAATTGAGTAAACCTTATCACTTGTTAAAGCATTACCAAGGAGTACATACGTTATTACAGATGTATATAAGGTAAACCTTTCTGTAATAACTGCAAAAGCAGAGGCAATCCCTTTAATATATGAGGCTACTCGTATTTGACTTATTTCTAATCTAAAAATTAATATAGTTTATATATTACATATTTGTTCATACTTTCGAGCTAATGCAATGATTTTCTCAAATGGCTTCTCCCATGCATACATTTTAATCACTCGGATACCTGACGTAATTTCATTCATTTGTTGCACACGGCGATCAGTACGACAGGCTATTTTGTATCTCAGTTTACCCTGTAGCCGAGATAGGTACCCTAAAATTTAAAATACAAAAATTTTATAATGTAAGTAGAACCTACCTTGTAAAGGTACTGCTTGTATAATAATTACTGCAATTCCAGCGAAAGCTGCATAACCAATTTTATCATACATTATACAAGTGGCAGCAACTGTTAAAACAGGCATAATCCATATATAATGCAATAAAACAGACATCATGTCAAATCTATTTACATCATTTGATAATAAATTAACCACTTTCCCAGCTGCAATATTGGAAATTGATGATTTATTTAAACGCAACAACTAAAAAAATGCATTTAAAAAATACGATTATGTGAGATATCATACCTTTCTATATATTAAAGAGCTAGTAGCTGTTCTGCATTGCATGCCTAGCCTACTTAATCCTAAAGTAACATGATGGCTAACTAAAGCTGCAAAAAATGACAACAAGACCAAAGTTGTTGCTATTAACCATCCCTTTTGTGGTAAGGAACGTTGTGTGTGATCAAAATGTTTTAATAAAAGTGCTAAAATCAGAGGTTGCGCCAACCTAAACAATATTAAGATATGAGTGTTGTTCAACTTTAATAACTCATATTATTTAATTCGTCTAATAATTACATATCAGTAATGAGAAAAAGGTTACAGTCAGGGTTATTTTTGAGATTGGGAGGCACTTGTGTATTATTTTGAAACTTCCTGTCATTGTAAGTAGTATAAATAATTACCATAATTAAAATAATGTAAAATCGGAAATATATTTGTGCAATTAAAGTTATTTATCTATTGGAAATAGTTCTTGTTATTGTTACATAGGTTAAATAATTGTATTTTTGACCCAACAAACCTTACAATCATGAGAATCATAACCAGGTAAACTATCCATATGAGAAGCGATTTAGTTCTGTAATTTAAATCTAACAAAGGTAAAAGACCTTTTATAATTAAGTCAATAAGTACTGGTTAGAAATAATTTGATGTTTGAAAGAAACGTTTTGTATGAGAGACAATATTTCATACTGTATAAATGCTTTAAATGCATTATTATATTGCTTTCTTTATTAATTAGGTCATAGGAATTGACATATTTCTTCTCAATTCCTTTCATCTATTGCAGAAAATTATTTATTTAAAATGAATTTATGTAATACAAAAGTCAATTGATATGATTAATTTAAGGCTTTAATGGCTTTATAATGCAAATATTTGCTTTCACGGTAAAACGTGTTTTAATACGCACAAAGATTAAAATTTGGGGTTTTAAATACACAAATTTATTTGTTTTTAGGCAAGGAAAGGGCATTTTTTTTATTACAAATTACTTTGTATTTATTTTAGAATAATCGATTTACATTCGCATTTAATGCGTTTCAAGGTATCTAAGAAATAATTATTGTTACATATACAGTTTACAGCATTTGCTATGTATTTACAAAACGCTTATATCATACAGGGTGATTATTTATACACGGGATTTGCGTTTTTGCTTGGCACTTTAACGAATAAAACTACGCTTGTATTATACAGGGCATAACCATGAATTTACGGAGAGATCTATTTTTCCGGATTTTTTTATATTTTAGTGGGCTTTATTTGTAGAATTTCGATTTCAATAATCTCTCGTGACTGCTTATCACGCCAATATATTACTCATATTTAGACCAGGGTAGAAAATTAAATAATCACATCAAATGATTTTAATCACCGTGTATAAGGAATTTCATTAAATAATACGCGTTATTAAAACCATGAAGCATAAATAAACTCGGTTGTTTCAGTAAAAATAAGAAATTTAAATTATTTATAAGACGAAGCAGTAGTGAAAAGCTCTGCGTGTAATGTAATTATTCCTAAACAAAGAGAAATTACGTACAAAGTTTATATTAATTAACCCTATTTTAAGTAACCGGTAGTAAAACAAAGTGTACGTATAATAATTAATATTTAAGTTGTATTCGCTAAAAATAAAAAGGATAGAAATCAATTTTAATTGGAGTTAATTAAACCGTTAATAACATATAATACCTATAGAAACTTGTAAAAACCCAAGATTAAAATACCACGGAATAAAGCTCTGAGAATTAATATTATTTTGAACACCTGCGTAGTTTAAATATCACATTCGGCGTAAATTTTGCAGATAATTAATGTTTCAAAGAATCTTGGGAAAACGTCGCATAATAGTTACGAGAATTGCTAAAGCTGGTTATTTCACACTCCATGTGGACTAAAATAATCGATAATAAAGAATATCAAGTTGCACCAATAAGAACACGGTAGAGAAGGAAAGAGAAAATGCGTCAAGCAAAGACACATATTGTAGAAGGCGGGATTTAAGCAACGTCACGGGGGTCACAATTGGTTAAAAATAGGATGCAAATATCAGAGGTAGAACAACAATTTCTGTACAAAATCAATTAGTTTTTCTCGGACATGCTTGCGTGCCGTGTGGAAATTTTCTGAGATTTGAATGGGGCGAGTGAAAATTCGTAAAATCGACGTGCGAGCAACAGACTGAGAACATAGAATGAGGAATTCTTTAGAATTACCCGTTTTGGGGAACCGACCGACAGACAGGCTTTTGCTATATATACCGAGATGAAGATAAACAAGCTCTCTTAGACTTTTGACGATTCGATGCGTTAAAAGCTCGTACATACGCGACTTGATTGAAAATGTTAAACCGTGCATTTTAGTTTGATTAAATAATTTAAAGTTTGCTAGTATATTTTAGTGATTCAAAATAGCTTGTTATTTACGTGCTAACATGAATGTACTTCAGTGCACTTAGATACGAGGTAATAAAATTTAGTTTCACTGTATCAATTAGCAAAATTTACAACGACGAATGTATACACAAAAGTAGGCAGTTTTGGCGTATATTGGTGACAGAAGCAGGAATTTCTTTGCTATTTTCGGGGTGTTAATAATTAAATGGTTCAAATACGTGTCTGGATCCATGAAACAAGGGTCAGATAAACACAGATGAGTTCCGGAAAGGCCCAGAAACGACTTTGAATGGATGGTGATGGAGAAAATTTTAAAAGCGTAGAGAATCAGAAGCCGTAAATATAATCCTGTTGAATGGTGTGATTAACTAAAGAAACGATACTTTGAAGCTACGAGGACAGTAACCTTCAGGTAAATTATACTATTTTGTTTGACATTTTGTGTGTATTGAATGACTTTATAATTGATTTACTTTAAATGGACATTAGTGAAATTGTTCTAACCATAAACGTTTAATTTTAAGATGAAATTTGCTTGTTTAAGTAAAAGGGTATTTTGTTTTGATGTTCAGGAATATGATGAAAATTTGGGTATGTCTTTGAGCTCAATTAGACGAACCTGGTTAATTAACGTAAAGGGTGGTAGATGCTCCTTTATACTCAGACTCGGTCTGCTTATATTGTTATATTAATTAGTAGGCATCCAACAAGGACTTTAATTTTGGATGCACAGTAAAATGATAATAAAATTAATCTTGAAATTCTTTTTAAAACTGAAATTTATGCTGAGTTTTAATTTTGAAATTTTAATGTATTCTGAATATTGATGTAAATAGAGTTAACGTTGATGTTTTTGGTAGGAATGTGTTTGTTTCTTTTATGATTGAGGATGTAAGTTATCTAGAGGAGCAGCCGAGGCGATTAACAGAAGAAAGACGACGGACCAGGTAATTCAAAAGGTTTCACAACATTCTTGACGCCCAAACTGTGGGGCTCGAATGTTTTTTTGAAAGGGCCAGTACCTGCAGATATGATAGGAATCATAGCATTCTTGGCGACCCAAAAGTGAGGCTCGAGTTCCAAATAAAATTTTTTGTTATTTTATTCCAGGAAACTGGCGATCTGAGAGAGAGAGAGTTTCTGTGTGTGTATAAATTTAAGAGTATTTGAGAGTGTGTGTGAGTGATTAGAACGTATGCAGAGAAAAGAGTGGTTAAGGAGTCAAGGAGTGGAAATTGGAAGTGACGATAGTGCATTGTGTGAGAAAATTTCGAAAATGGAAGAAGCGGGAGGCAGTAGAGATCAGTCGAGGACGGAATCAGGGATCAAGGAAACGAAATGATAATGAGGATGCTTGAAAGAATGAATGAGACGTTAAGCGGGGTTAGAGAGGACTCAAATCGAAAATTTGAGCAAATGAGTGATGAATCGAATAGAGCGAGAGAGGACTCAAATCGAAAATTTGACCGAATGAATGAAACATTAACAGGAGTTAGGGAAACCCTAAGTGAGAAAATAGATAAGACGAATAAAGAAGTTTCAGAATTTAAAATAGTCTTACCGTAAAGATGGGGAAGTTGAAAATAGGGTTGAAAAAATGAGCGTGATATTACAGGTCTTCGACAGGAAATGGGACATTTAAGGTCCGAAGTACGCATTTTTGTGAAGAGGAGATTAATGTAAAATGACTGAAGTGACGGACTCATGTAGGGATCAGTTAGGCAGGGTAGAACGTGAAGTTAGTAGTATTAAATACAACATGTCAAATTTAACGGGGATGGTCCCAGATTTTCTACAGGTGGAGTATCATTGGACCAACACATGAAGTTTTATGGCGATAACAGGGTAAATCCACAAATTTTTATTAATAGTGTAAGAAATCTAGTGGGAAATTTATTTGACGAACAGACTAAACTAAATACGATAAAGGCTTTATTAAAGGACAACGCGGAAGCATGGTACAATTTAGTAGGACAGGACATAGACACGTATCAGGACTTTGAAGACAAATTTTACAACATTACTGGGGTGATCACAAACAGGATCAGATTAGGGACGACTTGATTACAGGAAAATTTAAGGGAGAGTTTGCAGGTTCTAGGAGCAATATGCCATCCGCAAGTACAGTGTGGCCAAACAACTGAATCCACCATTGACGGACAGACAGATTATTAAGTACCTATCACGACATTTTGAACTGGAAATTAGACAACACGTGGCCTTACAAAACATCACAGAACGGGAGACGTTTTTGGAATACTTACAGAGATATGACGATGTATGTGTTGGACGGACAAGAGAGATACGAGAACGAAACGTTAACACAGTTAGGTTTGACAACAGGACAACGAATTATCCGAGACGGCCTGACTACAACAGAAATTTTCGACCGAATTGGGAACGACGAGGACAGGAATACAGAAGTAATAGTGCGACTAGGGGACCGACGCCAAGACCTAGTTACACGCGACAGAACAGTTTACCGGAAGTAAACAGGACTGTGACCAGCACGCCGAATAGAGACAGGGACACGGATATTAACACGAGGAGGACGTACGCACAGGTTGTAGAAGGACAACCAGGACCAAGCACGGAAAACAGGATGAGACAGGATTTTTAGAACGTGACAGACCACTAGATTTCTGTGTAAATGTATACGAACATCCACGTGAATTTTTCAAAATTGAGGAGGAAGTAGAGCCAGAAACTGTAGAAAAATTATGTTTGCCAATTATTAATTTAGAAATTTTGAAAATAATGTAGAAGTATTACTTGATACAGGGGCAGAGGCGAGTTTAATATCGGAGGAATTCGTCAGCAAAATTAGGGATAAGGTTTGTGATAGAATTATGCCTATAAAACGTAGCCATTTAGTAGCTCCAAATAAAAAGAAGTTTGCTGTAGTAAATAGTGTTGTGGTGCTTAGGATAGATATAGGAGGTTTAAGCTGTGAACAGGAGTTTGTAATTGTACCTGGACTGAAGTTTCAGAGCATTTTAGGTGTTGACTGTATGATGAAGTTAGGGGTTTTGATAGATATGGAACGGAAGGTAATAAGGATTAATGATAGGGTAGTGCCATGGAAGGGCAGGTATGAAGTCAAGAGGATGACACGGGGTTTAGTATTAATGTAGTAGAGGTAGAGGATGATGAAGGTAAACAGATCAACACGATAAGATGTCCAGAGGATAGGATAGTAGAGGTTCAAGCTTTAGTACAAAAACATGCAGAATTAGTGGGGGTAGAAACAACAGCAGCATATCGGGAGCAGGTGAAGGCAGAATTATTTTTGATGAGGTTAATTGGCAAGTTTGTTTTTAATAAAGTCGATTTAAGGAATTCATTCTGGCGGATTCCATTACATAAGAATTCTAGAAGGTACATAGGATTTTCCATAGAGGGAAAAATCGATAATTGTAAAGTAGTATCGTTTGGTTTGTCGGCAGAAAGGGAAACAATAATAAATGAGAAACAGACAAGTGTAGGGACTGAAGAAGAAGTAATATTTAAGAGTGAGGATAATAGGGATGATAAGTTTATTGTATGTGAGATAATAGGGAGGTTAAGTATAGATATAGAAGGGGGAGAGATAGGGACGAAGAGTATTAGGATGGTAAGAAGGAAGACTTGGAGGGTCAAGAAGAGAGTTAGATTTAAATAACTTAATGAACAAAGGATAGAGATAGGTGAACTTTAGTATAGATATAGAACAAGGGATAGAATAGGTGTATATAGAAAAGTAGAAGTAAGTGTTTATAGAAAATAAAGCTAGGTATAGGATAAATATGGGAGATAATTAGGAATAGGTTTAGGATGAGAATAAAGAGTAAATGTAGGAAGAAAATAAGATCGGTTAAGTATAGATATTTCATATAAGATTAGTGGAGAGTTAGGAATAAAGTTAGAAATAGGATAGGTATATAGGATTAGGTAGGATGAAGTAAAGTATAGTGAAGATTAGTTAAAAGTTAGGAATAGGTTAGGTATATAGGATGTATATAGGATTAGATGGATAAGTAGGATGAAGTTAGGGATAATTTCAGTTTATAGAAGTAGGTGAGAGTTAGGAATAGGATAGGGATATAGGATAGATGTAAATATTTTTTTGGATTGGAGACAAAGTAGGTAAGTTAGATAGATAAGGGTAGAGAGAGATAGGCAATTTTTTTTGTAATTTTTTTGTCTAAATGCTTTATATTTGAATTCGAATAAGTGGGATTATTTGTATTCAAATAGGGGGAAAATACTCATATTTAGACCAGGGTAGAAAATTAAATAATCACATCAAATGATTTTAATCACCGTGTATAAGGAATTTCATTAAATAATACGCGTTATTAAAACCATGAAGCATAAATAAACTCGGTTGTTTCAGTAAAATAAGAAATTTAAATTATTTATAAGACGAAGCAGTAGTGAAAAGCTCTGCGTGTAATGTAATTATTCCTAAACAAAGAGAAATTACGTACAAAGTTTATATTAATTAACCCTATTTTAAGTAACCGGTAGTAAAACAAAGTGTACGTATAATAATTAATATTTAAGTTGTATTCGCTAAAAATAAAAAGGATAGAAATCAATTTTAATTGGAGTTAATTAAACCGTTAATAACATATAATACCTATAGAAACTTGTAAAAACCCAAGATTAAAATACCACGGAATAAAGCTCTGAGAATTAATATTATTTTGAACACCTGCGTAGTTTAAATATCACATTCGGCGTAAATTTTGCAGATAATTAATGTTTCAAAGAATCTTGGGAAAACGTCGCATAATAGTTACGAGAATTGCTAAAGCTGGTTATTTCACACTCCATGTGGACTAAAATAATCGATAATAAAGAATATCAAGTTGCACCAATAAGAACACGGTAGAGAAGGAAAGAGAAAATGCGTCAAGCAAAGACACATATTGTAGAAGGCGGGATTTAAGCAACGTCACGGGGGTCACAATTGGTTAAAAATAGGATGCAAATATCAGAGGTAGAACAACAATTTCTGTACAAAATCAATTAGTTTTTCTCGGACATGCTTGCGTGCCGTGTGGAAATTTTCTGAGATTTGAATGGGGCGAGTGAAAATTCGTAAAAATCGACGTGCGAGCAACAGACTGAAAACATAGAATGAGGAATTCTTTAGAATTACCCGTTTTGGGGAACCGACCGACAGACAGGCTTTTTGCTATATATACCGAGATGAAGATAAACAAGCTCTCTTAGACTTTTGACGATTCGATGCGTTAAAAGCTCGTACATACGCGACTTGATTGAAAATGTTAAACCGTGCATTTTAGTTTGATTAAATAATTTAAAGTTTGCTAGTATATTTTAGTGATTCAAAATAGCTTGTTATTTACGTGCTAACATGAATGTACTTCAGTGCACTTAGATACGAGGTAATAAAATTTAGTTTCACTGTATCAATTAGCAAAATTTACAACGACGAATGTATACACAAAAGTAGGCAGTTTTGGCGTATATTGGTGACAGAAGCAGGAATTTCTTTGCTATTTTTCGGGGGTGTTAATAATTAAATGGTTCAAATACGTGTCTGGATCCATGAAACAAGGGTCAGATAAACACAGATGAGTTCCGGAAAGGCCCAGAAACGACTTTGAATGGATGGTGATGGAGAAAATTTTAAAAGCGTAGAGAATCAGAAGCCGTAAATATAATCCTGTTGAATGGTGTGATTAACTAAAGAAACGATACTTTGAAGCTACGAGGACAGTAACCTTCAGGTAAATTATACTATTTTGTTTGACATTTTGTGTGTATTGAATGACTTTATAATTGATTTACTTTAAATGGACATTAGTGAAATTGTTCTAACCATAAACGTTTAATTTTAAGATGAAATTTGCTTGTTTAAGTAAAAAGGGGTATTTTGTTTTGATGTTCAGGAATATGATGAAAATTTGGGTATGTCTTTGAGCTCAATTAGACGAACCTGGTTAATTAACGTAAAGGGTGGTGGATGCTCCTTTATACTCAGACTCCGGTCTGCTTATATTGTTATATTAATTAGTAGGCATCCAACAAGGACTTTAATTTTGGATGCACAGTAAAATGATAATAAAATTAATCTTGAAATTCTTTTAAAACTGAAATTTATGCTGAGTTTTAATTTTGAAATTTTAATGTATTCTGAATATTGATGTAAATAGAGTTAACGTTGATGTTTTTGGTAGGAATGTGTTTGTTTCTTTTATGATTGAGGATGTAAGTTATCTAGAGGAGCAGCCGAGGCGAATAACAGAAGAAAGACGACGGACCAGGTAATCCAAAAGGTTTCACAACATTCTTGACGCCCAAACTGTGGGGCTCGAATGCTTTTTGAAAGGGCCAGTACCTGCAGATATGAGAGGAATCACATATATATATATATATATATATATATATATATATATATATATATATATTCTTATGCTGCACCCCGCTCTTTTTTGCGCCTTATTTTTATTAATTTAATGATTTTTATATAATGTGCAAATATTTATTTTACGTTACGTACTTTAGCAACGTTTGGTTGGTTAATAAATCAAAACTGTTTTAAATATGTCTCGACTATATGAACTCTTTCTTCCCAGGGTATCCACCTACTTACCGTGGGTTCAGTGGTAAGTAGATGTGCAATGCCCAACCAAACTGCACTATCTTTTGTTTTAGTACCTTTTTATAATTTACTTTTGTATATGCCAAATTTTATATGATCCACGTAGCCTTGTGCCAAATTAATTACTACCACAAAATTCCTGACTTTGACGTTATATCACACAGTACTCACCTGTTCTATACGTCGTTAACGGCCTCTATGAATGCTGGCTCAAAATCCTACTCGCCGTATACGTCCTCACAAGGTTGCACTAGCACTTTGAAAACTGCCGTCTAGCCTCCAGGTATCTTTTCCTTAATTTCGATGCTCCCAAATCTAAAATAAATATGACCCGAATTTAGAATTTAGAATACCCTTTTTTATTTACTTCCCCTGCGCTAATTCTTCCGGTATTATTGCTTCTTTGTCTCGTACGATTCCACTTGCTACTCTTACGCTGTCTTCTAATTTCGTTTCTCTCGTTCTAAATCAATACTTCCGCCTTTAATCCGCTCGTTCCAAATCAACCCTTACTTCTCTTTAATCCGCTCGTTCCAAATCAATCCTTGTTCCTATTTACCACTCAATGCCCCGCTACACATAAAATCATATCCAATTCAATCCTAATATATTCTTCACTCTTATAATTCCTATTCGATGCCTTCTGCCTATATCAATCTCGTTCCAATTCATTCTTATTTTCCGCCGGTTCGCTGTCGCACTAATTCCAATCTTAACTTTTACTCGTCGCCGCTATTAATTATTTCTTCACTGTTACTTATCCTTACTCTTCCTTTATAAATTAAACTCGTACAATTCAAACTCATTTATTTAATCTTCAAAAAATATTCAAAACAACTTAGCGCAGTTTATAAACACGTCTTATTACAAAAATATTTCGAAATCGACTTCCTTGTTTACTTATCCTTGGTGATAATTACAATATTAATCTGCCTACTCTTTATTACCTAGTATATAAAAAACCATCCAATAACGTCGTATCACCAAGTTCGTGTCACTAATACCTAAAACTTTGTCTTTTGCACTTTCCTATTTTATACATAATGTTCAATCATTGGTCCTAAATATCGCACAACCCTTCAATCATATTTGACACTGCTATTACTTGTAATTTTGATGTTACATGTTTGTCCAAAGGTTGATTCTAGTAAAAATAAATGCCGAAATGATACACATATGAACCTGGATCTGCGTGGTTAATAGTGGACATCCATAGACGCATCCGGTTTTCGGTTGGCAAATGTACGTTCAATGGCCTATTCAACATACAACTCAGTATAAAACCTTGAATACTGTGTGTTTTATCACGTCATCAAGTCATTATAATTTACGTCTTGGCACTTACATTTCAACTAACATTTCAAATACTTTAACGTATGTAAAGTACGGCAAACATACATTTTTAAATTACGGGATCTGATATATGGCTTACTTTATTTGGCATACACTACCTTCAACACAAAACAACCCTTAGAACCCTTGTAGCTCCTACTGACACTACAATATATATATATATATATATATATATATATATATATATATATTGCTGTGAAACCTACAAATAGCCTCACCAGAGTAAAAAAAAATATTCGAGCCTCTGGAATTGGGCACCAAGATTTGCTGTGATTCTCGCCCTGTTGAATCTCTTCTGATAGTCGCCTTTTTACTCTTTCCGCCTCGGCTGCTCACCTAGTTAAAACTTTCATCCTCATTCATAAAAAAAACAAACACATTCCTACCACAAACATCAACGTTAACTTTATTTACATCAATATTCATAATACATTAAAATTGCAAAATTAAATTTCAGCATAAATTTCAGTATCATAAAATTTCAAGTTTAAATTTGTCATCAGTTTTAATTTGCATCCAGAATTAAAGTCCTGGTAGGATGCATACTAATTAAGTTACAATATGTGCAGACCTAAGTCTGTATAAAAGGGAGCATCTCCCACCCCTTTACGTTAATTAAACAGGTTAGTCTAATTGAGCTCAAAGACAGACCCAAATTTTCATCATAACCAAAACATAAACTGATAAATACTCCTTTCTACTTAAACAAGAAAATTTTACCTTAAAATTATAAGTTGTTGTTCATACAAATTCACTACTGTCCATTTTTTTATCAAATAAATTATAAAGATATCCAACACACACCAAAACATCAAAGTTCGAACAAATTGTATAATTTACCTGAATGTTACTGCACTCGTGGCTTCAATGTACATCGTCCTTGCTAATTCCACCATTCCAGCTGGTTTATGTTTACGGCTTCAGATTCCGACAGCTTTTAAAATTTCTCTACCCCACCATTCGTCTAACAGGTCTCAGGGCTTCGCAGGAACGCATCTATGTATATCTAAATCTTGTTTTGTGGATCCAATCACGTTTACGAATAACATTTGATTATTAACACCCCCGAAAAATAGCACTGAAATTCATAATTCTTTCCCGCTATACCCAAAACTGCCTACTTTTGTTTATTCATTTATCGTTACAAATTTGGATAATTGGTACAGTAATACTCGCAAATATAACTAGACTTTATTACCTTGTATCTTCTTTTCTAAGTGCACTAATGCATAATAATTTGTATCGTAGCACGTATTCTGCTTGAAGTATGGTATCACATCAAAAAATTAAAGAGCAAACTGTTTTAAAGTATTCAATAATCAAAAAATATAAGAGAGCTAAACACCTATAATCACGGGTTTATATACTAGCTCGCCTGCACGTCGGTTTTGTCCCGCGAAGACCAGTTTTTAGAATTTCGCATTCTCTGTTCCCTTCTCGACAGTCTGGTACAGCGAATCTACTAAATTTTTGCACTCGTGCCAGTTAAATCTAAGAAATTTTCACACGGCTCGCAAACACGTCCGAAAACAACTAATTAATTTTGTATAGAAATTGTTGTGTTTTCACCTCTCATATCTGCAACTTATTTCAACCAATCGTTTCCTCGTGACGTTGCTCAAATCACGCCTTTTATTATCTGTGTCTCTGCCTTGCGCATTTTATCTGTCTTTTTCTAACTTGGTCCTAGTGGTGCAAATCGATACTCTTTACTATCGGTTATTTCAGTCCACGTGGATTTATATGTTAATATAAGCTACGGTTTATCCGACCGTTTGCAATATACGCAGAATCTGCATGTTTATCAGCTCGAATTTATTAGAATTTGACATTTAAAAATACGCAGGTGTTCACTCGTAATACTTTAAATAACACTTCTACGATTTGAATATTATTGGGTTTTTAAAAGCTTTTATGCATATTATATATTACTAATGGTTCAATTAACTCCAATTAAAATAATAATGAATGGCATTAACTTCTACCCTTTAATTTTTAGTGAATACAAATTAAATATTAATTATAATTTGTACACTTTGTTTAATACCCGTTACTTAAAACTTGAATTAATTAATATAAATTTCGCACGTAATTTCCATTTGCTTCGTTATACTTGGAACAATTAAATTACATACAAGTTGAGCATTTTAATTCTGCTTCTTTTTATAGAAAGCGTCTAGTGAATAATTTAAATCCCTTATTTTTAATGAAACGAATACATTTTTATGCTCCACGTTTTAATAACGCGTATTATCTAATAAACTTCTATACAAACCCTACATTCTAATTGAATGATTTAAATCTTTACACTAGGCATTTAATTACGCGTACTTTTTCCCAAAGCTTCCTTATACACGGTGATTAAAATTATTTGATGTAATTAATTAATTTTCTACCCTGGTCTAAATTTCAGTATTTTCCCCCTATTTGAATACAAATAATCCCTCTTATTCGAATTTAAATATAAAACATTTAGACTGCCAAAAAAAAATTTACAAAAAAATTGCCTATCTCACTCTACCCTTATCTTTCTAACTTACCTAACTTATATCTAATCCTAAAAATATTTACACCTATCCTATATCCCTATCCTATGCCTAACTTTCACCTAATTTTATAAACTGAAATTATCCCTAACTTCATCCTACTTCTCCATCTAATCCTATATACCTATTTCTAACTATCTCCCATATTTATCCTATACCTAGCTTTATTTTCTATAAACACTTACTTCTACTCTTCTATATACACCTATTTCTATTGTTCATTTAATCTTCATTTCTTATTTAAATCTGACTCGTTTCTTGATCCTCCAAGTCTTTCTTCTCACCATCCTAATACTCTTCATCCCTATTTCTCCCCCTTCTATATCTATACTTATCATCCCTAATATCTCACATACAATAAACTTATCCTCCCTATTATCCTGACTCTTAAATATTGCTTCTTCTTCAGTCCCTACACTTGTTTGTTTCTCACTTATTATCATTTCCTTTTCTGCCGACAAACCAAACGATACTACTTTAAAATTATCGATTTTTTCCTCTACGGAAAATCCTATGTACCTTCTAGAATCCTTGTGTAATGGAATCAGCCAGAATGAATTCCTTAAATCTAATTTACTAAAAACAAACTTGCCACTTAACCTCGTCAAAAGTGTGTCCATGGATGGTGGACAATGGAATTGCGGTTTGGTCCGTTGATTAATTTTTCGTGCATCTTTATTTAATTCTGCCTTCACCTGCTCCCGATATGCTGCTCTTGCTTCTACCCCCACTAATTCTGCATGTTTTTGTACTAAAGCTTGAACCTCTACTCTCCTATCCTCCTGACATCTTATTGTGTTGATCTGTTTAACTTCATCATCCTCTACCTCTACTACATTAATATTCAACCCCGTGTCATCCTCTGTGACTTCATAACTGCCCTTCCATGGCACTACCCTATCCTTAATCCTTACTACCTTCCTTTCCATATCTTTCAAAACTCCTAACTACATCTTACAGTCAACACCTAAAATGCTCTGCAACTTCAGTCCAGGTACAATTACAAACTCCTGTTCACAGCTTAAACCTCCTATATTTATCCTAAGCACCACAACACTATTTACTACAGCAAACTTCTTTTTATTTGGAGCTACTAAATGGCTACGCTTTATAGGCATAATTCTATCACAAACCTTATCCCTAATTTTGCTGACGAATTCCTCCGATATTAAACTCGCCTCTGCCCCTGTATCAAGTAGTACTTCTACATTATTCTCAAAAATTCCTATATTAACAATTGGCAAACATAATTTTTCTACAGTTTCTGGCTCTACTTCCTCCTCAATTTTGAAAAATTCACGTGAATGTTCATACACATTTACACAGAAATCTAGTGGTCTGTCGCGTTCTAAAAATCCTGTCTCGTCCTGTTTTCCGTGCTTGGTCCTGGTTGTCCTTCTACAACCTGTGCGTACGTCCTCCTCGTATTAGTATCCGTGTCCCTGTCTCTATTCGGCGTGCTCGTCACAGTCCTGTTTACTTCCGGTAAACTGTTCTGTCTCATGTAACTAGGTCTTGGCGTCGGTCCCCTTGTCGCACTATTGCTCCTGTTTTCCTGTCCTCGTCGTTCCCAATTCGGTCGAAAATTTCTATTATAGTCAGGCCGTCTCGGATAATTCTGTGTCCTGTTGTCAAACCTAACCGTGTTAATGTTTCGTTCCCGTATCTCTCTTGTCCGTCCAACACATACATCGTCATATCTCTCTAAGTATTCTAAAAATGTCTCCCGCTCTGTGATGTTTTGTAAGGCCACGTGTTGTCTGATTTCCAGTTCAAAATGTCGTGATAGGTACTTGATTATTTGTCTGTCCGTCAATGGTGGATGAAGTTGTTTGGCCACACTGTATTTTCGAATGGCATATTGCTCCCTAGAACCTGCAATTTCTCCCTTAAATTTTCCTGTAATCAAGTCGTCCCTAATCTGATCCTGTTTGTGATCACTCCAGTAATGTTGTAAAAATTTGTTTTCAAAGTCCTGATATGTGTCTATGTCCTGTCCTACTAAATAGTACCATGCTTCCGCATTGTCTTTCAATAAAGCCTTTATCGTATTGAGTTTAGTCTGTTCGTCAAATAAGTTTCCCACTAGATTTCTTACGCTATTAATAAAAATTTGTGGATTTACCCTGCTACCTCCATAAAATTTCATGTGTTGGTCCAATGATACGCCACCTGTATAAAATCTCGGACCATCCCCCGTTAAACTTGACATGTTGTACTTAATACTACTAACTTCGCGTTCTGCCCTGCCTAACTGATGCCTACATGAGTCCGTTACTTCAGTCATTTTTATATTTATTTCTTCTTCACAAAAAATGCGTACTTCGGACCTTAAATGCCCCATTTACTGTCGAAGACCTGTAATGTTTTTCTCATTTCTATCAACCCTACTTTCTACTTCCCCCAGTTTCACGGTAAGACTATTTTTAAATTCTAAAACTTCTTGATTCGTCTTATCTATTTTCTGACTAATCTCCTCTAACTTCCTGTTCGATTCTTCACTCATTTGCTCAAATTTTCGATTTGAGTCCTCTCTCGCTCTATTCGATTCTTCCCTAGCTCTATTAGATTCATCGTTCATCCTCTCTAGCATTCTTAAAATTGCCTCATTTCCTGTTTCTCCTGATTCCGTCCTCGACTGATCTCTACTGCCTCCAGCTTTTTCCATTTTCGAATTTTTATCACACTATGCACTATCGTCTTCCAATTTCCACTCCTTGACTCCTTAACCACTCCTTTCTCTGCATACGTTCTAATCACTCTCACACACTCTAAAATACTCTTAAATTTATACACAAACAGAAACTCTCTCTCTCAGATCGCCAGTTTCCTGGAATAAAATCCAAAAATTTTATTTGGAACTCGAGCCTCACTTTTGGGTCGCCATGTCTGCTGTGAATCCTACAAAAAGCCTCACCAGAGTAAAAAAAAAATTCGAGCCTCTGAAATTGGGCACTAAGATTTGCTGTGATTCTCGCCCTGTTGAATCTCTTCTGATAGTCGCCTTTTTACCCTTTCCGCCTCGGCTGCTCACCTAGTTAAAACTTTCATCCTCATTCATAAAAAAACAAACACATTCCTACCACAAACATCAACGTTAACTCTATTTACATCAATATTCATAATACATTAAAATTTCAAAATTAAATTTCAGCATAAATTTCAGTATCATAAAATTTCAAGTTTAAATTTGTCATCAGTTTTAATTTGCATCCAGAATTAAAGTCCTGGTAGGATGCATACTAATTAAGTTACAATATGTGCAGACCTAAGTCTGTATAAAAGGGAGCATCTCCCACCCCTTTACGTTAATTAAACAGGTTAGTCTAATTGAGCTCAAAGACAGACCCAAATTTTCATCATAACCAAAACATAAACTGCTAAATACTCCTTTCTACTTAAACAAGAAAATTTTACCTTAAAATTAAAAGTTGTTGTTCATACAAATTCACTACTGTCCATTTTTTTTATCAAATAAATTATAAAGATATCCAACACACACCAAAACATCAAAGTTCGAACAAATTGTATAATTTACCTGAAGGTTACTGCACTCGTGGCTTCAATGTACATCGTCCTTGCTAATTCCACCATTCCAGCTGGTTTATGTTTACGGCTTCAGATTCCCACCGCTTTTAAAATTTCTCTACCCCACCATTCATCTAACAGGTCTCAGGGCTTCGCAGGAACGCATCTATGTATATCTAAATCTTGTTTTGTGGATCCAATCACGTTTACGAATAACATTTGATTATTAACACCCCCGAAAAATAGCACTGAAATTCATAATTCTTTCCCGCTATACCCAAAACTACCTACTTTTGTTTATTCATTTATCGTTACAAATTTGGATAATTGGTACAGTAATACTCGCAAATATAACTAGACTTTATTACCTTGTATCTTCTTTTCTAAGTGCACTAATGCATAATAATTTGTATCGTAGCACGTATTCTGCTTGAAGTATGGTATCACATCAAAAAATTAAAGAGCAAACTGTTTTAAAGTATTCAATAATCAAAAAATATAAGAGAGCTAAACACCTATAATCACGGGTTTATATACTAGCTCGCCTGCACGTCGGTTTTGTCCCGCGAAGACCAGTTTTTAGAATTTCGCATTCTCTGTTCCCTTCTCGACAGTCCGGTACAGCGAATCTACTAAATTTTTGCACTCGTGCCAGTTAAATCTAAGAAATTTTCACACGACTCGCAAACACGTCCGAAAACAACTAATTAATTTTGTATAGAAATTGTTGTGTTTTCACCTCTCATATCTGCAACTTATTTCAACCAATCGTTTCCTCGTGACGTTGCTCAAATCACGCCTTTTATTATCTGTGTCTCTGCCTTGCGCATTTTATCTGTCTTTTTCTAACTTGGTCCTAGTGGTGCAAATCGATACTCTTTACTATCGGTTATTTCAGTCCACGTGGATTTATATGTTAATATAAGCTACGGTTTATCCGACCGTTTGCAATATACGCAGAATCTGCATGTTTATCAGCTCGAATTTATTAGAATTTGACATTTAAAAATACGCAGGTGTTCACTCGTAATACTTTAAATAACACTTCTACGATTTGAATATTATTGGGTTTTTAAAAGCTTTTATGCATATTATATATTACTAATGGTTCAATTAACTCCAATTAAAATAATAATGAATGGCATTAACTTCTACCCTTTAATTTTTAGTGAATACAAATTAAATATTAATTATAATTTGTACACTTTGTTTAATACCGTTACTTAAAACTTGAATTAATTAATATAAATTTCGCACGTAATTTCCATTTGCTTCGTTATACTTGGAACAATTAAATTACATACAAGTTGAGCATTTTAATTCTGCTTCTTTTTATAGAAAGCGTCTAGTGAATAATTTAAATCCCTTATTTTTAATGAAACGAATACATTTTTATGCTCCACGTTTTAATAACGCGTATTATCTAATAAACTTCTATACAAACCCTACATTCTAATTGAATGATTTAAATCTTTACACTAGGCATTTAATTACGCGTACTTTTTCCCAAAGCTTCCTTATACACGGTGATTAAAATTATTTGATGTAATTAATTAATTTTCTACCCTGGTCTAAATTTGAGTAATATACAGGGTGCCCACAATCTATCTCCGTATATGGGTAACTTTTTTATTATAGAAGATACAATGTTGGTTAAATTAGCAAAGTTGAAGAGAAATTTACGAGTAGTATGATGCTTTTTTGAAAACTCACCTAGATGCTCAACTTTTTTAGATATTTGAAAAAAACTTAAATTTGCCATTTTCTTCAAACGCTAATAACTTTTTAACGGTTTAACCTATAGAGAAAATAAAAACTGCTTGTAAGGTAACTTTTTACGTAGAATTCAATAGCGTATATGACAATTTTAATTGGAAATGGGTTTTCAAGCTACAAACATAACCTCACTTTTTAAATGGAAACCATAGTTCAATATAACCCAAATGGAAAGGTTTTTCTTTTCTGATTACCCTGATGTAAGGGTTGATGTACTTATTTTCAGTAGTTTCTTCATAATAAAGAAAAACGATTTATTTATTTGCGGACATCAAGGAGTCCATGGATACATTTTACAAACAAACAAAATGTGTAAAAATCAGTAATGGAAACACAAGTTTATTGTAACTAAATTTATTATAAACTAAGAAAAATAAAATACTTAAAAATAAACTATCCATACAATACAAATAACTTAATCAAAGGAAACAAAAATTAATTAATGCGAATATGCCCACTCCTACATTAACATATGCTCAAAATGACCTCCATTAGCTTGCAAACACATTTCGCACCTTTTAATTAGGTTTTGGTGCACCTTATTTAACGTTTGTGGTTTTATACTTGTAATAGCTGCTGTAATACTATCTTTGAGTTGCTCAATGTTATTGGATTTTTAGCATACACTACATCCTTTACAGTACCCCAAAGAAAAAATCCAGTGTCGATAGTTCTGGTGGCCTTGCCGGCCATGTAACAGGACCTGCATTGCCAATCCAATTTGGAAAACTATTATCAAGATATTCAGAAACGGCTTGAGCATTGTGAGCAGGTGCACCGTCATGCTGAAAATAATATAAGTTTTGCAGTAGATGAAGTGGCAAATTATCGAGCATTTCTTGCAATTCGTTTTGTAGAAAATTTAAATAGCGTACACCATTTAAATTATAATTATAGAAGAAAGGCCCAAGTATTTTATTACCAAAATGGCACACCACACATTTATCGAAAATTGATGTTGATCCCGCCTTTCTTCTGTTAAATGGGGATTTTCCTGACTCCAGTAGACTGTATTTTTTCTGTTAAACATGCCTTTGTTAGTAAATTTTGCTTCGTCGGTAAATATAATAGTGTGACTAAAACCAGGATTATTATTTGTTTCATTAAGAAACCACCTACAAAACTGTTGTCTTCTCTCACAATCCCCATGATACAGTGTATTGCTAACATGGGTTTTGTATGGTTTGTAGCGGTTTTGTTTTAAAATTAGGCGAGCTTTTTCTGTAGAAGTAGCGCACTCAATTGCAGTTTCTCGGTGGACGCTGTTGGCTTAAAATTTATGTAGGCTAACACACGTTCTTCATCATCAGTTTTGAATTTTCTTTTATCAGTACTGGGTTTTGTAAAAGCACCAAACCTTTTTAAATTGTTTTCTAATTTAGAAAACAATCGTTTATCTGGCTGCCTTCTTTCCAAATATCTTTCATAATACATATCACCAGCAGCATCACAATTTCTGTTACAGGCATAGTAACAAAAGAGCATGTCATTTTTTCGTCGTTTGTATACATTCTCAATTATAATCAAATAAATTTAAAAGTCTTCTACACAAAATTTGCAACCCAGAGCAAATAAACACTTTAACTAATAATATCTGACAAATGCCAGTTGTTTTTGTTTATTTAAAATATGTATCCATGGACTCCTTGATGTCCGCAAATAAATAAATCGTTTTTCTTTATTATGAAGAAACTACTGAAAATAAGTACATCAACCCTTACATCAGGGTAATCAGAAAAGAAAAACCTTTCCATTTGGGTTATATTGAACTATGGTTTCCATTTAAAAAGTGAGGTTATGTTTGTAGCTTGAAAACCCATTTCCAATTAAAATTGTCATATACGCTATTGAATTCTACGTAAAAGTTACCTTACAAGCAGTTTTATTTGCTCTATAGGTTAAACCGTTAAAAGTTATTAGCGTTTGAAGAAAATGGCAAATTTCAGTTTTTTCAAATATCTAAAAAGTTGAGCATCTAGGTGAGTTTTCAAAAAGCATCATACTACTCGTAAATTTCTCTTCAACTTTGCTAATTTAACCAACATTGTATCTTTTATAATAAAAAAGTTACTCATATACGGAGATAGATTGTGGGCACCCTGTATATATATATATATATATATATTATATATATACTATGATATCGCCGTGCTCTGATGTATTTAACGCTCAGTTGCCTGTTGCTTGCCACCGCTCTGTGTTCCTAAATAATTTAGAATAAATTTGTAATTTTACACAATTAGATTTATGCCTCGACTAGCTCAATTCAATCCCACACAGAGTGCATGACGATACGATAACAGAGAAATCCCCCCCCCCCTTTTCTCTAACACTTCATACCTAAATAAGATTAACTAAATAACCAAAATTTTTATAGTAAACCAAGAAATATGTACAATTTGCTACTCTGCAACCTTCGTAATATTATTTGTTATTTAAAACTCTTGAATAAAAGTAAAATCATAAATCTGTTCATCACCAAAATATAACCCTATTAAAGCAGTTAAAGCCAGCAAAAATAACTCTGTATTATTTTGGAAGTTTTGTTGAACGTTCAATGACTCTTCTTTCTCTTAACGTAATTTCTACGTATCAATCAACATTTTTGATGACCCTTCACATAAATATCTAAGTATATGCAAGTTTTAAGTGTTCAAAAAAATACGTCTTGTGCTATTAATTAAGTATGATTGCTAACCTGGTATTTTTCTCGGTTAATCTCCTGATTCGAATGAGTAGCTCTGCGTTTACCCAAATCCTTTGAACTGCCGCTAAGTGCTGTTAACCAGTGATCTTGGGTTGCTTTCAGCTTAACGTCTTGATTAAGAGTTTTCCCCTTTATTATATCTGTTACTTGTAATATTGGATTTTTATGTTAGATTTCTTATTGAATTTGTTCAGTGAGTTGCTCATTAGATCGCTTCGTAAATCTTTCAATGGATTATTCTGTGGAATTTTTAGTGAATTTCTCAGTGCTGTCTTATGTCGACGGCGAATTTCTATTACACTTGTATATTTGAATGTGTACTTGTACTTGAAATTTTTAATTATTGACTTTCACTTATAAATCGTGGTTTAATTTCACACTTAAACTTTGTGTAGTATATTTGTCCGGACTAGTACAATTCGTGCTTCAGTTATGGAGAGACTGACCATTATCAGCTTGGCGTCATATATAAAAAGCCATCCCACGTGCTGTCATTGGTTCACCCTCAGAGCTAAAATAGCCTCCCGTGTTCCCCTGTTTCGCCTAAACCCAAATTGATCTTCTCCTAGTATTTCTCCAGCTCGTTTTTTCATTCTTCTTTGTACAATTCTAGTTAATATTTTTGACACGTGTGCTATCGAACTTATTGTTCGAAAATTTTCACAATTATCCGTGCCTCCCTTCTTTGGTATAGTTACTATGATGTTAGGTTTCAAATCTTTGGGTATCTCGCCTGTCTTATACAAGTAGTTTAGAAGTTGGAAGAGACGTTCTGTTACTGCTTGTCCAGGGGCTTTTAGAGTTTTTGCTTTCACCTTATCTGTACACGGTGCCTTACCGACCCTTTAACACTAATTCAAACTCATCCCTAAGTATAGGATATCCCAAGTCACCGTTTCCAATGTATGATCCTGTTCTAATGCTGTTAGTTCCTCTCCTGCATATAAGTTTCGTATATATTATTGCCATCTAACCACACTCTCTACATTTTCTATAATGACGTTTCCTCCCAGGCCTCTTACATTTTATATTCCTAAAATTCATTCTAATTAGTTTGTATGCTTCATCTGTCTTTTCTATTTCCATCTTAGTTTGTACCTCTTTGCACTTTTCATCAATCCATTGTTCTTTAGCTTTCCTGCATTTGCGAATAGTTTCCCATTTTATGGCTTTGTATCGCTGTTTCCCTTTTCGTCTGATCCATTTTTGTATTTTCGTCTTTCTTCTATTAAATTCAGTATATCCTTTGTTATCCATGGTTCCTTATTTTCTCTTTGTGTATACCCCAGAATATCTCTGGCCGCCATGTCTAAGCTGGATTTAATGTTATTCCATTCTGTTTCTCCTTTTTTAGTATAAGAAATTTCCCCGATATCTTTTAGCAATTCATTTGACATTTTTCAAATTTTTGTGAATATCTTTATTTTTAGTTTCTCAAAGTCAAGTGCTTTTTTCCGTTTCTTTTTTTCAAATTTTTAAATTTAAGGGTGGCCTTCATAATTATGATGTTGTGGTCAGTGTCTATATCTGCTTCTGGGTAGCTTCTACAGTCTCTTACTTGATTCCTAATCCATTGTCTAACAAGAATGTAATCTATTTGATGTTTCTACATATTCTGGCATCTTCCACGTGTATCGTCTTCTAGCATGATGTTGAAATAATGTGTTTGTGATGGATAAATTCTACCAACCTATTTCTTTTGAAGTTTCTTGTGCCTAAACCAAGTAAACCTACTACCGCTCCTTCCATACCCTCACCTACCATTGCATTAAAATCCTGTGTAATTATTGAATTTTCATGTCCTCTTACGTATCTTAGTATGTCCTCGACATCTTTGTAGATCACTCTACCTCTCCTCTCTGCAGCTAGAGGTAGGCATGTATACTTGTCTTATTACTTTATTTATCGGTTTAGATTCTAATCTAACCATGAGTACTCTTTCGTTCTTTTGTAAATAGTTTTCTACACAGTGTCCTATCTTTTGTTTGCACTAATATCCTGATACCCGAATTTTCTTCCTCTAATCCTGTATGAATTACCCCGAAGTCTTTACTTCAAAAATCCCCCACCTCTGGCTACCGACTGTAACACCCAAGAACATTTTTAAATTAATTTAAATTTCAAATAATATTTTCGACCAATCACAAATAATTCTATATAAAATGTAACCTATCACTGACCAGAATTAAGATAGTTATCCAATCCTAGTTTGATTTTGGGGTGACAATTGACACTTTAAATGAACATAACCTATCAACTGATATTTAACATTCCCTGAAATGTAGAGGATTTTAAATTTAGGCGGCAAAGGAAATGCTAATTTGTTCTAGAAAAGTCAAAACCGGAAGTACGTAATAAAATGTAATTTTTCGTGATATCTATAAAAATATTAACAGGAAATACTTTAGAATATTGCAGAATAACTTAAATTTAATTATAGGGTAATTTCAATTAGTAATTGCAATAATAAAAATGGATTTAAACCATTAACCTAAAAGCACATGTATGGATGATACACAATTGTGAAATATGTAAGGTTTTGATTGGCGAGAACAATCACGTGATCAAAAGTATATAAATATGGGGAATGGAGAAATTCAAACACACGACAACACACGACTCACAAAGACTTAACAAGATACACAAAGACAAAAGATAGAAATGTGAAAGATAACTAGCTCGGAGCTAGCGCGTGTTACGCTACAAGTTCGCGTAGCGATATTGGGTATAGGCCCGTGTATATTAAATGGATGTGTCGGAAACAAATTTATGAATTAGTACGTTTATTACGGGACGAGTAGTGAATTTAAATAATGGGTAAAGGACACAGACAAGTTTGGCTCTTAAAAGAGAATTAAATAGTAATAAATTTAAGTGTAATTAGACAACGAAATGATTAAGCTGTAAGGCGGTCAATGGTAGGAGGTGCAGGTTTATTAACTGCAAAGAACAGGATACTTAAACATACCTATATGGTTCATTATTGATTGATTGGGGAAGTTTGGATTTCGGAAGCCCGACTCCAAACCAAGTTGTTACAGCAGTAGGGAGATATCAAGATTTTCGAGCACAAAATGTATCACCACCCGTACTAAACATTTTCAACCCTGGTGAGAATAAATTACCTCAGAGGCATTGTAGCGATTGGAGCAACAGTGGGTATTGTATACCTGAACAGGTATTGAGTGAATCTTTGAATAAATGTTTTGAGAGAACGGACGTGTATATGCATGCATACACGTGGTGTTGTAAGTATGAACTTTTATATAATAATACATATGCTTTACATGAATATGTTAAGTTGCTAGATTAAGGTTGGAATTCTTGGACTTTATTAACGTTACCGCATATTATTATGAATTTTGTATAGAATATCAAGAATTATTGGCTATGTTTCAGTTGGAAACCAATTTGTTTTAACTGTAGAATTTGCAGTGCTTAGTATAATATTTAACAACCCGGATTAAGGGAACTTTTAGTTAAATAAGACATATTGCTTTTATTGCATTCAAGTATGTCAATATAGTAAATGTAAATAGTTGTATCACCATATTAAGGGTTATTAAATTCATTACTTAATACGAATGTTGAGATATGTTACAATTAAAAGAGGTTTGTTGAAATACAGTTAGGTACAGATACTTTGTAAACTTTTGGGTAAGTTAACTCACCGGTATCGCTTTCAGAATTCTAGGCCTATCCACCCTGGGACATGTCCATGTACTCCCCGCTATAGAGTAGCCGAGGCGTTTGAAGAAAGTAGAGTAAAGACTATTGGAATAGGTAAGTGGACCTTTATATTGCAATTTTGAACCATAAAAGTGATATAGAGCTGGCATTTGACTATATATGTATTAGGTAACTCGTTCCTTGTTTCTTTGACTGCTAGATAAGTCAGGAAAGGGGGTGAAGTGTTACACGACCTTTGCTGATCCCTACTATGTCTAATGCTAACCCATCCATTTCGATTTTCAAGTTTTCTAGCTTACCTACTGGCTTCATACTTCTGACATTTCATGATTTGATTCGCAAAATGTTCCCGACTTTTTTCTAAGCTTTCTGATCGCAGCCTCTGAAGTAGTCCCCTCCCGGAGACCCGAATGGGGGACTATTTTAACTCCAGCATCTTGGGAGGTAATGTGGTGGTTTTCCGTTGCCCTCCACATGCAGTAGTGTGTCTTAGAATGCCATACCGACCTCTATGGTCTCTGCCAATCTAAGTGCCGAAAGCGCTGGTGCCCTCTTTCGGGGACCTATCTTAGTTCCTCACTAAAGTCCCTACTAATTTGGTTAAACCTATCGTTTGGATCGTTAGATCACTGGGACACACAAGTCATTCCACCCGTTCTAGTAATCTAGAACTTCTCCAAGGTTGGGTATGCAGTCGTAGTTTATTTTCAAATTATCGTAGAAAATATTATTCAGTTTGTCACAGTTAAGAGAAAGTTAGCTCCGATCAAGCACATTTCAATTCCACATTTGGAATTATGTGCCGTTGATTTATTAAGAGATTTTTTGTAACTCGATCTTATCAAAACTTAATTAAAATCGCTGATGTTTTTGCTTGGAGTGATTTTACCGTTGCTCTGACTTGGATAACGCTTTCTATCTTTTTGTTGAAAAACCTTTGAAGCAAATCGTGTTTTTACATCTGGGAAATCATCGCACATAACAGGTGGTTTTACAGTTAATCTTCACATAATCTGGCTGATCCTGCTTCTAGACGATTAATGCCAAGTGTGGTTCTGCCAAAGAACGGTCAAAGAAAGACCTGAGCATCCGGCTAAAATTAATGTTTCTTTCGAAAACTTACAAGGCATGTAGATTTTTGTACTTTAAGTAGCACCAGAATATTCAAAGAGGCATAAATCTTATTTTACTGTAAGTTGTCAGTTTTGTGATACGTTTAACGAACAGAATCAGTACACAATGTTATGATGCAGTAAATACGCAGATTTCATTAACATTGAAAACATGTAGAATTTTTCATTCTGGTTTTCATTCGTTCGAAACACAACTACCATAAATATATACAATAGAAAAAGTAGGGTTAACTGTTGTGGTGACATTTAATTCATGCGAACTTCTCTCTTCAGGCTGGACTCTCAGGTCTTTCTCTAGCTATTCTTGGTTTGGCCATGCTTGTTATGGCGGGCGGGGCCTGAGTGGTTTCATCATCCTAGTGACACGTGCCCCCATAGCCAACATTGTCGATTTCTACTGATGAAGTAACATTAGAAAAAACCTTTTATCATTTGTCGTTCAAGTCGAACCAAATATAATCGATATATTAATGACTCATTTTTCATCGTTGTATAAAATTTAGAGGAATAAGTGGGATTCTGAAATTGATAACCTACCAGTTAACGACACATGGGTTCTTATTAAAGACGACCTAATTTCCCTACTTCAATGGAAGTTAGGCCGAATAGCAAATACATTCCTCGGCTCGGACAGGGTGGTACGCATCACTGAGATCAGGATTTTACATGGCAGCTTTAAGCGGCCATAGGTCAAATTAGTATCTTTCTTTGTGTTTTAATTAACTTTTTCCTTTTTTTTACATTTGTATATATACATATTTTCTAACATTTAAATTTTACATTTCATTTTTTATTGTTATTGTTGGATTCGCTCACAGTGGCTTGTCCATACCTTTTGTATCTTATTTCCTAGTAAAGTTAAATCCTGTGTGTTTTCCTCACTTAACCTTACAACCCCTATTTTTCAGATTCAGTGAATTTGGTGGGCGATCTGTTAAGCCAACAATAAGCATAAGGCTTGCCAGTGTAGTTTGTGCAGGTAAAGCTGTGTTATTGAATTTGGTGAGTGATATGTTCCATCAACGATAAACATAAGTGGTGACAGTGTAGTTTGTGCGGGTAGAGCCGTGTTATTGAACTCGACTATGAACGTTTCTGGTTGTAGAATTCATTCCGAGGAGGTAGAGCAGTTTTGCACGCAAAATGAGTGCATGTTGCGACGGCGGGGACTTCCCCAACAACAACATGATGGATTATGGTGGTGGACCACGGCAAACAGTAGGAAAAAATCAGGGATATGTATTCCTTTCATTTCCTAATTTAACTGCTTATTACGTTTCGTCAAACGATTATTTGGAACTTACCTTAAAACTATAACTTGGAAACATAATTTTACTCCATAAAACGCAAATGGTCTCATGAATGTCATTCGTATTGCTTTTGTTAAACTTGGTTTTATATTTCTATCTTTAGCATGAATCAGCTCTTGTTCCCAGCATCTGAAAAAAGCAAACAGGTTTAAAAATTAATGGTTAAATTGTAAAAATTGCATGCAACTTAGTTTCTACAATTGGTCAGAAACACGTAGTAAGTATTTATAATGAAACAATTCCCTCCTAGATTGTTTAACAAGTAATTAAGTTTGAAATTTGTAAATGTTTTGTGTTTTTTTAATTACACCAGTTTCTGTTTAATTCCTAAGCAATAGTAAAACCAACTTTAAAAATGCAAATAGCAAAGTCTTGGCAATAAATCATTTGATAGCATATTTTATGCTAAATGCAATAAGGAAAAGCCTTTTAAGATCTGTCTATAAATGATTGAAATATCCATCAAAATGCATATTTTTAATGAATGTAGGATTTGCGTGGGGGAGTTCCATGATTGTCTCGCAAAATTGTCCTTGTTGATCAAAATCGTCATCTGACAACTCTTGCACCAATTGCACTTAGTAGGAGTGACGTTTTTCTCTATGAAGCAGTCTGAAAACTGTACCTTTTGAGGTATTAAGATGTGAAATGGCTTCCAAGAGGGTTGAATGTGGATTTATTGAATCATCAACAAAGCATCCAATTGTCTATCGTCATCTAAATCCGATGGATGTCTGGTCTTAGGTTTATCTCATACATGTCCAAGATTGTAGTATTTGTTCTCAATTCGACTTAAGGTTGATTGCGGTATTGGAGGACGGTTTGGGTGAGTTTCATTGAACAAAATATGGACTTGTTCATGCACCCAAATTTCATTTCCATATTCTATCATCACCATCATTAGAATTTGATTCGTTCAGCTTTCATTGTAGCAATCTGATTTCTTAAATCGTTCAAACAACACACACTACTCTTTGTAATACCAATAAACTACTAACAACTTGCAATTGTTTTTATGACTTATTGATAGAGCACATCAACTCTTGCGTGCATATTGGCAGTTTCGCTTGAATACATTTTTATTGAATATCTTGGTCATTTATCAACCGATTTTTAAAAAAACTTTTATTTATTGTATTTAGCATAACAAATGCTATCAAATGAGGTACTATAAAGGGTATTTTGCTATTTGTATTTTTAAAGTTGGGATTGCTGGTGCTTATGGATTGAGGAGTGGGGTGGGGATAGAGGTTGAAAAATACATCTTTATAAGAAGAATTTAAAATAAAAATCGATGTGTTCAAGCATTTTTCTAGAACCTTTTTCTCAAACATTTTGTTAGTTAATTTCTACTTTTTGGTTAATTATGCAGAGGGTGGCTTCAGTTAAGGTGACATAGAGCCAATCAGTGTTACCAAAAAGAATTATATTAGCACGCGGACTAGTCTCGGGGTCTATTCCTGCGGAGGCATGAGATGGGGGTCCTTTATTAATTAATTTGTCTTTATACAATTTTAGGGCGCCACTACGTCACAGACATAAACACCAAAAATAATCTTCTTAAGGAAAGACGTAGATGAACCTTAAGAGAATCCACTTATACCTGAGAATAAATACTGAACAACAGTATTTCTTATGCACTTAAACCTTGTAGCTAGAATTTTCAGAAATAAAACTATTACCTTGTTTGCAGATATGTAATAACGTTATTTCAAGCTCTTGTATATACAAAAAAAAAGGTTAGTCAAATAAATTAATCAAACAAATTCATCAAATAAAGTAATTAAATAAATTAATCAAATAAGTTACTCAAATAGATTAATTAAATAAATCAAGGACAATCAAAATGACCAGACATAAGGTATAAAGGTAGTATCGATGTTGCATTTAAAAAAGCAGTTACTAGTGGGCAAAGCCCATCATAAAATTAATATTTCAAAACATTTTTCTAATGCTTCAAGCAAAGATCTTTGTTCTCGGCTCACAAGGATAAGTTAAAGATTAGCTTATCATACAACTCGTTTATGCTACATACATGTACTTGTTTAAGTAAACATGCAAGACCAGGTGTTTACCTGACAGATGTTAAACCAACATGTGCCTTAATTGACTCTATATAAATTTAACAAATAATACTAAATTTAGCCAAACTATTTAACATATTTTAAATAAAGTGATTTTATTTTCTTAACAAAACTTCTATTCTTGTATTCAAAACACTAAAATTATTCAGAAATCATCAAGCCAATTGTTTCACTTATTTTCTGTGGCACATAATTTACATTAATAGAAAAGCTTTTACACATTTGAGTATGAAACTACGCTACAACTTTAAGGTCGTTTCTCAGGAAACTTTTATACATTTAAAATTTAGAAATTTATCGGATTTTCTCAAAACAAATCATTTAAAGAATTATCTATCTTCCAAGTAAGCTTAATTTTCTTGTTCGTACCAGTGTTTGATATAACAAAGTATAATGTACTCACCAAAAAAAACGAGTTCAAACACTTACTACGCCTGCTGATACAGGCACGTACAACACCACCACCATACAAAGGAATACTTCATGTTGAAAATTTATTGACTTCCATCCTTACTAAAGATGCAGTTTATAGCTGGAAATACATGTAGGACTATATGCGGAACTGCTTGCGTTTTATTTCGACCTTCCAGCTGTGGATTGTCTTCAATTTATTCAACCTCCTAGTTTACCATACTCCAGGCGACATGCCTCTCCACGAATCCAACTCTTCTTTTTCATCTTGGTAGGGACGTTCCTACCACTTTTTAAATTAAGTTGTCCGGACTACATCTGATATAATAATGCTCGATTAAGTACGTCAGACCTCCGCTTCCAGAATTACGCGCATGACAGCACGGGTCGACTACATTTTCGCGCCTGAATCACGGCAACTCTTCGAACATATAGGAGTTTAATAATTGCCTATGTATTCAAAAAACAATTATTGCCTATTTATGAAATGTTACAATTTTATAGAATTTATCCGTAACTTTCAAGAAACACTGTGTAGGGTGAACCAACTAACAGGACACTTTTAATAGCGTAAAATCTATAAGCGATGCAGAAAAATGTTTTATACAAAAGTGTCAGAAAATATCACGGAGTATAGCCAAAGAAATATTTTTGTTTATACAGGGTAGATCAGAAAAGAGTGATGGTCCAAAATGTTTTTTTAATGAAATACTCTGTATATTATTGCATATTTGAGTTTTACGTTTGTTTTTAAAACTTTTTTAGAATAAACTTTATACATATCTTTAATATTTTTTTTAGGCACAACAGAGGAACATGGGAGGATGATAATGGAGAAAACAATAGAGAAGGGGGAAAACATATATATAGGGTTTGTAGATCTGGAAAAAGCATTCAACAATGTAAAATGGAAAAAATGTTCGAAATACTCAAAAAGATTGGAATGAGTTTTAAAGACAGACGGATAGTACATAGTTTATACAAAGAGCAAGAAAGTAGAGAAGTAAATATTAGGAAAGGGGTGAGACAGGGATGTGCCTTATTTCCATTAATTTTTAACTTGTACATAGAAGAGGTGTTACGTCATCATCGAACAATTTGGTATTGGTGACAATAAATACCATTAGTGCGGGTACCCTACAGTTTAGTGAAACATTTATGCCGGCAGTGGGAGTGCGTGAAGTGACACAGTCGTACTCGAACCGTTACAGAAGACAGTTGTATGAGAGCTTTTGGAAGCGACACCACACCCAACGTGCGTGTTCTTGGTTGTCCGCTAACTTTTTGTGTGTGACTTTTATTGCCCCGAGCGGCACAGGCTTTAAAGGTATTTATACCCTTTATTAAGTAGTTTGTTGTAGTTGCTTTATTTATTACATAACCGCTACACTGCCATCGGTATTGCTACAAAAAGCAATTGGTCCTTCCCTATAATTAACATCTAGATCACCTTATCATCCCTACATTTATTGGTCCTTCGAGCCGGATTTTACTAGTCCTATGTTATACGCATGTCCTAAACTAAATATTATTTTGCATTTCAGCGAGCGTGGTTTTAATTATTTACCTTAGCTTTAAATTTGTCTTAAAGCCCATATTTAGCGGGTTAAAATGTGTAAATATTATTTATACTGTCTTTAAACTAAAATAAGCGATTTCGCCGTAATTAAACCAGCAAGCGTTTAATTACAAACAAATTCTTAATATAAAATTTGCATTAAAAGCCATTGCGCGTTTTTAGTATCACATACAACCCTTCAGTCGGTTTGCAGTAAAATATTGAATACATCTGCAAAGGATAATAAAGTTGTAAAAACTGCATCTTTCTTGCAAATATGATAACCACATGTTAGAAGTTGGTGGACCCTCTGAGCTTTGATGTAAAGACCGCCCGTAAACTGTAAATTTTATCGTAACGCTTTTTATTTATTTATTTTTTACCCCATCACCCTGTGTTTAAAGAGGAAGGTCATATTTCTAAAATTCGTGTGGTTTTTGACGCCTCTGCAAAGGCTAAAAACAACGTGTCACTTAATGACACTCAATTGGCTGGACCTAGTCTCCAAAACGACATTTCGTCAATCTTACTGAAATTTCGTACTCACCGTTTCGTTTTTACTTGTGATGTTCGCCAAATGTATCGGCAAATTTTGGTTACCGAAGAACATCGTAAGTTTCAATTAATTGTTTGGCGGTTCTCCGTAGAAGAACCCATTCAGACTTATCAGCTTAATACAGTGACCTATGGTATTAAGTCATTGCCTTATCTAGCATTAAAAACCCTTCAGCAATTAGCCATTGACGAAGGCAAAAGGTTTCCGTTAGCCGCTGAGACTATACGGTCAAATCTATATATTTACGATTTCGTCGCCGGTGGAGATTCTATACAATCGGCACGAGAAATCAAAGATCAACTTATCCGACTTTTACATTCGGCTGGGTTTGAACTTCGAAAATGGAGTTCTAATTCAGCTTCTATTTTGGAAGGCATTCCGTCAGATTTTTGCCAATACTTCTCTCGATTTCGATTCTGACGAATCAATAAAAATATTAGGTCTTCAATGGTCACCTACAGAAGATATTTTCTCATTTCGGGTTAAACCATTAAACCCAATATGTACAAAGCGCAACATACTTTCGCAAGTTGCCAGAATATATGATCCATTAGGGTTTTTAGCCCCACTAATACTTTTTGCAAAACGCCTAATCCAGCATCGGTGGATGTTAGGTTTAAATTGGGATGACATCCCACCAGCAGACATTTCGTCAAAGATCAACTTATCCGACTTTTACATTCGGCTGGGTTTGAACTTCGAAAATGGAGTTCTAATTCAGCTTCTATTTTGGAAGGCATTCCGTCAGATTTTTGCCAATACTTCTCTCGATTTCGATTCTGACGAATCAATAAAAATATTAGGTCTTCAATGGTCACCTACAGAAGATATTTTCTCATTTCGGGTTAAACCATTAAACCCAATATGTACAAAGCGCAACATACTTTCGCAAGTTGCCAGAATATATGATCCATTAGGGTTTTTAGCCCCACTAATACTTTTTGCAAAACGCCTAATCCAGCATCGGTGGATGTTAGGTTTAAATTGGGATGACATCCCACCAGCAGACATTTCGTCTCAATGGCAGCAGTATCAAGAAGAGTTGCCGTTATTATCGTCATTAAAGTTACCATGTTGTTTACCCCCTTCGGATCCTTTTACTTGTCATTTGCATGGGTTTTGCGATGCTAGCGAGGTAGGGTATGCAGCGGTAGTATATTTCCAAACTACTGGAGAAATAACTGTACAATTTGTAACCGCTAAAACAAAAGTAGCTCCAATTAAGCGCATTTCAATTCCACGTTTGGAATTATGTGCAGCCGTTTTATTAACCGATTTACTTTCTTTTACCATTCGGTCTTATCAAGGCTTGATTGAGATCTCCGATGTTTCAGCGTGGAGTGATTCTACGGTCGCTCTCACTTGGATACGTTCTCCACCTTTTCGTTGGAATACTTTTGTGGCAAACCGTGTTAGCCACGTTCAAGAAATCATTGCACCTAGTCGATGGTTTTTATATTAAATCTTCGCATAATCCGGCTGATCCTGCATCTCGGGGATTAATGCCAAGCGCGGTTATTTTATGTTCGCTATGGTGGCCGGGGCCTGAATGGCTTCACTACCCTAGTGACTCGTGGCCGCCTCAACCAACATTGTCAACCTCAATTGCTGAGGTAATTACGGAAAAGAAGATCCTAACATTTGTCGCTCAAACACATCCAAACGTCATTGACATTTGTGTAGGTTAGCTCAGAATAGAAATCAATGGAGGTACGCATCCAACCAGTCCCAAGATGGATAAATTAATGACAAAGAAAGTAACTGCACTTAAACATGATATTTATTATAAGCAACCAACAAGTATTGGGTGGGCAACTATTGTGCTCAAAGACCACAAACATAGAAACAAGGAAAAGATTGCTTAAAATATATGTATGGAGCACAGCATTGTATGGCTGTGAAACCTGGACAGTAGGAGAAGCAGATAAGAAAAAGGTAGAAGCCTTTGAAATGTGGTGCTACAGACGTATGATGAAGATATCGTAGACAGATAAAGTTAAGAACAAAGAGGTACTAGAAATGGTAGGGCAAGAAAGAACTATGTGGAAAACAGTGAAAAATAGGAGAGATAGGATGATAAGCCACATACTAAGACATGGGGGAATAATGCGGGATATATTAGAAGCAGAGATAGGAAAAAAGAGAAGTAGAGGTAGACCTAGGTTAGACTACTGCACACAGATAGTGAAAGATTTAGGCTGTGAAAATTTCAGGGAAATGTGTAGGCTAGCTAAGAATAGAAATCAATGGAGGTACGCTTTCAATCAGTTGCAAGATGGAAAACTAATGACAAAAATAATAACTGTACTTAAACATGGTAATTACTATAAACAACTACAGATATTGGTTTTGCAATACTATCAACTAATGTTAATTGTGTGAAAGGATTTACTGGAAAACTATTAATACGGTAAATGTCTGAGTATTGGGGGATCCTTGGCAGCCACAGGCTGCTTAACCCTCTTCACATACCACTGAATCTCGGTGAAATAGGGCATATAATTAGAAAATAATAGAAGGGAATCGAACTGTATATAGGCTGTTGTGAGAATTGCATGGAATTGCTCAGAACATAAATAAGCTGATGTACAAGTCCAACCAGCTTTAAGATGTAAAACCCAATGACGAAAAAATAAGTGCTCTTAAATCTGATGATTATTATAAACAACTACAGGTGTTGGTTGTGAAATATTTTCAACTAATGTTGATTGTCGGAAAGGATAAATTGGAAAACTATTAATTTGACAAAGGTTGAAGTGCTGGGGGAACTTGGCAACCAAAGGCTGCTTATCCCCCTTCACATACCACTGAATATCAGGGAAATAGGGTATAAACTGTAAAACAATAGAAGGTGACCGAACTGCATCAAACAAGAAAGAACAGCAGCTATGTTCAAAGACAATGAACATAGATACAAGAAGAAAACTGTTCAAAGCATAGTGTGGAGCACAGCACAGTACATCTATTAAATAGGGGCAGTAGGAAAAGCAGACAGAAAGAGATAGAAGCCTTCGGAAACGTTGTGCTTCAGATGTATGAGGATGGTAGCATGGACAGAAAAAGTTAATAACAAATTGGTTGTAGAAATAGTAGAGGAATAAAGATATCTGTGGAAAACAAAAAAATAGGAGAAATAGAAGGACAGGATACGTTCTAAGGCATTTCTGGGAAATAGTACGGGATATATTACAAGCAGAGATAGGAAAAAATAGGTAGGGGTAGACCGAGATGACTTTCGCACACAGATAGGGATAGATGCAGACTGAGCAAATTTCAGCGAAATGTGTAGGTTTATGGAAAATACAAAAATAGGATGTTAGAAAATGAATTGTAGCACATAATTCATTTAGTTCTAATAGCTTATGATAAAATGGTTAATGATAACAACCTTTTATAGGCTTTGCGCTGTTAAAAGTGTCGTCTTAGTTGGCCTACCCTGTGTATGCTGATCAATGTAAGTGATACCAACATTAGACTATGGGAAACCGTAAGCAATACGTGATAAGTTAAATGGAAGGAAAGTTGACTTTTGGGAGGCCAATGGATTTACATCAAAACATAACTGACATTTCTTCTATTTAAAAGTTACACAAGAGAAACCTAAAATGGTCACTTTAATCTTTTGCATATAGCAAATGTATTTATTAAAATATCTAAAAATTATACAGGACTTTTGTTTAATTTCATATTAGCTATCTTAAGGTAACATTTCCTTTGCTCTACAATGTTTCATATCTTCAATACCACCATCAACTTTTTTTTTTAAATACGGACCTGTATTTTGTATTTAAAATTTTGACAGACTTTCAAATCAAGGTCCAACGATATAATCTTATTGATTATTTTACGACGTTTTGTTGGACTAAGAATTATCATCAATAAAACAATACAAAGTAACGAATAAATGATATTTAAATTCCTAGAAAAATCTGAATGATACTTAAATATATACCAAAAACTGGAAGTAAACATAATTAAAATAAATCTTCTAATTGAAGTCCATTACTTCTGTGGTTGAGTATCCGTAGATATAGTTACTACCAGTAAGATGGGGCTCCATTAAGTAACGTTCGTATTGTCAGAAACTACCTAAATAATATTTTTCTAAACAGCTGGATAGGAAATAATGGACAGATATCTTGGCCGCCTTTATTACAGGATTTAGCAATTCCTGATTTCTTTATCTGGGGCTCCATAAAAGATAAAGTATTTTGAACTTCCAATCGAGATTTCCACAATTTAAAAACCAAATTTTGCAGGCATGAGAAATTATCACCCTGGAAATGTTAAATAATTGCTACAAATGTTGTGCGTCAGAAGCAATGGACGTTAGTTCGAACGTTTGTTTTAATTGATTTGATTTATGTCCAGTATTTATGCATCATTCAGTTATTTCTCAAGATTACCATTTATTCGTTAATTTGTATTGTTTTATTGATGATGATTCGTTGTCCAGGAAAACGTTGTAAAACGATTAATTAGCACACTTTGACAAGAAATCATTGGTTGTGGCATATTGTCGTAAAGACAATTTCAAGTAGAATATTTTTACAAAAAATATACAGGGTGTTCTATTAAAAAATTCAAAGTGACATAGTATTGCTCATGAAAAATGTTTAATGCCTTATATTGGTAGAGAGAATATTTGTAAAAAACCTTTTTCCATGAAATGTTTGTATATCTTACGTATTTCAGAAGATATACGCTGGTCAATGATAACCGTAACGTGTTTTTTAAATTTTGAAAAATTGCTTTGTTTCTGAGTTTTGGAAGAGTGGAGAGGGTCCAGTTTTCCTTGAAACACCGGGGTCGAGATTTCCTTGAAACACCCTGTATATATACAGGGTGTTTCAAGGAAAACTTGATCCTCCTCCGCCCCTCCGAAACTCAAAAACAAAGCAATTTTTCAAAATTTAGAAAACACGTCACACGTTCTAATGGAGATGAATGTTGATATAAAATTCAAACCTAGAAGGCCAATACCAAAGGAGGGCGAAAGCTACTACCTATTATTTTAAATAGCCATCAGGGTCGAGTGACACATTCTTTTATACGTATTTCTGTTTTCTTCACAGCCCTGTAAAGCTTATCAAAATTTATGGATTAACATTTAAGTACCTATCTGGGAATTATTAGTGATAACATAAAAGATCTAAATTACTTAACATTAACGACTGTATTGCTCAAAATGACCTCCTCCAATCTCCATATCATGATACAGTCTATTTTCAAATATTTTTCTTATATTTTGAAATACTTCCGGCATCAGAAACTGGTATTCTGAAACAATTCTGCCACAGCTCTACAAGATTTGCAGGCGGAGTGGCGAATACTTTTGATTTTAAGTATCCTCACAAAAAGAAATTCAATGGGGAGAGATCAGGTGATCTGACTGGATACGCCACCGAACCCTTCTGCCAATGGTGAACATTAAAATGCGGGGTGTACCGTTCTTTTGTAAGTTGGTTTGTTCTCTAAAAGATTATTATCATGTTACAAAATGTCAGTAATCATTGAGTCAATAGTGTCTTCTAGTAAATTTAATTAAGCTGCTCCATTGATATTTCCGTCAATAAAGAATGGTTTAACAACATCATTAGGTCTTCAGTTCTAGAAGTGGTTGGACGCGCATTTCCATTGTTTTCTATGAGCTAACATACACATTTCTCTGAAATTCCCACAGGCTACATCTTTCACTTGCTGTGCAACAGTCTAATCTAGGGCTGCCCCTACCTCTCTTTTTCCTTTCTCTGCTTCCAATATAAGCCGTACTATTCTCTAATGTCTTATTATATGTCCTATCATTCTATTTCTCCTATTTTTTTTTACAGTTTTTTATATATTTCGTCTTCTCCCACCACTTCTAGTATCTCTGTTCGTAACTTTGTCTATCCATGATATCTTCATCAAACGTCTGTAGCACCACATTTCAAAGGCCTTTATATTTTTCCTGTCCGCTTCCCTTACTGTCCACGTTTCACAGCCGTACAGTGTTGTGTTTCACGCATATGCTTTTAGTAATTTCTTCCTTGTTACTATGTTTATTGTCTTCAAAGATAGTAGCTGCTTTTTCGTGTTAAATACAGTATGGCTTTGTGCTAATCTTTTTTTAAATATCTTTTGCACTTTTCCGCTTCTATTGTTTTCTAAAAACTATATTTCACCGATATATTCAACAACGAGGTTACCTAAAATGCCAACCCAAACATTTAATTTTTGAGGAGTTTGTGTATGTGCTTTCATGAATACATGTGGATTGGTCTCGCTCCAATAACGATAATTATGTCTATTTACTTTACTATTTAACATGAAGGTACACTCGTCAGGAAAAAAATGTATTGTATAGTCGGTTTGGGTTGTTATTCAATAGTTCAGTGAACTCTGTGCATAATTGCAACCGATACTCTGGATCATCTTCGTTCAACTCTTGAATTGATCTTATCTTGTAAGGATGTAATCTATATTGTTACAAACTACTATTAGGCAACCCGTCAAACACACAAGCTACATAACCCAAGTGCATTCTCCAGGAATCGAGAATGTTCGAGCACATACCAGAGTATGAATCATCTATTTAATTCAGGGTATAAATAAGACCGCTGATGAAGTACAGAGTTAGTCTATATCTAAATGTTGAATATAAATGATATCGTGTAAAGTTAATTAGTTACGCTTTTAAAAGTCTAATGGTAAATATAAATTTGTGTTATGTGTATGTATATATTATACCGCCAGCTTGTAGAATACATAAATAGACAAAAGTGTAATAAAAAAATTATAGTAGTGTTTAGTGTTGTTGAGAAAACTTATGGTTAAGGAATTAGTTTAAGAAAATATTAGTGCTTGTAAATAGCATTAGTGTGATAGTGCTTCATTGTTAATTGGGCTGAAAACATCTATAAATAAGGCATATACTGTTAATTAGACTAGTGAATAGTGAGTAATAAAGACTTTTGTTACATCATCATCATCATCATCATTTTGTTTTCGACCTTACTTAAGGTCGGTTTGACGCAGCTCTAACTTCTTTTCTATTCTGAGCTAATCTAAAAAGCTTTACATACCCTTCACAACCTAAATTTCTACTAATTTGACTAATATAGTTTGGTCTAGGTCTTCCTATATCCTTCTATCTTTTTCCTATCCAGCTGACTCTACATAGATATTAGCAACCTGATGGTTGTTAAAGAACTCTAACATGTTTACATGATTACCATTTATAAGGAAATGAAATATAACCTGGATATTCGCTTCAAAAAGGAAAAGTGTTAAATTATATGTTATGGTAAGGCTTAAGCAACGAATCGCTGCCAACATGCCAGACCGCTAATAATTGTGAGTTATGTCCTGGTGACATTTAGTTAACTGATTTTTATTTTTTTTTTGTTTTCGAACTTACTTAAAGTCGGTTTGACGCAGCTCTAAATTCTTTTCTATTCTGAGCTAGTCTAAAAAGGTCTACATAGCCTTCACAACCTAAATCTCTAATAATTTGACTAATATAGCTTTGTCTAGGCCTTCCTACTCTATTTTTATTTGGTAGTCTATAATCTAAAACTTTACTAAATAGTCCCTCATGTCTTAACTGGTGCCCTATCATTCTATCTCTCCTGACCTTCAATTGTTTCCACATACAGGGATCCTCACCTATCTTTCTATAAACTTCCTCGTTTGTTACTCTATCTGTCCAACTAATCTTTAACATTCTCCTATAACACCAAGTTTCAAAAGCTTCTATCTTTTTCTTATCTACTTCTTTAATTGTCCAATTCTCACTACCGTATAGCAGAACGCTCCATTCGTACGACTTTAAGAAACTTTTTCTATTATCTAAACTAATACTATTAGCTATTAGTAAGTTTTTCTTTTTTAAAAACATTTTTCTAGCTTGAGCTATTCTAGCTACTATATCCCTTCTGCTACGTCCATCCTTTGTAATTATACTACCTAAATAGCAAAATTCATCTACCTCATCTAACTCGGTATTACCTATTTTTAATTTTGGTTTAGAACTAGGCTGTAACTCACTTGTCATTATCTTTGTCTTTCCTGAGTTAATTCTCATACTATAGTTACTCTGTAGTATCTCATCTAAAATATTTAAAAACTCTCCTAACTCTTTTCTAGACTCTGCTATAATGGCTATATCATCTGCAAAACGTAACATGTCTATTTTCTGTCCCTGTACACTAATATCTATCTCTTTTCTCTCTCTAGCTAAGTTTAAAGCTTCCTCAATATAAACATTAAAAATCAAGGGAGACAGTATACAACCCTGTCTAACACCATTTCTAATCTTAGCTTCCTTTTCTATTTCATCAAATCTAATTACTACGCTTTGGTTTTTATATAGACTGTAAATAATTTTTCTATCCCTATGAGAAAATCCTATTTTTCGCAAAACCCTGAACATAACAATCCAATTAACCCTATCAAATGCTTTTTCTAAATCTACAAATGCGAAACGAGTCTTTTTATTTTTTTGTAACCTTTTTTCGATAATTACCCTAATCATTAGTATCGGTTCTCTAGTCCCTCTGTCTTTACGAAAACCATATTGGTCTTCGCCTAAATAATTCTCAGTCAAAGCTTCTACTCTATTTTTAATTATTATTGTTAGTATTTTGGAAGCATGAGAAGTTAAACTAACCGTTCTAAAATTCTCACACTTATCAGCTCCTGACTTTTTTGGGATTGGAATAATTAAATTTTTTTGGAAATCTATTGTTACTAGTTGTTTTAAATTAGTGAAACGTGTTATAGTAGCCTGCTACAATATGCTTTCACAATTAAGTAAACACCAGAGGCTTACACTGGATGTTCATGCTAATTGCCTGATGGATTGTCGATTATCCATTTGTAAATTACCCAACAGTGTCACTTTAGCTGCTTCATTTCGAACTGGAAGTTCAACTTCGTGGTTTTTGCTGTAAACAGAACCCGTGCATTCAAGGTTATCAATGAATTGTTTAACGTATTAGTGACTTACGTTTGTTTACGGATGATTGATATTAAAAAATCTTGCTGCAGCGTTAGCACAATCATCATTGCCATAGTATGTTTTAACAATTTCTAATCTTTCTTCAATAGAATACACCATGTCAGCACTCGTTGACAATTTTGAAATCAAAGGTAACTTGAATATCGGCATTTCAGAAGCAAAGCAACAAACATTGTAATTCTGGGAAGAGTTTAGTGAACTATTGAATAAGTAATTTAAAGTATTTATGTTATTACTAATAATTCCCAAATATATAGCTCAACAGTTGAAGTTAATCCATAAATTTTGATAAACTTTACAGGGCTGTGAAGTGAACAACCTATAAAATGAAGTGTCACTCGACTCCTATTGCTATTTAAAAAAAAGGGGTTGATCTCCCCCTCCCTTGGTGTTGGTCCACTAGATGTGAATCTTATGTAAGCATTCGTCCCCGTGGAAACAATGCATGACACGTTTTTTTAAATTTTGATAAACTCCTTTGTTTCTGGGTTTCTAAGGGGGGGTCAAGTTTTCCTTGATACATCCTGCATATAGCTTAATCATTGAAAACATTGTAGAACGCATTCAACTAGCATGGGTGTTGCGAGACCGTGTTAGGTTGCAAGCAACAAATTCTCATGTATATTCTAATCTCGTAAAAGTAATAAGTAATAAGCTACGTAATGTTAACAGCCCACCAGTCGTATACTTTTAGGTCCTAATTGGGAAATTGTAACAAGTGTACCGTCTCTATATATCCTATTTTATAATTTTAAAGTATGACATGTGTAGTTTTGAAAAACAGGTTAAAATTGAACAATAGTTTAGTAAATTACCCTGCTGCTTTTTAGGGTTCCGTATCTTATAAGGTATAACGGAACCTTTATAAGATCACTCTCGTGTCCGTCCTTCCGTCTGTCACAGAGGTTTTTCTTGAAAAGTATGTAACGTAGGAATTTGAAATTTGGCACAAGGGTAGGTCTTTATGGCGTGCACATATATCGACAGTCAGAAAATAGAAAAAAAAATTTTAGATTAAAATGGCGGGGGTTAATTCGGTTAAAAGAAAAAAGTTTTAATAAATATATTGTGTGAGGTATCATTTGAAAGAGGATTCCAAAAGGCTTCTAAAATTTTTTTTTTATAATTTTCGGTCCAGTAGTCTATGATATAGCTCAAAATGTGCCAAAAATGACCGTCCCTCCTTGTTCTCCTACATTTCCAAAGCTAAAATTTTGATTTTAATAGGGCTAATAGCTATTGAGTCATAGATTATCGGAAAACTGCAGGTTTTTTTGACAGTGTAATAGTTACTGGGAAAAATAGTTTTTTAAACACAGTAATAGACAACGTATTTACTAATGTACCGGTACAATGTGAAGCAATATATTCATTTTTCAGTTATCACAATCAAATTTGGTTAAGACTTAAATAAACATAAAAAATAAAACAGCTTAATTTGGTTTATTGATTGCTCACTGTAGTAATGGCACAGAACCCTAATAGTGCGAGCTCGATTCGCTCTTGGCTAATTTTTTTTGAGTAGTTACAGTTTGCTACTGGTTTTCCAGTAGTTTGCTTAAAATAATGTGCAATATTAACAAAAAGTATTTAGAATTTTATGAAACTTGAATGTAGGGTGTTGCGGACGTATCGTCAAACACAAGCAAATAAAATTTAAGTGAAATTCATACTTTATAGAAAACTTACCGTTCCAATTTATCTCCTAAACGTTCGGAAATATCACATTCAGCAGTGTTGTAAAGATCTTGAACATCTAAGTCGTTCTTATAACCATATTTAAATAATGGAAACAGCCAGCTGCAAGGAGGCAAAATTTTTAAATTAAAACATCGATTTCGTAATTAGTTAAAACTAGGGTGTAACAGTGATATGCGTTTTTTAGTATTAGTCAAGGCAAAGTGCGACAAGTAGTGGATAGGTGGGTTTAGGAGTGAGAAATAAGACATCGAAAAGGTGCAACGCGTGGGTGTTTCGGTAAATAAAAACCGGATGCAAAAAGAGGAAAATTAATCTTGAACAGACTACTGAATATTGATATACCTTGTATATTTTGATTTCGTATATAGAAGTGTGCAGTAAGCAAGACCTTTGAGTAAATTATTAGTTCCTTTAAAAACATAAACTTGAAAACCACAAAAGCATAGTTTTATCTCTGATAAATACACACTGGAACAGAACCTAAGTTCATAAATTATATTAAACCAAAAAAGGACAAACAAAATATTTATTATAGCAAATTTTCATTGCGGAATCATGTAATTTTAAAAAAGCTTTAGAATTATGCAGTAAATAATAGTGAATTCATTATACATTTCAAATATAGGAGTAATTTTTACAAATTTTGGTTAAATAAAAACGTAAACAAAAATGGCGGATGTGCCTAAGTGACAGTTGTGTCAAGATGGCGGATGCGTCAAAGTGACGTTGTCAAGATGGTGCATCTGTTAAAGTGACAGTTGTGATGGCGGAGGTTAGTACTTTAAGCGGAGGCGGAGGCGCTGAACGTTAGAGGTTAGTGACGTAAGGGGAGGCGGCGGTGGTGACGTTAGGAGGCGCTAAAGCGGCGACGGCGGCGACTGTTTTAGGACCATCCAGATCCCCATCACACCTTTCAATACAGTTCTGTTCTTATTATTTTTCTTTTCTTTTTAGATCTCACATTTTTCAGATACGTTAGCAGAAAAAATCGGTTATATCAGTTTTTACAGATTATCTGTACTAAGAGAAAAAAAAACACTTATTCAGTTTTGAAATTCAAAATTAATCAAAATATTTCCATTGTACGACGGACAAATATGTTATGGAAGAAGAACGATAATCAAGGTACAACTAAGGCTTTTCAATTGTTTTTAATGTTAGTATTTAATTATCTTCAATATTAATTACCTGCACTTATATCTTTTGGTTGGAGCGCGTCTTTAGGTAGCATTTAGTGTGAGTTTGTTAAAATTGTGCAAGAGCTTCTTCAGCATTATAGATTACCGTTCGATTTCAATAGGTTTATGTAACTGTGTACTTACCAGAATAAGAGTCGTGATAACAAGCTTGCTTGCACTTCCGGATTAGGTTTATCATACTTTTTACTAAATTCCATGTTTTGCAATTTATACACACACTGTACAATAAAAATAACCCCCAGAGAGCCTTTAAATTCTATACAAAATAAATACGTAAAATACTTTACAATAAAATTATTTAACAGGATTAGGCTCTTTTTAGAACTGCCTTTGGAGGTAGTGCATTTATATTATAAAATGCAATAATTGGTTTCTTTTTACAGGACGGTTTTCTTGGAGCGTGCTTGTATATTCTGTAATATTAGTCTTAAACCCTAAACTTTCATTCTAACATATTAGCGCGAATAAACTGATTACACTCATTTTCTATTTAAAATTTTGGTGCTGAAGTCTAAGAGATATACGTAATTATTTCTATCCAATCATCGACCTACTTCAGGTGTAACACCTGCTTAGATTACGTAAACGATCAATTTTATTATCAAATGGCTTACAATAATTGTTTGGGAATCGATAGATAAGATATGGTCGAGACGTGTAGGACTTTAGACAGCTATTGCGGTTTAATGACGTTGATAACTGATAGCGAATTGTAGTTCTGCGATAGTATAAATTATCTTGGTCAAAGGTGCCCCATTATTTAGAAACATCCTGCATTTAAGACAAAACATTTATGTTTATAAAAATTTGATAAAATGCATAGAAAAGTTTTCCTGCTATTATTGGTCTCGATGGTTTTCACAAACGAAAAATGAAATAAACAAATGACCTGTTATCTACTTAACACTGGCGGACCTTTTAAGAAGATACTGCACCCAGTGCTAAACGGGGAAGTTGGTCGACGGAAACCAATATGTTTCCAATTTAATATTAACGAATAATTTTGCCTGGCATGGGGATAGTAATTCGAGCATAGGGAAAGAAAATCAATATACATTGTTGGTTATTTTGCAAAAAGAAAGGTCAGTGACCGGTTTCACTGTTCTTGCAAATCATCAGGCAGACGCATCCCTTTTGCAAAACAACCAACTAAGTTCTGAAATAATACACAAATTAAGGTGTATTTATAGTGCAAATGCTTCTCATGCGCTCTCTATCCTGGAATATACGCAATTAACTATCGATGACTGTTTGCAGTCTCCGACGTGATAGAGTAGATGGCATTGCCAGACAAAATTTTGATAGCGAGCCAAAAGACAAGATGAAAAATGAAATAAACGAATGAACTGTTACCTACTTAACACTGGCGGACCTTCTAAGAAGATACTACACACAGTGCTAAAAAGGAAACTGGTCGACGGAAACCAATACGTTTCCAATTTAATATTAAGGAATAATTTTGCCTGGCATGGGGAAAGTAATTCGAGCATAGGGAACGAAAATCAATATACATTGTTGGTAATTTTGCAAAAAGAAAGGTCAGTGACAGGTTTCACTGTTCTTGCAAATCATCAGACGGACGCATCCCTTTTTGCAAAACAACCAACTAAGTTTTGAAATAATACACAAATTAAGGTGTATTTATAGTGCAAATGCTTCTCATGCGCCTTCTTAACTGGAATATACGCAACCAACTATCGATGACTGTTTCCATTCTTTGACGTGATAGTGTAGATGACATTGCCAGACAAAATTTTGATAGCGAGCCAAAAGACAAGATAAAAAATGAAATAAACGAATGACCTGTTACCTACTTAACACTGGCGGACCTTCTAAGATACTGCATCCAGTGCTAAACGAGGAAATTGGTCGACGGAAACCAATACGTTTCCAATTAAATATTAATGAATAATTTTACCTGGCATGGGGAAGCAGTTCGAGCATAGGGACCGAAAATCGATATAAATTGTTTGTTATTTTGCATAAAGAAATGTCCGTGACAGGTTTCAATGTTCTTGCAGATCATCACACGGACGCATCCCTTTTTGCAAAACAACCAACTAAGTTCTGGAATAATACACAAATTAAGGTGTATTTATAGTGCAAATGCTTCTCATGCGTCCTCTATACTTGAATATAAGCAACTAACTATCGATGGCTTGTAAATACTCCTTGTATGTTTGTTGTGGTTTGTTTAGCATTCTTCTTAATTTTCTTTGGGAATTAAACCACTTATATTTTTTAAAATCAACTTTATTTACGTTTCGATCCATGACCTAGGATCGTTGTCAAAATAATAAAAACTTCAAGTTTGACATTTATGACATAAATTGAAGGTGGCTTTGATTTATTGATGTTCGAAATATTTTGTTTGAGTACACAAAGCAAAAATTTTTAAAGTTTAAAAGAATGATTGCCTTCAATCATTCTTTTAAACTTTAAAATTTTGCTTTGTACCAAACCAAATATTTCGAACATCAATAAACGATCCTAGATCATGGATCGAAACGTAAATAAAGTTGATTTTAAAAATATAAGTGGTTTAATTCCCAAAGAAAATTAAGAAAATATCGATAACTGTTTCCAGTCTCCGACGTGATAGTGGAGATGGCATTGCCAGACAAAATTTTAATAGCGAGTCAAAACACCGTGTTAAGTAGATAACAGGTCATTTGTTTATTTCATTTTTCATGTTGTTTTTTGACTCGCTATTAAAATTTTGTCTGGCAATGCCATTTACACTATCACGTCGGAGACTGGAAACAGTCATTGATAGTTAGTTGCTTATATTTGAGTATAGAGGGCGCATGAGAAACATTTGCACTATAAATACACCTTAATTTGTGTATTATTCCAGAACTTAGTTGGTTGTTTTGCAAAAAGAGATGCGTCCGTCTGATGATCTGCAAGAACAGTGAAACCGGTCACGGACTTTTCTTTTTGCAAAATAACCAACAATTTATATTGATTTTCGTTCCCGATGCTTGAATTACCTTCCCCATGCCAGGCAAAATTATTCATTAATTTCACAAACTAGTTTAACCCTTTTGCGTGTGAAGGGTATTTTCGTACAGGTGTGCTAGTCAATGGAATTTGGAAATAAAGTCAACGTTTATATTTAGACAGTTTTCGTTAGCAGCGGCACCGAATTATTCTTATGAGTGGTAGTACCCTACTAGCGTCAGGCAGTGAAATAAACATTATTTCAAAACGATTACGTTGTATAAGAATACACATCATCGTTCGCGATAAATTGAAATGTAATACCCACAATACTTCCTGCATACGCGTGAGGACAAAAACGCATTATCTACTATAGGTAACACAATACAATATGATAAATTGTAGAAACAATTTGGTAGCATTTCTAAACCCTTATAAAGCAATAAGGTTTATCGCAAGAGTTGTATAGCTATCTGAAACAAAAGCTAAAATGTTCTTGTAACTAGCAACACAGGCCAATCAAATAAAAAATTTCTAGAGATCTCATGCGTTGTACAGAAGAGAGACCGTATTGAGATTTTACTTAATTCAATTTGATCACACGGTCTAACCTGCCATTCTGAACGGACCTGCACCTAGACGACGTTCTAAAATACTAGAACAGGGAGAATGACGTGCGCGTTTCAATGAGATAAAGAACCGAACTATAGGTTTAACCAAATTAGTGGGGTCTTTAGTGAGGAACCGGACTAAGACAGGTTCCCGAAAGAGGGCAGCAGCTTTTTCGGTACTTAGAGTGGCAGAGACCATAGGGAATGTATGACATTCTAAGACACACTACTGCGATGTGGAAGGCAACGGGAAACCACCACATTATCTCCCAAGTACACAGCGTACTTAAATTATTATTAATGATGATGGCATCCTTTGGGGTAAAAAATTCCAGAGGTAAAATAGTCCCCAATTCGGATCTCCGGGAGGGGACTACTTCGGAGGATGTGATCCGAAAGTATAGAACACAAAAGATATAAAACAAAGATGAGCACAAGGTCGTGCTACATTTAACAAGAAAAAACAACTACTGTGCTCGAAGACCACAAACATAGAAACAAGAAACGAATTGTTTAAAACATATGTGTGCACCCAGCGCTGTATGACTGTGAAGCCTGGACAGTAGGAGAAGCAGACAAGAAAAAGGTAAAAGCCTTTGAAATGTGGTGCTACAGACGTATGATGAAGATATCATGGACAGACAAAGTTAAGAATGAAGAGGTACTAAAAATGGTAGGGGAAGAAAGAAATATGTGGAAAACGGTAAAAAATAGGAGAGGTAGAATGATAGGCCATATACTAAGACGTGAGGGAATAGTGCGGAATATATTAGGAGCAGAGATAGGAAAAAAGTGAAGTAGAGGTAGACCTAGGTTAGACTACTGCACACAGATAGTGAAAGATGTAGACTGTAAGAATTTCAGGGAAATGTGTAGGCTAGCTCAGAATAGAAATCAATGGAGGTACGTTTCCAGCCAGTCGCAAGATGGAAAAACTAATGACAATAATGATTACTGTACTTAAACATGGTGATTATTATAAACAACTACAGATATTGGTTTTGCAATACTCTCAACTAATGTTAATTGTGCGAAAGGATTTACTAGAAAACTATTAATACGGCAGATGTCTAAGTGTTGGGGGATCTTTGGCAGCCACTGGCTGCTTAACCCACATCACATACCATTGAATCTCGGTGAAATAGGGCATATAATTAGAAAACAATAGATGGGAATCGAGTTGTATATAGGCTGTTGAAAAAATTGCAGGGAACTGTGTAGGCTAGCTCAGAGCATAAATAAGCTGAGGTACAAGTCCAACCAGTTTCAAGACGTAAAACCAAATGACGAAAAAATAAGTGCTCTTAAATCTGATGATTATTATAAACAACTACAGGTGTTGGTTGTGAAATATTTTCAACTAATATTGATTGTGCGAAAGGAAAAATTGGAAAAACTATTAATTCGACAAAGGTTCAAGTGCTGGGGGAACTTGGAAGCCAAAGGCGGCTTACTCCCTTCGCATACAACTGAATATCGGGGAAGTAGGGTATATAACTGCAAAACAATAGAAGGTGATCGAACTGCATCAAACAAGAAAGAACAGCAGCTATGTTCAAAAACAACGAACACTTTAACGGTATACATCCAAAAATAAAGTTTACCATGGAAGTAGAAGAGAATAATCAATTACCGTTGGTTTATCAGTGTGCAAAAGTGCATCTTCTATTTTTAATCAATTAACTTTAGAGTAACTCTTGTATCGAAGAACACCGTATCTTTACAGTATTTTACAGAATAAATGATGCTTCATCAAATAATTTCAAACTACTCAAACTTAAACGTTTCATGTCGTAAGCTTGCAACTCTGCCTTAAATGTAGCGTACTGTTTAGTTCAGGAAAGAATTACGAATCGCGAATGAACGCTTCTAATCAAGTTCCGGTTTATATACAAAAATTATCTCTATACGTCATTTTCCAGATATTTCTCAATTCATTTGGAAGAATTTGTCACCTTGGGCGATGTAATGTTTATGAGAATATTAACATTTAACGATCTAATTAGTGTCCAGCTACCGTGGCCGATTTGATTTATGACCATCGTAATGCGTTGACGATCCTTTTCTAACGTATGAAGTTAATCTGCTTTCTTATTGTAACACGGAAAGCCAATAAATAATTCTTATCTATTTTATGGCATTTTAATATTCGCGGCTTACTTGAATTTCGAGCGTTTATTGATTTATGTGAAATACTTGGCTTCTAATAGTAACGTGAGGCATTAACCTTAATAATCGCAAAAATTCTAGAATATGTTTTATTAAAAAAATCCTTAAAATGAATTTGAATGTTATAAACACGGGATAATTATTTTATGCTTTGAAAGTATTCGCAACTTCTTTTCAGTCTACACGGAAAATTGATTACATAAATAATTAAAGCTCGCAATTGCTTTGTCTTCTAATAAAGTACGGAAAATGCGTTTTAAGGTATCTTTGACAAGAATGAATTTGCACAAGATATTTCACTCGGCTGAAAGGAATTGATTTAAAAATTGGACTTTTAAGTTTTTATTCGTTTCACGATCTCTCTAATGAAATACGCTTATTTATACAAAAAACAAGAAAAAGATTGCTGAAAACATGTGTGGAGTACAGCACTGTACGGATGTGAACGTGGACAGTGGGAGAAGCGAACATGAAAAGGCTAGAAACCCTTGAAATGTGGTGCTACAGACGTATGATAAAGATATCATGGACAGACAAGTTAAGAACAAAGAGGAACTAGAAATGGTAGGGGAATATATTAAAAGCAGAGATAGGAAAACGAGAAGTAGAGGTAGACTTAGATTAGGCTATTGCACACAGATAGTGAAATATGTAGACTGTGAGAATTTCAGGGAATGTGTAGGTTAGCTCAGAATAGGAAACAATGGAGGTACGCGTCTAACTAGTTCTAGGACTGAAGACCTATTGATGATGGTGCAGGGCGGAAGAGTTAAATATTATGACATTTTAATTTTTCCCGTTTTTCTGGCTCTGTGGATGGGTTCTACATAGAATTTGGATGCCCAGTGATTTCTAGTAACGTCTTTATCGCATATATATATATATATATATATATATATATATATATATATATATATATATATAGATTGCTGTGAATTTGCCCTATTATTATTTTAGAGCCCCACGATTTGGGCGTAATAAATTTTTCTATGAATGGCATTTATTATATTAGGATTAACGATCCCCTACGATGGGCGTCCTAAAATTTGCTATGAAATTTGGCCCCACGATTGGGCATACCATAAAATTGCTGTGATATTAGTCCCAGTGTTGGGTCGTCATAAAATTTCTATGATATCTCCTTTGATACCTTTTTTTATTTTATGCCCTTATGTTATGAAATGTTAAATTAGGCTTTTACCCCGTATAGATCTTATTGAATCAAATAAAGCAATTCTATAATACACAATATAATGATTGATAATATTTACAACTCTCAAAATTTTCCCCTTTCACAGAATATCTACATATAACAGATTTATGGTTTTCTGAAAGCCAGCAAAAATATCTTTTACCTATTCAGGGACCTTCGAACGTTCCAAGATACCTATTCCATTGTCATAAATTGTTAAGTGATCCTTTTTTATGACAAATACACAATGTGACAAATATTAAATTAAAAACAGTTTTCAATAATAAAGTGTATTAAAATTGCTAACCTGGAATGGGTTCTGTAGTTCAATCTTAGTCTATGATCTGCATCCCCTTTCTGTGTGCGCTTTCCTTATTAATGTGCCTGCCCCATAAATTGTTTCCAATTAAAATCGTACCAAGTCAGAATATGTCCAAATTAGAATACTTTCATTTTTAAACTATCTTCAAAATTTGAGTATGTTCAAAGTTCGAAGTCCGAAATTAAAGTCGTCTTAAATATCTCAAATTAGAGCCATCTCAATCAAAATATGTCTCCAATTGAGAGTCGAAATTAAAAAGTCGCTAATAAAAGCCAAAATTAAAGTCAAGATTGAAAGCCCTGTTTTATTAATATTAGAAATGGATTTAATTAAGTCGTTTTACTTACGTGTATTTCTAGATCGGCTTATTTTTGTTGCATAAATTCTCGCACTTTTAATTCTGATTTACTTTGATTTTTGCTTCACTGGTTACGTAAATTCTTAACACTTTTGAACATAGTCGTAGCTCAGTTTGAATATAGACTAACTGTCGCTCCGTCACTATTGTATATATAAGCCCTGCCTCCTATTGATTTTATTGGCGTGTTTACATTGTGGGACGATACTTCTACCTTTATCTTGCATACCTCGGAATTTTCATCAATTATTTAGTTTAAATCCTTCAATGCATGCCTGACTGTCACGTAGGCATCCCGCATATCGTAGTATTATTCGAAAATGTCCAACTTTTGACTTTTATTAACTCACGTATTCGAATGTTTGTTAATTATTATTATCTAAATTGAATCGCCTGGTGCTTATTTATTTCTACAGAATATTGGTTTTCTGAACAAATGTGATTTCTTCCTGTCACGTACGATTTTCTAATAATGAATTATTTAGAATGCGTGTACGATGATATTTTTGACGCAATTGTTACATCTTTGCAATGCCAATTTAGGTTCTAGGTTTCCCGGTGATTTGATGCAATTTGTTGCATTTTAAAATCTTATCTTTACTTGTAAACTACTCTTAGACATCTTTATGTTCTCATGCATTTAATCCCGTGTATTTTATATACAGTGTGCTCTCAATTAACAATATGTAGGGTAACCGAGTTACTCTTATAATTTCTGGAATTGTGTCTTTTTTTAAAGTGGAAGTTATTTTTATTTATTCTACGACCCCATGACTTCACCTACCCTAAACTACCCTATTATCATAGCAATATATATATATATATATATATATATATATATATATATTGACTTGATAATGAGATCACGAAAGGTCATTGAAACTTAAATTCTATAAATAAAACCCCAAAGAGAAAAAACGCAAAAAATTAAATTTCCGAATATTTAGTTTTTCTCCACCCTGTATAAATATAAGCGTATTTCACTATCATTAAAGTACAAAGTCATTCATTGTACTTGCGTTATTATGAAACTTAAAAAGAAGCTTTTATGTAATTAATTTTCCGTTCACAAAGATGCGTTAGAACACGTTTTATATACCATAAAGGTGAAGCTTTTTTGCATTTACAATTATTAAGAATACAAATCCATACAAATCTTATTGTATTTGCAAAGCATACAATAACTATGTTCTAAAATTTTCAAATACGTCATCAATTACTAAGAAAAGTTGTATAAATAGCCAATTATGAGTAAACGCCCTATTAAAATGTAATAAAATAAAATCGAGATAGATAAGAACTAACTTATAGGCTTCCCGGGTTTCAATTAGAAGGAATGAAGCGCGACGATTAAGCTCGTGCGTTAGAAAAGGATCGACAACGCTTTGCGATGCTCGTAAATAATATCGATCGCGGTAGCTTGACGCTAGGTAGATCATAAAGCGCGCCATTTGCGGAAATATTACATCATTCAGCGATGACTAAGATTCTAGAATACAACAGTATAATGACGTATTGAGGTTATTTTGTATATAAACGGAAGTAATTAACGTTCAAATTCATTTTTATTTTACGAGATCTACCATGTAAGTTTGAGTATAGATTCATTCGTATTTGATTCATTCTTTCCTAAGCAAAAGAATATGTAACATTCGCGAAGAATTCAGAATACGAGATCCACCATGTAAATATACAATGAAACATATAAATTTGAGTAGTTTCAAGCGTAGAAGTTATCAATACCGTTAATTATGTTGAAAATGAGATTTTAATAAGCGTTATATGGCTATAAGAATTGCAAGTATGAATTTTAGATTTCTTTGTTTGTAACTGATAAAAATATTTAAATATTTGTAAGCTGAAATAAGTCTTATTCATATAATTTTTTCTGTAAGCGGATAATTACTAGGAAGTTTTGAGTTGAAGTTCGAAACATTTTGACCTTTAATAAATTCTCTGTCAAGAGTTTTTGACCAATCACCTTTACAAGCGTGGTAATAAAAGATAGGTGAATTATCCACGTAGAAATTAAAGACGATTTTGTAATTTTTAACAAGGATTAGATAAGGATTATTTTTATAATTAAATAACTTTTAAGAACTTAAGCTGTAAAGTGTAAAGTGTTTTACCATCCGATGAGTATTTTTACAAAATAATGACTCTGGGTGTTAATGAACTGTTTGTCATCGGTTTATAAACAAAGAGAGTTAAAACGAATTTGCGAGGAACTCTCCATTTGGGGAAATATCATAAAGAGAAGGGATAGACTGGTGAATGGGATGAACTGTGGCGGTAGACCACATGTATCTTCCAATAAAAAAGGGAAGATCGAAATATCATGAATTCAGTACAGTTCTGATCACATTGTTTTCTATTCTTTTTCATATTTTATATTTTTCAGATACGTTAGCAGAAAAAATCGGCTATAGCAGTTTTTATAGTTTATCTATACTGATAGAAAAGAACGGCGATTCAGTTGTGAAATTCAAAATTAATCAAAATAAAAATCTAAGCCGCATGTACGGCTCACAACCAAACTTAGACATTAAGTTCAACAAATATTACTTACCTTTGTGTTAAATATTTGAAATTTAATTGTACGCGATATATAAAAAAATTAAATAATAAATAGTAATGTGTAAAAATTCGTATTTAAAGTCGAATATCTTGATTAATAATTGAAATATCGAAAAGTGAATAGCGTATTCGTATTCAGCGTAAAAAACTGGATAAGAATCATATATTATATGTCTTGTAACATCACGGGAACCGTGCAACGGACAGACAGACAGACCGACCGACAGACTAGACCATCTTATTAACCAAACGAAGTTTGTTTGATATTACCATTTTACGGTGGAAAAATATGTTAAAGGAGATGAATGGTAATCAAGGTACAACTAAGGCTGTTCAATTGTTTTTAATGTTAGTATTTAATTATTTTCAATGTTAATTACTGGCACTATATCTTTTAGCTGGTGCGCCTCATCATGTAACATTTAGTGTGAGTTAGTTAAAATTGTGCAAGAGTTTCAGCGTTATAGATTACCATTCGATTTCAATAAGTTTATGTAACTGTGTACTTACCAGAATAAGAGTCGTGATAACAAACTTGCTTGCACTTCCGGATTAGGTTTATCATACTTTTTACTAAAATCCATGTTTTGTAATTTATACACTCACTGTACAATAAAAATAACCCCCAGAAAACTCTTAAAATTCCATATAAAATAAATACGTAAAGTGCTTTACAATAAAACTATATCGCAGGATTAGGCTGTTTTTTAAAACTACCTTTTGATGCGGGAACCTAGGAGGCAGTGTATTTATATTAAAAATGCAATAATTGATTTCTTTTAACAACAGTTTCCTGTATGTTCTGTAATATTGTTCTAAAACCTAAACTATCATACTATCATTTCGCGAATAAACTGATTAGACTTATTTTCTGTTTAAAATCTTGGTGCTGAAGTCTGAGTGATATACGTAATATTTTCCATCCAATGATCGACTTAGTTCAAGTCTAACACCTGTTTAGATTACGTAAATGATCAATTTTATTATCAAATGGCTTACAGTGGCGATGTTTCGCGACATAAACTAACATACTTAATTATGTGTGTATGTGTTAAACTTGCGTTTTGGCGATAAAATTTACTGGAGGGGAAATTGTACGGCACCATTCTATTAGATAAACGACCATACCCTGTTCTGCACCAGGTTATGCTTGTGTATGTTAAACACTTGACTTTTATCGGGTAATTATTCAAAGCGAAGTTAGGAAACTACAATACGTTTTCGCTGTGACGCACAAGTAAATGTTTCTTAAATAGTGGGGGGATACTTCAACATACCATACTCGAACAATTCAAGTATGTCGCGAAAAATCGCCTAGTAATTGTAGATAAGATATTGTCAACACGTGCAAGACTAGACAGCTGCGAATTAATGACGTTGATCACTAATAGCGTATTGTAGTTCTGCGATAGTACAAATTATCTTGGTCATCACAGGTGCCCACGAGTTTAGAAACGTCCTGAATTTAAGACACAAAATTTTTTTGTTTATAAAAATCTGATAAACTGCATAGAAGAATTATCCTGCTATTATTGACCTCGATGGTTTACACAAAAGAATATAAACCTTTTGCGCGTGAAGCGTATTTTCGAATAGGTATGCTAGCCAATAGAAGAATTTTGGAATAAAGTCAACGTTTGAATTTAGACCGTTTACGTTAGTAGCGGCACCGAATTATTTTTATGAGTGGTAGTATCCTACTAGCGTCAGGCAGTGAAATCAACATTATTTCAAAACGACCACGTCGGAAAACAAGTAAATTAGACATAAATCGTTTCGACGAAATTGAAACAATTTGTATCATTTCTAAACCCTTAGCAAACAATAAGGTTTGTTGCAAGAGCCTTATAGCAACCTGAAACAAAAGTTGAAATGTTTTTGAAAACAAATTAAATATTGTTAGAAATCTCATGCTGTGCACAGAATGGGAGATCGTATTGTTACGAGCTACTATTAGGCAATCCGTCAAACACACAAGCGCCGAAAGCACTGTATATTCTCCAGAGACCGAGAATTTTCTAGCAATTACTGGATTGTGAATCATCCTTTTAATTCAGGATATAAATAAGACCGAGGATTAAGTACAGAGTTAGTCTATATTAGAATGTCGAATGTAAATTATATCGTGTAAAGTTAAATAGTTAAGCTTTTGGAAGTCCGCGAGTAAACAAATTTATATTATGTGAACGTGTCTAATGTACATGCAGCTTGTAGAATACATAAATAGACAAAAGTGTAATAAATAAATAGTAGTGTTAGGTTGTTAATAGACCTATGGTTAAGAATTTAGTTTAAGAAGATGTTAGTGCTTGTAAATTCATTAGTGTTCATTGTTAATTGGACTGAAAACATCTATAAATAAGCCATATACTGTTAATTAGACTTGCGAACAGTGAGTAATAAAGACTTTTGTTGTTACTTGTTTTAAATTAGTGAAACGCGGTAGTAGTAACCCGGTACACTGGTGTCAGGCCTGTGGGGGGAATATATAGTGATTAATTAAAAAAAACACACAAGTCTAAAGACATTTAAGTAGTTTGTATATGCCTGTTACAAGAAGCCAAAGTAAAATAGACGCTAAGATTAGCACGGCCAAAAATGTTAGATGACGCACTGGCCCATGCGCTTGAATTTGAAGCAGCTAAGCAGACATCACACAGGGGAGTAACAAAGTTCGGTCTGCCATAGAAGAACCTGGTCAAGCGCAGAACAGCATAGAAGAAATAATCAACCGTGTGTTTGAAAAGCAAAAGGTAGAAAAGCTTGAAAGGCAACGACCGCGGAGATGGGGTCTGCGATGCTGGAACTGCGGTAAAGTTGGTCATATACAGAGACGCTGTACTCAACTAAAAAAACAACCGGTTGATCAGCAGGAAAACTAGAGCAAGTCTTCGTAAGGGGGTAAACGTCGACAGCACAACATAGTGCTCCGGGGATTATCATCCGTTCTGCATCGTCGATGGGGAATCTGAACAGCATTTATATTGATGGTAGAATTAATGGTAGGGTTGTCCGATTACTCGTGGATACAGGAGCGACAAGGACTATTGTGAGACCAGATTTGGTTGGTCGTGGAAAAGTGCTACCTGTATTGGTATGTCTTCGAACGGCAAGTAGTGAGAAAATTTCTACTCACGGAGAGACTTCCGTAACGTTGGTAATTGGAGACAAACTGGTAGCTGGAATTACAGAAGAAGTGATCTTGGGAATGGATCTCATGAGAGAATATGGGTTTCATGTGAACATGAAAGAAAATGTGCTACGGATAGATGATGATGAGATTCCATTTCAAGGAACGAGTAACCAGACGATGCAAGTTCGAAAGATTTGTGATATGAAAATACCCGAGAAGGCGGAAATGATAGTAATGGGACGCCCGGATGTTACGCTCCGTGAAGGACAACTATGCATGATGGAAGCAACTGAATCGGAAAGGGTCAGGAGGGATTACTAATTGGAAGAACGCTGATAAAGTTTCGAAGTATGATACCAGTAGGGGTGCTAAACATTAATCCGCATACGGTGACTCTGAAGAAAGACATGATTGTAGGAAGTTGCATTCCAGTGTGCCATATTAAACGTTGTGTGGACGACACGAAAAATAAACCAGCAAACGGTTGCTCATAGAAATTGTTGGATATGTTGATACCTTCGTGTCAAGGATTAAACGCCGACCAACTGGGCAAGGTAAAAGAACTGGTCGGACGATATCGAGGTGTGTTTGCACTGGATGATAGTGAGAAAGGAAGGACGAATGTTGTGCAACATAAGATCAATACTGGAGATGCGCAACCGATAAGACAACACCCCAGGCGGCTTCCTTTGGCAAAACGTAAAGAAACCGAGCAAATTATCCCCGATATGGAAAAACAGGGAGTGATTGAACTCCCAAATAGTCTATGGGCATCCCTGGTAGTGCTTGTCAAGATAAAGGATGGGTCGACAAGGTTTTGTGTAGACTACCAGCGGCTTAACAATGTGACAAAGAAAGACAGCTATCCTTTGCCCAGAACTGATGACACCTTGGATACTGTATCTGGATCTACGGTTTTGACCTTGGACTTGAAAAGCGGATGCTGGCAGGTAGGCTTGGAGCCAAACGATAGAGAAAAAACTGCGTTTACAATTGGAACTGGATTATGGCAGTTCAAGGTCATGCCATTTGGATTAGGCAATGCCCCTGCTACTTTTGAACGTTTGATGGAGTCGATACTGCGTGGACTGTCCTGGAAAACATGTCTGGTGTACCTAGACGACGTGATAGTCTTTTGAAGAACACCTTAAGAACTTTGAGGAGATATTCCAAAGATTACGCGGGGCAAACCCCAAGAAATGTCACCTATTTGGAAAAGAGGTGAAATACCTAGGACATGTCGTTTCGGAGACCGGAATTGACTCTGACAAAATAAAAACGGTACAAGAGTAACCTACACCAGCAGATAAAACACCAACTACGCAGTTTTCTAGGATTGTGCACATATTACCGACGTTTTATACTTGGGTTTGCGAACATTGCCAAACCGTTAACGAAATTAACCGAAGATGGACAAGAATATGATTGGAATGACGACTGCCACAGTGCATTTGAACAACTGAAACGGCTACTAGTTACCGCACCAATTTTGAGTTATCCACGGATGGAGGGGAAATTTGTGTTGGATACCGATGCCAGTAACACAGCTATAGGAAGTGTTTTTTCTCAAGTGCAGGACGGACAAGAAAAAGTTATTGGGTATTTCAGCAAGGTCTTGTCGCGACCAGAAAGGACCTATTGTGTGACAAGAGCTGTTGGCCGTCGTCAAATTCCTGTTCAGAACAGACCATGCTGCACTAGAATGGTTACTGTAGTTTCGAAATCCTGAAGGGCGAGTTACAAGGTGGATAGAGCGGCTGCAGGAATATGACTTTGACACAGAACATTGTGTAGGAACTAGCCATCGGAATGCAGACGCTTTGTCAAGGAGACCTTGTACGGTAGACTGCAATCAATGCTCCAAGATGTAAGAGAAAATAAGTGTTATTCATAGAATGACGGTAACCGATGATACTTGGCAACCCAAAAGGTGTTCTAGCGAAGAACATAGGACATCACCAGAAACGACAATGATGGAGATTTTGATGGCACTGAATAGTAAAATGGACAAAAATGAGGAGGCCATGAAAAACATGACTACGAAAATCGACGAGAACAGCTAAAAATTAGGTAAGGAAATTAAAATTTTAAGCGATGAATTAAGGAAAACCAATCAAACAATTGCAGGGATGAGAGCACAAATGCAAGAGAAAATTGTGAGGATTACGGTTGAAATCGACTGTGTATGGGATCATGTTAGAATGGTGAAATCCAATCAAGAAAAATATGAAAGTGAGACAAATAATAAACTCACGAATGTAGATATTAAAATACGGAACGTAGAAGAAAATTGTGAAATCGAATTCAGGACGATAAATCAGGAAATAAGTAATTTAAAAACTAATTCAGGAAATTTTAATAGTTGGAAACCCATAAGGCTAATTCAATTATATCTTTTAATTGACCAATATACGAAATTTTACGGGGACGGAAAATTAAATCCAAAAATCTTTTTGAAACACGTTAAAATGTTAGTACAGGGCCCAACAGACGAGCAATATAAATTAAACTTAGTAAAATCAATGCTAAAAGGGGAGCCGAAATGTGGTATAACTTAGTAGAAAGCGAGGTGGAAACATATCAACAGTTCGAACAAAAATTTCTACGACACTTTTGAAGGGATAATCAATAAGATAAAGTTAGGAATGATCTGAGAATGGGAAAATACGATACAGATAAAGGAATGACGCGGGAATTATATGCTATTGGAAAGTTTACCGTAGCAAAACAATTAGATCCTCCTTTACCGGATAAACAAATCATAAAATATTTGGCGAGGGCATTTCAATGCGGAAGTAAAAAAATACATTACAATACAAAATATAGTAGACCGGGACATATTTATAGAATATTTACAAAGGTATGATGAGTTGGAACTAATTTATAAAACGGAATCGACGGGATCGACGCACAGATTTTATAAGGACGCACAGAAACACTGAGACTCGGAGAATTAATTATCAAAGAAATAATTATGATAATGGGAGAAATTTTAATAGGGGTAATTATATCAATTTTAATAATGATTTCAGGCGAAGTAGAAATACGGGGCAGATACCAAGGCAACAAATAGAACGGACTAATCACGAGGAAAACAATAATCGAGAAATGAATAAACAGGAACATGAGGATCGACGCACGCAAACGAGGAATATTGATCGCACGCAAACAGGGAACATTAATAGCACATACGCAGAGATAACGAGTCAGGCAGGACCTTCCACGCGAAACCAAAATTTTTAGATACGGATGAACCAAGTAAACTTCTACGGATAAATGGATACGAACATCAGCGCGAATTTATTAAACATGAGACGGAAAATGAATTAGGAAGATTTGAAAGAAACTTATTACCGATAGTTAATTTAAAAGTGGAAAATAAAATAGTTAGAGTATTGATTGATACTGGGGCAGAAGCATCACTTGTTGCGGAAGAATTTGTTGAACGAGGGAAACTGAGGGATAAGGCGATACCTATAACGAGGTGTAATTTGGTGGCACCAAATAATAAGAGATTTTGTATAATAAATGAAATGGTAATTCTGAGATGTGAAATGGGAAAATGATTTTATGGTAGCACCTGGACTAAAGATAGATATTATATTTGGGATGAATATTATAGATAAGTTGGGGTTGAAGATAAATGCAGAATGCAAAGAGATAGAGTGTAATGGGAAATATATTAAATGGCATGAAGAGGGTAATATTGAAATAGAGGGTGACTGTGTGAATATTAATCAGTTTGATGAAGAAATAGATAATGAGGGGAATACGAATGAAGATGAAGAGATTAAATATTCAGAAGATTTAAGAAATAGGGTGAAGATATTATTAAGAAAGCATTCAGAATTAATAGGGTCGAAATCGAGAATTGCCACAGAATATGTGCACAAGTTGAAAGTAGTAATCACTTAACCGTTTAACACTAAATTATATCCTATTCCAGTAGCATACAGGGATAGAGTAAAGGAAGAAATAGAAGAAATGTTACGTGAAGGTATCATCGAAAGCTCCAGTACACACTTCGTGAATCCATTAGTCGTCGTGAAGAAAAGTGATGATAGCATCAGATTATGTTTAGATGCAAGAAAGATTAATAAGCGAACGAAACTGCAATACAATTGTCCACCAACGATGAATAGCATATTAGCGAGAATAGGTAGTAAGAAAGTCTTTACCAAGATAGACCTCAAGAATTCATTTTGGTTGATTCCATTAGCGCGAGAATTAAGGAAATATACGGGTTTTTCGGTAGAAGGAAGAATATACCAATTTAAAGTGGTCCCGTTTGGTTTGTCCTTGAGTACGGCTGCACTAGTGAAAGCTATGCAGAATATTTTGGGACCGTATGAGGAATTTTGTATCCACTACGTGGATGATGTTTTGATATTTAGTGATTGTGTGGAACAACACTTTTTACATTTGGAGAGAATTTTTATTAGAGTTAAATATAGCAGGTTTAAGGTTAAATATAAAGAAGTGCGAATTTTTTCAAGATAGAGTTAAATTTTTATGATATAGAACAGATAGCAAGGGCATATTTATAGAGCAGGGAACAAACAAATATGAGCTAAAAGGACATAGAGTCGGGAACAATAAAGGGGAAGTTGTAAATAAATTTAATTCACACCCATACAAACAGGACGTGAATAAGCAAATAAAATTTAAAATAAATTTAGGTATAGGCATAAATAGAGTAGCATAATAGGATATGGGTATAAGATAGGAATAGGTATAAATAGGGTAGTAAAATAGGACATAAGTATAAGATTAGGTAGATGTAAATAGGGGATTAACAAAGGGAGAGTTAGATTTAGAAAGCAAAATAAAAATATAAAATTTTGTAGACCAATGTGAGTTTAACTTCACGTTGGGCGCCAAAAAGGAAATTGTTCTAAAATTTTATATTATAATTTGGGGGAATAATGCTGTGATAAGGGATTGTTTAGGGGTGTATTGAGTAGTAAGGGTCGTGTAGTAACTGTAAATAGCGATAGGAATCAGAAAGGTGCATTTATTTAGCAGAAAAATAAGTAATGCGTACATTATGTAAATAACAAGCATTTAATACCCTCTATATAGACCGTAATTAACTGTAAGCAATGCAAGTGAGCATATCTTTCAACAATAGAACGCGTATTCAGCAGAGAAATAATCGTACATGTAATTAAAACTTCGTTAAGAATGTTATACAAGTTTATAAAATAAAATACGCAGAATAGAAGACAAAACCTAACAAATCTTCATGCAATTACGCTTGTGATAAACAAAGAACAATATGCGCTTTGATAAGAAACGCACTTTTCAAATAAATAAATACATAAATAAAAATAGTACTAGAGTTACATCATTTATTTTTGTATAATTATCCAAAAGCATCGTCTATACAAAATACGGACGTAATTTGAAAGTCTGACCGCGATAACAAATGTTAAGGCAACGATAAGAATAGCAAATAAACACTATGACACAGAAATACAGAGGAGTTGCATAAGAAAACAGCTTCAAAAATATTAAAGACAAAACCTGGTTAGTTGCGACAATCTGCAAAACTGCTTAGAAACCCAACCCAGATGTAGTGGGAAAAGGCTACTTAACACCCATTCGGTGATAAGACAGTCAGTCCACACTTGCAGCACGTCGAAGCTTCGACACTTTTAACCAGAAATCTACGCGTCAAATAAATAAAGTTTAGAATATATTAAATTTATGTTATTGTGAAAGTAGTGCTGTGCAACAATTACGTCAAGCATACATGAAGAGTTTTTGCCGTTTTTTTTTTTAATAGAAAACGTGAGTAGAAATTGGGTAACTAATTTAAACTAAATATTTATAAACATATGGGGCTTCTAATTCTAATCGGATTCTAATTGCATTCTAATCCGCGTCGGAAATAATTACAATTCTAATTGGCTCCTGGAACAATTCTGGTACAATTCTAATCTGCGTCGAAAGCATTTAAGGGAAGAAACTTAAAGCATATGCAGAGAAATATAAAATAAAGGACGAGGTGATTTTTGGAAAACGAGGGGTAACTGTACTAAATATTGGTTCAACAAAGCAGAGCATTGGTATTCGATTAAAGACATTAAGGGGGTGTTGATCTACAACACGAAACAACATATCACAGGTCAGATCTAACTTAATTTTAAGATATTTTTCAATTTAAATTTTAATACTGAATTTACTCAATTTATCCAAAACTTGTAAAGAAGTCAACAAGAAACATTGCATGCGTTAAACTTACGTAATAAATCATAAAGAGGTCTCGAACGTTCTAGATTTTTTTGTAAAGAGGTAGTTTTTGGTGACTTTATTGTAAATTAAAAGTATATAAATTTTGAGATAAATAATCCATATGATATTAATTGATTGAAGGGTGTATTGAAAGAATTTCAAAAATTGTAATTATTATTTACTTTCATATATGAATGTTGATTGACTTCGTTTATCAATTCCAACAGGTAGTCATAAAGGGGTGAAAAATAAAATTGATCATCGTAACGTTGTGCACTCTGTGTAAATTAAAAAGGGCTAGCCGTGGCATAATAATAAAAGTAAAAAATTAATTTGAGAGAAACACAGAGCGGTGGCGATAAGTAGAACGTTCATTACACCGAGTACGGCGTTATCATATCAATATATATATATATATATATATATATATATATATACAGGGTGTCCCAAATTGAGTAGGATAGCATGGGTATCTTTCTTATTATTAATGATAGAGATCTGCTTAAATGGGCAAAGTTGTGCCATTTGGATAGCTTATTTAAATTCCGCATAGATGCATTCTAAATTCCAAACGGTTTAGAAATTATTTAAAAAAAACTGAAAACTGCCAATTTCTTCGAAGTCGAATATTTTTGTTATAATAATAGATATGAAAAAATGTTTCTTATAAAAGTTACTTAGTTCAATTATGTGCACTTGAAAGTGATATTAAAATTAAGTTCAAGATGGCGGTTATCGAGATATTAGCATCAACTTTCATATTTTAAATGGACGCCATATTGGATTTTTAGATGGTTAGATAGCATATTTTTTAATCTTTTCAACGATGTATCATAACATATGTTTAAATGAAAAAATTTACTGAAAATGATAATTTTAATTTTTTATCAAGTAGGCATCATCAGATTTCTCTTAAACAAATGAAATTATAACAAACTGTCATGTTGAATTAGTGTATCTGTTGTACTAATAATTGGCATTTGTGTATTCCCTTTCCCAGTTATAAGTTGTGATATACTTATTCTATAAAATATTCAAATGGCAAATTTTTCAACAAGCGAACAATATCATATGTTTTGTACATACATAAAATGTAATAAGAACAGTCGCCTTGCTGCCGAAACATACTTAACAAACTTTCCCGAAAAAAGACAGCCAAACATTAAAATCTTTTAAAGATTGGACACAAATATGCAGCAGTATGGATGTTTAAAAAAACCAACTCGAAACATAAATGGAGACATTGCAGATGAGGTGTTGACACTGGCCTGTGTGGAAGCTAATCCAAATATTTCAACACGGGAAATAGAAACCCAAGTAAACGTATCCAAGTCTCAAGCATCAAGAATTTTAAAAAGCATAAATATCACCCTTACAGATTTCACATTGCTCAAAACTTACAACCAAACGACTATCTCCGCAGATCAACATTTTGCAGATGGTTTATCAATCAAGTTAGGGAGAATGATGATTTTATCAATCGCGTTTTGTGGACCGATGAGTCTTATTTTTCTAACTGTGGAATATTTAATCGTCATAATGAACATGAAAACCCTCGCATAACAGTTCCACGTCGCAATCAAATTCGATTGGGATGTAATGTTTTTTGTGGTATATTGGGAAACCGTTTACTTGGTCCTATAATATTCGATGGAACCTTAACCTCTCAACGTTATTTGGAAATGCTTCAAACATCTTTAGAAGATTTATTAGACGACCTACCTTTGGCACAAAATAATCAAATTTGGTATCAACAAGATGGCGCACCTCCACACAACGCTAGAGATGTTATCACCTACTTAAGTAACCGTTTTGATGGCAGGGTAATCACGACCCACACACCTGTAAAATGGCCGCCTAGATTAGCAGACTTAACACCCCTGGATTTTTATTTATGGGGCATTTCAAAAGATAATGTATATGGAAGTAATTTCCAGTAAAATAATGTAGATGAACTACGGGAAGCGGTTATGCAGGCAATAAACGGTCTTAATGGGAATACATTACGACGCGTAACAAAAAGTGTTCTAAAATGATGCCGATTGTGTTTAAAAAATAACGGTCAACATTTTGAACAATTTCTATGATTTATGAGTTGGTGTTTAATGTTATTCTAATGTTTTTTTTTCGTTTAATTTGTTTTAAAACTGATTTGTGTTGATGCCTACTTGATAAAAAATTAAAATTATTATTTTCAGTAAATTTTTTCATTTAAACATATGTTGTGATACATCGTTGAAAAGAGAAAAAAATATGCTATCTAACCATCTAAAAATCCAATATGGCGTCCATTTAAAATATGAAAGTTGATGCTAATATCTCGATAACCGCCATCTTGAATTTAATTTTAATATCACTTTCAAGTGCACACAATTGAACTAAGTAACTTTTATAAGAAACATTTTTTCATATCTATTATTATAACAAAAATATTCGACTTCGAAGAAATTGGCAGTTTTCAGTTTTTTTTAAATAATTTCTAAACCGTTTGGAATTTAGAATGCATCTATGCGGAATTTAAATAAGCTATCCAAATGACACAACTTTGCCCATTTAAGCAGATCTCTATCATTAATAATAAGAAAGATACCCATGCTATCCTACTCAATTTGGGACACCCTGTATAAATATATATAATAGATTATATATATATATATATATATATATATATATATATATATAGATTATATATATAATAGACTATATGTTATCCCCTAGCAGTGTTGGGACCTCAAAACCACGTTTATAATGCATTGTGACCTATTTACTAGATAAAATTAGGATGGGATATAACTACTAATTAAGGATTGAAAATTTCCTACGATTAATTATTAAAATAAATTTGTGAAGCCAATGAGGCGTAACAAGATACGTAGTTAAAGCTCTTATAAGTATGTTCAAATTCAGTAGAGCAGATTCTTATGGTACATAGAATCGTTCCTTAAATTAAATTTACAGGAGCTGCCTTGTAAAACCAAAAATATGCATAAATCTCTAAGTTAGTTTTTGTTAAAAATTCTTGTTGGAATATATATATTACCATTTATCAATATTCTTTCACAACGAAATATAAAATATGTACGTGTAAGACTGGTGCTAACTAAATTAACAGTAGAAAAAACATTTGTTATATATGCAAGCATCAATTTATTTAATTTATAGTCAATTATAATTGTAATAATGACAACCATAATAATACAGCCAAAGGCCTACAACAAGTCTAATATACAATAAACGATTTAATATTTATAATAATATGTTACAAATACTTAAGTAATATAATGCGTTTCTAATCTTAACATCAAATTGCAACACAATATAAATAATAGTACAAACTTAATTACCATAAATCTATTTAAATCAACTATAATAAACAATAGTGATTCGCTGTTTAATTAGGCTTTTTCATTTAATAATTAGTAACCATACGATTTTTTTAAAATTTGTATTACTTAGTATTGAAAATGTCCAAAAGTGGGACAGGAAGAATTAGTTTACTGGCAAGCCGTTATTAAGAGTTGGTTGCTTGGATGAAGTTATTGTAAATAAATAGTTGTACCTTTTCAAACATTTATGGAACATTTAATAATGTATTTTGACATATAAAGAGTAAAAATGTTTTTTATAGTACGTAGGTACCTACTACACTCATAAACGTCATGGAACGATGTCTTTGAATAAATAAGTGTTAATTTCTTTAATTTTGTGAACTCTATTTTTACATTCAATGAACTTTTTTAGTGTTGCTTGTTCTATGATGTTCTGTTACAATCAACCAATAATAAATTCGAATGTAGGTAATAGATTCTTGTAAATTACAAATTCATTCCAAACAAATCAAACATTATGTTAGTTAAGAAAAACATAAGTGAAATAGAAAAATATAGTTAAAAATATGGTTGTAAGTTTTAAATTTTGGGTGTATTACTGATTTTCCACTATGTAAAAAATATTTTATAAATTCCCAAACAAAAAACCTTTTGTGGATACTTACAGCTAATGTCGATTTTACTTAAATCACACTTCAAGGATTTACCTTGGCCAAAAATACACTTTATGTCAATATCTTCAGCTATTTTTGGTTTAATCAAGTTCAGCAAGACTGCGGTTACGTAGCTAACTTCGTCCAAGCGAACAGTTTTTGTTTAACATCAAAGAATTAATTCGTAAAGCAAGGATATGTTACATTCTATGTTATCCTAAACCTATATACTGATATGTCCTTTTTGGAACACCAAATATACTTGATTTAAGAAAGGTAATACTACACTTTAAGTCACGTAGAGCAAAGTAAGCAATAGAAAACCATATTAAGCACTATCATAAGCGTCTGAAGCATAGTAGTATTAGTCACTTTTAATGGAAGTGATGTACACCATTTGGACTGCTTTATTGCTATATCAAGCCATACAAGTTCAGCTTCTAAAAACCACAACAATAAAATTTCAACAATGATGCACTCGTCTTTGGAGTTGAGAGTTTTAGAAGTCCACGATTTCGAACTGGACGCGATACCAATATATGCACAATACCAAATCAAATAGGATTTTTATTAACTTCTCATAAAACTGTACAACATATTTCTATTTATAGGTATTTTTCGTTATATTTTCTTGATCATGCACAATAGAAAATCAACACATTCAGAAGTCACTTGAAATTCGCTTTTTCTCCAAGTAATGGTTTTAACAGTTGTAATTGGAAGTCGAAGACTAATGCCTCCAATCGAGAAATCGTACTTTAAATGTTTTTTTTAGCTTGGTAAGGGTTGAAACAGATTTTTATACTTCGAATTTGGTTAAATTACTTTTTAAAAAGGTCTGGCTGGATCATTACCCTCTTCATAATTTAGAACTTTTAATTTAAAAGTTGGTCTTTAAACATTGTCAACGCACTTAATAAAACATTTTTCAAAATTTAAAGACTGTTTTGTATATTTCAGTTGTAATGTTCTGATACGCACACAATAATAAAACTTAAAAAATGTTAATCAAGTAATTTGCAATTTGCATTTTGCTTTTGATACATGATTCTAAAAACCTCATCTAATTAGTAATCTGAGTAATTTTGGCAACATTTTTGGGCTTCAGGGAATTTTAGTAAGCGCTTATTCGTTAAACCGACGAGATTTCCATTAGATTACCGTAAAACTGTAAATGTAGCTAAACTAATAAACTAGCATATTTTTGTATATTGTTTTAATTTCTTTTAAATAAATCCTTTGGGACAAATAGAAGATCAGAAAATGTCGAATAAATTGAAACTTTAAAATGACACACTTTGTCAACTTCACGTTTGCTTTCGGTTTAGAACGGAAAGCTTCAGAAAATCCGCCTAGTGCAAATCTCTTTTTAGGTGTACCGATATTATGGGTAATTATGAATTATCAGCAGCCGTTTCACGAAGAACAGACATATTGGGTATTAAGAAATTCCCGAAAGCATGATTAAAATTCGATAGTTGACTGTTATTTGATATATAAATAGCATAAAATCCACGACTATTCTCTTTAAATCATTTTAACCAGTCTTAAAAGAAAACAGTTAAACAATTTTTTAGGCCCTTATCGTAATTTGTTTATAGGTAGGATGACTAAATTTGTCTTCTACAATAAATAGGCAACAAGCCATCTCACAAACATTGCATGAGTTGTAAAATTAAATGCTACCGTTACAGATATCACGTATTAAAATCCCTAAGTCCGAAAAATTTATTCATTTATTATTTTACCAGATCTTAAGTCAAGCCATCAACATGTCAAGTAAATCAAACTATCTTCGTATACAATATTCAGTATTTTTAGAAAATAACTGCGAAAAACTACTTAACGTTGGGCGTTACGAGTAATAAAAAATTAAACGAGAAAGGAGGAATTAATCTTGAATGGAAATTGAAACACCCTATATAATTTCAATTTCATGTATAACAAGTATTTAACAAATAGACGTTCAAATCATAAACCTATCACAAATATAATCGTTTTATTTCTGTTAAATACATATTAGAATACATATTAGAACGGGCGTTGTAAATTATTTTAAACCACAAAAATGTAAACAAAATATAACTGTAGACATTGGTAGTGAAATCATGTTATTTTTAAGAAAGCTTTCAGAATTATTAAGTATATAATAGTAAATTTATTAAATATTATATATATGTACGTATATATGTAAATATATATATATATATATATATATATATAACCCAAATATGAGCTTTAAAAAATTTAGTTTAATAAATTCCAATACAGTATGACACAGCTGCAATCACCACAAAAGGAAACCACAGATATACTTTAATACAATGTAGCAAACTAGACGCCGTGCAAGGAAAATGCATAGTATAAGGTTACAGAGATGATTTGGTCTTTTCAATCAATACATTACAATGTATTTAACTTATAGGGTTACAGATAAACAAAAATGCAAACCTAAGTAAATCACATGGTAACACATACTTCTTGTGTTCTACTTTTCATAAACTTGATAGCAAGATTGTAGAGCGACAAAAATCCTCGGATTAAGAACGTAATAGGGGTGGAGAAAATAATACCAGAATTAGACATCTGACTGGGATTTAATTTTAGTTAATTTTGAACGGGTAATACATCAACATCAACATGTAAAGATACACGTGAATAGATGAACGCGGACGTGACCGCGGGAGGGTTGATTTAATGTTAGTTTTTATATGAGAAAGTGAAATAACGCAAATTAAAAAGTAAGGTTGAACGTACAGAAGCTCCAAGAAAAATGTGATAGCATTCCTAAAGGGAATAGGCATTGAATTATATGTAGAAGCGAATTACATCTGCAAATAGTAATGCTGTGAGAACCGTTTACAACAAAGGGATCAGGACCGGATGAGTCATCCCTCCATTAAACAAATTTTGCGACTTGTGTAGTAGAAGGGGGCTTTCTGTGTTGGATAACTGAAGGAATGATTGCAAATAAACATTGGTGCTCGTAGCTACTCTCGAATTACGCAGTGAGTATATAGTTTGTACCGTTAAGAATTTTAATTATGCATTAATGAACTAAATCGCTTATTGGTTGTTATCTATGTTATAAGGAATTAATTTAAACGTGAAAATAATTATTAGGATAGACTAATTGGGTGATTCTACAATTACAAGCCATATTAATGTCCCTGTGTTATTATAATGGTATACGAGTATTTTTTAAAACCACTTTATTCTTATATTATTGTACATATCTTCAGTAATAGTGTCTATGTTTTAAACATTTCTTAAACTTCCCCTTCTGTAATTAAAAAAAAACTTTAATCAAATTGTCATTAGCGTGGCTGTCCCTCATGTGAACCTAAATTATGAAATGTTCAATATATATTTATAGCTAAAATTGTTGTTACTGTATCATTTATATTAGTGAACTAATATAAATCAGAATAAGGGAAACCATTTTTGTGTTTATTTTACTTTATCTAGTGCCACAAGTAGGGCACCAAGGATGTCCCTCAAGGTTTCTGTCATTAGCATGGACATTTTTTAAATATCAACCAAAGCTATGGAATTTATGTTTTAAGCTATATATCACTGCATATATCAATCTTGTTCAACAACCATTCTGAGAGTGAAGTTGACCTGCTTGTTTGTTGTTCATTGTGGTCCTAGTTATAATAAATGTGTCAATTAGTTTGAAAGTTCATAAATTGGGTGTCATTAGCATGGTCAAGTTTTAACATAGTTGGAAAATAAATACAATCTACTACTGTGGCTAGGTAAGTACCATATGATACATAAATAATCAACATGAATTTGTAGTTTCTTAAACATAACACATGGGATTAAAAATGCCTACCATCTTGATTTTTGTCATTAGCATGGGCAGATGCATAGTCATTAGCATGGACGTACTATATTCATGCTAATAACTTGTGTCCATTCTAATGACACTGTTTCAGGATTTTTGTTATTTGAAGTCCTTTGTTTAATGAAATATATATACAGGGTTGGGATAAAGTATGGAACCAAGTGAATATCTTTAAAACGAAAAGGACGATATTTATGAAACTTTGTAGATAAATGCAATGAGGCAAAATGCATCTGATGTGATTTTTTTTGTTAATAATGTACTTCCGGTTTAGCCGGAAATGCTCTCAATTTTTTTTAATTAAATGGGACACCCTATATATTTTTGCAGATCTTGATAGATCTTGTTATTTCGAATTCATACATACCGGGGTTAATGGAAATAATCTGTAAAAACGAGACACTAAAGCACTTTAGTACTATCACTTTTAAGTTTTTACGCATTAGAATAAAAACCATTTAGATTAGCAAATTGATGTTTACTTTGTATTAAACGTATACTGTTTAGTAAAGTAGCTGTTGGAAAAATGTCAAGACAAACTGTCAAGTTAATTGTAATTTACGGTAATAAATTGTACGGTTAAAAATGGTACATTTAAGTGAGAAAGATCGAATTGAAATATTAATGATGATTGGCTTTGGCGATCGTGTTAGAACTAGGGAAGAAGTTTGTAATATTTTTAATGATTTGCATCCTGAAAGAAATCCTATATCACGTTCAACAGTTACTAAAACATTACAACGTTTTAATGCAACAGGGATGGTCAAAAATTTTGCCAAAAACTGAAAGACCACAGACCGCAACGAACGAAGCTACTAGACAAAACATTGCTATTGAATTAAAGGAATCACCTCAAACTTCTACCACAGATTTGGCACTAAACCAAGGTATAAGTCGACGTTCTGTAGGGAAGATATTAAAAAGTGAAAAATATCATCCGTATAAAATACAATTAGTTCAAGAATTGTCTGATGATAATTTTGACCGACGGCTGGAGTTTTGCGAACGAATGATGGACATCTGTAATGTCGACGAGCATTTTGCAAATAATGTAGTGTTTTCGGATGAGGCACCTTTTGTTTAAATGGAACAGTTAATCGCCATAACTCAAGATATTGGTTAAATAAGAATCCTCATTGGATTTATGAAGCCCATACCCAACATCCACAAAAGTTGAATGTTTGGATGGGAATTGTGAAGAATAGGGTTATAGACCCATTTTTTATAGACGGAAACTTGAATGGTGACAAGTATTTAGATTTACTAAATAACCAAATTATTCCTGCACTCAGTCAAAATGGGCAGTTACTACAAAATGTTTGGTTTCAATAAGATGTAGCGCCTCCTCACTATGATAGACGGGTTTTGAATTTTTTAGATGCAAATTTTCCAAATCGATGGATTGGGCGTAGAGGATTTGTAGAGTGGCCTGCTCGTTCTCCAGACCTCAGTCCGTTAGATTTCTTTTTTTGGGGTTACCTGAAATCACACGTTTACGATAGACGACCAACATCCCTGCAGGAATTGAAACAAAGAATCATGGATGAATGTGAACTCATCCATAGAGAAGTCTTGGAAAGAGTAATTCAGGAATTTATTAATAGCCTTGCATATTGTCAGGAAGTAAACGGCGAGCATTTTGAACATTTAAAATAATTTTGTTTAAATTAAATTCAATATTATTCTCATTCTCGTTAATCTTATAAATAAAATTTATTATTGCGTAAATGTAAAGTGCCTTAGTATCTTGTTTTTACAGATTATTTCCATGAACCCTGGTATGTATGAATTCGAAATAACAAGATCTATCAAGGTCTGCAAAAATATAAAGGGTGTCCCATTTAAATAAAAAAAATTGAGGGCATTTCCGGCTAAACCGGAAGTACATTATTAACAAAGAAAATCATATCAGATGCATTTTGCCTCATTGCATTTATCTACAAAGTTTCATAAATATCGTCGTTTTCGTTTTAAAGATATTCACTTGGTTCCATACTTTATCCCAACCCTGTATAGATATATATATATATATATATATATATATATATATATATATTTTTTTGCAGTATTAGAAAAATGGCTAAGTGTAAAGTGTTGAGTAATGAAGAAAGGGTGAAAAGAAAGAGAGAATGTGAGATGAAAAGAAGAGAGCGCATAAAAGCAGATAGTAAAAAGTTGCAGAACCTAAAAGAACAAACACATGAAATATACCTGAAAGCAAAAAAGACAGGACAGTTAAAATCAATTAATGATATGAACAACAGAGACCAACAAGCTCAACGTAAAAAGTGGAAGGACAACATTAGGAATAGACGAGAACGAATTAAAAATATGAATAAAGTTATGTGTACCATCAACTGTACGAGCAGTTAGGCGTGATAGAGCTAAGGCTTATAGAAAATTAGAATTTATGCAAAAAGAAAATGAAAAAATAAGAAAAATAGCAGCAAAGTATAAAAAACGTTGGCAAAGACTAGAAAAAAAGACCAAGTAAATTAAGGATTCGCTTTCACTGACACCTAACTCTAAAGTAAATAGATTATTGAACAAGAATTCAATTGATTCTACTATTATTAAAAAAAAACTTCTATTTGGGGAAGTTTTACAAACTGAGTTAAGTACTTCTTTCAATTCTTTCAAAACGCAATAAGAAAAACAAATCTTCACCAAGGCGGTTAATGGGAGAATGCTAAAAAGTATAGGCTGTTGAAAGAATGCCAATCTTTTCTTCCACATAAACTATTTACTGCTAACAAAACAAAGCAAATCTTTGACATTTGACAGAATGTTAACACCAAGAAAACAATACGTGAAAGGCAAGGTGCTTTCTTTTTGGAATAGTGATGAAAATTCAATACTCTGTTTAGGAAAAAAAGATTTCAAAGTGAAACGAAGACTTGTGCAGCAAAAACGTTTCATGACAGACACCATGCGAAATCTGCATACTAAATTTATTCAATGTGAGATCTTGAAAATTAGTTATTCATTATTTTGTAGACTGCGTCCCTTCTGGGTAGTGAAACCAAAATTAAGTGCTCGGGACATTTGTTTATGCATTAAACGCGAAAATATCAGACTAAAAAGGTTTTACATTTTAAACGTTATTCGTGTAAACGATGCTGAAGACATGGTTAAAATTCCTAACATGTTCTACTCAAAATGAGGTTTGCCTTCAAAGATTCTGTGATAGATGTAAAAATAATACAGTTTTATACTTGGAGTTTAACTATAATCACAGTACAACTTATCAGAAGTTCAGTTTGCCACATCTGATTCTGATAATAAAAAAAAAAAATTTTGCACATTCATTCCTATTTGTGTTAAGTTAAAAATAATAATATTACTATTAATAAAATTTTTGAAATCATTTTATTTATTCCGCTTATTATAGATACAGACACAGATAAATATGAATATGTGTCTTTAGAATGGACAACATGTCATTAGCATGGCTGATTGAATTTTTAAAATCCTCTAGATTTTGGAAAAATTTAAATTCAGCTCTGCTGATCATAAAATGTGATCAGGATCAAATATTTGTGCTATATACTAAGATTCAGGTCTTTCTAGAAATGTCTGACTATTTCCACATGCAATTGTTTAAATAGTTCATATTTGGATAATCACCCAATTAGCGACGGAAGGAGTGAATAGTGATTTAAAATGCCAGATTTATTAGTTAGATTTAGGTTACTATAATTATAAAACTTAGTAATTTTGGATAGAGACAATGAAAAGATACAGAAAATGTTGGAATTTAACTGTTTTTTTATTATGAACGACATTTCCAATAATTGGGGATTTATGAAATCCTTATAATTAAATATAGAAAGCGAGATTCGTTTTAACTGGAAACTTTAAATTTTGCCGAACTCTTGTTGTTCCAAGCAAGGCAGGGATCAATAACATGCGTGACAACACAACGGCAGAATCGAGCGAATGCTAGTCTAGCTGGCAAATCAGCTGGGGTAGACTCAGCACTGGTGTGAGGTGTAATGAATATAGTCCCTCTTCATGAGGAATTTTGCAAACGGTGGATTTGCCTACACCAGTTCTCGCAACAAGGTGTCTTGTGCTTATTTCAGCATTTTCAGCTACGCGGATCAGAATTCCCTCTTCCTGATCAGTAGTTATAGTATTAGGGTGTCCTGTAGAATCCCGTTTGGGCAGAAAAGATTGCTTTTCCCAGTCGGTCATAGAAAAGTTTGAAATCTTAAATTCTGGTTGTATCCGTTGCAGATGCATTTCCAATATCTTCGATGGGCCTTTCATCGATTAAATTTTTCCTTCACGTATACACATGCCACATCCCGTATCTCTTCGTTAGAAAACTCGTTATGCCTGGGCAATTTGTACCTATGAGAAAATCTTCCAAAAACTACGTAAAACACGCAAAATGTCAACAAACACCAGCAAAGTTTGACATTAACTAAATGTGTAAAGTTTGTTATTGCAACTGATTTAGTCGCAGCCTACTTAAAAAAAAACTTTCGCGAATGTAAAAAGGTGTACTGAATAATTGACATGAAGATATCTGGAAATCGACCACTCGAAAAGAACTTTACAGTATACCCTTTTTGCGTATAAAAGATGGAAAATACAATATCTTTAACATTTAGGCTAATACACCGTGACACAAGAAGTTAGGTCATTTTAAAGAGATTTAAAGTACCATACGTGGCGTTCTATACAAGTTGCATCTAAACTAAGAACAAATTTGAATTTTTCGCCTCAGAAGATCTCCAACTACTTAATTTCGTGTCGTTATGTCGCCCTGTTGATAAATTATTAAGAAAAAACGAAATGAAAATTAAAACTCCGCTATTACCAACTTTTGGACTGAGGTAAGTTTAGTCAAATCTTAATATTTTACCTAAGGAATCTGCAGTTTTACTGTGTACCATTATTCAGCGGACACCCTATATAAACATGTATAATAAAACCAGCTGCGTGTACCATCATTATTTAGCGGACACCCTATATAAATTAACATAATAAGACCAGCTGCTCTGCGTGGGCAGCGGTTTTATAATCGGAAACTTCCTGGTTTTGATCGAGCCAGGTCTTACCTATCCACTAATAAACAATCGTTCCTTTGTACAAACCTTAAAAAAAGGTATAAGACACTTTAGCACACGCAAAGTGCTAGACGTGACCGTAAGGGTAAAGCAAATGATTAATAAAACATGGCGTAGACGTATGTTTACGTGCGGAAGGTTGGGTCAGTGAATGGAACCAATAGATGACTCGATGGGTATAAAATGATCAAATGTCTTTATGGGGATTTACATGTAAAATAATCGATTTTCGCATCGTATCAACAGAATATTTAAGAAGCTTCATTATTCGAACTTTCGTCCGTAGCTTAAAATCCTGTTGTAATATAATTTTCTGAAGTAAATCGCAGCCTAAGGAGCTTTTCTGCTTCTCATTATCTGCTTATCGCATATTAAAACTTCATATTTTTGTAAAAGTAAATATTTGCGATGCTCTAATTCCGATTTTAACATCATGCTTGATGTAGCCAGTGTCATACATAAAACCTGAAATTAGACTGATAATTTTGTCATTAGTGCACGTAAACTGCAACAAATTTTAAAAGATCCTTGGGTTATCCTTTAAAAATTTGTACCATTACGCATGTGAACACGGAAAATTAAGACTTGGTAAAACGTGACTAGATTTATGATAGGTTATTTAGAGTTCTTGGTCCTCTAAGTTGTTAGGTATGGTTACTGCACCGTACAAAGCAAACACATTCAACGTATTTTCAATCCGTATGTTCATAATTTATATAAGAGGCGCCACATGCGCCTCTTATATAAATAGGCGCATGTGTTTAAGCTCATTTCAGCGAACCCATAGTGCAAGAGTTTTAAGTGTTTGATAACGAAAGCAGATTTTCCTATTTTGTAATAATAAAACCCTAGGTTTAGCACGTAATCAACATAGAATAGATCCGAAATATATAACTTTGTAAATGAACACTTAATAAGATTTTATAGGATGCTTGAATAAGTAATCATTTCAATTTGAAAGGTATCCGATACTTGTTAATGGAAATTCGTATGATCGTGAATACAATGAGAAATGCGAGATTTAATTAGGAAATGTACAGTGCAAAAACTATACGTAACAAAGTGATTAACCGAAACGAAATAAACGTTACTGTGTATGCAATATCATTGCTGAAACACTCACTATTTATTCCTCTACTCCTACAGTATACTTCAGAAGATATCGTATATAAGGCTCGTTTACAAACAAACTCTGCAGCTAATCCACGTATACCTGGAGTACGGCCAATGTTAATTACAAATCAAATTAGCAATTTTAAATAGATCGTAGTCGTTCGTCAATAATCCTTGATGAAACTGAACACACTGAAAAATTAATGTTCAGTAGATTGATGTGCATCAAGCTATTTAGAACGATGTTCGCTATATTTGATAGTGTCTGAATTCACAAAGGATGAGACCTGAATCGTACAAATACGCATGTGTTGCAGTTGAAAGCACAGTAAGTGACTTATAAAAAGTTGGAGACTTTTTAACAATGTGTAGAATTCACAAAGAGAAACAAACATTTCAAATAACTTTTTTTATCAAAACTCAGAAGCAAGAGAGAACCAGCCTTTTAATGTTCAATTAAATTGTGAGGCCGGTTCTGGCTAGTGTTGACTAAGGTTTCGCCATCAACTCGTTCATTAATATCCCATAAAAAATTACAAATTTAACAATTTGAAATGTCATCATTGACAGTGGCCCTATTTTTGTTCAAAATGATTGTTGCTTAGACATTTTATGCGCAGAATAGAGATTTTTGTACGATCATACGAAACAATAAATAAAATGTCTAAACAAGCGAATTTATAAAAAGCACAATACCGGTCGCGTTTTACATATTCCCCAAATTGATGTATATATATATATATATATATATATATATTTAAATGAAACTATTGTCTTAAGAAATAGATCATTACATTGTATAATTGAAGGACACATAATAAAAGGTTTATGGAAGTTCATTAATCACACGTGAGAAAGGAAGCAACTACTTTGTATTCCAGACGTAATATGATACTGCAGGTGCAGGTCACCATAATTTTAATTAGTAACATTTAACTTTGATTATTTTTGAAACTAAGACGTTAATGAATTATAATTTGATACACCATTGTAATTACTGTTTAAATAAATTTGATAGAAGTGTTTTTTGGAAGAAATCCTTTTTAAAAAGAAACTTCACGAGGTCCAAAACTTATCTCGCGCAGCAAACTGGGAAGTACAAACCTAGAAATTATTGCTAACGTTGTGTCGCGTAATGAAAGAAACTGCTTCCGCTTGCAACAATGTCCTCATTGTTACTAACGGAACTGCTGTATACTTTAAATTGATGTCATTCGATAGTCAAAAACTCAGTAAATTATTTTCATTGATCAAAGTTATTGGTATTTACAGGAAATGTATGGTATAAAAATGTCATACAATTTTGAATACATAAGTACCGATAATTATTACAATTCATCCATACACTCTACATACAAGTTGGGGTGCGCGTGGCGTAATTTTATATAAGGTTACAGAAATAGTACTGTACATTCTTCAATCGATGTGGGAGAAATACTCATAGCGCGGACACTCCCGGGTTAAGAATGGCTTATAAATATATCAATAATGAACTAGTGGATATGTTATTATTTTACGAAGGGGAGTGTGGTCAAAATAACGCGGGTGCATCGCGAGTGTACGCCAATCGATTCCCTAAGCGGATTCATCCTAATTCTCGAGCAATTGCAAATCGTGTTCTAAGGACTAGAGAAACTAGTAGTTTATGGGAGCATCGTGGAGGACACGCAGGACGACCGAGGCACCCTAGAAATGTTTAGCGGGAGAAACACATTCTGGATTTAGTGCACGAAGATCCAACAACAAGCACTCGTGTAATAACTTCTCAGGTTCAAGTAAGTCAGACTAAAGTTTGTAAAACTGCACGAAAATCAGTTTCATTTTTACCACGTACAACGGATTCGAGCTTTGAAGCCAGAAGATCTTCCAGGTAGAGTCGAATTTTGTAACTGGCTTTTATAGCAAAGTACCAACAATAATAACTTTTTACGATAGATTTTGGTGACGCACGAAGCAATGTTTACCCTCAATGTAAATAATAATTTCCGCAACACACACATTTGGGCTGTAAAAAATTCTAGAGCTGTACGAAGAACTAATTTGCAAGATCGTTTTTCCGTTAGTGTGTGGGTAAGTATTGTAAATGGTATGTTAATTGGGCCATTTGTTTTACCAAACCGTTTAAACAGTGACTACCATCGCTTTTAAGAGATATGCTCTCTGGTTTGCTGGAAGATGTACCTCTCAACATGTGGTTATTGCACGATGGGACATGGGCTCATTTTAGGCGTAAAGTTCGAACAACTTTCTAATCAATGAATCGGTCGTGGTGGATCTGTCGCGTGGCTGCCAAGGTTGCCGGATCTAAACGTTTTGGATTTGATCTTGTGGGGGCGGATAAGAAGTTTAGTGTTCAATAACCCAGTTGATACGCGCGAAGAATTGATAGCACGAATCGAAAATGCATTCCAAATAATTCGCGGAAGTCTTATCGCTGATACGGGTATGCACAGAAGCATGGCTACGACGTACGCATCTTTGGGTCGACCAAAATGGGGACACCTTCGAACACTTGCCGTGAGAAAGTTTTGTCAACACTAGTCAGGACCGGCCTCACAATTTAATCGAACCTTAAAAGACTGTTTCTCTTTCGTTTTTGAGTTTTAATAAAAAAAGTTATTTGAAATATTTGTTTGTTTATGTGAATTTTACACGCTGTTTAAAAAGTCAACTTAAAACTCACTCTGTATAGTACCAGTTCTTATAATTAAAGTGGCAAATTTTAGCTTATTTGTACATTGCGCAACGTGAAAAAGACTAATTTTGTATAAAAATGATATTACTTTTGTAACAATCATAGATGAAATGGGTCACCTAAAATGTGACCTATGACCCATTGACCCAAATGAGGATGTGACCCACCACCCAGTGACCCATGACCCAAATTGACCCAGTGACCCAAATTGACCCAATGACCCACATTGACCCAGTGACCCACATTGACCCAGTGACCCAAACTGACCCAGTGTCCCAAATTGACCCACATTGACCCAGTGACCCAAATTGACCCAGTTACCTAAATTGACCCAAATTGATGCAGTCGCAAAAATTTTCTTACTGTCTCAAATTGGCCCTCTGTGATGTTTTCAATTAGTGGGCGAGTTTTATCGAATAACCGATTATGAAATATGGAAATTTTATTAATAATTTTTAATAAATATGTGCTGTTCTACGAATTACAGTTACAAAATAAATCTCAGAACTATCTGGCAGAAGGAGTAGCTGCTGTCCGAGACAATTTTAATTAGTGTGAGAATGTTTAACAATTAAATATACTAAATGATCAAAATATTTTTCAATGACAGACGCAATAAAATATAAATTGAATAATCCCGTTTTCTGACATCGAGTTGATACACGAACATTGTTTTATATGATCTTCATCATTCTTTTAGTTAATTAGTCTTATCAAGAAAACTCGGTCTCACGGAGATTTATAAAAGTCAGCACTTATGTATAAGGTTTAAATTACAATTAAGGTGATGTTTATCTATGCTTAATGATAATGATATACAAATTACAAAAATAATGGACACTGAAAATAACCGGGTATATAATATTAACATTTTTGCTACAAATTATTTCAGTTCTTATGTGAAAAATACTATTATTTGAACATACAAAATTGTATACGTTCATAACACTGCATTCTCGCGGCACAGCGCCACAGCAAGTTTCTTGAAAAACATGTAAAAATGCGTTTCATATTATATAAAAAGCGATGTATTGATTACAAAACATTTTAGCGTTTGCTTGAAATATGAAACGAATGCTACCAACTAACGGCACCAATAAGCTTATGCATTTGTGAAAATAGTTAATAAATTATGCTGAAAGTATGGGAAAAAGATTTTTAGGACTTCAATAATTCAATTTGTTACTGAATCAATTGGGTCAGTTTGGGCCACTGGGTCAGTTTGGGTCACCGGGTCAATTTGGGTCACTGGGTCAATGTGGGCCACTGGTCAATGTGGGTCACTGGGTCAATGTGGGTCACTGGGTCAATCCGAGTCAGTACACGGGACCCACTGTCCCAGTGACCCAAACAAAAAGTGACCCACTTGGACCCAGTGACACAAACAAAAAAGTGACCCATTTGGACCCAGTGACCCAGTTGACCCATGACCCATTTCAACTCTGGTAACAATATCAAGAACAATACTGACATGACTTAATTTATTTTTGGAAAGAATTTTATTTTCAATTGATTTTAATCAAAACGATTTTATGAGGGTGTATACTTTTTGATAACCACTTGCTCTTCACGTGTTTGAATTGAAATCTACGTGAGGAAAACTAGATAAAGAAAAGTACGTTAGCCTTCCGCTTCATTTGACGTAATACGAGTCATTTACGAATAACCTGCAAATGCAGGTCGCCACATATGCCTCGAAGAAACGACCTTTTCACCAGCAACTGCATATCAATCAATTTTTGTCTATACTGTACAACCTGCAAATTGGATTAAGGGATGTTCAGCGAATATTAAATTTTTCGAGTGTTGTTCGCTGCAATCGATAGGTTTTTAAAATATGGCTAAATTTAGCAATAAAGCTGTAACTGTTTTTTTCTTTCTTAAATCTTTACTGTGCTAAATCTGTAAAGAAGTATTGCTTATACAAGTATAGGCGCTAATGGTGCTTGTCTATGATTAATTGCAAACAAGTAATCAAAAACAACAACAAAATTCTTAAACTTTGTGTACAATCTCCTAGAGGCTATTTGTGCGACGTTTCTGGAAGATTCTAGAAAAACTTATTGTAGTATTTCCTATTTAAATCAAATACGACTTAATGGCATAACTATCTAAATATTAAATACATCAAGTGCATTTACTTGAAAACTTACAACAACATTACAAAATTTACATTTAATGGTCGATGAGCAAACAGTGGTGCCAAAGGCTCGGTAAGTAAAGTTAAATATTGTGCTCTAACTCTGCGGTTTAAATTTTACGCGTTTTATTCGCGCATTTGCATCGCCGTCTGCTTTCTAGTGATAATGGATATAAATTTTAATTATTTATGTTAATTGTTGAAGCGTTGCTGGTTTTTACCCTCTATTTAAGCTAAACTTAACATATTTAGCAGTTATCTACAGTATAATTACACCAAAAACTTCTCTGAAGCGGTAACAAATTGCGGTAATTGTCCTCATTGCAATTTCTACAGTTAAATAGTCCCTAAGTATATATATACATAATGCGATTTATATAGTTTGCACCATTAACTGGATATGTTTGTGTATAATTTAGAAATGCAGGGCGAGCATGAAGGTTAGAAACTGGTATTTTACATGGGCGTTTTGTACTGTACCGATAATACTAAGATATTTAATGCAGAGGCACTAGAAGACTACAATACTAAGTTAATTAGAGTACATAGAGAAATAGTTATTTGTCTACTACGTTTTAGTTATTATGAATTATAAGGCAGCAAAGATTAGTAGCAACTAGACTTTAATTTTATAATTGATGTATAGACAGTACAACACATTTGTTTATCGTTTTCTCTTATTACGCGCCAAAAAAAGCGCTACACAAAATTATTTTAGTCAATAATTATTGTAGGGGGATTTGTTTGTATAATCAATTTAGGGATATTACACGTGTTTGTGTAATAGCTACAATATAGGTCGTGTGAATTATTTTTGAGGTTTTGTAGAAATAGCGTTATTATCATGTATTCTTGTAGTGAAGACGGTTCTAATGGTCCGTATATAAAGGTAGTTGCATAAGACAAGTTGATTATCAATACAACGATATTAGTTAATTAGATGAAATTATGACTCATAATTTCATTTTATTAACTATATATATATATATATATATATATATATATATATATATATATTATAAGTAGTTTTTTACACAAGGTAAGTTGATAAATACTAACGTATTGCAATTAATAAGATGAAATAATAACTTAGACTTTTTAAGTAAAGCCCAAATGATCATTTCAAATCGAGCTAGTAAACAGAAGGAAAATATAAGGCTTTGGACAGGATTTGAACCTGCATCTCAGTTTTGCAGGAACTGTACGTTTACCAATTACGCTACCGAGGCCGATGGCTATAATTGGGAAATTTACAAATCCATATCGTGTACAGTACCATATATAAACCTAACTTTCAATTACGTTTAGCATTTTTGTCAATCATATCTGAAATTGTCAAGTTTTTGACTTATGTCAGATATAGACAGCAAGCAACGTGATTTTGCCAAGGATCAAGGTGTTTATAACATTGTTTCTATAAAGTTGGTTGATGTCCGTATTGGTAACGTCGATATTTACGTGTAGTGCATTTAATAGAGTGGAATTTTCACCCCGCCAGCCCACCCAGCTTTCGGCATAGGGCATCTTTTTTCTCCTTAATTTTGGCCGACTACCCGCTAATCAACCTATTCCCCTTACTTAAAAATTCTGCTCTGATTCCTCGTCAAGACCATACCCTTCCACCGTCTGCTTCTCCAGCCCCTTTCTTAATGTTTCCCTTTCCCCTACTCTATATCGTTCTCCCGTATAGTACACGGTTCTTTTATAGAAGATATAATTTTGGCCGACTACCCGCTAATCAACCTATTCCCTTTACTCAAAAATTCTCCTCGGATTCCCCGTTAAGACCATACCCTTCTCCCGTATGAGCTACTTCAGCCCCATTTCTTAATATTTCCCTTTCCCCTACTCTATATCGTTCTCCCGAATAGTACACGGTTCTTTTATAGAAGATATATACTTTATACACATTAAAGTTGATACGCAGAAAGTTATTAAATCATTAAAACAAGACATTTTGGCCATTTACAAATTTTATTGTTCCCATTTATTAAAAATTTTAAGAATAAAATTTGGAAGTGGCCAAAATGTTCTGTTTGAATAAAAACTAAATAAAATTGTTAGGTTTCATTCTTGACCTTATTAAACGATTTAAAAAGGCGGATTTTGTACCCACTTAGTCAATCATTTATATATTATTCTTTCGGGTATGCTATTGGTGTTGTAAGTCATAAATATTTGAAAAATGATTGTAATGCTATTGTCGGGCTGTGAATAAGTATAAAAGATTTTTAAAAATTCTTTTTAATATTTTAAGTGCTTTCGCGTTTGTAATTGCAAGTTTCAAACTGTAAATATTTATTAAAAATGTATTGATTAAAATAGCGATTAGGAGCATTCATCTTAACCAAACACCATAGAAAACGGCATCAACCGTTCAGTCGAAACGTCTAGTATAACGAAGTAATATATTAAATAAGGTAGAGGAAGATTTATATTAATTGACCAAAATCATAAGAACCACATATCGTATACTAAGATTAAACAAAATTTTATGGAGTTTTTCTTTATCATTAAAACATTTCACCCAGTTTAACAAATTGTATGCTTTTGTTTGCACACTTAATGAAATTGAAGGTTGGCTGCATTTTGGGAACAATACAGATGTATATTGGGTGGCCTATTTTATATTCATTTTAAAGGTTTACGTGGAACATCTAATATATTATTGAATGAGCGAATTATGATAGCCATTCGGAAGGTTTGCGCTAGGGTTAGCGGCGTAATAAGAATGAGTAATGGCCATAATTCACGAGTGGAACACTATACTTTTCCCACGACTACGCAAATCTTCATTATCGGATACTTTCTAAACGTTTCACTTATATCACAAACACTCACAATCAAAAACGTGTTCGTCAAAGTGTAACAGTCTATTTCGCGTCGTACAAAAGTTATACCTCTGGATTATGAAAAATTGGAGTTTGTACTGATTGGTCAAAGGTGTTGGACTATGGTCATAACCCACGACCTGGAAGGTTCTGATTGATTAAAGGTATTGGATTATGGATTTATATACACCTAGTCATACAAAAATTATACCGCGTAGATTATTAAAAATAGAGGTTTGTATACTGATCGATCAGAGGTATTGGATTATGATCATAATCCACGATCTAGATGTTCCTGATAGGTTAAACGTGTTGGATTGTGGATTTATATACACCTACAGAATAATGAGTGCTATTATTGATCCATTCATAAATGCATAATAAGTGCATTACCGGATAGTCGTGAGAAAATAATTTAATTCGGTGATGTAATAATTACATACAGGAAATGCAACGATTATTTCTGTGATTTTGTTCAAGTATGTGTATCTTCATGCGATCAATATTTTTCGTTGTAATAACTCATGCTTTCACAGCCCCGCAAAACTACATTCAGCCATCACACTGTATGGAAGTTGTATTTTTGTTGAGTTAAGGGTTATTTCACTGGCGGTGCAAGATTATTAAAACTACATTCATTTTAACCGCCTCTAAAAGTTGTATTTTAAAGCTGATACTTCATAATAGTTCAGTGTTACTTAATATAAATAAATTTTGCTTTTTTTTAAACAAAAGTTCAGATACCAAAACAATGTGTTGTACTGTCTGTTTCTTTATGCAATGAGAACGATGACAATCGAGTTAGCCTAGTTACGGCGATCCGGTATCAATGTTACTCCTTTTTAATTTGCAAATATTAAATTCCTACTTATCCAAAATTTAAGGACTCCTTTTAAACCTGAAAAATATTTTTGTTAACTCAAACATATATTCTGCTTTAATAATTTTAGCCACCTGACGTCCTATTTTTCACCTTGCGAGATATTTGGCAACCAAATAAGTTCTTGCACTTTTTCTTTAAAATGGTTGTCATGAATTATTATTATTAAGATGTCTATCAAAATTACTTGTTTATATTCTGTTATCTGCTTTAGTGTGAATCCTACTTCGATGTTATATAAACAATGTTGTTAATAGTTAATGAGAACAGTTAGAGCTTAATACAAGTTGTTTATTTTATACATGTTAATTTGACACCAAAGCTACGCAAGAAGTGCGAAAATACGCATCTCGTTCGGAGTTGAATGCGCAAGAGGTCGAACAGTGCAAAACAGTTAAAAAAATCTGTTTCGATAGATTTTAACCTAATTGATATATTTGGGAAAACAATGAGGATTTTGAAGATGCAATGAATGCACAATCTGGTGCTCGAAAGCGTCTCTATATCCGCTTTATTCTTCAGACATTTCACAAAGTTATTACCTCTTTTTTGTCTCTTGACAACTGTATGAGACATAAACAGTTCAAAACTTGAGGTGATGTTGTAAATGACTCCATCAATTTTTATTTAAATTTCGTGCAGGTCTACAAGACTGGAACAGAAAAAATGGTGTGACATTGGTAAAGGTGGTCGAGTGTGTCAGTAAATACTTTGATCAAAAATTTTTACTATTGAAAACTGCACGAACTAATTTGATTACCTAATAATATAATATTTATTTTAAATATTTCTTCTCTGTAAGGGGTTGCTTAAGAAAGAGATCTTGTTTCAACAGTTTTAGAATCATCATCATCATCATTAGGTCTTCAGTCCTAGAACTGGTTGGACGCGTGCCCTCATTGTTTCCTAGTCTGAACTAACCTACACATTTCCCTGGGATTTGCATAGTCTGCATCTATCACTATCTGTGTGTGAAAATCTGTCCTCGGTCTACCTCTACCTCTCTTTTCCTATCTCTGCTTGTAATATATCCCGTACTATTCCCCAGAAATGTCTTAGAACGTATCCTGTCCTTATATTTCTCCTATATTTTTTCGTTTTCCACAGATATCTTTATTCCTCTACTATTTCTACAACCTATTTGTTATTAACTTTGTCTGTCCATTTTAGAATAACTGTCATAAATATTATCCGTTAATCTACAAAATAAATATTAAGTTCACCATTTAAAGTTCAACACCTTTTAGCATACCAAGCTAATTCAGATTGCTCATTACCCTTGACTAAAATACGGTTTTAGGAACTAGGACGTGACGTCAGTTTACAAAATAAGCTGATGTTAATAAGCAGTGTTACCAAATTTTTGTTTATAATAACAAAAATATATTACAGGTTTTCCAAACTTCTTTTAAAGGTAGCAAGAACTTTCTCCGAATAGTAGGATTTAATTACCTTCCGCTTCAAATGGTAGTAACATTTGGATCGCCTCCTTTTAATGCTTCTTTGTCATAGCTAGTTAAAAGAAATTCGAGTCTCTTCCGTTTTGGTCAAAATTTTAACATCTAGAGTAAGTTCAATTGTAGCCAAACAGGTTACTTTTAAAACTACCATAAAAATGTAAATACAGGGAGTTGATACACAACAAAAGGTGGTTTAGGAATTTCTTTTAAATGCTAATTGCTTTGATGATGAATTTTATGTGATGTTACTAAGACATAGTTAAACATCGAAATTCGATAATAAGATCGAATGCACAGCCCTAAGACTAACACAGTGATAGTGTGCTAAAATAACAACAAGAGTCAGGCCCTGAAAAGTAATAGTAATATTCTAAGCTAATAAACTTCCTTCGCCATTACTAGTGTTACTGTATCATTTTACAACTTTGTTTGAGTGTATTAATCATAATTCCAATTGGCATTGCAGCCACCTGTTTTAGGCCGGGTGAATAAACTACGAGCCATTTTAAAGCTAAAAGCTTAAGTTAAGAATGGCAAAGAAAGCGATTACTATTTTACGACGTAAATTAAATTTGGCAGACTATCTATGTTCGATACCATTAAACTCCTGGTACGTTGGATTAGTAGCGTTTGCTTAAAAACGCCGAAAAAACTAGCTTATTTATTTCTAAGGAAGATGTACTGTTGCGTGGAAAAAAGTAGTAGAAGGACGAATATTATTATCGTTGAACTGGAAGAACTAATGGCTCCCACTCCACCGTCAGTACAGTGCTGGTTTGAAGCTGTATTTTGCAGTTCCGCTGAAACAATTATAAAATTAGAATAATGTTACGGATTTAGAAAATTTAAAATATATTTAATATATAAATAATGTGATTAGGGTCATGCTTGGTAGAAAATTCAACATAGATAAAAACTCTAACGTCATCTTTGTCTATAAGGGCTGAATCGCAACTCACAGTGACTTTTATTAAAAACGCTTGGTGTTTGAAAATGCGCTTTATATTAGTGAAATTAATGAACATTTTATGCATAGTTATTATTCATTTAGCATCAAAAGTTATTAATTGAATAGACGCATTTATTCAAGCTGCAAATTACGTTATTGTAGAAATAGTCATGCAAATGTTAAGCTTATGTGAAGGCTCAAATTCTTATTATAAGTGTACGACTACCAAATAGGCACGTAGGCTAATTAATTTTGTCGTATAAAATCTACACTTGCAGTGATAACGGCGATATCAAAACAAATTTGATATTCACATTCACAAATTAATAGAAAACTAACATCATTGGAATTTACCTGTGATAATGACGTCGAATTAATAATAACTAAAGCGTTCAACAAATAGAATCTTTTGTTTTGAAAAAAATGGTCGCTTATTGGTCACGGTGTACGTGCCTTTTGCCAAGTTTAGCACAAGGCGTTGAATGAGACCTTTCTGGAACAAATGGCTTTGTAATCTGAATCAAACACTATAAATAAAAGTTGATTCACTTTAAAGGCAATAATTGTTGCACTTCCAGTGAACGAGTCAAGATTTTAAAATAATTCAGTGCTACAAAATAAGTAAGAATAAAAATATTTTATGTGAAAAATTGCATTTTAAGTGAGTTCGATTTCGTCAATGTAAAATCGTAAGTAAAATCTGCATGTTTGAAATATTTTACCAATGGGATTGTTGTAGGGCTCTAAGTATCATTCTGAGTACCACTTTAAGTCCGATCCTATATAAGATTTCGAGTACGACTCTAAATATTACTCCAAGTGCCACCCCAGTTAGGACATGTTGGCTTTAATTGACAATTTTAAATATTATTGTAAATATTTTTTGGAGTATTCATGCTTTCATAGCTTAACGGGATCATTTCTAACTTTACTGCGAATATTAGTTCTAACCTATCTGGTTTGGTCTTGCTGAAATAGAATTTGTTACGAATTGGGTTTGGATACCTGGTTTCAGTAATTTTGTTTGGAGATCAATCCTTGAGATAGATGTCTGTGTTGGGAAGCTGTTTAACTGGACATAATTCAATACTACTGTAATCAAGTTCAGATTAGCTTTTAAGTTTTATGTTATTCTATAAACGACAAGTGGAAATGTGTATGGTGTATTCTATAATTTTAGTGTGAAATTTTGTAGTTGTAAGATTTAATTATTCCAAATATTTATTTAGGAAATTATTTATAATGAACACGCATTCCCTGACCCTGAAAGGCCAATGTTAGTGCAGGCCAAGTGTAAGTTGATACTTTGGTGAACGTCTTGTGGTATTTGTGTGATTTGCTCTGCACTAATTCTCATTTTTGCTTATTATAAGTATGATTTGTCAATATTTTTACTCTAAAAAATATTTGTAAGGTTTGGTATACCAATTTATTCCAGTCGGAGGGAGTTTATGTCCTAGCCACTGAAATAGCCGTGGAAGTGGTTTATTTTATTTAGTTAGGAGATTTTGCGACTGTTGGATAGTGGAACTTACTACAAGTGGAGTAGATAAGAAAATTTGCGCACAACGTAGGGATTTGACAGCTCATCCACGACTTCCAATATCACAACAATATATATTGCTGTAATATTGTAAGTCTGAAGATGATGATGATCTCCTACTTTGAGCGCCAATTTCCTTTTCTACTAAAATCGTAGTAACTTTTACTATCCAACAGTCGCAGAATCTCCTGATTAAATAAGAGCAACCATTCGCGCGGCTATTTCAGTGGGTAGAACATAAATTCTCTCCAACTCGAATAAATTGGTATATTAAACCATACAAAAATTTCTGGGGTACAAATATTTATAGGTAATATTAATAATAAACAAAAATGAAAATTAGTGTAAAACAAATCATAAAAAAATTTCAAAAAATTCACCAAAGTATTAATTTACACTTAGCAGACGTTAACATTGATCTTTCGGGGTTAGCTACTTTCATACCCGAGATTAATTCTCTAAAAATATATCTATGAACTAAAATGCGTGTAAATTGTTCTTCGTTATTAATAATTTCCTAAATAATTATTTGAATCAACTAAATGTTACAACTACAAAATTTTACACTAAAATTATACAATACACAATGCACATTTCCAATTGTCGTTTATAGAAAAACATAAGACTTAAAAGTTAATCTGAAGTTGATTACAGTAGCATTGAATTATGTCCAGTTAAACAACTTCCCAACACAGAGGCCAATCTCAAAGATTAATATCCAAACAAAGTTACTAACAACTGACACCAAATTTAAATCCAAAACACAATTCGTAACAAATTTTTTTGCAGCTGCATTAAACCAAATATGTTAGAATGAATACTAGTAAAGCTAGAAATGATCCAGTGCAGCTATGAAAACATTAATACTGGAAGAAGTATTTGCAGTAATGTTTAAATTTACAATTGAAACTTAGTGATACTTAAAGTGACGCTTATACTCGTACTCAAAATTATTTTTAGAGCCGTACTCGGAAGTCCCCATTACCAAAATAATTCTGACATGCAAATTTTACTTATGATTTTCAATCGGTGAAGTTAAACTCGTTTAAATTTCACATTTCAAATAAAATATTTTTATGCATACTTATATCGTAGCAACTAATTTTAAATCTTCATCGGTTCACTGAAAATGCAACAATCCCTTCTTTAAAAGTAAATCTACTCTTATTTATAGTGTTTTATTCATTTACGAGTCGTTTGTTTCAGGAAATCTTCATTTCATGCTCGGTAAAAGTCGTACGGCCTGACCATTACTCTACAAAACTTGCTATTTTGAAAGAAAAAACAAGACACTCTTGTTATATATATATATATATATATATATATATATATATATTGCACATACTTTACCCGAAAATGCATAGTTTGAATATAAACGTAGAATCAACATAAAATTAAATAAATACTTTTATAATATAAAAGCTACAAACACCAGAAAATTTGACCGTCTAATTGAAATTCAGAGAATCAATATCAACGTCCAAAGTGAATGGTTTAAAAACATAACTGATATCGTCATACCTGATGATATTAAATCATTTATCGCACTTGGCCCAAAATTCTGAATAAAACCTTTCAATCAAGAAATTTACATCCCATAACTACGAGTATAAATGGCCCTAGCAAATAATTCATTAAATGACAAAGAAGAACTTAGTACAACTAAAATTACATACATATCACCAACTCTTTCCTTCGTAATAAAAATACAAGAGACATATATCAAAGTTAAGAAATTTCTTAAAAACCATCCTGAAGTCATTCTTATCCAATAAGATAAAAGCAACGCAACAGTCCTAAAGCAAAAAGCAAAATATATTGAACAAGCTATGGACCTTTTGTCAGACAAAAGATTTTATACGATATTACCCAGGGATCCAACAAGTACAATCCAACAATAATAATGTTTAAAACTTTAAAACAACAAAAGTATTTAGAAGACCCTCAAACAACCAATAAATTAATGATATATAATTATGTAAGTCCAAAATTTTATGAATTGCCAAAAATCCACAAACACGAACTAACTGTAAGACCAATAATTTCTTCAATCGACTCTTCTACCAGTAAGATTGCACGATTTATCACCGATATATTAACTTCTGCACATGATGTTGAAAATACATACTATATTAAAGATTCATTCCAATTTGCATCATTTGTCAATAGCTTTCAAATATCAAATACATAAGTTCTCATTAGCGTAGATGTAATATAATTGTTCACGAATATAACAGAAAATCTTGCAATCTCAAGCATAAGGAACAAATGGACAATCATAAAAATCATTGCAGTATACATACCACTGTCAGAATTTATACAACTAATTCAATTCATCTTCAGTTCGAACGATTTTTCAATTCAAGGAAGGTTTTATAAACAAAACACAGAAACACCTATGGGCTCAGTTATTTCACCAATAACTGCACAATATGTCAAAAATGAACTTTTATATACATGCATACCCAAAATACCGTTTCAAATACCGTTTTGCAAAAAGTTCGTAGACGATTTGATTTGCGCTATACCAAAAGACTCCCAAGAAACAGTACTAAAAATATTTAATTTATATGATAAAAACATTCAATTTACAATAGAAAATGAAACATAATGGAATTCCATTTCTAGATATTAAGGTCATAAGAAATAATACTATTATCGAAACTGATTGGCACAAGAAACCAATAGCTTCAGGAAATACCTAAACGATATCTATCATCATCCCTTGCACATGAAAATCAATACCATCATAAATTTAAAAACAAGAATAACCAAGTTTTCAAATCCAATCTATATCGATAAGAATTCAAAAACAATCTACAACACTTTACTCAGAAAGTAGCTATCCTTCAACTATTTTTAAAAAAGTACTTATATACAGCACACGTAGCAAGAAACCTATACCACATCCGAAGAAGAACAAAGACAAACCAAACCACATCAAGAATTACAAAGAATTTTACAGGTTTATCTTACCTAAAAGGCCGGACTAAAAGAATATCTTCCATCATAAAAATCCTATCATTAACATAGCAATTAGAAACATAAAACCGAGCAAAAGCTTTACACAAAAATCAAGGATCCAACACCAAAAAATTTATATTGTAAATAATTAAAGCTAAATTTTATTTTCTATTGAGTTTGTTGATTATTTACGTCCGCCTCGGGATATTCAAATTTGTTACAGTAAATTTCCATGTTTACTACAAGTACACGCCAAGAAGTGCCGCGAGTGATAAGATTTTGTTATTCCGCATGTGCAAGAACAGTGTAGTGACTGGAAAATCCACAAAGCAAAAGAGAATCGATTTGTCGTTCGAACAGACCGCATCGCTGTTTTACACGTTCTACGTAGAACAAATTAATTAAATGAACCGTTTTTCTTCAGAACGACCGCTCTTGAAATAAATGTGCTTTGCTACTCCCGCCAAAGGAAAAGGAGTTTTTTGTATCCGGCATGACACACAGCTTCTATCGTTGTGTTTACATCGTTTTTTAGTTGGCACGGCTTCATAAACACCAGGTGAGTGCTTTTACTAAATGCTTGATCTGATTAAAACCATTAATTATATGTTGTTTGTTAAATTATCACTTAATTTTATATACAGTCCACTTCTCTCTCCTAGTTAGCTATCGTAGTTTTGTTACCGCATTATTACACAAACAATATACAAAATTTCTTGTTATAACTGCAGGCAAAATTATATTGAAGAAACGTCAAGGGCGCTTCATCAAAGAATTATTTCACACAAAAGCGATACAACAAGAAAGGTTAATGCGTCAGCTTTATCAACTCACGTTTTAGAAACAAGCCATAACATGGATTATGACTTTGAAAAAACACAACCAAAAGAAAATTTATCGAAATGGTGAGAATTTCACAAGCACCAGATGCATTGAACCTAAAAATGACATTAACAACTATGGTTGCATCTATGCATATCTTCTAGAAATAGACAAAAAAAATCAAACGTTAAAACATTACAAAAATCATAAATTTTTGTATGTATATATATATATATATATATATATATATAAATATTTATATATTTACTATAAGAAACTAAATACCATAAAAAATAATATTGTTGTACAGAGATTGTTCGTATTTATATTGATGTATATTACTTTGATTGTGTCATAAGGGTTAAAAACTATTCCATTCTGGTGAAGCCTAAAAGGCAGAAAGCGGTCAATGGATATTTTTTTTCTTTATGAGACAATCAAGTATCCGTTGTTCTAATGATGCAAATATTTAGTTCGATTTGTATAGGTAAATTTAATTTTATGATTTTCTATATAGTTAAGTTTATGATTTAGATTTGTATATTTTTCCGATTGTAATCACCCGTCGGGTAAGTGTGTGGTGTGTGTGTGTGTGTGTGTGTGTGTGTGTGTGTGTGTGTGTGTGCGTGTGCGCGTGCACGCGCGCGCAATTACTTAGCGCATAGACCGCAAACGCTGAAGATACAGGTTTGAATCCTGTCCTGGACCTTATAATTTCCATCTTTCAATTACTAGCTCGATTTGAAATGATCTTTTAGGCATTGCATAAAAGTCTAAAGGACACTGAACAAGAAATTGTATTTTTTTTTGTTTCCTGATGCGCGATGGGAGTTTTTTATAATATTTTTCCCGCTGATCCCGAACCTGTTAACAGAATCCTTCTATCGACCTCCACTTAGAAGTTATTAATGTTTTATGGTGGAACATTTTCATACGTAATGTTTTCATTTGTTTAATACAAATTATGCATATCATGTCACTACCGAATCTCAATTTTTTTGCATGTGATTTTCGTTGGTACCGTACCTCTGGAGCATTCGTGATTAGCTTTGAACAATAATTGGCGAGCATAGTGGGGTTCCACGTCCCTTGGTATCGGTTTTCCCAATACATTAGGACTTGGTGAAGCCTTTTGGCTATGTTCGTCATTCACAGACCCTAGATTTGCGCGGAAAAAGTCCAAATCCGAGTGAAGAAAATGAATATTCAAAGACATGTTGCAACACACATTCCTGTATGTGGAAATTAAAAGAATCACAATTTTTTCTTAATTCTTTGCCTTTGTATTTCCCAATAAATCAAAACACACCTCTTTAAATGATACCCATGCAGCAGCCTCAGTCTCAGTTGGTTTTGAATCGAATACACTGTCCTTTATGATGTGACGAATTTGCAGACCAATAAAAATGCCCTCTTTTATTTTTGCCTCACTTAGGTTAAGAAACTTCTCTCTCGGATATTGGAATCTTTCACTATTTAAAGTTTTGACAAGTTTTTCATCAGTCCTAGTTTTATGTGCAGAGCTGATAGCAAAACTTTCTTTGTATCAACGCGAGGAAGATTTAAAACATTCTTTTCTCCAGCAACAAGGTTTTCTTGTATTTTACAAAGTAGTGTTTATTCCTTGCTCTGTTCTCCCATTCGCAGAGAAAACAACAATGCTTGGTGTAACCCAATTGCATTCCTAACAAAAGAGCTATAATTTTTAAATCACCACATATGCTTCGCCCATGTTCCGCATACTTAATTTTTACAAGTAAAATTTTCATATTGTCATAGTTTTTCTTCATATGTACTGCGTAGTCAATAGGGACAGAGGGACAAGAATTTTTCATTGTGGAGGAGAACTCCCTTCAAGCTTAGAGTGGATAAATCCACTCATTAGTTTTGTATGTACATCCTAATGAATCCATTAGTCCAGTACACCAACTGATGACACGTGTAAAAAAATAAAAAAAATCTTGTTCACGTCTTTGATATGTGAAAATATGCGTACCATTCTGTAATAGATTCCAACCTTGCAACCTGGATCCCAACAATTCACTTTAAGTTTTTGACAAGTATAAATTCCGTTTTAAGTCCAAGCTCAACTTTTAAAAGTAAATCTAGAGTGCCTGTATGAAATGGTTAGAAATAGGATCCATGTTTTCTTCCATAGGCTCAACAAATTATCTAATTATCTTCAGCAGCATTCATATCACGTCGAGTGTATATGAGTCTGGACGTTTGGGGACAGGTAAACTCTGGCTGTGAAGAACTGGTCTGAAAGCTAATTACAGGTTTGTGTACTGTACAGTATGCTTCGACTTCAGTGAAATTTTAGATAGATTTGTCAAGCAAAATAGCAATATGTAACATGATCTCTAGGTTCTCTTCACACTACAGGCACTGCGAAAGGCATTGAATTACGGGTTCAGTTAAGCCATCCTCTTAGATTCACAGCATTCGTTGCACAAATGATATGCGGCGCCCAAACTCTATTCTAATCTCCTAGTTTGTATCCAAAATAAAGCTCATAAGCTTTTTTGATTAATGTGTTTATTGTCTGTTGGCGAGATTTAATCGTAAATTCGTCACATACGTAACAAAATGTATCCGTTTGATTTAAATACCTTCGCGATATTCCATATCAACAACATATGCTATATACAGTAAAATATTATTTCCTTATTTATATTTTATATGTATTCATAGACGTGTTTAGGATCTCAACTGATGCTCATTCTGTCTGTGGCGTTTATATATCTTAGTCGGCTTTTCTAGCGATTTCTAGAACTTTCACCAGGCATCACGATGCCGTTTATATTTCAATGATGAGCCCGCCGGATTACGTTCATTACAATATGTTATACAGCGTAAACAGTCATTAACGAATATCTTAAAACCTGAGGGTGATACGAAAATTCTGAGTGCAGATTCAGCTTCAGTGACCAAAAATACATAAAAGGTATCCATCAGATATCAGGAAATAAAAATCGTTTGGTCTCTGTTAATAATTAACTAATATAAGATTGAAAATCAGTTTCCCTTGTGCAATTACTAATATTTGTAATTGTTAGTTGGATTATAGCTGTAAACTTGAGCATCGCTTCCTGTCTAAAACTGACATACGTCAAAACTTGACACTCGTCAGTAATCATCAACAAAAATGCCAAACGTAATTGGAAGTTAGGTTGATATATTGTTGAGCACATGATTTAAATTTGTATTTTTTTTTACGACAAGATGAATATAATTAGATCCTTTTGACCGGAGTATATTTTTTTGTAAATCAATTGACAACTTTAATAGGATTCTATTATTTTCTTTGAATATCATCATTAGGTCTTCAGTCCTGGAACTGGTTAGACGCGTAACCTTATTGTTCCTATTCTGAACTAACCCACACATTTTCCTGAAATTTGCACAGTCTGCATCTATCACTATCTGATCTAGGTCTACATCTACCTCCTTTTTCCTACCTCTGCTTGTAATATATTCCATACTATTCCCCAAAGATGCTTTATAACGTATTCTGCCCTTCTATTGCTTCTATTTTTTTTACACAGGTATTCTTGTTCCCATACCATTTCTATAACCTATTCGTTATTAACTTTGTTTGTCTATGCTATCATCCTCATACATCTGAAGCACATCATTCCAAAAGGTTGCTACCACCGTTTTTCTGTCTGCCTTTCCTACTGCCCGTATTTCATAGACATACTGTGCTGTACTCTACACCTATGCTTTCAACAATTTTCTTCTTGTTTTTATGTTTGTTGTATTTTGTCATAGGTCCCCTTCTATTGTTTTACAATTATATACCCTATTTCTCCGACATTCAGTGGTTGTGAAGGGGTAGGCGTCGCCGTAGATCAATGTAGTAAGCGTAAGACTACGGATCCCAAGGTCCCGGGTTCAAATCCCGACACGGCCGGCTGCTTGAAAAATGGCAGGTGAGCATTTTTCACAAATATTACGCCCTCGTTCGGATGAGAGGTTAAATGGAGGTCCCGCGTGTGTGTTGTCACGCACGTTAAAGATCCCTACCTTGCCTGGAACGGCAAGGGTTCGGCAAAATTCTAAATTTCCAGACAACAAAAAACTCGCCTCCTGGACAATGTAGTACCTTCGGGTGGAGCATTGGAAATGTAAATGAACGGTTGTGAAGGGGTGTAAACAGCCTGTGGCTGCCAAGTTCCCCCAGCATTTGAACATTTGCCGCTTTAATATTTTCTCAAATATGTCTTTTCGCACAGTCACCATTAGTTGCAGGTATTTCACAACCAACAACTAGTTGTATATAATAATCATCAGATTTATCTGCGCTTATTTTTTCGTCATTAGATTTTCCGTCTCAAAACTGATAAGACACGTACCTGCACTTGTTTATATTCTGAAGTAGCACACACAGTTCTCTGAAATTCTCACACAGCCTATATACAATTCGGTTCCCTTCCTCTTGTTTTATAATTTTATGCCCTATTTCACAGAGATTCGGTGGTATGTGTAGGGGGTTAAGCAGCCTGTGGCTGCCACGATCCCCCAGCACTTATACATTTGCCGAATTAATAGTTTTCCAGTAAATCCTTACACACAATTAACATTATTCGAGAATATTGTCCAACCAATACTTGTAGTTGCTTATAATAATCATCATGTTTAAGTACAGTTACTTTTTTCGTCATTAGTTTATCCATCTTGGGACTGGTTGGATGCTTTCTATTCTGAGCTAGCCTACACATTTCCCTGAAATTCCTACAGTCTACTAAAACAATTTTTCTTTTTTTTACCTTTTTTTTTTGGCCTCCACTCGCTGGTTAAAGTGAAGCTTTAATTATTCGCGGCTAAGTTTGGGAAGTACCCCAAGGGTGAGCAATGAGAGAGGGTGTGGGGATGGTCTAAACTCTGCAATAAATTAACAAAAAGAAAATGGGTTGAGCGCCACTGTATCTGTATGAACGATAACACTAAAGATTCATTACTCCCATGAGAAGATACAGAAACTCACGGGATGTAAACACAATAAAAACTTACAACTTACTGAACTAATGTATCTGGAAACCTCTGGAACATACTTACGACCTCTCCGATCTCGATGATCTTGAAAGAAAAAATACACAACAAATTCTCTATTAGAAAGACACAGTTTGTGCTTTCCAATAAAAAACAGACTAATAATTACAGGTGGATAATATTAAGATTACCACACCAAAGATATTTAAATCAAAAATGAGTACCTAGAACAAATCAGTTGTAGCATATCTGTGCTTTTAAATTACTTCAGCATTCGAATACTTTCATTATTCAAAGATTTATTTTCTTTAAAAAAACTTTTAGTAAAAATTATTTATGTATGAAATAAAAAACTTGAGTCCAAAAATGAAATTTAATATAGTTTCTATTTCTTGATTTTTTTTTAAATATGTTTACAAAAATGAACTAATAAAATTGGTTTCTTTATACATCTTCCTTGACATAACAAGTGGTCTGTAACGACTGTAAAACGAACTCCTTCGACCCATGGACGGAATTTTTCAATGGCAAAGATTACTGCAAGACATTCTTTCTCTGTTGTTGAGTAATTTCGTTCAGCACGATTAAGGGTTTTGCTGGCATATGATATTACACGTTCTTCTCCATTAATATTCTGAATTAACACAGCTCCGAGACCGGTATTACTGGCATCACATTCAACAACAAACGGAGCGGAATAATCTGGCTGCATCAAGAGTGGAGCAGACGCTAAAGCTTCTTTAATCGACACAAATGAACGCTCTGCTTCAGGAGTCCAAGTAACGGTTTGGCCTTTCTTTCTTTTCTTGATAAGGTCATTAATTGGCGAAACTAAAGATGAAAAATCCTTTATAAAACGACGATACCAACTACACATTCCGAGAAATTTTTTGACTTCTCCTATAAAATTCGCACTTTTCTAGATTCAAGGTTAGATTGGCTTCTCTAATGCGTTCCTTGACCTCATACAACAACTTCAAGTGCTCTTCAAACGTCGACGAACATAAAATTATATCATCCAGGTAACAGAAAACGTATGGTTCGAATTTCGGACCGAAAATTGCATCAACTAAACGCTGCTGAGTCTGTGCAGCATTTTTTAGACCGAACGGCATCGTCACAAATCTATATTGCCCTCGTAAAATAACGCTAAACGCTGTTTTATCTTTCGACGATTCACTAAGAGGTACCTGCCAAAATGATTTACGTAAATCAAGACTGGAAATATAATTTGCATTACGCAACATCCCTAGTATTCTGTCGATATTTGGAAGAGGGTAGCTGTCATGAACTGTAACATCGTTTAGTGCTCTAGCATCAAAACAAAATCTATATTCCTTACTATCCTTCTTCTTGACCAACAACACGGGTGAATTCCACGGACTTTGACACGGTTCTACGACTTTTAAACGAATCATTTCATCTAGTTCTTTATCTAACTCTTTACTAATATAAGGGGACATAACATAAGGTCTTTTTCTGAAAGGTTTTGCGTCGCCTGTATCAATATTCATCTCCATCATATTTGTACGTCCTAATTTATCAACACTAGAAATTTCTTGAAATGAATCGATAGCAGCTTGTACCCGAGACCGCTGATCCATTGACAAATCATCTAAATGGAGTAGACAATCACTGTATTTCAATGGGACTGATGATGGGCCTACATACGGAATAATATTCTCACTATCGCTTTGCACATGCCACGAATTATTTCTAAAGTCAACTATCAATCCGAATAACATGGCAAAATCACTACCGAATATGAAAGCATGTGGTAAAGATGACACAACTAGAGCACGAGGATGCGACATTGCTTTCCTATTGAAATGGGCAAATCCACGATTCCTTCTACTGGTTTCAACGCCCCATCTGCCGTAAATATATCTTTCTTTTCTGACTTAAAAATTTTTAACTTCAATTTATCAATTAAAGGAATAGCAAAGGACCCTACCACCGAAGTAGTAGATCCTGAATCTAAAAGACCAGTGATATCAATACCGAACAATTTAACCATCACATATGGTCGATTATCACCAGATTTTTTAATAAATAACGAGTCAGTCTTGGGTTGTGAATTACTATGACAAAAATTTTTTACTACACTTAACCAATCTGACCACTCTTTTTTTACTAACATAATTTTTCTGCTCACAAATCATAATTGCTGCCTTTTGAGAAGGAATGGAATGTCGGCCGCGCAACATCCATCTCCTCACTCGTTTTTTGAACACGATGGGCACCTATCACGCGTAACTCCTCTATGACCGCACCCAAAACAAAAAATTCTTGTAGGGAATCTACAATACCGAAATGAATGACCACGCCTCGAACAATTCCAACATCCTGGACTAATTTTTGGTGAACCCGTAGAACTAACCGAAGCAGGTACTGGTAAAGACTTATCATTACCTATAATTTGAACTTGTGGAGCAGATGTCTTCTGAATATCTACACGACTTCCCGATGTAGAAAAATCTTTTACATAAACTTGTTGTCTATTTCTTACTGGTAACTTAACGTTGTTGCGAAAGTTAGATGAATTACTCGACTGAATGGAAACTGATTTTTGTTTTAACAACATGGCTTCCTCTAATTTTTTACATAATTTTATTAACGTAGGCATATCTTCAATATCAGAAAGAGCAAGTTGTGATATAAATTCTGGCAATAAATTTTTTCTAAGTATCCTAACTTTTGTAATCTCTGCTGGAGCATTGGGTAGTCTACTAAATAAACCTTCCACATGAGCTACGAATAAAACAATTGGTTCATCTCTCCTTTGACGACGATTTTTTATAGTTTCCCAGATCTCATCTTCTGAATGAGCTGGTAAGAAATCTTCTTTCAACCGATTTACCAGGGATTCCTAATCTTTTAAGGAATCTCTTACACTCCTAAACCACACCAAAGCATTCCCAACAAATAATTCGACTGATGACTCAAACAAATCTCTACTCGATACCTTACGCGATTGAGCCAACTCCTTTACCCTGTCTAAAAAGGAATACAACTGTTTGGGATCTCATGAAAATTTAACTGACCAAGTACTAATGGGAATTGGTGGAGGAAGATATGAAAGAGTTTGTACAGGTGCAGCTACTACTAGTGGAGTTGTGTGACTTGCATCACCTGAGCTGTGTGATGTTGTACTTGCCTTCACTTTTTCATACAACTCTGCTTCAACAGTAAGAATAGTGGCTAGTAATTCTTTTTTTGATAATTCTGCCTCCTTTGACTTGTCAGACGGAAGCCTTAAACGTTTAACTCGACCTGATACATAAACAAGCCTTGAAAGTACTCTTTTAAAAATACAGTATTGCCCGAAATAAACAGTACTGAAATTGTAATTGTTTTGTATATTTAAAAAATACATATTATTGACACTTTATTATATGTTCTAAATGTGCACCTCCTCGTTCGAGACAGACTTCATAACGATGTTCTAAGTTTCTGGTCATGTTATTGAATAAGGGTTGTCTCAGGGCTGCGAAGAAGACTCTAACGGCATCCTTTAATTCATCGATGGTTTGTGGTGCCCGTTTGAAAACGGCATTTTAGCCATGCCCCAAATGTATGCGTCTGGAGGTGTGAGGTCTGGAGAATGTGAAGGATAAGGAAGTCAGTAAATCGTGATATGAATTTGCTTGGAAAATGTTCTTGAAGAAATTGACGAATTGCGGCAGCAGTATGGCAAGTTGCCCCGTCCTGCTGAAAAATTGGTTTCGAAATGCCAAGTTACGTGCACGACAGAATTGACGTAGATCAGGGATAAATCGTGTTAAAATTTGTCTGTACCTCTGTTGATTAAGTGTGACTTGCCTACCATTCTCTTCGATAAAGTACGGACCAATGATTCCGTGTCCGGAAACAGCACACCAGACACTCACTTTTTCACTATGTAAAGGAACCTCTTGAACCTCATCGGGTCTGGCAAAGCCCAGAAATCGATTTGTGCGACGATTCACATAGCCTGACAAGTGAAAATGTGCTTCGTCTGAAAAGCAAACATTTTTCAAAAATTCAGGATTTTCATACTGTAACGCGAGAATTCTGGCGCAATATTCCACTCTACTGCGATAATCCCGAGGATGTAGTTGTTGATGTACCTGAATCACATACGAAAATGTACCCAGCTCCTTCAGGATTCTTTGAAAGGAAGTTCTTTTAAATCAAGTTGTAACGCTGTCCTTGCCTGGCTGACTTTCGGATTTTCTAAGATTTGCTCAAAACACGTTCATGGTTATTGTTGTTGTTAACTGTCCTGGGACGCCCCGAGTTTCCTTTTCGTTGGCACAATACACTACCTGTATTTCTAAACTTTTCAATAACCTTCAAAATTACAGCATTATTTGGAGAACGTTTATTAAACCTTTGTGTGAATTGATCAGACACGTATAGCAAACTTGCACCATTACGTCGGCCGATTCCGTATGAACGAAAATAATGCTCTACCAGAAACACTTTCTCCTCTGTACTTAACACCATTTTTAACAATTAGGCCCTACTAATTACTTGTTTGAGGTTTACTTGACAGGTCTATACTAGCTAACTTGAGTGTGACAGCGCACGCATAAAAACACCGCCAACTTAGTTTCAGTACTGTTTATTTCGGGCAATACTGTAGAATCTCCAGAATCACCTTCGAATTCTAACACCAGATGTTTTATCGACTCTATGGTAGCGTTTATTTCTTTATACTCGTCATCGAATTCTACTTTGTATACCGACAGATCAACCAAACAATCAGGTTTCCCTACTTACTTAGCTAACAATCTACCTATAATTTTCCTCTTTTCTACTACAGGCCTGACACTTTCTATTCCACGGATTTTTAATTCGTATTCAAGCTCTTCCTTGAGTAAATGCACAATTTGAAATGTTTCTGCCATTTTCAAAAAAATTGTTATGTCAACTTAAAAGTATTTTGCCTTTTTTTTAACAAGTTCAACTCTGAAATAACGAAAATTTTACTTGAATACAAATTTATACCTGCTACAACATTTAGACAACTATCGAATAAAACTTTGAGGTTCCAGACACGACATGAGTACTATGAAAAAAATTTTTAACCAAACTATTTTGAGTTTACCACAAGCCAATAGTTAAACGATATTGTAACAACTTATTGTTACTAATCGAGCAAACCCTTTTTAAACGAACGACCGTCGAGCCTCACGTTGGTTGCGTCAGTAAAACAATTTTTCTTTTTTTTACCTTTTTTTTTGGCCTCCACTCGCTGGTTAAAGTGAAGCTTTAATTATTCGCGGCTAAGTCTGGGAATTACCCCAAGGGTGAGCAATGAGAGAGGGTGTGGGGATAGTCTAAACTCTGCAATAAATTAACAAAAAGAAAATGGGTTGAGCGCCACTGTATCTGTATGAACGATAACACTAAAGATTCATTACTCCTATGAGAAGATACAGAAACTCACGGGATGTAAACACAATAAAAACTTACAACTTACTGAACTAATGTATCTGGAAACCTCTGGAACATACTTACGACCTCTCCGATCTCGATGATCTTGAAAGAAAAAATACACAACAAATTCTCTATTAGAAAGACACAGTTTGTGCTTTCCAATAAAAAACAGACTAATAATTACAGGTGGATAATATTAAGATTACCACACCAAAGATATTTAAATCAAAAATGAGTACCTAGAACAAATCAGTTGTAGCATATCTGTGCTTTTTAAATTACTTCAGCATTCGAATACTTTCATTATTCAAAGATTTATTTTCTTTAAAAAAACTTTTAGTAAAAATTATTTATGTATGAAATAAAAAACTTGAGTCCAAAAATGAAATTTAATATAGTTTCTCTTTCTTGATTTTTTTTAAATATGTTTACAAAAATGAACTAATAAAATTGGTTTCTTTATACATCTGCCTTGACATAACAAGACCTTAAGTTAATAATATTTTATAACAAGTTTTTACACCAAATACCCAGATCTGATTATTGGCTCACATATGTTTCTCGTAAATTATTTCTTAAAAAAAATTTGGTTCACGTGCAGTTAACTTGGACAAACAACTTTTCAATTAATTCAGGTATTCTGAGCTTATAAAAATTTAACATCTGCTAACAATTTTCTACAAAACAGGAAATGGACTTTGAAGTCTCATCTTTTAACGAATGAATTTCTGCAAATCTTACAAAATTATTACAATAGCATTTCGTGACAATATTCTCCTACGCTGTTCTTTATGCACAAAATTTAATTTGACCAAACAATCCTTGAATACTATTTATGTGAGCATACTCGAGGTCTCACAACCATAACAAAAAAAGGTTTGATACCTGTATATGGTGAGGTCGCCATCCCTAGATATCAAACTGCGACGCACGTCCTTTGAACTCTGCTTATCAAATAGTTGTAACAGAATATTAAACAACAGCTGTAGTTGCCCTGATAAACGAGTAGTTTTCCAATCTTTTTATTCAAATCTATCACCGTCCTACTATATCATTATGTTATTACATCACTTTAATCTATTGTTCCATCATGCGCTAACGGAATAAAAATATTTTATAAATTATTTGGTTAATGCGATCTTACCGTGAACAAGTTCCGACACAATCCAATTCAAGGGGCGGCGCGGTCCAGTGCCTTGCCGGTTTCACAGGAGTCTGGAGCTTCACTGTGTCCCAAGGCGACTCGCCCCCCTATCTTTACCATATCACGCCTATCCGGAGGCCCCACTTATGCAAGGCCTGAAGATCCATGCTTTCAGTACAATCCAAACTCGACTACATTTAAAAAAGCAATGGCCGACTTCGTTCCGTTCCAGTACGGGACCTTATCTGCGTGGCGCATCACCCCGTGACCTATACACGCACGCGCTATTCTAATTCTAACGAATGAAAGGGAATAAACCGCCTGCAAGTTAAACAACACAAACGACTAGACCCCATATAAATACCTTCCTTGAATGTATATTAATATTAAATATCTCCGTGCAAAGCATTTAAGTTATTTAAGCGAACATGATTTCCTGTTTCATTATAGAATTGTTTCTCTTAGATATAATAGTATCAAATACGAGAATTAAATACCACAGAATAAAATTATACTGAAGCGATTCTTGCAAAAATGGTGCTATAGAATAAATATTCGTTACACTACATCTATCACTATCTGTGTACAGTAGTCTAACCTAGGTCTACCTCTACTTCTCTTTTTTCCTATATCTGCTTCTAATATATTCCGCACTATTCCCTCATGCCGTAGTATGTGGCCTATGATCCTATCTCTGCTATTTTTTACCGTTTTCCACATATTTCTTTCTTCGCCTACCATTTTTAGTACATCTTCGTTCTTAACTTTGTCTGTCCATGATATCTTCATCATATGTCTGTAGCACCACATTTCAAAGGCTTCTACTTTTTCTTGTCCGCTTCTTCTACTGTCCAGGCTTCACAGCCGTACAGTGCTGTGCTCCACACATATGTTTTAAGCAATCTTTTCTTTGTTTCTATGTTTGTTATCTTTGAACACAGTAGTTGCTTTTTCCTGTTAAATGTGCTAATCTTTGTTTTATATTTGCGCTTTTCCCATCTTCCGTTATTTGGCTTCCTAGGTAGCAGAATCATTAACCTCTTGTAAGTTCTTGTTACCTATTTGTATTCTTGTTTTGATTTATTTTACCCTCCTTTGCATACTATTACTTTAGTTTTATTTTTGTTAATTTTCATACCATATTCCTCTGTTAGAATCGTTTCCATTTCATTAAGAGCAGCTTTTAACTCTTCTTTGCTAGATGCTAATACCGCTATATCATTTGCAAATCTAAGCATATCAATTTTTTGTACCTGCGTAGTAATTCCAAATGTCTTCCTGCATTTGATAGTATTCATTGCTTTTCAATGTACAAGTTAAAAATTAATGGGTATAGGGCACATCTCTGTCTTACCTTTCCTAATTAATACTCCCTGTATGTTTGTTGTGGTTTGTTTAGCATTTTTCTTAATCTACCACTCATAGTTTTTAAAATGATCTTTATTTACATACAACTAATTACTAACAATAGGCATATTAGCAGCCCCCGGCTGCTTAAGCCTTACGGTAACGTAATCACATACTTCTCTAATAACCATCCTTTGAACTGTATAAATAGAAACATGTTAAAAAAATTTTCCAAACCTCAAATTATTGAATTTATTTGAAATTACCAATTAGAATTAATCAGCTGATTTCAGGTTAAGCGTATTGGCTACCTAAAAAGTCGGTCCCAGGCCGCAACACAGATTGAAGGCAATCATTCTTTTAAACTTTAAAATTTTCATCTAATGTACTCAAACCATATATATCGAACATCAATAAATCAAGGTCACCTTCAATTTATGTCATAAATGTCAAACTTGAAGTTTTAATTATTTTGACAACGATCCTAGGTCATGGATCGAAACGTAAATCATTTCCTAATGTTTACTTCTCTACGTTCCTGCTCTAATTCTATTCGTGCTGTTTGCTCTTTGTATAAGCTATGTACTATTCGTCTATCCCTATAACTCATTCCAATCTTTTTGAGTATTTCGAACATTTTTTTCCATTTTACATTGTCGAATACTTTTTTTAGATCTACAAACCCTATATACACACTTTCTTCTTTTACTATTGTTTTCTTCATTATCACTATCAGAGCTAAAATAGCCTCCCGTGTTCCTCTGTTTCACCTAAACCCAAATTGGTCTTCTTCTAGTATCTCTTCAGCTCGTTTTTCCATTTGTCTTTGTACAATTCTAGTTAATATTTTTGACACGTCTGCTGTCAAACTTATTGTTCGAAAATTTTCACATCTATTCGCGTTTTTCTTTTTTGGTATAGTTACGTTTGAAATCTTTGGGTATCTTGCCTGTCTCGTATATATAGCTTAGAAGTTGGAAGAGACGTTCTGTTACTGCTTGTCCAGCGGCTTTTAGAGTTTCTGCTTGCACTTTATCTGTACCCGGCGCCTTGCCATTTTTCAAACCCTTTAATGCTAATTTAAACTCATCTCTAAGTATAGGATATCCCAAGTCATCATTTTCAATGTCTGATACTTGTTCTAATGCTGTTAGTTCCTCTTCTGCATATAACTTCCTTATATATTCTTGCCATCTTTGCCACTTTCTCTAAATTTTCTATAATGACGTTTCCTCCCGCGTCCTTTATATTTTGCGATAAGGTTTTATATCCCTAAAATTGATTCTAATTAGTTTGGATGCTTCATCTGTCTTTTCTACTTCCATCTTAGTTTGTATCTCTTTGCACTTTTCATCAATCCTTGTTCTTTAGCTTTCGTGCATTTGCGAATAATTTTCCATTTTATGGCTTTGTATCTGTTTCCCTGTGTAGTCTGATTTATTTTTGTATTTTCTACTTTCATCTATTAAATTCAGGATATCCTTTGTTATCCATGGTTTCTTATTTTCTTTTTGTGTATACCCCAGAATATCTCTGGTCGCCATGTCGAGGCTGGATTTAATGTTATTCCATTCTGTTTCTACTTTCTTAGTATCAGATATTTTCCCGATATCTTTCATTTGACTTTCAGCATCAATGTAGTACCTTCGGGTGGAGCATTGGAAGATCACATGTAAGGTTTCTTTCAGCAATTCATTTGACTTGTTTTCGAAATTTTCGTGACTATATTTATCTTTTAGTTTCTCAAAGTCAAACTGCCTTTTTCCGTTTCTCTTTTTCAAATTTTTAAATTTAAGTGCGGTCTTCATAATTATGATGTTGTGGTCAGTGTCTATATCCGCTTCTGGGTAGTTTCTACAGTCTTTTACTTGATTCCTAAACCGTTGTCTTACAAGAATGTAATCTATTTGATATATTTCTATATCTCCTGGCATCTTCCACGTATATCGTCTTCTAGCATGATGTTGAAATAATGTGTTTGCGATGATTAAATTGTTCTTGTTGCAAAATTCTACCAGTCTATTTCCCCTGTTGTTTCTCGTGCCTAAACCAAATAAATCTACTACCGCTCCTCATCTACCACTGCATTAAAATCTCCCATAATTATTAAATTTTCATGTCCTTTTACGTATCTTAATATATCTTCGATATCTTTGTAGATCGCTTCTACCACTTCGTCACTGTAGCTAGAGGTGGACATGTATACTTGTATTATTACTGTGTTTACCGGTTTAGATTCTAATCTAACCATGAGTACTCTTTCGTTCTTTTGTAAGTAATTTTCTACACAGTATCCTATCTTTTTTCGCATAACTATCCCCACACCCGAATTTCCTTCCTCTGCTCCTGTATGAATTACCCTGAAGTCTCCACTCCAAAATCCCCCGCCTTTGGGCACCGAACTTCGCTGATCCCTACTATGTCTAGTGCTAACCTATTCATTTCCATTTTTAAGTTCTCTAGCTCACCTACTTGCTTTATACTTCTAACATTCCACGCTCCGACTCGCAAAATGTTCCCGATTCTTATTCTAGACTTTTCGATCGCACCTCCGAAGTAGTCCCCTCCCAGAGATCCGAATGGGGGACTATTTTAACTCCGGAATCTTTTACCTCGGAGAATGCCATCATTTTATCATAATTTAGGTACGCTGTGTACTTGGGAGGTAATGTGGTGGTTTCCCGTTGCTTTCCACATCGCGGTAGCGTGTCTTAGACTGCCACACTGACCTCTATAGTCTCTGCCAATCTAAGTACCGAAAGAGCCGCTGCCCTCTTTCGGGGACCTGTCTTAGTCTGGTTCCTCACTAACGACCCTACTACTTTGGTTGGACCTGTAGTTTGGCTCATTAGCTCATTAGAACACGCAAGCCATTTCACCCGTTCTAGTAATCTAGAATTTCGGCAAGGTGCAGGTCTATTCGAAATGGATTTTCTTTGATAACAATTGTTTTTTATTAGTCTCATTTTTATTATCGGAATGCATCGATGAGTAGTTGTAAGGTCTCCTACCGAAGTAGAATAGGATTCTTTGTCTATGTCTCCTATGCACCTGGAGTTTATAAAACACTTACTCGTGTCGGTTTCGTATTTGTATGGGTACGTATCCGGACCACACAAAATCTGTGGTGGTTTTCCGTTGTCTGTCATCGATCGTAGTAAAAGGATATTTCAAAGGATTTTAGAGGTACTTATGATAGGCCGGGAAATCTTTGGGACTATTCTGCCCCTAACCATGATGGGGGAGTATCTGTTATACTTTAGAAATATAAGTGTACAATTTTCTAATAATCTATAATAAGATTCAGCTAAGTGCCGACGAGGACTAAACAAACATCAATTACGTTTTAGTGATACAAATATTTAAACGTCCTCTTACGTAACATCAATAAAGTATGTAAAAGTTCAAGGTTTGTAGACATTCATTTAAAGCCACGGCCTTTTTTCTATACCATCAATTTTGATTAAATTATCCATAATCGTTTCACTGATGTACTTCCGTAATCAATAAGGCATTCTGTTTCCGCTCCTAATGGTAACTATATTAATTTGTATTCTCTTGAGATTCGATTATATTCCTCGTTCATCAATTTGCCGCATTCATTATATTAAGTAAAGCTCAGTTGATCACTTAAATATACATAAAATCCCAAAGGACATAAATAATGCAATAAAACATACAACTACAAATAGGTCATTCTCTACTTCTTATTTTAGTCATTCGATCAGTTTAAGCCACTTGGAAACATTGAACCGCAATGCAGCAGAACTCTTCTTATTCAACTTACAATATCCCAATCGATTAGCCAACTAGAAAAAAAGCTGTAGCTTGAAAGAACTTAATTTTACCGTTAGTAATATATCAGGGATGAAAAATTTATTAAAAAGAGTACCCAGGAAATAACATTTATTTTTGTACTAAACTCGATCCACCTCAGAAAAGCGTCACTAGCGAAACACGAAGTTAAGTTTAAGCTTAAAGCTATATGCATATAAACATCTGGAGCAAATAACGTTGTAGTGTGTTCACTACATGTAAGACTACCATTGATCGGGTTTAGTAGTAGTTACTTTTAGATTATTGAACATTTTATTTTTCCTTCTTTTTATACGTTTTTATGCATCTTTTGCAATTTTCACCAATCTTTTTCAAAACCAGTTTTACACTAATGTAAGATATATCGGTTTGTGACATTCTTTTGAAATGTTTATAATCATATTTCATTTTAACATTTTCTGCTTTGGTAATTTATTTCCTTTAAGAAATATAATTTTTAGTTACATGCATTCTTGATCTAAGGAAAGGTTAATTTTCTAATTTTACATTGTTCATACTCGAAGGTTATCAAATGCATTAAGGCGGTAGTAAGGTTAAATATGATATCATCGTTGCTATATATTCTAAATTAGTGCAATTTTATGATTAATTTGTTTTGATTAAAAATATATAATGTTGGCGCCTTTAGCATGAATCCTCTTGGAACCAAGCAGGTTCACATGAAAATTATGCTGATGCTAGAAATGGTAAAGCACTTTTCTCTTGCTTGAGTTAATGTTTCAGTAAAATAATTTCGCCACTGTGAAATAGAAAAAAATAACAAGAGTAATTTCAATTTGCGGTCATAATTCATTTTTCTGAATTCTGCGGAAGATAATCTCGAATCACTTTACGAAGGAAAGGTTTTTTGAGCACTTTTCAAGACCATTGAGAGACAACATGCAAACTTGTGTAGGTACAGTTAACCTTTGAATTTTGTGAAATCGAAATGATTAAATGTGATTAGTCAATGGTGTTCCGAATTATATCCTATCAGATTGACGAATTTTACTTTTAGGAGAATTTGTTTCTTTAAGTAGACAAGTTGTTGGAATACGCATGTTAATTAAGAATATCTAACTTTTAACGAAGTCCAAGAAGTTTCACTAGAATCTGGTTAGAATGAATTGAACCCAGGAGATAATCGATTTTAATTGTTTCAGAAAAGTATCTGCAGTCAAATTACCTCAAATGTTTATAACAAATTATTTGGCAAAAATTTATCCATAAAAATATTAACCCGAAATATTAGAGAACTAATGCCACTAAAACAAAGTGATGTAGAATTTTTATTATAATTTAATTTAGTTCTCTTGTTATTGCGGTTTTATTTGTGGTTAAGTGTGTATTGTTTAATTTTACTATTTTATACCAGGATTGGGACATACACATAGGGAAGCATTTTTATGCGTTAATTAAGGAATTAGTTTTAAATAATAAAAGATATATTTTGTAAATAATTGTACATATTTTATTTATCTGGGAAAATTAGAATTTCAATTGAATATAAGAATCAAATTTATATGGTAAATATTTGAGGTGCAATTAAATTTAATTATTGTTTCTTAATATTTTTAATTTTTATTTGAGGTACGACTGATATTACGAATTACGCTGTGTTGGTTATAGCATTTATTTTAATGTGTGGTATTGCAGGAACATACACGCATATGCACACGCACACGCATACGCACACGCACACGTATACGCACACGCATACGCACACACATACGCACACACACACACACACACACACACAGACACACAGACACACACACACACACACACATGTATATAAACTAAAACAAAACAATTTTTTCTGGGTTCTATTTCGTCTAAATTTAATCGTTTCAATAATATTGTCATTTGTAAATAACTGACGTTTTGGGAAGTATGTTCCCGTAGACTTAGTTCTAAAATTAGGATAAAGAGTTAATGTGTTTGGAGACGATTACCTTTATACTAATTTTAGAACTAAGTCTAAGTGAATGTATTTGTCCAAACGTCAGTTATTTACAAATGACACTATTATTGTAATGATTAAGTTTGAACGAAATAAAACCCAGAAAAAGATTGTTTGTTTTAGTTTATACATGAAACGTCCAGAAACATATAACAATATTATATATTGATGTGATAAAGGGGACACGAGATGTCATTTCTCTGAAAAAACTCATCCTAAAAAACAGAAAAATGGAAAAAATTAACGTCCCAATATTTAATTTCGCTACCCTGTAGAAATGTAGGCGTATTTCGTTGCCATGGAAATACAAAGCCATTCATTGCACTTGCGTTGTTACAAAACATAAAAGAAGCCCTTATTTAATTATGTAATTAAATCGGATGCAAGCTGTGAAAAAAAATTGTGAAACGAATATAAACTTTAAGCAGCGTGTGTAAATAATTCTTCTATACTTAATAAAAACGAGTTTCATTATAAAATATGCATGATACGCTGAATTAGTGAAAGGTGGATTGCATTTAAAGTCATTAAGAATGTAAATGCAAGCTTTAATTATTTATGTAATAAATTTCTCGAGTGTAGATATAACATTTAAATTCATTTTTCGAATTTTAAATAAAGCAGAAATTCCAGAATAAACAAGTACATCAGTTACTAAGAAATGTTTTAAAGGAAATTAAAAGCTAACTGTTTCCCGTAAATAAATGAATGCCCCAATATAAAAAAACCCGCGACTATTAAAATGCAATAATAGATAAGATAAGAAACGGTTTAATAGTCTTACGTATTACAAAGAAGAAGACCGCGAACCATTAATTTTGTGCATCAGAAGAGGATAAACGACGTTTCTACAATACTCATAAATAATATTGACCGCAGTGGTTTGATACTAATTAGATCATTAAAACCGTGGAATCCTCGGAAAAATTACATCACTCGGGTGTGTTATATTCGAAACAGGTCAGGAAAGATTTGTATTTTGACATGTTGAGTATTTTGTACATAAACCGGAACTGGAATAGAAGGTAGGTCATTCTTTCCTAAATGAAACAGTATGAACATTCGACATTCGAGATTTGATTCGGCATTCGTCATGTAATATTTAAAGCAGAGTTGCATGCTTTAAATTAGTTTGCGACATGAAACTTATACGTTGGGTAGTTTGAAACATATAAGTTCTTAAACGCAATTATTTGATGAAACATAATTGTTTGTAAAATACCAAGAAAATTGAACCGTCTTCGATACAAGAGCTACTCTGAAGTTAATTGATTAAAAATAGAAGATGCACTTTGCAAACCGATAAACTGATAGAGATTTAAGATGGAACCGGGAAGTATTTGATACCTTTAATTACGAGCTGGATAAACGCTATTTGACATGGCAAGTATATAATTTTGGTTCTTTGTTTATTAATCAATAAAAATATTTTAATATTTTGTAATTTAAATTAGAATAAGTTCTCAATTTTATTAATTGCGAAGTGGATAATTACCAACAAATTTTGAGGTCGAAATTGGAAGCATTTTGACCTTTAATAAGTTATCTGTGGAGTATCATTGGCCAATTATACTCGCAAACGGGGTAGTAAATGATAGGAACATTATCCACTGATAAATTAAAGAGGATTTTGTACCTGTTAAGAAAGATTAGGAGGTAAGAACTATTTTAGCAATAATTTAGGAATAATTTTATGTATAAACTTAAGCTGTAAACCGTTCTATATTTTTTTGTATGGAAGAAAAATGTTTTTGAATATATGGGTGTTTCTTGAGATTCCTGTGTTTCATTTCAATTTGTAAATTCCACAGTATAATTTCTGTTAAGCTAGCCAGGCAAAGAAAAGAACAGAAAGGCAAGACAATAATTTCATATTTTTTCATTGCATTCTCGTTAATAAAGTAGGCTGTACCTAAGTCACAACATTAATTGGTGGCGCCCTTATTCACAGAGTTTTGCCACAGCACACTTATATATATATATATATATATATATATATATATTGTTGTGATGGTTGGTCATAAGAGGTCATTGAGCACCATATAAGTAAAACCACCCCAACGCCGACTAAATTAAATTTTAAAATATTGAGTTTCTACCTTGTATAATGTCCCAATAAGCTTATTATTATTATAGTATTTATTTTAGTATACGCTCAAAAGAATTTCTTCTTTGGAAAGCATTGAATGCGAAATATGAAGTTAAACGAAACTACTCAAATTTTTCTAAATTGTTTCATTTTTATTCATTCTGTAGCGAGAATGCGTCCTCTCAAAGCAGTATCAAAATTCTTCTTAAATGCTAAATAACATTCAATAATGCATTGAGTAACAAAGTACTATTTGAAAATCAATCCAGTAGTTTAGAAAGAAGCCATTTTATTCGGAATTGTTCGTAAAGTCATAAATCGTGTAAATAAAGGTAACAGTTAATAATCTCTAGGTTCACAACCTTACATGAATGAAATACACACCAGTTAAGTGAGTTCGTAGAACGCGATAGGGCACGCAAAGGCTATAAATCAGATATGATAAGACTTTTTAATAGGTCATAAAATTATAATAGAAAGCGATATCCAACTATTAACTACATTCTTAATAAGAGATAGTAAGACTTTTACGATTGCAATAAATTAAACTGAAAGCTAATTAAGATAAGAAACATACGTACAGTGAATGAAGTTACAGTTAATTATTACATCATGCAATGAGTCAGACTCACTGGAAAGATGTAGAAGTTATAGAAGTTTGTGACGTTTTGAAAATTTTATTTTATAAATGCCGATAAATAATTAGGAGTATTCATTGTGCAATAGTTGGTGAATCGTTACGAATTGTCTGTTTATAAAAGCACTTCATTCACAGTTACCTAGTCAATGAAGTTACTGTCTGCTCCAATAAAACTTATAATATAAATTTTGGCGGAAGATCACCTTGACATTTTAATATTTAAAATAAAGTACTTTCTGAAACTGATGAAGTAAAACTCCGACATACAAAAATTTATGTAAACATAAAATGGAATAGTGGATTTTCCGACACAGTCATGGATAAATGAAAGCATTCTGGGGGATGGAGATTATAATCAAAAACCTGTTTTAACGAGGACTTGACGGGTTCCCTAAATTCAACGAATAAAAACGTAGGTACAACACCTAGAGATTGCGAAGTTTTTCTAGATTTTATGACGTAGCAAGGCTCGATACTATACAACCAGTTAAAGAAAGTGATCAATGGTTAGTAGTTAATAATTAGTCGAGTTAATGATCAATATGAATACTCGTTATGAACGTCACGATGTTAGTATAAGGTAGTAAACAGACGACTTTGAAAATTATTGCTATTCTGAAGTAAGGAACATTTTTAAGTAGATAATTAAAGTAATTTTAAATGAATGAACAACAATAAATTACGGCATGATAAGGTTTTAATTTGAATAGAAGCATATAGCAAATGGATTATATGATTTTAAAGAATTTGAACGATAAGGATATATGGATTTGGAATGCATATATGAAATTTAATTGCATTTAATGGTAAATTAATTTTAAACGATTTGAATAATCTTGGTATATGAATTTGAAAGCAATGTTGATGGTATTTTTTGAACAATTTTGGACATGGATGCAAGTTTACGATACGAAAGGACTATAATCATAATTTAAACGGTAAAACTTATTCTTATTGTTTTAAAATCTTTAAAAGGACATTCTTTTTATAACATAATTAGGTTAAATTACGTAAGATTTTGTGTATAAATCTTTGTGTGAAAGCCAATAATTGCAATTGAAGGTGGTTGAACTTCGGTAAGTTTGGCCATCGTATAAAGAGAATTATTGAACATAACTGATCAGCTACGTTCAAATCCGATTTAAATGGGAGGCTAATCAGATTATCCAACTTATTTTCTAAAATTTTGTACATAGTATGATTTCAATAGGGAATGATTTATGAAGGAAAATCCTAATGAGAAAGCGAGACTTTTGTATTCCATTTTAGTGTAAACGAGTAATTATCTGTAGTTATAAATTTTTGATTTTAAACTTAATGTATTGTTTGAAAAGAAAAGCCGTTGTGGCAATACTGGACGCTATCATTAAATTTTAATGTTTATATGAAAAATTGTTTTGAGGTTACATGTAAGATATTGCTTGTTAAAGAAAAGCTGTATGTGTATGTAGAAATTGTTATTTGAAAGACTGTTTGTTAAAGAATATTTAATGTCATTATAAGTTTTTTGTCTGATTGTAGTGGTTTTATAATAATAATTAGGGCTTATAACAGAATCATATTCAACGTCCGCGCACTTTTAGCGACACCCAACCTAGGGATCAATTAGATCGGCTATATCAACTACATATAGAGAAGCGCGACTAGATTAAGCGCGAAAATTCAGGAAGCTGTTAAGTCAGAAGGGGCTCGCTTTATAAAGACCAATCGGTGTCTATTGCAGGGCAGTCTTGATCGAAACTTTGACGTCGACATATTGTCGATGAAATGCGTTACGAATTTTAAAGTACTACATAAAATATGCAGTATGTGGCAGTAAAAGTTATTTAAATACCTTAATATGGAAGATAGACGATTTGAAGCCAATTAACACCATTGTGAAAGAGAATTTACCTGAAGATATAAAAAATATAATGTGGAAGATCTATGAAATAAGATTCATCGATTAGTTTAAGTTGGGGTAAAGGTTGTGTGTAAAAGTCAATTTATTTTAATTTTAAGAGTTTGACAAACCTACACTACATATAACTATTGAACCTAATTGAATTAAGAGAAGTTTAAATACGGTTTTAAAGAGAAGGATATTAAATTATATGACTATTAAAGGTAATTATTGTACATATTAAAGAATATTTAGTTATGGAGTTCTTAATAAATGATAATCACGTGTTTAAGATAAGTGAGTTGAAAAGATATTTTTGACTCTATTTAAGTACATGAGGCATGTGTTGTAAGAAAGTCATTCTTCATCTATTTTGTAGTTATATACTGTTTGTAAGATTGTTTGTAAGAGGATTATTTTGTCTTATTATAAATCAGATGTATGATTACAGTAGTTTTATTAATTCATAGAGCTAGTGGACAGAGCGAGAAATTAAGCCCTTTCACGGCAATAAAATTTCGCACCCAACCTTTCACGGCAATACAATTTCACTGCAATAAAATTTGGCGCCACGTTAAGCCTATCACGGCAATAAAATCTGACGCCCAACGGCTGGCCTTTCACAGTAATATATATATATATATATATATATATATATATATATATTTAAACAAAGGCATCTAAATGGTCTTGAAAAATTCTTATCAACCGTTTCCCAGGCACTTAGAAAAAGTTAATTTATGAAAGTTCATAAAAACCTCAAAATATACATCTAAAAAATTACCTGTAACTTGCATAAGCTGAGGTAGATATTTCTTCCAGAAGGCACACTGCTTCAGCCTAGGCCCCTTCCCCGTTGCAGTCGAATTAACATCCAACGTTAAGTATTCTCTTCCGTAAGTTGTATGTAGAGGCCAAAACGTTGGAGTCCATGCACCACTTGGAGACAAACTGGGATTACCGGTTTTAGCAAAGTTGGCCCAATATCTCATAATCCTTTTGCTTAAATCAACCTCGTATGGTGTGTAGCTCTTAGTGGGGTTTAAAGGTTCGCCAAAAACGTAGTTAATTTCATCGCCGTGCATAACACCGGTCCACGATGGCCATGGATTTGCGACGGTTCTATGTTTATAATAGTACATATAAACATTATTGCCAGTTTCAGCATAGCGATGAGCGAATTCATTTACGTTACAGGTAAAATGATGATCTCCCACCATTTTATCGAGAGCATCACGGTTGCTGACTGGATCTTCGGGATTCAACCAATCTGTATACTCAAAAACAATTGCTTGGCGTGCAACGGGATTCATGTACGGGTTAAGCTCAGTGACTGATCTTACAAAGTCATGCCTATTAACATAAACGTTTTCTTCTTTTCTAAATAGTTCTGTTAAGTAATAAATTATAAAATAGTAACCCTCCTCCGTATTAGAGCCCATAAGTATGTTGGTCCTTTTAAAATTCTTATTAGCTAGAGAACGTGCAGGGTATTCGTCTAGGAACGCACCATCTATTACAGGCACAAAAGGGAATTCACATATTCCCAAGGTACCCCACTCGTTATTAACTAAATCGGTAGGGGATTTCCGCCGTAGACATTCAATAACGGCTGGTAAATCTGTGCGATCGTGCGGACAATTAACTGCTTCTGCCAACCTTAAACCACGCAATATACTTTCTTCCCTTGAAATTATGGCCCATGGAGCGGTAGGACTGCCGGATTGCATAATTGCTTGGGAAAAGTGATTTCTAGATAAGGGGCTTAGTAAATGTAATGAAACTGAAACTGCACCCGCTGATTCCCCGAAAAGCGTTATATTATTTGGATTTCCACCAAACGCTGCTATATTGTCGTGCACCCATTGTATAGCCATCAATTGGTCAAATAGGCCTGCATTACCAGGCACATCAGCCGTACCAAAATATAAAAAACCTAATGAAGCCACTCTATATTGCATCGAAACTACAATTATATTTTCTTCGGAAACTATAATATTATGATCATATATTTCCAATGTATTCGTTCCGGAATAAAATCCACCACCGAATATCCAAAGTAAAACGGCGGCATTTTTAGGCCGCGGTTTTGGTACAACTACATTAATATATAAACAGTCTTCGTTTATAGGTGTATTAGGATTCCACATAGTGGCACCTGAAAAATCACCGAACACTGTGTCTATTATCTGCATACACGAATTTGGTTGCGATGTCGTGTTCAAAATATTATCCCATTTATCTATAGGCCGTGGGTGGCGGAATCTTAGGTTGCCAACAGGTTTTTGGGCATACGGTATACCTAACCAAGCATCTACGACTTTTCCAGTGGCCGCAGTAACAGTAGTGCCCCGAATTTTACCCTTTTTCGTTTGTATGACCAAAGGATCTTCGTCTGGTGAATCACGTCTTGAAAACTCCCGTCTTTCTTCAGGTGCATCTCGACGAAACTCTTCCGAATCTTTATGTGGGTCAAATGGGTCTCTTCCTATGTGTAGTGCTTCTGCATGTGGTTCTGGTAAGTGATGTCGTCCTCGATGCGATATTAATAGACATGGCGGCAAAAGCAGACTAAGTAGTAACCAGGTGGTGCAGGATATCCTCATATCTTTTACAGAGCTGAAATAAAATTTGTAATTACTAATTGAAAGTAATATATAGTATTCTTATATTAAAATATTTATAATTAAAAGTAGCATTCATGTTGCGTCATAAATCGCCTTGCATTTATACAAGTTCTAATGCGTTTTAATACTCCTGCTCAAACTAATTTTTGATAACGTAAACTACGAGAGGAAATTTTTAGTGAGAAAACTAGATGAGATCAAAAGACAGGTACGTCGCGGATAAAAAGGCGACTTTTCCACTTGATACTGGATATTTCAAGTCGAGTGACGAATTAACAAACATGTGACATTGTTTCCATATGAAAACTAATAGGATTGAATACAGGAGGATAATTAAGTTTGAAACATTTTTTTGTTTGTAGCTTTACCTTGGGGTGTGTGAATGGCAACTACGAAAACCCTTTCTTAAGAGAGTTAGTTAAAGGAAAGGTAGTCTTCCATTACTGGGTAGGGCACTGAGAGATGGCCATGGGTCTTCAAAAACTATACTTTATAAAACACTCTATAGAGACTACAATTATAACATAAATAGGTCCTAGGCTAATAAAAAAATAAAACGTACCCTAAGGAAGAACTTAGCAACCCTCAAAGAAAAATATCACAATCGCTGTGTGAACGCGGCTATCAAAAGAGTGCGTAGCACCTGTAATGAAACAATAGTGCAAAAAAAGAACATACGAAGCATGCTCTTTCTACTTTGCTATTGCAAAAGACACCATATAAACGCTAGTGAAATATTCCTTGGTTGCTATGGCAAAAGAAATATCATATGAAATCACTTTCTGTAATAAAAATATATCTGTTATCAAACCACACTATTGGAGCTACTTGAGGACTACTGTAAGAAAATACAACAAAAGAGCTTGTCGTTTTAAACTCCTACTAATATAAACACCAAATAGTATTACTAACTAAACCTGAGAGAAAACACTATAAAATTGATTACCAATAGGTCACCATTAATATCTCACCTATTTAGGAATATACATTAAAGATTGCATATAGTTTTCCTATTTTTAGACGCATTTATCCAAAATAAAATAACAAATATAGTTTAAGTGATATGTTTTATAAATGTGTATTCTTTTTTGTTTAATAATTTCATTTACAAAATGTACAACAAATTTAATAAAAAACCAAAAGCTTTCAGAAAGCGGCAGCATATTTAATTTTAGTAGAACATACTTTCCCTACTAAATTCATATGAAAACTGTAACTTTTTATACAATAACATTTAACAACATCTTTTGATATGCAGATCTGCATTTCGTGCATATGCAGGCTCACAACAATACTGCAAATTTTTAAACTACAAGTTAAACAGCAGTCCAAAGTTAAACAGTTCCTTAAAATATGACCCAAAAAGTTATACTAAATTATAACTAAGGATATGAATTCTCTTGATTATTTACTCAAGCTTCAGGTACAAATTAATAATAATAATAAATCGCATAGCCTGTGCAAAAGAAACCGGTGTTTGATTATAGATATTATTTGCAACGTACACATTAATACTTAAAGTGGAAATTCTTATTGCATAAAAATATAAACAAATAGTGAATATAAGAATTAAATAAAATAAACAAACATTTTCTACATCGTATAAACTACTTACTTCTAACAAAACATACTAAATGAATTCTATTTCAGGTATTATGGTACATATCATTTACAAGAACTGGAGTATCCATTAAATAGTAAACATAAGAGTTAAATAAAATTAACAGAAGCTTATTCAATTGGAATTAATTTTCATTTTATTGAAGAAAAATTACCCAAACACCTATTTGAATTCTCAAAAGCTTCATCACACGGAAATAGCATTCGATATAAATTCAGTAAGTAATTAATTCTACGATCTCCTTTATCATCAGTTTCAAATTAGAAATCTCACTAATATCTGTGGTAAATTAGTGTGTCTAACTTCGAACATTACAATATATATATATATATATATATATATATATATATATTGCTGTGGATTAAGCTCTTAAATAGAGTCCCACGCTTGGGTAGTCATAAAATTGCTGTGAATTAGGGATTATCATCGAGTCCCTGCGAAAGTTACATAAATATTTTTTTTCCTGAAAATAAAAAAAAAATCCAATATCTGGAACGCCTCCTTATTTCAACATACCACGGCTCTAAAAGCTGCTTTTTCAGAGATACTTACCATCCTAAGTTTATTCTTTCTCGCTTGTACTACCAAATAAAATTACCACTCAAATAATGCAACCAAACATACAACCTTTTATTCATACAAATTAAAATTTTTCGTTACCAGTTCAATATTTACAAATTCAGATATACAGCTTCATAAAATCTTACAATCTCAATCATTAAGTCCTTTTAAATTTCATGACTTTAATTTATTCCAACAGTTTTTGTTTTATATAAGTAGATGGGCCTATCTTGAAACCTTAAATTGAAATTTACTCTGGTCTATCGTGAGATCAGTATAAACCCTGTTACTCTAAATGCATAAATAAATCGCATCTTTGTTTTCAGCAACCCTAAAGACCCGTTTACTCTTTACATCGAATTTTTATGTCATTTATTTACACCTTTAAATAATAACTACAATCTTTTCATATACCCTTTAAATTAGCTTTTATGTTCATAAAATACACACCCAATGTGTCAAATCACTCTAGCACAAAATAACAGCACAAAATGTTCAAGCAATAACAACAGAAATTAATTTCGTTACCTGGAGTAAGCTTTTTTCATCGTCACCTTTGAAGATGTCCAACAAAACCTCGTCGTTGCTTCCATACACCTCTCTGCTATATGTAGATCAAACTCATTTCCAATCACTATCCAAGTCTCTGCAGACGCCTTCAATGTTTCTACCAAGTTAATCACCTTCCGCATCAACCAAACACTCAGCATCCTCGTTCCAAAAATTTCTCAGCACGCTTACCTTAGTAACATCCCTCGTTCGTTCTTTGTCTGTAGCTACAGCACCGTTTACAAAATAGCACCCACTTGTGCTTTTCACACTTTTAATTAACTTTCGACGGACTGCACTAACACCGTTTTATAAAAATTTACACTTGGATGTTACTGTAAGAGCTAAGCGAAGTCAAAGAGATAAGTAAGAGAGCCCTACTACGTCTTCTCGTGTATTTATAATCGTCAATACACACCTCCTGTACCCTATTTCAATCGAAAAGCTCCCCTACCGTAACCGATTATGAAAATTTTACATGCAACGAACTTTGTAAAACTTAGAATTCTCACTCCATCGTCGCTTTAGTCCGAAAACACTGGTTAACAAAATACAACCGTCGCGATATTCTTGAAATTTTCTCTCACCCCCTAGCACTCAGCCAATCACAAACATTTCTCCCATTCTTATGTCTAGCCTTCAACTATCTTACCCTCGTCTAACTTATATTCGTTGTCTCTTTACAATCCCACTCTAGCAACATAAAATCGATATTGTGGTTGACCTCTAAATTTTGTCGCGTACTTTAAACGAGTGTTTTATCTCTATTTGTTTTACTCGTCTCGCCTATGCTATCGATATCCTGTCTCAACTTGCTTTCAAACCACCTGCTGTTTTTGTAGCCGTCGCATCGACCGTTAACTAAATTTCTGCAGAATTATGTTCCAACGTACATTCAGGTTCCTTGAACTTGTTTATTTATCTGTCAGGATTTTCTCTGAACCGATTGTTCGTTTGAAATCATACTTTCCATGTTGAACTTATAGAATTTCTTAGGATTTGTATTTAACGAACTCTTGTTTAGTTAAACAGAAAATATGCGTTTACATTATTGATTTTATATACCCAAAAGCTCTCTTTATTATTTAATGTGCTTGATTTACAACCTTTAAAATATTAAAGGTAATTCTATTCGTATCCTCCTTGAGTTTTCACGTACTACAAAGTTTCTACACTTATGCAAATTTAACACTCCGATTTATTACTACAAATGTATGCTATTATCCGTCCGTTTTAATGTCGAAACTAATTAATTTGGCGCGTAAATAAATTATTCCTATTTTCTATATACACGGTCGTTACAAAATTATTCTCTTGACCTATTTATCCCTCTTAACCTAATACTTACACGATAAAATATATTAACAGTTATAAGATCAAATGAAAACCCAACTTTTTTATGTAAAATTGAATTACCATTTCAAATCGAACTGGTAATTGTAAACCGTTAAAAGAACAGCTGCAGCAGGATTTGAACCTGCGACCATTGATTTACCGGATCAACGCTCTAACCAACTGATCTCTGCAGCCAATTAATAAAGATGTGTTATAATTTATACGACTGAAGCTTGTTCTTATTTCGGTTTTCAATTACGTCTTGCATTTTTAAGGAAATTGATTCAATCAAAATAAGAACAAGCTTCAGTAGTATAAATTATAACACATCTTAATCAATTGGCTGCATAGCTCAGTTGGTTAGAGCGTTGATCCGGCAAACCAATGGTCGCAGGTTTAAATCCTGCTGCAGCTGTTCTTTTAACGGTTTTCCAGTTCGATTTGAAATGGTAATTCAACTTTACATAAAAAGCTGGGTTTTCATTTTATCTTATAACTGTTAATATATTAACAACATGCATTTGCATTTCTATAATCTATATATATATATATATATATATATATATATATATATATATATATATAGTGGTTTTTATATTGTTAAAAATAAAAATAAACGCAGCAATTTCAAAACACCCTGTATAAAGGAACAAACAGAAATTACGTGCAAAATTTATAGTAATGAATTCAATTTTTAAATAACGGGTATTAATCAAACTGTACAAATAATATTTCATATTTAATAACTTTGCTAAAAATTAAATGGTAGAAGTCAATGCCATTCATTATTAATTTAATTAGAGTTAATTGAACCATTAGTAATATATAATAAGCATAAAAGCCTGTGAAAACCCAAGTCGAAACGCGTTGGAAACAAACGGCTAAAAGGAGGGTGGAATACCGTGAAACGAAGCTCGGAGAATTATATTTAAAACGTTCATTAGGAGCGCACACCTGTAAACTTTTAAATGTCACGTTCTAATAAATTCGAGCTGATAAACATGCAGATTCTACGTATATTGGAACGGGTGAATGTTTTAGCAGGAAATACAAAACGCTTTATTTAAAAGTCACGTCGCTAGTCCATGTGTGTGTTAGATAGCCGATAGTAAAGAATATCGATTTGTACCACTCAGACCAGGGTAGAAAGGGACGGATAAAACGCGTAAAGCAGAGACACCGAAAATAAAAGGCGGGATTTGTGAAGCGTCACTAGGTCTACAATTGGTTGAAATGTTTAGTCTGGTTTGAAACGAGCAAGAGCGTAGTGTAGCTTATTATTCGGGAAATTTAATAACGAGGTATGAAAATTCGTGGAGTAAGAATGGGGTTGAGTGCAAATTTGTGAGAACGTGTTGTTGTAGAAAGGATTTCGGATGAAAGACAGCCAGGAGTTGGGCAGCCTAAGAGTATAAATGATTTTAAATAATGTGGTAGGGGCCCTTAAGTTTTCGACCGCTCAAACGAAGAGATCGCTGTATCATGAGTTGTAAGTAGTACAAAATCAATTAATTTATTATAAGGTGATATTCTCGTAATTAAAAACGCGGTTAAGTGTGCCGAGGTTATTTTTAATTGAGATATCATCTTTAATTATAAACAACTCGTGTCGCGCTTTAAATAACGTGGTTCGAAGCAATTAAAATTAAGGAAGAAATAATTTAAATGGAATTTGGAGTTGGTTACATCAGGGAGGCCGCGTTTGCAGTTCAATTGAGATAGAGTTTTTCTAGTAACCGCTAGAAACGATCTGCAGAACGGACGGAAGAAATAGACGACAACATCATCCTCAAAGCAGAGATCTACTATAAACTTTCCAGGTAACGATTTGAATTGTGACTTTTTTATAAAGGTGAATATTGGGAGAATGTTAGCGTGAAATTTCAAGGTAGTGTGTATTAATTACGTATTGAACTTAATACGTGTAAAACTTTATTATGATAGTTCACTGAAAAGTTGAAGATTTCTATAAAGCTTTTTAACGTTCCATCAGAACATAAAAATTTTGTAAAGAGTACAAGGCTTTTGTTTTGTTATTTGTTTTAAAAGTATGCAATTGCATAATTACCGGGTATTCTGAGCTCATCCTACCCACAGAGTTTATTTAGAGTAAAATGAATAAATAAATTATAAAGAAGGATTTTATAGAAGGTATTATTCAAGGCCCATTTACTCCGTGTATAATTTCTGTGTTTAATGATTTAAAAATGAAATACTGGACATTATGAAATAAGGTTTTTCTGAAGTGTAACGGGATTAATGGTATATGGACATTATTGCATTTCTTGTGTAAATAGTGATAAATAAAAGCTTGTATGTTGATTGTATTTGAGGTTTTATTGCTAGAGTGTGTGTATGATTCAGAATATGCGAGTGAATTTAGAGACCCAAGAGGAGATCCAAATGAGCTAGCCGGAAGCAGTTGAAGAAGGCCGTTCAACTGAGGAGGAAAGGAAAACGGGTAAGGATAATTTTTTTTGATTAGGTAAATTTTGAAAAGTTTGTTTTTTTGTCGAATATGAAAAATTTATAAAATTTTTGAATATATTTTTGTATCGCAAATTGCTTACCTGAGATCCACGGCAATAAATTTGACGACCCATAAGTGAGGCTCGATTAAGTTTAGTGTACACGGCAATATATATTACAGGTATAAATATAAACTATTACTCCATTCATAGATTACAATATAAGTTCAACACCATTTTTGGATTAAAACACCGCATTGTCTCCATTTGTGAACCCAGATTCAAAAATAAAAATCTGAAAGGTTTAGAAAATATTGTCATTAATAATGCTTACCCCAGACTACTATTAACAAAATTATTATATACCAATATCATTATAGCTTCACTTCCAGATAGACCTTTAGAACTTAAATACAAAAGATTGCAATACATAATTAAGTTGTCACCACTTTTAACAAAAAGTACCTAACATTGTTATAGTCAACTCTAATAGAAAGTCCGGTGGAAGCATGTTTACTAGATTAAAAGATGAAACTGATATAACTCTGCGTGGCAACTTAGTTTATAAAGTTAGGTGAAACTCTAAAGCCTCTCATGTAGGTCAAACTAGAGAATGGCTCCGTAATCGCCCTACACTATATGAAAGCGATGCAAAATTAGGAAAAACCTCTTGCGCTCTGCTCTCTCTGTACACGTATATAAGACACGTCACAAAGTCAATTATGATGAGATTGAGATACTTGATTTAGAAAGCAGCTACAAAAAGGCTGTTTTTAGAATCGTTTCTAATTAATCAACATGAAAAAACCTATAAATCAGAAAGAAGACATCAATAATCTACATGCAGTTTATTCATATTTATATAATTTCAATTATAAAAAGTGAGGAGATTACAATACTCCTGCATTTACACAATCTTCTGTTCAGCATTAACTTGAACAACTATAACATTTCAACAGTGTTTTCTACTTGAGCTACTCTTAATTATCAATTTAAAGAATTGTGAAACTCTGTGATTTTTCTCCAGTGACAGTGATATCCACTGGTTTGGATATTATTCAGTTGTTCACCTATTTGTATACTGGCCTAGACTAAATAATTAATATTGTATTAGTGTTGATCACTTGCAAGATTTGTTGACATTTAAGTGAGCTAGCCGCAACATCACACATACCTGTTTATACATTTGCAGTTAACAGTGAGAGAGATGTGTACAATTTTAGCGGTAAGAGTGCTAACATTATTAACACTCGTTTTTCAGTTTGCGTAAGCAATAAAAATTGTTTTAAAGGTATTTTTCACAAGAATAATTATTTACACACGGATTGATATCTGCTTTAAGTTTGGGCTTCGTTTTTAAATGGTATGTGTTAAAACTATATGTACTTAAAGCGTGTTGTTTCACATGGGAATCTTCACTTATATGTTTGAGTCTTATGAGATATTATACGGGGTAAAAATAAAATATTGGAAAATTTACTTTTCTTCTCTTTGGGTCGTCTTACAGAATGTGGTGCTCAATGACCTCTTCTGACGTCATTATCATATCAGTTTCCCCCAAATTAAAATATAAAATTTGAAATCAATCCCGCTGAGTTTACTTCGAGCGCTCTATTTCTGCACTGATGAGCAATTTTTTATTTTGATTTCTAACTACATACTATATACAACTATTTCAATTAGATTTATAATACTCACGCATAATCAGTTTCTTAAAGTGGGCTTTTTCTTCAGTCACTCGTTTCTTTCACAATATATCAACTTCAACTTAACATCCCTTAATGATATCCTTTAATCACCTGACTTCTCTCATTGTCCTCCTTTACTTCTTATTCATTTTTATTTACACACGGTCTCATCAAGTACAAAAAAATATTCCTCCCTCATACACAAAATACTATGGAAAGCTATCCTATAGAATATCACTATCTCATAAAAAAATGTGGCATAAAGTTTTCTGCAGTTACCCTAGAAACTCCCTATGCATACTATTAACGTCATTATCAATAGAAAGGAAGTCCTTTCAAATAATTCTCATTGTATGAGTAGATTAAATTTATGTGGAATATTCCCCTTACCTGACTGGAAACAACCTCTCTCAGAACATACGTAGTACCCCCTATCACCCTCTCAATCACATAAGAACGCACATATCGCAACTGTAACGTTGCACACGGGTACAGATGACGTTGTCCAACTCTCAGGTTTTTGATGACAGCTATGTCTCCGATTTTGTGCATTGTCCTCTTTTTCACACTTTAATTAATCTTTCTAGCATACCTTTGCGTTCTTTCTTGAAACCTCGGTCGGGCCTTATTTAACTTGACTTTAAGCTCCTCATGCTGAGGCAGAACATCACATGGTTTATCCGGATAAACATTTTTCATTAATGCAATGAGTTTTTCTTTAGGAACCGTATGAGGTGTATGATTGATGTATTTCTCTACTTTGACCAGATGATTTTCCCAACTTCTGTGATCTTGAAATATTTTATTCTTAGAAATTTGCGCGCCTCTTGTACGAATCCCCCCGCTGGATTACCTTACGGATGCCAGATGCTGCAGAAGACGAGTCTTAGCTTTTGATCTTCCCAGTGAAAAATGAATCTTGCATTGTTGAAGTATGTGGCATTGTCGGCCAAAATCTTCTTGAATGTTCCCACTTTCTGAATAAATTGCTCTAATTTTTTAATGGTACCTACAGTGTTGCAATCTTTTGTAGGAAACAACCTCGTATATTTTGAAAAGATGTCAACTATGACTAGAATATGCCTGTTCCGTTGTCTACTAGGTACCAAATTACCCAGATAGTCTACAGTTACCTGTATACTTTTTATTATATTCTGGCTAGTGTAGTTTTTATATTTTCCTAGTATACATAAATGGCATACACTGACCACGTCCTTGATGATTCTCAAATCTCGATACGCATAAAAACTTTCCCGAAACGGTAACCCTAATTTTCTAACTCCGAAACTCCGATGTGCCCATACTTAACATGCTACTCTCAAACAAGTAATCTGGCATATGCCCCATCCAACACACATAATTCTCTACTATTAGATGTTTTATGAGAAAAACCTTATTTATCTCCAAACTCTTATAATTTGGACTTTCCCTGAATTTTTCTTTTAGTGTTAGAATACCATCACTATTCTCTTGCAACTCCAAGATTCTCTCATATGAATACATCGTATTATCATGCATTAGATTGTGCATTGCAAAGAAAATATCTTCTGGTTTTAGATTCTCATTTACCTTGTTACGACTCAATGCGTCAGCAACTACATTATTTTCACTTTTACATATCGGATCTCGAAATCGTAATCTTGTAATAGAAGACTCGATTGTTTGTGAATTTTGTATTAAGTAATGAACACAATGCCGAATGATTTGTCTCTATAACGAAGTGCCCGTCTACCAGGTAATATTTTAACTTAATCACAGCAAATACCATCGCAGCCATCACCTTTTCACTAATGGTGTAGTTTAATTTATGTGTCTTACCGTCGTCGGTATGAACGAGATGGGCACCACTATCCCTGCCTGAACTTGGTATAATTCTATTGCCAAGACTCTATCGGAGGAATCTCGTCTATACGTAGAATAAATTCCTTTGAGAAATCCGGGTGTTTCAAGATAACTCGATCAGGAGATTGCTCCACCTAACTCAAATATGCCTGATCATGAATCACCTCCTACGACACTCTAACTCAGTTCTTTAATAATCCAAATAATAGAACTGCTTTTTGAGAAAAGAATGGAACAAACTTTTTTAAAAGTTCATTATTCCCAAAAAAAGCTCTTAGTGTTTTAATATTTATAGGTCTGCAATATTCTAGAATTTTAGACAGACGATTTTTGTTGATAAACATTCCTTTTTCACTAATTTGATATCATAAAACCTCACTTTATGCTGGAAGAACTCGTTTTTTTCTAAATTTAATTTTAACCCAGCTAGGTTCAGTTCTAGTAAAATTCCCTCTAAATGCACAAGGTGCTGTGGTCTATCTTCACTAGATATTAGGATACCATCCACCTAGTGGATACAAAATTTCGCATATGGTCCCAAAATGCACTGCATAGCCTTAACTAGGGCCGCGGTACTCATAGACAAATGAAATGAGACAACTTTGAACTGATAAATGCACTCTTCTAGTTTCTACCAAGAATCCCGTATATTTCCTGGATTCTTTAGCCTGAACGAATTTTTTTAGATCGATTTGTGAAAAGACTTTCTTATTACCTAACCTTGCCAAAATATTACCCGTTGATGGTGGACAACTATAGCGGCTTAGTACGCTGATTTATTTTCCTCGCATTCAAACATAATCTATTACTACCATCGCTTTTCTTTACCACATGTAAAGGATTTACAAAATGTGTTTGATTTCTCTATAATACCCTCACTCAACATATTTTCTATTTCATTTTGCGCTTTCTCGTTGTATACTGCTGGTAGTGGATAAATTTTGGCATTAAATAGTTCAGTATTCATAATTTCTAACTTGTGCTCGTAATTTATAGCAATCCTCGACTCTCTATTTATCAAATCAGAATATCTCCTCAGTAACTATTCTATTTCAATTAACAACAATTCTCGTTTCTTCCTCTTTTCCTTCCTCATTTGTCTCTTCACATTCAAACTGATTTAAATTAATGCAGTCATTCTCTACTTCATCTTTTATTTCATCCTCCCATTTAAAATCTTCTGCACTACATATAATCTTATTGGTCTTCGCATCTATTACCATCTTTAACCTATTAATCAGATATATTCCAATAGTTGCTTCCATTCATAATCCAGATACAATCATGAATTCTTATTGAACTTTTATCTTACCTAATTCACATCTTAGGATTGCCATGCTATTTATACTAGCAAACTTTCAGTTGTTTGGTGCTACTAAGTTACGTTACTTTATGGGTATCAATTCATTATTTAATTTTTGTACGTTGTTTTTAAAAAAACCCTCCAGAATTAGCGATACTCTAGCTCCTGTATCTATAAGTAATTTGATACTTTTATCTTCTATATTTATATTTAGCATAGGTAATAAGCTTTTGTTAATATTTTCATTATTTTCTTATGTTCGTACTGGTTAATTTGTAAGGACGTACTCGATTTGCCTTTCACTGAATCTGACCTCGCCGTTGAAGGTCCTGGTGTGTTCACCACCTCCGTATATATCTTGTTGTTGTTGTGGTTTGTGCCATCGATATGTGAGTTTTCACTGGTTCCCTTCCTTGGGTTACGGTTCTATTCTCAATGGTACGAGATTCATTCTTCTCTGTACATTTTTCCTATCGAATTTTCTCCCATACCATTCCTGTCTATTGCTTCGTTGAAATCTAAATGTATTTATCGGCTGACTCCTTGGTCTTGGTCTTCATCTTCCTTGGTTGGTCCATTTTGTCATGTCGTTGAAGATACTTCAAAAATAAATCTTCTCCATTAAAATTAACTGCTTAGAAAATTTTTTGCTTTTAAATTTTTGGATGTTCATTTTTAATCAATCTCCATACGTCGAAATAGCTTGCATCAGTACTTTTTACAGATTAAAGTAGTGGGTGACCTTGCACCAAGACACCTTGCTATTTATATTGGAGCAATGAGTCGTCGTTGCATTCCATAAAATAATTATCTATCAAGATGGAATGACTCATAACTTATGCTGACAACTTCAACGTTAAATCTGGAATGCCGCAAAATGAATAAATTGCTTTAATTACTTCCGCCTTTATATAGTAAAACAATCTTAATACATCATCGTTTTTCGAATTTCGATTACATTCTCGAAGATGAGTCATCCCCATGAATCAACAATTACCCACATTTTCGTCTTTTTCTCTCTTTAATAAGCTGCCAGTTTTAAAATTCATACCGACCATAAAAGTCTCCCATCTTTTATCAGTGTTCTTTGCTTATGATTTATAGCATTCAGAACACTCTAGAAAGAAGGCAGTTTTTTCGTCGTGTGTTAAATAACGTAAATAAAATGAATAAGATTCTGGAATTGTTTGTCTTTCAATAAATGCAGTCATCATTAGGTTTTCAGTCCTGGAACTGGTTAGACGCGTATCCTCATTGTTTCTATTTTGAGCAAACCTACTCATTTTCTTGAAATTTCCACAGTTTACGTTTTTCTATATCTGCGTGCATTAGTCTGAGCTAGGCCTATCTCTATCTTTTTATTTCTGTTCGGTGCTAGCCTACACATTTCACTGAAATTCTTTACATTCTACATCTTTCACTATCTGTGTGCAATAGTCCAACCTAGGTCTACCTTTACCTCTCTTCTTTCCTATCTTTGCTTCTAATATATTCCGCACTATTCCTTCATGCCTTAGTATGTGGCCTATCATTCCATCTCTCCCATTTTTTACAGTTTTCCACACATTTCTTCTTCTCCTTTCATTTCTGGCACTTCTTTGTTCTTGATTTTGTCTGTCCATGATATCTTCATCATACGTCTGCAGCACCACATTTCAAAGGCTTCTATCTTTTTCCTGTCTGCTTCTCCTACTGTCCAGGTTTCACAGCCGTACAGTGTTGTGCTCCACACATAAGTTTGCTCAATCTTTTCTTGATTCTGTTTGTTGTCTTTGAACACAGTAGTTGCTTTTTCTTGTTAAATGTAGCACGACCTTGTGCTAATCTTTGTTTTATACCTTTTGCGCTCTTCCCATCTCACGTTCTTTGGCTTCCTAGGCAGCAAAAGTTCTTAACCTCTTGTAAGTTCGTGTTACATACTTGTACTCTTGTTTTTGATTTATTTTCTCCTCCTTTGCATACTATTACTTTAGTTTTATTTTTGTGAATTTTCATACCGTATCTCTGTTAGAACTGTTTCCATTTCATTAATAGTAGGTTCTAATTCTTCTAATTCTTCCTTGCTAGATGCTAATTCCACTATATCATCTTCAAATCTAAGCATATCAGTCTTTTGTCCCTGTATAATAATTTCAAATGTCTTCATGCATTTGACAGTATTCATTGCCTCTTCGATGTACAAGTTAAAAATTAACGGGGATAGGGCACACTCCTGTCTCACCCCTTTCCTAATATCTACTTCTCTACGTACCTGCTTTAATTCTATTATCGCTGTTTGCTCTTTGTATAAGCTCTGTACTATACGTGTATCCCTAAAATTCATTCCAATCTTTTTGAGTATTTCAAACATTTTTTTTCCATTATACATTATCCAATGCTTTTTCCAGATCTACAAACCCTATATACACGCTTTCCCCTTTTTCTATTGTTTAATCCATTATCACCCTGAGAGCTAAAATAGCCTACCGCGTGCCCCTGTTTTGCCTAAACCCAAATTGATTTTCTCCTAGTATTTCTTCAGCTCGTTTTTCAATTCGTCTTTGTACAATCCTAGTTAATATTTTTGCACGTGTGCTGTCAAACTTACTGTTCAAAAATTTTCACATCTATCTGGGCCTCTCTCTTTTTATATAGTGATTATTATGTTACGTTTAAAATCTTTGGATATTTCTCTTGTCTCATACATATAGCTTACAAGTTGGAAGAGACGTTTTGTTAGTGATTGTTCAGCGGATTTTAGAGTATCTTGTCTGTACCCGGCGCCTTACTATTTTTCAGACCCTTTAATGCTAATTCAAACTGATCTCTAAGTGTAGGATATCCCAAGTCATCCTTTTCAATGTCTGATTCATGTTCTAATGCTGTTAATTCCTCTCCTGCATATAAATTCCTTATATATTCTTGCCATCTACCCACTTTCCCTACATTTTCTATAATGGCGTTTCCTACCGCGTCCCTTATATTTTTGCTATATGATTTTATATCCCTAAATTCATTCAAATTAGTTTGTATACTCCGTTTGTCTTTCCTATTTCCATCTTAGTTTGACCACTTTGCACTTTTCATCAATCCATTCTTCTTTAGCTTTCCTGCATTTACGAATAATTTCCCATTTTATGGCTTTGTATCTCTGTTTGCCTGTTTCGTTTGATCTATTTTTGTATTTTCGTATTTCTTCTATTAAATTCAGGATATCCTTTGTTATCCATGGTTTCTTATTTTATTTTTGTGTATGCCCCAGAATATCCATGGCAGACAAATCTAGGCTGGATTTAATGTTATTTCATTCTATTTATATTTCTTTAGTATAAGAAATTTTCCCGATATCTTTCGGCAATTTATCTTACTGTTTTCCAAATCTTTCGTGATATTTTTATCCTTTAGTTTCTCAAAGTCAAAGAACCTTCTTTCCGTTCCTTTTTTTCAAATTTTTAAATTTAAGAGAGGCCATCATAATTACGATGTTGTGTTCAGTGTCTATATCTGCTTCTTGATGCTTCTACAGTCTTTTACTTGATTCCTAAACCGTTGTCTAACAAGAATGTAATCTATTTGATATCTTTCTATATCTCCTGGCATCTTCCACGTGTATCGTCTTCTAGCATGATGTTGAAATAATGTGTTTGTGATGGTTAAATTGTTTTTGTCGCAAAATTCTGTCAGCCTATTTCCCCTGTCGTTTCTCGTGCCTAAACCAAATAAACCTACTACCGCTCCTTCCCTACCCTCACCTACCACTGCATTAAAATCCCCCGTAATTATTAAATTTTTCTGTCCTTTTACTTATCGTAGTATGTCTTCGATATAGTCGAAACTATGAAAGAAGTCGTCTGCGTCATCACTTGTATTCGTACGAAGTAAGTTGAAAATGTAGAATCACACCAAACACTTAATTTTCATTAATTCTTTTAAAATTTTAAAAAGTATATTCCATTTACAAAAAAACTACGAAAGATATCCTATTTTAAAGAAAAGGCATAATTTTACCAAAGGTTAACCTGCTAAGTATATAAAGTTCAAAACATACGGACACATACTCTTCTCTGTCGTTTTCCCAGCTGAACGTGTTCACGTATGTCTTTATTTAAAACACATTAAAATCGTATTACTTTCTTTATCATATATATTAATTAAGCTTTTAAATAATCTTAAACGTATGTTTTAATTGGGTGAGACACCTATGACGTAGAGGACTTCTTTCGTGGTTTCTACTATATCTTTGTAGATCGCTTCTGTAGCTAGAGGTGTATTATTATTGTATGTATTGTATTATTACTGTATTTACCGGTTTAGATTCTAATCTAACCATGAGTACTCTTTCGTTTCGTTGTAAGTAGTTTTCTACATAGTGTCTTATCTTTTTTCGCATGACTAGCCCCACACCCGAATTTCCTTCCTCTGATCCTGTATGACTTACCCTAAAGTCTCCACTCCAAAAATACCTTGCCCCTGGCATCTAACTTCATTGATCTCCACCATATCTAGTGTTAACCTATTCATTTCAATTTTTAAGTTAGCTTACCTACTTGCTTCATATTTCCGACATTCCACGCTCCGACACGCAGAATGTTCCCGACTCTTTTTCTACATTTTCCGATCACTTCCTCCGAAGCTGTCCCCTTTCCGGAGATACGAATAGAGGACTTTTTTATCTCAGCAATTTTTTAACCCAGAGGATGCCATCATCTTAAATACAATTTAAGTACGGTGTGTACCTTGGAGGCAATGTGATGGTTTCCTTGTTGCTTTCCACATCGCCGTAGTGTGTCTTAGAATGCATACCAACACATGTAGTCTCTGCCAATCTAAGTACTGAAACAGCTGCTGTCCTTTTTCGGGGACCTGTCTTAGTCTGGTTCCTCACTAAAGACCCTACTACTTTGGTTGAACCTGTAGTTTGGTTGTTTAGGTCACTGGAACGCGGATACAATTCCACCCGTTCTAGTAATCTAGAACTTTTTCAAAGTGCAGGTCCATTCGGAATGGAATAAATGCAGTCCATTACGTTTATTAAATCATATTCTTAAAGAGAAAACTTGACATCGAAGTTATTCGGTACTCTTAAAGTGGATGGTATACGTTTTTCGGTCTGAGTAAGCAATAAAACTTGTTTTAAAGGCATTTTTTCACGAGAATAATTATTTAGATACGCATTAATGATAGGATTTCGTTTTTAAATGGCACGTGTCAACACTATATGTACTTAAAGCGTGTTATTTCACATAAGAATCTTCACTTATATGTTAAAGGAATCTTATGGGAATATTATATAGAGTAAAAATAAAATATTAGAAAATTTTACTTTTCTTCTCTTTGGGTCGATTTTACCTCACATAATGTGGTGTTCAATGACCGCTTGTGACCGCATTATCGCATTTATAGATATCCTAGTTAAGTATACGTAGTATCATTGTAAGCGGGGCAAGTTTAATTGAATACAACGCTCAAGTATATTCAGTGGGAGTGGCTCATCAACGTGGGGTTCGATTTAGTGGACACTACGTCCTGTATACTATCCACAAATGCGTACACACACACTACGCACGCACGTAAGCACGCATGTCCGCACGCACGCATACACGTACGCGAGGGCGCTTGTGCACACACGTACAATTTTTTGATGAAATCACAATGAAGAAACTTCATCCATTATACAGGACTCTCCGCATCCTATATAATATTAACTTGTAGTGGGAGCTGGAAAGAACGTTAGATGTCTCTAGCATGTCTTGTCAATATGCCGATGTATCATTTTTTTTCTTATACAAATTATATATTTATTTTGTATTTATTCGTAATACATTTGAACTTCATGTTACTTATTTTACAATAAGAGCCTTGGAAATGCCATTTACCTCTACAAGATAGTAAACGGTAAAAATTTTCCTGCTTATATTATTTTAATCACTTACTTCTTATACAGCCATGAATATGGTAATTAAATAACAACGCGTAAAGGAAACCTAACGATCTTCAACTTTGATCTCTGTTTAAAAATTATATATTTAAATTTTATGGAAAAGGGCCTAAAGCGTGACGTGCTTTAAGCGCATTTTTTAGGAGTAGTCAACATTCTCATCCAGAACTTTTTTGTAGCATTACTTCATTTCAATTGACATTTAAGTGTCAACCCCGAGTCGCTTTAGTAATATTTATTACCAGTTGTTAAAAATTATATACAACTGCGCAGTGATAATGTGCGGAAGTTCAATTTTACAAAAGATACCACTGTACTACATTTCTTAGAACACAATACTCTCACGGATTTCTGGATTAAGAATTTTTTTCGGTATTTTGAGCTTTAATTTACAATTTTGACCGTTTGTCAAAATTCAGTGTTCTTTTGCATAATTTTGTGGGAAAGAGATTTATTAAGTTTGATGCTGCAAAGCGCGTTTGAACTTAGATGGGGTCAGTATTGCCGATAACTATAAGATAAAATACAGAAATCTGGAGATATTAGAAATGGACGACATTCTTAAATTGCTAGTCATAAACAATGATTGGAGTCAAACTCATAATTGCCTAACAGAAATAAATGCATTCTACGTACTCTTTTAAGGGAAAGAATAGTGCTAGTATGACTAACTTAAGATCATTGCACAATCTAGTAGTAGAAAGTAGTGCATTGCACTCGTGAATGATAGATAGAGATAATATCTCGAGAGTGACATTATCGCTTCTACTTGCTACGATTAGTTTGAACATCCCGTACATTTTTTTCTGTTAATAAGAAATACGCGGTCTAATAATTTTCAACTCAAATCCCCTTTGCGTTAAAAGCGAAAATTAATTCAGTAAATTAAAATAACCCTTTCACGTATTAATTCATTTATCTATTTGTATAAATTCAATTCCTATTGTTATATCCTAGAACCTAATTAATAATAAATACTCCTTTTAAGAATTCCTCAACGTAAAGTTTATGCTAAAATTAAACAGGCGATAACTGGTTCTAGGTATATGATAATTGATTCTTATGTGTTTTCCATTGAAAGCTTCGTTGAATTTAAGCCGCGTATTATCCCAATGAACCGTGTTTTTCTAGTTTTATTTCCTTAACAACAATATTACTTTGAGCTCTGGTAATTAGTGAAACGAAATTAATATTCACTTGCTTTTCAATCTATACAACGAAAACACGTGTGAAGGATTGGTTATTTCCGTTTTTCTGTTTGAAAAGTTCGCGCACGCCTTACAGCGTGGTAGGTATTTTTGGGTTTTATAAAATTGTACTTTTCGACGACAATCAATTAATTTTATTTATAATTACTATAGCTCCTTCTGGTGGCCCTTAAAGCCACAATGAATGATCGCCCCTTATTGTGATGGGAGGACCACCCCAAAGCGGGATCACGCGCACCCCTGTTTCGCACCGTTTTTACAGATGGTAGGAGCCAACCCGACGGTGGTGACTCGAGGTGAGTGTTTATGCACTAATTTTGTTAAATGGGTACCCTGTAGTTGTTGGAGACAACATATGTACACGGGTCTACGGATGCATCACCTTGTTGGTGGTAAAATGACTGGTTGTTTGTATGTGCGATGATATTATAATGTTTACTGATTTCTTTGTTAGGATAATTTTATGTATAGAATTCCGTACTTACAATGCTGATTTTGAGCTGTGATTTTTAGTGGGGTAATTTTGTTCCTTTTTATTGTTTGAAGATTAGTATAGGGGGTGACCTAAAAACTGCAGCTCGCCATGTTAAAAATGATTCTTTTTTTTATTCGTAAATATGTATTGTATATAATTTTGTTTTCTTTTAAATTAAAGGTTTTTAGTTTGTAAATGTTTGATTGTGCGTGAGAATATTTTTATTTCAGGCCTCCCTTAATTTTTTTTTGTAGGCATAATACCCCACCCACTCGCCGATTGAGCCCGGTAAATTTCTTCTTTTTCTTCCTCGTTTCTATTTTCTTTTTTTTGACTACGTCGCTGAACGTAGCATACTCGAAGTACGCACAAGATTTTTTTCTACAATTTGTTAAAAAAGTAACAGTAACTTCTATTTTTCATGGCATTTACATAATAATCAAGTACTATTATTAACTGCATCATAGGTGAAAGCACAGTATCTGTAATTGTTAATAACTATTCTTCTTAATCTTCTTTGGGGATTAAACCACTCATAGTTTTTAAAATTATCTTTATTAACGTTTCGATCCATAACCTAGGATCATAGATTAGTAAGTAGATATAGATAGGCAACTCCCTATATTAATGCAAAACCATAATGAGCGCCACTCGCGATGCGAGTATGTACTATCTTCATTGGCGCTAAATTTAAATTTGAATTTTTCTGGCATTTAGAAATACACGTTTGTGAAATGCACTATGAAGATTTCAAGGAGGTTTTCTTATGTAATTACGTTAATGGTACAGAAAACAAACTCTTCTAAATAAAACAAAATTTATTGTTCAGTGAAATCATTTGTCAACATTTCAAAAATTGTAGCTACAGTATTATAAAATGAGGCAGGAATTGATAATTTACAACATGTCCTTGAAATCCCTATAAATGCCTTTCATAAGTTTAATATTCACAACAATAAACATTTTTTATTTATTTATTTAAGAATGAATGAGCAACCCCAATTTTTACAAAAGAAATTTAAAATGCATGTTACATGTTAACATATCTGATAGGTCATACAGTACAATGAATAATTCAAAAAACATCCTAATCAACAATACTAACACAAAAGTAAAAGCAATGATCACTTTAAGTACCTTGAAGGTGTAACGTAGGAACAGCATTGTATTTTAAATTAGTACGATTTCTATTAGCCACAAATTTAGCATCGTCTGCAAAATGGTATCGCATACTCTAAATGCCTGCCTGCTATGCCTATCATCAAAATTCATTAAATCTTTACGACCAACTGCTTCGCACCATAAACGACGAATCTATAAACACAAGAATGTTATAAATAAAGGGTATCCTGTATCAAAAAATCATAAATTAATATAATAATTTTGAAAATACTGAAATAGTTTAGCATTTAGTTAAAATTAATAAGCATTTAAAAATGTTTGAAGAACTTACCTCAGGATACTTTGGTAAACAATGAGTTTTTACAATAACAATAGTTTACAACCAGTAATGGAACACTTAAACCCCATTATTTAAAATTGAATCTTAAACTCAAATCTCAAATAAATAAATACCACAGATGAACATAATTCTAAATATTTGACTAAATAAATATTCAAATGAAAATGAAGTTTGTCAAACATATGACAGATTTGCCGGTAAAGTAGTATTTTTCCTTAACCTCTTTATTATAATTAGCGACGACAACGCTTTGGTGTTGCGAGTACCTATTGAAACACGGAACTGTCAAATGCCAGGAGTGCGCCTGCCCTGCCTAGGATCGTTTTCAAAATAATAAAAACTTCAAGTTTGACATTTATGACAAATTGAAGGTGACTTTGATTTATTGATGTTTGAAATATTTGGTTTGAGTACACTAAGCAAAAATTTTTAAAGTTTAAATGAATAATTGCCTTCAATTTGTGTTACGGCCTGGGACCGACTTTTTTAGGTAGCCAATACGCTTAACGTGAAATCAGCTGATTAATTTTTATTGTAAAAATTCAATAACTTGGGAATTGGAAAACATTTTTTAACATGTTTCTATTTATACAATTTAGAGGAGGATGGTTATTAAAGAAGTGTGCAATTGCATTATTAAAAGGCTTAAGTAGTCGTTTTTTTATATTTATTTTGAAGGGGAAATCATTATGATTTAGGCTACCTCTATGGTAGATTTTAACATTGTTCCGAGGTAACCTTATGGTGGGTTTACACTTGTCAGATACCAATGTTGTTCTATGAAGGTTGTATATGGATCTGAGGCGACCCTATGGCGGGTTTACACTTGTCAGATACCAATACTGTTTAACGGAGATTGTATATGGTTGTGAGGTAACCTTATTGCGGGTTTACACTTGTCAGATACCAATGCTGTTTTACAGGGGTTGTTAATATGCTTCATCATCATCATCATTGGATCTTCATCTCAAAACTGGTTGGACACGTACCTGCACTTATTTATATTCTGATTTAGCTTCCCTTCTATTGTTTTCTAATTTTATGTTTTATTTCACCGAGATTCAGTGAAGGGGGTTAAGCAACCTTTTAATAATACAATTGCACACTTCTTTAATAACCATCCTCTAAATTGTATAAATAGAAACATGTTAAAAAATGTTTTCCAATTCCCAAGTTATTGAATTTTTACAATAAAAATTAATCAGCTGATTTCACGTTAAGCGTATTGGCTACCTAAAAAAGTCGGTCCCAGGCCGTAACACAAATTGAAGGCAATTATTCATTTAAACTTTAAAAATTTTTGCTTAGTGTACTCAAACCAAATATTTCAAACATCAATAAATCAAAGTCACCTTCAATTTGTCATAAATGTCAAACTTGAAGTTTTTATTATTTTGAAAACAATCCTAGGTTATGGATCGAAACGTTAATAAAGATAATTTTAAAAACTATGAGTGGTTTAATCCCCAAAGAAGATTAAGAAGAATACTAAACAAACCACAACAAACATACAGGGAGTATTGTTAATAACTATATCCAACCTACTCAGGACTTCACTCGTATTAGAAATTTCATGATTTTCAATATTTTTCGAGTCTAGTATTATCGATCGAGAAACGTATAAAACTTTTAAACCGTTTCAATTGTAGTATTTCTAATAAATAAAGTTGAGGTAGCAGATAGATGGAAAAGATATTTAGAAGATTTATATAAGGGAGACGATATGGATGAGTTAGAGAACGACCAAGAAGAGGATGTAGAAATAGGGTTCTCAATATAAGAGAGGAATTTGAAAGAGCTGTTAGGGATCTTAAACTAAATAAAGCGTCGGAGATAGACGATATACCCGCAGAATTAATAAAATATGCAGGTCAGAAAACTTTAAACAGATTATATGAACTAGTATAAGTAATGTATAACACAGGTGAGGCCCCAATAGATTTTGAAAAAAATATGATTTTCCCAATCCCAAAAAAGTCGGGAGCTGAGAGGTGTGAGAATTTTAGAACGGTTAGTTAAACTTTCCACGCTTCCAAAATACTAACAAAAATAATTAAAAATAGAGTAGACGCTTTGACTGAGAATTTGTTACGTTTATTTTCCGCATAAATTAATTACTATAATTCTCAATTCAAAACCCACTTGGCTTCAAAAACGAAAATCTATTCAATAAATTAAAATAACCCTTTCACGTGTTAATTCATTAATCTGTTTGCATAAATCCAATTTCGATTGTTACTTCCGCTAATTAATACTAAATTCTAGTTCTAAAAATTCCCCAACGTAAAGTTTACGCTAATAGTCAATACCGTGTTCCAAGTATGCGATAATAAATGCTTATGTGTTTTCCAGTTGAAAGAATTCATCGAATTAAAGTTGCGTATTGCCCCATTATAAACTGTGTTTTTCCCGTTTCAAACCTGACTACAAGATTACCTTGAGCTTTGGTTCTTAGTTAAACAAAATTAATATTTATTGTGGTTTGCAATCTGCACAAGTAAATACGTGTAGAATGTTTGGTCGTTTCCGCTTTGGTTGATGCGAATTTTGAGCACGCATTATAGTGTGGTGGTATTTAGGGTTTTTATAAAATGATATCTTCCGACTACCACGAATTAATTTTAGTTGTAATTGCTTTAGCTTTCTTCCGGCTGCCTTAAAGCTGTAATGAAAGGTAGTAATGGGATGCCAAACGCATTCTTTATGGGTGTAGGTCTTCCTACCAGTTGATGTGGATCAGCTACTTTCTCAATCCCGACGTCAGCAACTTCGAGGGTGAGTACTTTCCGTCACTGCTCGCGTTGCAACCACATCGATGGGGATTTTATTGTTTAGGCGCATGAATTTCCACATTTAGTGCTTCTGTACAAAAATTCTCCTGCATTTCTAAAGTTAATTCGTTAATACGACCATTGTTGAACCCTTTTGGTATTTATTTGCATTGTGTGGACGCATTGCTATTTGGTTTTAAATAACTAAAGAAAATGTTGTGGCCATTTTTATATATGGGCTAAGTTTTATATTTACGAGGATTTAGAGTTGTTGGTTTTAGGGCGGGGGGGGGGGACGTAATTTTGTTTCTTTTTGGTTGGAAATTAAGATAGGGTAGTAGCCTAAAACCGGCAGCTCACCATTTAAAAGAAAAGATTTGGTGTTTTTAAATTTTCTTGCTAGGTTTAGTGCTTAACAAGTAATTTTTGTCGTTTGTTTCTTTTTGGTACCACTATAGTGTGTACATATTGTGCTTAATTATAGGTTTCTTTTTTGGGTATGTTTTGTTTTGAGCGCGAATGAGTGTGAATGTGCGAGTGCATATAATTTTTTCTTTTTTATTTCAGGTCTCCCTTACTTTTTTTTTGTTGTATGTATAAAACCCCGCCCACTCGCCGATCGAGCCCGGTCATACTTCTTTCTTTCTTTTTTTTTGTTTTTTTTTATGGGTTACGTCAATGTAACAAACATAAAATATTGACGCCCTGGCATGGGGCTGCGATTTTTTTGTAATTAATTTCTGCTGCGATTTTATTTAGTTAATTTCTTCTGCGATTTGGGTTTAGTTAATTTTCTTGTGCTTTTATTTAACGGTTACTCCGGTTTTTAAAATTAATTTCTGCTCCAAGTTTGTCTTAGTTAATCCGTCGGATATGTTTTAGGTTGCCCTGTATTTGTAATAATTTTATTTTGGCTTCTATCGAGTTACGGTTAGCCTTATTTAGTTACTTTCCATCAATTTCTTTCTTGTTCGTATTCAAAATGACTTCTTTTTCGACCTGCCATCAAGGCTTCCCAGTGTTGGAGTGGAATTTGAAATTTTCTGGTAATCCAAACACTCTTACCGTACATAATTTTTGGAACGAGTCGAAAAACTCCGACGAGCTCATCATGTATTCGAATTGCAGTTATTTGAGTCTGCAGCAGAGTTGTTCGAGGCTAAAGCTTTACTTTGGTATCGTGGTTTTCGGGATAGGTTTTCTGACTGGAAGTCGTTGTCTAATTTACTGATTCATCATTTTGAACACATGGAGTTTGTTTATAAGGCTACTACTATTGAGAAAAATACTTTTGCTTCACATGGACAAGTTGCTAAAGTTTCTCCTACGCCTACAGGCAGATCTGATACTTTTTCCGTACGTTATACTGTTCTTCGTCCTATTTCTACTCCTACTTGTCAGGTCGTATGCTTTAATTGCGACAAACCTGGCCATGTTTCGACCCGCTGTACTCGTCCTAAAGTACTCTATTGTTATGGTTGCGGACATAAGGGAGTTACACGCCACAACTGTCCCAACTGTCAACTTACTACTAATAGTTCCGCGAATCAGACGTCCAATTCTGTTCTCACCTTTAGGTGCCTAATTGCTTCTACTTCTCACTCTACGTTCTCTTCTGTCCCTCATCCAGGTCATCCTGCTACTACTATCGAAACCAACCCCTCTTCGGCAAACACAGCTTTGCACAAAATTTCTTCCGTCTCTAGTTCTACATCTTTTTCCACCCCTCCTTCTGCTCGCCCTACTTATTCACTCTCACCCCAAGCTGTGCCTCCACCATCCTTACAACCCATACTTCGAATTGGTGACTTGCAGCTAGCTTCTCAAGAGTTTGTTCCCGCTTTCCTAAACGATTCTACCAAAGAATTTTCTGTCGTGTCTGCAAGCACGAAGGTCGCTGAAATCACCATAATGTCTAATTCAGTCTGCGAAGGTCCTGTTGAAGTCCACGAACCCGTATCTTTAATGCCTCTTCCCGTGCTTGTCAAAATTTTACCTGTTCCTGCTTTCTTAAATGCTTCGACTCAAGAAATTCCTGTTGTGCCGGCAATCACAGCCGTAGCTGAAGTGACGATAACTCCTAATACGGATAGAGAAGGTCCGGTTGAAGTTAGTGAACCCGTAGCTGTGATGCCGATCGCTGTTATCGTCAACGTTTTACCTGATCCTGTTTCGTTACCTACTCTTACTCATTTTTCTCATGCTGACAGAATGCTACTTACTTCTGTTTTTTTAACTAAGGTTGGTGACATCCTAGCTGATGTTCTGTTATCTAACGCTGACGAACTTCTACCTGATTCTGCTCCTTTTCCTAAGATGGATACTTCCACAGCCAATGCTGTTTTCTTTCCTAACTGTGATACCTCTAGTCCTGAACATAACGTCAATGAAATTTTATCTGTTTCTCTCCCTTTCTCTAACGTAACTGAACTATGTTTCGATTGTGTTTCTTTTCATCAGATAGGTTCTCGTACAGCCAATACTTTTTCTTTTTCCACCGTTGATATGCTGACAACCCATGATGCTTCCTTTCTTACCACCCATCTTGACAATAAACAACGTCCTTATATGACGCGTTTTGAGTTTCCTTAACTACCCTTGCCACCTCCTAAACCTAGTGCTATAACTACTACACCTCTGCTATCCCTATTTGACAGAAAACTGCCCAAATGAGGCAGACTTTATTCTATGCTCCTTCCGAGCCTGAGGATATAGGTCGGCGAAACCCTAATGTCCTTTATCTGGTTTCATTTTCGTTCTAGCGGCGTAAACGCCTTAAGCCCAATACGTAGTTCTTGCGCCTCAGAATATGACGACTTTGCTCTTCCTCGGATATGATTTTTGGACTTACGATTTCGTTTACTTCCCTGTTTTGCTAGGTTTTCTTGTTTTTTTCTTCGCCCGTGTGGGTCGGGGAATAGAATAGTCCCACGGTACGACCTGTCGGTCGTAAGAGGCGACTGCAGCGGTCCAACACACACATATGCACACCCACACACACTTTATACACGTCCCATCCATATCCACACACTTCATACACACACACTTACACCCACACACTTCATAGACACACATCTACACCCACACACTTCATAAACACACAGTTCTACTTAGTTCTCCTTTCTTCCGTTCCCTTCTTAGTTCTTCTTTCCTCCGTTCTCTCCTTGTACTTCTTGCACCCGTGTGGGTCCGGGAATAGAATAGTCCCATGATACGACCTGCCTGTCGTAAGAGGCGACTACAGCGGTCAAACACATACACACGCACATTTTATACACGCATTACACATACACACACCCTTCTTACACCCCACACACACCCACACACACACACGCGCGCACGCACACTGGGATTCTGTTTTATTTTCTTTTGTACGATTTTAGTTTTTTTTGGGTTTTGTACTTGTTGTTCGTGTTATTCTTTTTTAGTTTTTTTCTTTTTTCTCGTCCGTCTTTCGCTCTTCGGAAACCACGACTTAGTCGACTTTAGGACTAGTTAGCATTTCTTTTCTTCGGTTCTTCGGCTTTCACTACCACAGTGGAGAGTACAACGTTTCCTTTTACCAGCACTCATCCTCTCTTCCTCTCGTTCTACCTTGTTGTTCCTTTACATACTTGAGGCTAGTCAATTTTGTCCTGTTTTGGTTACTGCTAGTTTTCTTCCTCATGTCATTTCTTGCTTTTTAGTTTTCTGCAGGAAACCACTTCTTTTGGAAAACTTTAATGTTTCTTTCTGAGATACATCCGTCCTCTGACGACTTTTCATTGTCCATGCCGTTCCACCTTTGTCCTCCTTGATTACATATTACCGTCTTCCCTAGCTTCTTTCATTTTTTTCTCACTTCTTCTTTCTCCATTTCTATTCTTGGCTCTTCGAGCCGGATAAAAGTTCTTTTCTGTTTGTTTTATTGAGTGCTCTTTTTTGGAGTCTTTTTGTTTTCGCAACGAGTTTTCTTTTAGTTTTTTTTGTGTAAGCAAATTTTCCTTTTGTTTGGTTAGGTTTCTTTCCTGTGTTTTTGTGTGGTTTGATACTGCGCGTTTTTTTACTTTGGTTTTCCTACGCTAACCTTTTAATTTTGCGGGGGGAGGGGGTTGTTAAGTTTATTTTCCGCATAAATTAATTACCATAATGCTTAATTCAAAACCCAACTTGGCTTCAAAAACGAAAATTTATTCAGTAAATTAAAATAACCCTTTCACGTGTTAATTCAAATATCTGTTTGCATAAATTCAGTTTCGATTATTACTTCCGCTAATTAATACTAAATTCTAGTTCTAAAAATTCTCCAACGTAAAGTTTACGTTAAATAGTCAATAACGTGTTCCAAGTATACGATAATGAATGCTTGTGTTTCCCCGTTGAAAGAATTCATCGAATGAAAGTTGCGTATTGCCCCATTATAAACTGTGTTTTTACCGTTTCAAACCTGACTAAAAGATTACCTTGAGCTTTGGTTCTTAGTTAAACAAAATTAATATTCATTTTGCTTTGCAATCTGCACAAGCAAAAAAGGTGCAGAATGTTTGGTTGTTTCCGTTTTGGTTGATGCGAATTTCGAGCACGCATTATAGCGTGGTGGTATTTAGGGTTTTTATAAAATTATACCTTCCGATTACCACGAATTAATTTTATTTGTAATTGCTTTAGCTTTCTTCTGGCGGCCTTAAATCTGCAATTAATGGTCGTCCCTTGTAGTAATGGGAGGACAAACGCATTCTTTATGGGCGTAGGCTCCCCTACTAGTTGATGTGGACCAGCTACTGACTCAACTCAGACGTCAGCGACTTCGAGGATGAATGCATTCCGTCACTGCTCGCGTTGCAACCACATCGATGGGATTTTATTGTTTAGGCGCATGCATTTCCACATTTAGTGCTTCTATACAAATATTCTCCTGCATTTCTAAGGTTAATTCGTCAATATAACCATTGTTGAACCCTTTCGGTATTTATTGGCATTGTGTAATAGCTAATAGTATTAGTTTAAATAATAGAAAAAGTTTCTTAAACTCGTACGTATGGAGCGTTCTATTATACGGTAGTGAGACTTACACAATTAAAGAGGTAGATAAGAAAAAGATAGAAGCTTTTGAAACTTGGTGTTATAGGAGAATGTTAAAGATTAGTTGGACAGATAGAGTATCAAATGAGGAAGTTTATATAAGGATATGTGAGGAACCTTGTATGTGGAAACAATTAAAGGTCAGGAGAGATAGAATGATAGGGCACCAGTTAAGACATAAGGGACTATTTAGTAAGGTCTTAGATTATAGACTACTAAATATAAATAGAGTAGGAAGACCTAGACAAAGCTATAATAGTAAAATTATTAGAGATTTAGGTTGTGAAGAGTATGTAGACCTTTTTAGACTAGCTCAGAATAGAAAAGAATTTAGAGCTGCGGCAAACCGACCATAAGTAAGTTCGAAAACAAACCAAATAAAAAATAAAAATAAAAATCAGTTAACTAAATGTCACCATGACATAACTTACAATTAGTTAGCGGTCTGGCATGTTGGCAGCGATTCGCTGCTTAAGCTTTACCAAAACATATAACTTAATAAACGTCCCCAGGACATAACTCACAATTAGTCAGCGGTCTGGCATGTTGGCAGCAATTCGCTGCTTAAGCCTTACCATAACATATAATTTAACACTTTTCCTTTTTTGCAGGGGATAACCAGGTAATATTTCATTTCCTTATAAATGGGAATCATGTAAATATGTTGGAGTTCTTTAACAACCATCAGGTTGCTAATATCTATGTAGAGCCAGGTAGATAAGAAAAAGATAGAAGAGTATAGGAAGACCTAGACCAAACTATATTAGTCAAATTATTAGAAATTTAGGTTGTGAAGGGTATGTAGATCTTTTTGGATTAGCACAGAATAGAAAAGAAGTTAGAGCAGCGGCAAACCGACCTTAAGTAAGGTCGAAAACAAAATGATGATGATGTAGTATTAACGCTTCCTACAAAGTAGCTTTCTCGTACACGGAATCTTTTATACTCTTTATGATGTTTCAGTATATCATATCTCCCCCACTATTTATTAATAAAGTTGTCGTAGTACTACGGAAGCAGTGTCCGTTCTATAAATTAGCATTTGCTAAATTTTGATATTTGACCATTTTGAGGCTGCTTGATTGAAGCACTTGCTTTTGTTATACCGCCAAAATAACCACGAGCCAGTACCTTCTTGGGATCTTAAGGATAAATTACTTTCTATAAATTGATAAGTAGTTGATTATTTCGTTGTTGGTAAGAGAAAATATTGTGCATCTTTAAATTTCATTTTGTTGTTGTTAAATAAAACCTTTATCCTCTATATTGTGAATCCTAATTTATCGTTTGCATCACCCGAAGTGTCAATGATCAGAGCCAAAGAACGTTTGATCCGTTTACCCAAAAAATCTCTGACAAAGTTATCTTTGCGGAATTGCTGTTCACCATCTTTTTTGGGATACTATAAAATTACATTTGCATGCCTGCCGCATCAGTATCGTTTACGAACTGAAAGAAAAAGCCTTGGAAAACTTTTACGGTATTGTCATTGATTTCGCTCTTTTCTTTATAAAAACGGTATTGAAATATTGGTTAGGTTTTATTTTAGCGACGAGGCGTAATTTTGTTTGTAAAGGGAAAACAACTAACGACTGGTTTCTGTGTTTTTGCAACTGCTCAGATTGGTCTATTATGCTCTTCACAATATGCCAACAAAGTCGCGAAACCATAAGATTGTTTCAAATTTAAATACGAAGTGGAAAATTTCCAAAACACTACCTAGTCCACTTCACCTTAAATAAAAATCAAGAATTTTAAAGAAACAAGGGCTTTCATTATAGCAAAGTTGGTTATGAGTAGGTGGTAGAAAATCATAGTTATAGATTGATTTTGGGGCATTGTAACGTAAAATACGTTTTTCATAGGTACTGTAGCGTTTTATGCATCGATTTTTAACATTTGTACATGACGTACGATGATGCCATGCTTCTTTTTGTCAAGCTTTATCTAGAAGTAAAGTTTTTCTTTCTTTGGGTATTTCTAAGCGCGTATCTATTGTAGTTCTGTAGGGTTCGCTTTGTTCTCGAATATTCTGTATACACAACCTAACATTAAAAACAAAAGAATAATATAAAATGTAAATTGCTTAAGCCATAAAGTAGGACAGCACAGAAATGCCAAAATAAAACTCAAACTGTAATTAACTTCACTCAAGTTACTAAAACGTTTTAAATTACTCATTTTGTCCCAGATTGGTTGCTGCCGGAGGTATTGTGTAATAAAGTTGCTCGGTATATCGATTTCAAAACCAATATGATGTCGCTGAATTGCGCATTTCATCGGGTTATTATTAAACTATTGTATTGCTGAATGCTTATTTTCCGACGTTCTCCCATTTTCGATTAATCTAATATATTTCCTGCTGATGTAGGTTCGTTTCATTGTTGATTATGTTCTAATGAAATGCTAATAAGTGATGATTGATATTCTCTGGAAACTTGAATTCTATATAAATGATCACTTAAGGGAAAACGTGGTTTATATTGTTGAAAATGTATCTGAAAAGGGTTGATGTCAATTATTCTGGGGATTTTTGTTTCTTTGTTTCTAAAGTTCCTTGTGTTTTTGATGATTGAATAATTCAGAACTCTGTAGAACTATGTAGGTAAATTATGATTACTTGGTTTAAATTTGAGAAATGTGCAATAGTTTTGTATTATACCCGGAAACCAGTATTGTACAAAGACGAATCCGTCCCCTTTCAAGCCAAGGAAAACAGTATTTACATCTTGAAAAACATAACCAAAATTAAGAACTTTGAAATTTTTTTTATATAATGCAATGTATACAATATGCGCTTACAAAACACACACTCCTTTATTTTATTGCTCCTTTATGACATCCTATTTTTGCGGTTTCTGTTGGACTAAATACTGTTGTAGAAAAACAGAAAAACCACGTTTTAAAGCAGTGCATTTTAATCAGATATGTCGACATATTCGGATATGAGACACTGAAGTTACCGTTTGACCTCGTATACAAAATAGACTATTTTATGATGGGGCAGTCAAATGAAAGCGAGACAGACTATGAAACGCCCTGTTTTATTTTGTCATATTCCGATATTTATTACGTATTTCTCAGATTACTTAGTAACACTACTGTTATACTTTATTCTGTACGAATTAATGCTATTTGTTGTTACTCTGTGCATTTTGACCTAATGTTATATTTGGTAGCAGCCTTCGATTCCCTTCTTTAGTTAGAATATTTTAGTTAACTGTCATTTCATCGATATATTTGTTGGTTATTGATCTTGACCCCTGGGTCAACCTACATACGCCGACCTTGCGGTTGTTATTCCTAATTCAATTAGAAAAAGTGGTTATTTAGTTATTTGTTCGCAATGTTATCATCACCTGCATTGATATCGAAAAGGCTTTACTGGGTTTGCTGTTGCCAACGTTTATTCCATTTGACTTGAGAAACGATATCCTAGTGGATGTACTTCTTATTGTATGAGAACGCTTTATTCTGAGGTTTTAAACATTCGCTTGGGATTTAGTTTAATTGCTTTATTTGTGTTTGGTTTGGTTTAAGGTAATTAATTACGCTTTTAGCGGATTGAAGTCGTTTCTGTTAGTGAAAAATTTTGATTATTAATTGTCTGCATTCTAAGTTGCTTTGTTACCCACTGGTAGAGGGTCCCTTATGTTCACAGCATAAAATTGCGTGTGCAATAAATATTTGTACTCCTGGATTCGTGATCTTATTGGTTATTATTGTCATTACTGTTAATTGATGGTCCGAATTGCGGTTAGTTTCTAAGCGCTGTCTTTATCGATATTATTGGCGTACCGTTCTTGTTTAGAAGAGCCTTCTGCCGATTACTTTCAATAGAAGTTTCATCGTAACGTCAACCTTACTTATTTGGAACCTGTCAAGTTATCTGCATGAAAATTACTGTTCGTGGAATTTATTGGATGCTGATGCTTAATCACCAGCCTTGCTGAGTCATCAGAAAATAACGCTGCCCTGCTGTAAGAAGTTTTGTAAGCCCTGGACCCATTGCAATTGTGGAGCTTATCTTAATTAGGTCGTATGATATGTCATGCATGTTTAACAGTCAACTTAATTGACATCAGTGAAATTTAATAACTCAACTACCCCTATATTAAATTAAAATTTACTACAACCACCCGTATACTTTTACCGGACGGTGGATTGCCCTTATTAAATTAAAATTGTAGTAGTTGACACCTATTTGCTATTTAGGGTGTCATTTGTGAAGGTAAAATATTGTGTGCTTTAAGTTCCTGCAAATTAATTATTTTCATTGATTATTTATGTAAATCTGTTTACGAGTTTGAGTTTGAAAAAATTAGTAGTGGTACAAAACTTGTCCACCATATTGCAATTTTGTGGCCATAAATTTGTGTATGTTTATTTTGCTTGTTTTTTGATAAATTACAGGATTAGGCGCTCTATCCTGTGGGCTCGTGTCCAGATATTTAAGTCAGTCATTTTGTATATTTCTTGTGCAATAGTTCCCCTCCATAGTATCATTGTGAATTATTTTTTATATATTTGCGTTACTAATTGAATTTAAGTATTTCCTTAAAGGTAAATGTTTAGAGGCTTCACCTCTATAGCTATATTTTGTGATTACATTTGTGGTAACTTGTTGAGAAGTTTGAGTCAATAAATTTTGTAAAGTTGTATTTTAAATTTGGTGTGATATATTGTGGTACTTTAGGGTTTGTCCAAGAACGTAAAACAATTCTCGCAGCTACTTTTAGCTCCAGTTCCTGGCGCCCCTTTTATTCTAGCTCCTGCTAAGAAGTTTCAGTCGTTCCTTAGTGTTTACTTTCTGATTGTTTTTGAACCTACACCTTGAAGAGTGTTATTTGAGCTAGTCCGGAGCAACTTATTGTCACTATACCCCTAGGAACGCCATGCATCATTCAATTTCTAAATTTTACCGTGGCAACTATATAACGAGCATGGCGATTAAGTTCAAAACATAGGTAAGTTTGTATAGAAGCGCCCTCTATTGGGAATCAACCGCTGTATCATTTGTCTGTTAGACGTTCTCGAAGTGAGGTCTGCGAGTCGTGTGTGTACGTCCGACATTGCTTATGGAGACTAGGAAAGAGGAACAACGTCTGTACTGCATTTTTTGACTGCGGAAGAAGTGTCAGGAAGTGCGATTCATGCCCGAATGTCTGCTGTGTATGGCGATTACACGTGCGCGGGTGTTTGAGCGGAATAAACGATATCGAGGTCGGGTGTCATTGAAAGTCAGTAGTCGGTCAGGACATGCTCATTGTGTCATTAACCGTTAAGTCATTGCTCCGGTGTGTACTGCCACGCGATTTCGGCATTTTCGGAACTCTGAAGAAAGACATTCATAGCCGTCATTTGTTTCGGACAAAGAGGTGCACGCCTGGGTACAATCGTGGCTCCGTAGGTAACCGCAAACAATTTTCCATGAAGGCACTGGCTGTCTTGAGTCACAGTGGAATAAATGTGCTAACATTTTTGACGATTACTTTTAAAATAATACACAGTTTATTTACTTTTTCCATTGGTCCCGTTTTCATTTGACTGACTCGCATACATCTTTTGGAGTTGTTGAAATTTAAAATTCTTAAAATTTAAAGTCTTATAAATGTTCTATTTGTTGAAGGCCTGCACGAAACATATCGAAAAGTATCAAATTAAATTTCGGAAAAAGGTTTTTATAATTTATTAACGGGTTCGAAAGCATTTTTTCAAGTTTATATAACGCATTTACAATTAGCTCTGTTATGTTTTGTTTATAAACATTTGTTACGCACAGGTTTAGCCCTAGAAAACTTTCCGGTAATCCACAGAAAAACTCGGTGAAGTACCTTCTACATTTAGTTTTTTCAATGCTCCACCCGAAGGTATTACAGTGGCCAGGAAGCAGGTTTTTTTTACCTGGAAATTTTTTATTTTGCCCAACCCTTGCTATTACAATCAAGGTAGCAATCTTTAACGTGCATGAAAACACGTACACACGGGACTTACATTTTACATCTCATCCAAACGAGACGTATTTTTGTGAAAAATGTATTTTATCATTTTCCAAGCGGTCTGTGTCGGAAATCGAACCCGGGATTGTGGACTGAGTGGTCACATGCGAACCAACTAAGCCACGTAACCACCGATGAAGCACCACGCTAAAAATTACAAAGTACCGAAAACCTCGACTGTATTATCAAAAATGGTTACTATCTCACTCAGTGGGACTGATGGTGTAAATGTTTGAAAAGGGTTCCAGAATGCTACCGTGTGTGAACTAGGTCTTAATCGAGAATTATCTTGGACGCCATCTAATCTCTAAATACGAGAATTTTTAGGGGAAAACCAAGAAAGAATAACAAGAGAATGCCAAAACCGATCAGGAAAGTGATTTTGGCATAAAATTCACATGAGAACTAGTAGAGTATATTGATGGTGAAAAACAACCTAAAATAAATGTTATGATAAGGGCACTAATGTATCTACTCGAAAACTGCTGGCTAAACGTTCAATTATCTGAATATTAATCACGCCTCTAGGTAATTGCAATATAATTTATTACAATAAAGCTGGAACTATTGCCTTGTCGTTAGTTGTGTAAAACGCCAACATAGGACTACTATACAATTATGTTTTCATTATAAATGTATATAAACATTCTTAAACAAAAATTAAAATCTTAATATATCACAAATTACTTAATTCAATGGAAAACGTTATTGGCAAACAAAACTACTACCTAAATACTTAACCCAACACCAAGAATCTACCGTGAAAACGTTCATAAATTTCATGCAATTAGTTAAAAATGTCCATTCATTTACAGCAACTGTAGGTTGTAGTTTTAGAAATTTTAATCATAAATACCCGATGATGATTTTTGACTGTAGATAACTCGGATACCACTAAAAGCCTTTATTTCCTAGAAGCATTTTGTTTTTATCAAATACCCCTGGGATTTGGAAAGGAAAACTACATATTTCGAATCAATATGCTTTTGTCCAACATAAAGTTGTTAATTTAATGGGAAGCATGGTGTTTCTAAAATTGAAAGCAACCTACATGGTAGGGTATAATCCGAACTTCAATGACTAATTGCCTTAATTAGTTCGATAGTCTCTTGATAAACTAAACTATTCAAGTTACATGTTAATTGTTTCGATATTGAAGACTAAGGCGGGCTATATAAAAAAATTCACCCCTTCATAAAACGATTTGAGATATCTTCAACAGAATTCGGACAGAGGAATTAAGACTGCAAATTAAAATTATTTTGTATTGTTTTTATCTATTTAATATATGTAAAATTAACTTACGGAGAAGTTAACTAAAACCAGAGAAAGGAATTTTCGATTTTTTGACTCAGTACAATTCGTACCCACACGGTGAGGTCATAAGCGTCAGCGTGATACATTATTAATCAAAACAAATGAAAAATAAAACTGTAATAGTTTTAGAATATTTATTTATAATCTTTAAACAGCCATAATGAATTGACAATCTTTAAGTATGAACAATATAAGATGCAGAAATAATTCTTCCTTAGATCAAGAATGCTTGTAACCCAAAAATTATATTTATTAAAGGAAATAACATAACTCTATTGGTGGGATTTACTAATACAGAAACTATTAAAATGAAATATGATTATGAACATTTCAAAGAAACGTCACACAGTGTATAAAGGGAAAATATTTAAAAACGCCCTCTAATCAAATGAAGCAACATTTTCGATAGGTGATTTTACTAAATGATATTACTAACTGCCGCGATGATAGCTCTGTAGTCGTTTACAAATCGAAAATCGTGATACAATGTAACGCGATGCGTTACGCGAACCATAAATTAGAGGTGAAAGAAATAAAATTTAATTTTGAAGGAACAAAATAATGGGCGCGTTTTGTATAAAACATTTTGCAAATAATCATTCTTAATTAATCAAGATATTTCAATTTTTGTTGCTATAAAAACAATTCAGATAGGAAAGTACGTATGTATTCTTTTAACAACATTGTATGGTAAGGAAGATCGATGACATTAATAAAACCATAAAGCAGACATCGAAATGTAACAAGAAGTTGCGTATACATTTTTCCACAGATAAATACATTGCAATAAATGGTAAGTGAGAAAATTTGTGTGGTAAGCATAGAATAAAGTAGTACGGGATATATTACAAGCAGTGATAGGAAAAGAGAGGTAGAGGTAGACCGAGATAAGAGTTTTGCACGCAGATAGTGATAGATGCAGACTGTGCAAATTTCAGGGAAATGTGTAGGTTGGTTCAGACTAGAAAACAATGAGGGTACGCGTCTCAGTTCTAGGACTGGAGACATAATGATGATGATGATGATGATGATAAACAACATTGCCAACAATTTGGGATTCATTAATGTCTTATTATTAAATGAAAACAGGAAAATTTGAAGTGGAGAATAGTTTCACCGATGGCTTAGATTTGTTTTTAAGGTTTTCTTTAGGATTTACTTTAACAATACATGCCTGGATTTACGGGTTAGAGTTGTTTTTAGGAAAGTATACCTATATGTGTATTGAAATAATTTTTATCTTAATAGAAGTTAAGCTTTAGTTGGTTTTTATTTTAATTGATTTAGAAAATAGGAAAGGTCAGTGATCTGTAAAGGATATCCATAGACTCCATTGATAGTCTTAATTGGAAGGAGCATTTTGTTTTGATAAATTTCTTTAATTATGACCCACTTTAGGATACTAAAGCAAGGGAGTTTTATGCGAAATAACAGGCTTTCGCATAGAAATGACAAAAAAATTGCTGTGGCAGAATGTTTGACGCCCTTCGATTTTGACAGTGGGAAGACCTTTCAGGGCAAATGTTAACGTAACGTAGAATTTTTGAATTTAGGGCATGTTATTTATTATTTTTGTATTTCTTTATTTATGCATAGGAACCTAATCCTGTATCACTGCAGTTAGCCGACGTACTCTTGTATTGTTACGAAGCCGCCGTCCCTTCAGGGCAAATCAAAATTTAATTCTTTCGGTGCTTGTTTTACCCGTAGCAACAATCAGCTACATATGTTAGAAAATATATTATTTATTTAAATGTATTTGTAAAACTATAGCTACATAAAAAATTTAAAGACTTATTCTAACTTCTTATAATTTTAATTTTTAGAACTTTAATTGCAGCAAATTCATCAATAATATTATTAGTATCCAATTTATCGTAAATATCATTGCTATTAACCCTTTACTGCATGACTTTTTTTGTTTTGATAAAAATATATTTTAGGATGAACTTTTGGGTATAGAATCCGAAAAAAATTATTAAAAAATTCTTGTTTTAAACAAATATATATTTTTTTAATTAAAAATAGTATGTTGCATATCTGCTACATTATGTATGAATGGTGCTCTTAATATAAACTGTTTTTTGTGTTAAAGCACAATGTAATATTTATGATACATAAAAAAATGTTAACTAAAAGCAAATTAAAATTTATAAAAAATTACATATTGTGGAACTTGTGAAAACAATTCTTGGTTTTTCTCAAGCACAGGTGTGCCTTACACTTTTCACAAAACATAAATGTAAAGCCCTTACATTTTGGCATTTTGCACCTTTCCCTTTTTTTAGAAAATATTGGTATCTTTTCTTACTATTTCTGGAGGCAGAGTAGTACATTTTTCCCCCTCTTTTTACTTCAATTTCTTTGTTAATATTCGAGGGTCTTCCACGTTTCCGAGAAATTCGCAGGGTTATTGTGCACATTGTTTCGGCAATTTCGTCACAGTATTCGCATAATGAGAGAATATTTTTTTCCCTTTGCTCTCTCTAAATGCGTCTATATAAAAGCCAAGCGTTGACCATACAAACATCTAGCAAATGGTAGAAAATTTTGAAGTACCATCTTTTGGATCGTATTCGGATCTTGTACCTACCGATGAGGCTGCCCGTAAGGTCAACTCCTCCCAGTGACGATTGTACTCTTTTACTGCATTTGGGCATGGAATACCCACTTTCTTTTTTTGGGTTTTGTCATACCTTTTGACTTCGTTTTTTGGCAATTCTCCGCAAAACGTTGAAGACAACATACCTGGCTTAGTATCTTTCCATGACACGAGAGATACCTTTGTTCCTTCTATGTCAGCTGTATATTTCAATAACTGTCTCTGATGTTTTTTCAATATAGCTTCGCTGGGAAAAGGATAATTGGGTATTCTGTTCCTTAGTATGGTTCCTATACTTTGAATTCCATTTTTATGCAAATAAGTGATAAGAGGGAGAGACGTGTAGTAATTATCGAAATATACATGATGATTTACATTTTTAGTAACTTTTCTCAATAACCTTACCACAACATTTCCACTGGCACCCATATCAGGTTCGCTTACTAATCTTATTGAACTCATTGTTTTCGGATCCCGTATATATCTCAAAATCATAGGTAAATCCGGAAACTCCGCTCACCACAAAAACTTTAAAACCCCATTTGTGTGGTTTCAGAGGTATGTATTGTAATGGATAATGGCGAACTTTAGTTGCACAAAGTTGCTCATCAACAGAAAGATAATTTTCAAATGGAGTATTTTTAAATCTGGTTTTCAAACTATCTACACTAGGTCTAATTTTAAAAATTCGGTCGTGTTCTTCATTCGGATCCTTATTAGCTTCATCTCTAGACGTAATTTTACAATTGTCATTGAAATGAAGAAAGGCATGTATTTTTTCAAATGCATTTAGGCTCATTATTGTAATTACTTTTTCATAACCAATTGTTTTTGACCAGTAACTTCAAATGCTTGACAAATGCACTATGTACATATAGAAACACATTCCTATATATTTTCGTATATCGTCGGTGGTTAAATTTGCCGGTTTTGATGGATTTAATTGTACCGAATACAGATTACTTTGCTCAATAATTGAATTTATAATGCCGTCTGTAAAAAAATATTTAAAAAAATGATATGGACTGGAAAGCTGAATTATTTCTTCTGGTAAAGTGGCATTGCCCCGAAATTCCAAATTTTCTTCAGAAACTATTAAATTGTCCTTTTTCATTTCAAATCTTTTATATTGTAAACAGGAATAGGTTTCTTTGCTTTGATTTTTTGTATGTTGAAACTTTATTTGATTGGCGTGATGTGGAAGGTTCATTTATAGCACCAGAGTTAGAATGGTACTGTTGCGAAGCTTCTTGTTGGCTGTTGGTGCGTTCTAAATCATTTTCTGATTGAACCAATATTCCGCCTTCAAACTCTATTGGCATATCGGCAATTTCAACTTCTGTGAAATCATTATCAAGTATGACAGGAATTTCATCTAGTTCAAAATCATAAAGTTCATCAGGCTGCTCATCCAACCAGTCGTCATCAATTTCTTGTCCATCTTCACTTATTTCGGTCAAATTGTCAGCAAAGTACTGTAGCTCTGCATCAGTCAATCTTTTTACTTTGTCCGAACCAACCATCTCTATGAGCAGAAAAATAAACTGTTCACGCACAATGTTGCATATTTGGTGCATAAATTTTAATTCTTGATTGAATTTTATTGAATTGAAATCCTACGTATACAACTTCAAAATTACAATTTACATACCTTAAAAAATGATTCCCAGTTGTCATGTACTTTTACTGTGGCACAAACACAACAAAAATACCAACAATTAGTCGCTTCACGTGCTGTGTGAGGAATCTAGTGGCACTCTCATTAGTTTGTAGCTCTTGTTGTTGCTGTCTGTGCGAAAATAACCTTTATAGAGTAGCCAATAAGAATTGAATAATATCGTAGCAGTAGTGCAACAAAGTGCACTAAGCTGAACGGTTCATATTCATGATTTAAGATAGATAGAAAAAGACCGTAGCATTTGTGCTACACGATGCACTAAAGGGTTAATGTTATGCACGAAATGATGCTGGTGTAAATTGCACACCTGAGATCCGTTTTAATTAATTTTAATCGAGTACATGGACTTGCTACGTTTGTTGGAGATACATGAAGTGTTAACAATATGCGTAATATTATGTATTTATTTGCAAAAGTTAAATCTACAGGGTGTCCGGAAAATACGTGTACAACGTAAGAACAAAGATTCTTTGACTCGAAATAGATCGATTTGAGCCAACTTACCTATTATACAAGTTACTTCATTTAGCCGCTAGAGGGCTTTAAAAATCGTGAAAAATATTTGATATTTTAAAATAACTCGAAAATACGTCGATAGATTTTGACCATTTTTGGGGTGCGAGTTTCTACTTTCAATTGACATCTTTTGGTGGTGTACGCAATAATTTTAAAAGCATACGAGTGTCCCAAAAATGATGTATTGTATAAATATCCGACCATTACCTTTTTCCTGTTTATGCAATGACTACCAATTTCTTTTTATAAGTAGCCGACTTAATTTGGAAACTTTTTTGTCTCTTGTAAAATTTTGATTAGACGAGCGGTTTGACAGAAAAATATAATTTCAAATGTCTGTTTTTTTATTTTTATTTCATTGTTTTGTTTATTTTTTATTACTATCATTGAAAATTAACAGCGCGGTACAAGTGTTGGACCATTACAATAAATTTTCAAAATGGCCGCCATTTTCTTCAATGCACAAATTAACTCTTCGTAAGAAGTTTAACTGAACCCTCTGCATTGTTTGTACATTATTTTTTAAAGAGTTGGCTGCATTTAAAATTCGTCTATGCAATTCTTCTTCGCTATCAAGTGGAAACGAATAAACCTTAGATTTTAAGGAACCCCACAAAAAATAACCACAGGGCGTCAAGTCCGACGATCGTGCTGGCCAATTTGTAGGAGCATCATATTCCCTTCCGACCCATCGATCCTGATATTTTTCGTGTAAATGTTGTCGAACAGCTAGAGTAAAGTGGGAAGGAGCACCATCGTGCATGAACCACATGTCTTGGCGAAGTAACAATGGCAGATGTTCCAATAAATTCGGCAATGTTTGTTGTAGAAAGTTAAAGTAATTGTCTCCGTTTAATCGATTTGGTATCGCAACAGGACCGATAATAAAATTATCAATAACTCCAGCCCAGACATTAATCTTAAATTCATGTTGATAATGAGTCACTTTAGTTGCATGAGGATTTGCTACAGCGTAAACATGTTCATTATGTATGTTATAGTAGAAACCACGAAAGAAGTCCTCTACGTCATAGATTCCTAACTCAATTCAAAACATACGTTTAATATTATTTAAAAGCTTAACTAATGTATATGATAAAGATAGTAATACGATTTGTACGTGTTTTAAATAAAGACATACGAGAAGACATTCATCTGTGAAAACGACAGAGAAGAGTATGTGTCCGTATGTTTTGAACTTTACACTTAAAAGACGAACCTTTGTCAACAAGATAAAATGTTAATTTTTTCGTAAAGCACGGTTGCCAAAGTTATCGTACGAAGAAAGATTTCAATGCAGCTGCCGTAAATAGTTTATATTGCAGTTATTGTGCGTTTCTATTCAGATCAACATATGTAACTCAATTTATTAAAATGAGTTTTATTTTAACTGAATTCATTATACTCGTAAAGCAAAAGGACGTCAATTTAAAAATTGTTAAAGCAACTACCTCTATGAAAATAAAATTTTATTGGCAACCATGCTACATTACGGTTTGCAGATGCGCGAAGCTAGACGGAAACTTCCGATTCGGAATATTTATTGGGTATTAAATTTTCAACTTAATTCGTACGAATACAAGTGATGACGCAGACGACTTCTTTCATGGTTTCGACTATAGTAATACCAGATCTTGTAAAACAAGCTTCGTCTGTAAATAGAATTTTGCGACTGAAATTTGCATTTTGAATTCTCTGATCTTGAATAAATTGACAGAAAGCTAGACGCCTCTCTGGATCGATAGGCAAAAGGTCTTGTACCTGTTGAACGTGGCATGGGTGTAATAAGTGTTCCTTTAAAACGTCATGAACAATACTTTTAGGAACTAGTAGTTCAAGTCCTAAGCGTCTGGAGCTTATTTTTCGGTCTTCTTCAATTCTATCCAAAATTTGTTCTTCTTGTGGTACGTTGACGTTCTCGACCGCATTTCTTGACTGAAAGCTACCATTTTCACGAAAACGTCTTTCAATATTTGCGAACGCTTGGTGGTTTGGCATTCGGCGATTAGGAAATCTTTCCCTATAGACTCTGACGCTTTCACGACCATTGTCTTGACAAAATCCTAAAACCAAAAGCATATCCACCTGTTCGTTGTTTGTGTAAGTACTCATAATGTAAGATGAAAGATGCAAACTTTTATTGAATTAAGCAGAAATTCACGACTTGACAGGCAAACTGAGCTTAAATAATATTCAGATTAAATAACAAATCAAAAGCAAAGCCTACTACTATACTATGTTCTATTATTTGCCCCGTTTTACAGTTAATACAGCAATGATAACGAAAGTATGCAGACATTTGAAATTATTTTTTCTGTCAAACCGCTCGTCTAATCAAAATTTTACAAGAGACAAAAAAGGTTCCAAATTAAGTCTGCTACTCATAAAAAAATCGGTAGTCATTGCATAAACAGGAAAAAAGTAATGGTTGGATATTTATACAATACATTATTTTTGTGACACTCGTATGCTTTTAAAATTATTGCGTACACCACCAAAAGATGTCAATTGAAAGTAGAAACTCGCACCCCAAAAATGGTCAAAATCTATCGACGCGTTTTCGAGTTATTTTATAATATCAAATATTTTTCATGATTTTTGAAGCCTTCTAGCGGTTAAATGAAGCAATCTGTATAATAGGTAAGTTGGCTCAAATCGATCTATTTCGAGCCAAAGAATCTCTGTTCTTACGTTGTACACGTATTTTGCGGACACCCTGTATATTATTGTCAATACAACGTGGGCGCTGAGGTTGTTCCAAAAATTTAAATAATTGTTTTGTGTGATTTTATGTACAAATGATTCTCTTCAGGTTTGCCAAATTCTGAACCACTTCTGAGATATCTGGTCGAGTTTATTTCTAAATTTTGAAATTCTATTTAGTAAGTTGAAATATGATAGCTTTTATTTAGAAGTCATTTAAATCAAAATTAATTTAAATAAATCAATTTCGCAGTATTTGTCATTGCGGCTATCTTTTGTGTCTGATATACCCTATCAGTTATGGTGTTTGTTTACGGATGTTGCAACGGAAGTTCACTGGCTGCTACGATAGAATATCGTACCCGCTTTCCGTTACGCCGTATGACATGAGCAAAGCATTTCAACGTGTGTTTACATCACTACCCACCACTGGCAGTTTTACAAATATTCGGAACGAACGGGGAGTTAGTTGCCGTGACCAGTCATTGCCAATCTTGCAATGCATTAAAAACGATTCAATAATAAACTGATACATGTTTTTAGCATCGATTTTCGGTCAACGCATAAAGAGGAATAATCGGAAACGTTTGGGCATATTTTTGACGGAAATTTGAATAATGAGGACTACAGAACATTTTTACAGATAGACTGCCAACATTATTGGACGATTAGTAGGTTTCTAGTCGCCAACGTATGATTTTTATGCACGACAGCGCTCTCGTTTATTATGGACGTACTGTTACAGCTTTCTAAATCGAAATTACCACAACCACTGTATTATAAAGAGGCGCCTCCGTGGCGTAGTTGGTATGCGCGTGATTACTATGTCCAAGTGCCCGGGTTCGAATCCCGACAAGGCCCGCTTGAAAAATGTTAGGCGAACATTTTTCACAAAAATACGCCCTCGTTCGGATGAGGGGTTAAATATAAGTCCCGGGTGTGAGTGTTGTCACGCACGTTAAATATCCCTACCTTGCTTGGAACAGCAAGGGTTCGGCAAAATTCCAAACTTTCTTAAAGAAAAACTCGCTTCCTGGTCTATGTAGTACCGTCAGGTGGAGCATTGGGAAAATCAAGTGTAGTGTATTATAAAGAACGGACCGATTCACTGGCCTGCTCGTTCATCGAATTTGCCACCAATGGATTTTTTGTTTGGAGTTATTTCAAATCCATTGTTTATGGAGCAGATAAGTCATTCACAAAAAATTAATCAGTAGACAGAATCCACAACGTGAATTGTTTTTGTCTCTTGTTGGTTTTTTAAAAATTTTATAATATCTTTTGAACCACTTCAGAACTCATCATCATCATTTTGTTTTCGATCTTACTTAAGGTCGGTTTGACGCAGCTCTAACTTCTTTTCTATTCTGTACTAGTCTAAAAAGTTCTACTTATCCTTCACAACCTAAACTTCCAATAATTTGACCAATATAGCTTGGTCTAGGTCTTCCTATACTCTTCTATCTTTTTCTTATCTACCTGGCTATATATAGATATCAGCAACCTGATGGTTGTTAAAGAACTACAACATGTTTACACGATTCAAATTTATAAGGAAATGAAATATTACTTGGTTATCACCTTCAAAAAAGGAAAAGTGTTAAATTATATGTTATGGTAAGGCTTAAGTAACGAATCGCTACCAACATGCCATACCGCTAACTAATTGTGAGTTATGTCATGATGACATTCAGTTAACTGATTTTTATTTATTTAATTTTTTTTGTTTTGTTTTCGAACTTACTTAAGCTCGATTTGACGCAGCTCTAAATTCTTCTCTATTCTGAGCTAGTCTAAAAGGGTCTACTACATACCCTTCACAACCTAAGTTTTAATAATTTTACTAATATAGCTTTGTCTAGGTCTTCCTACTCAATTTTTATTTGGTAGTCTATAATCTAAGACCTTACTAAATAATTTCCCCATGTCTTAACTGGTACTCTATCATTCTATCGCTCCTGACCTTTAATTGTTTCCACATACAGGGTTCCTCACCTATCCTTATATAAACTTCCTCATTTGTTACTCTATCTGTCCAACTAATCTTAATATTTTCCTATAACACCAAGTTTCAAAAGCTTCTATCTTTTTCTTATACACCTCTTTAATTGTCTAAGTCTCACTACCGTATAATAGAACGATCCATACGAACGACTTTAATAAAACTTTTTCTATAATCTAAACTAATACTATTAGCTACTAGTATGTTTTTCTTCTTTAGAAACATTTTTCTAGTTTGAGCTATTCTAGCTACTATATCCCTTCTGCTGCGTCCGTCCTTTGTAATTATACTACCTCCTCTAACTCGGTATTACCTATTTTTAATTTTGGTTTAGAAGTAGGCTGTAACTCACTTGTCATTATCTTTGTATTTCCTGAGATAATCCTCATACTATAGTTACTCTGTAGTATCTCATCTAAAATATTTAAAAACTCTCCTAACTCTTTTCTAGACTCTGTCCCTGTACACTAATACGTATCTCTTTTCTCTCTCTAGCTAAGTTTAAAACTTCCTCAATATAAACATTAAAAATCAAGGGAGATAGTATACAACCCTGTCTAACACCTTTTCTAATCTTAGTTTCCTTTTCTATTACATCCAATCTAATTACTACGCTTTGGTTTTTATATAGACTCTAAATAATTTTTCTGTCCCTATGAGAGATTTCAATTTTTTGCAAAACCCTGAACATAACAATCCAATTAACCCTATCAAATGCTTTTTCTAAATTTACAAACGCAAAATAAGTCTTTTTATTTTTCTGTAACCTTTTTTACACAATTACTCTAATCATTAGTATCGGTTCTCTATTTTTTCCTATCATCCCCGAAAAACCATTTAACTGCCCTATAAGCCCTATCTGTCTCACCTACGCTCAAATCATCTTGTATTCCCTTACAATTCTCCTGCATCCATTTATTTCTAGCTTTTCTACATTCATGTACTATCTTATTTCTAACTCTATTATATTTTCGCTTACTTTCACTATCTAATTCTCTGAAAGGTTTAAGCTTTCTTCTATTCTCTATTAAATCTAATATCCCCTTTGTTATCCAGGGTTTTCTCGCTTCTATTTTTTTCTTACCTATAGTCTGTATTGCTGTATCATGTATAGCCCTTTTTATTTCTTTCCATCTATTTTCTACGTTTCCTCCTATAGCTATCTCTTTGATCCTATTATCTAATACTTGTTTATATTCCTCTTTTACCTCACTATCATTAAGCTTACCTAGATCACATCCCTCTCTTTTAACCTTTCTCAATTTTTTGAATTTTAGCTTACACTTCATTTTAACCAAGTTATGATCGCTATCTATGTCAGCCCCTGGATAACTACGACACTTTTAACTTGGTTTCTAAATCTTTGTTTAACTAAAATATAATCTATTTGGTATCTAGCCCTATCACCTGGCGCTTTCTGGGTATATCTTCTCCTAACATGTTGTTCGAATAGGGTGTTTACAGTTACTAATCTATGTTCCTGGCAAAACTCAACTAATCTTTTTCCTCTATCATTTCTTCTGCCATACCCAAATTTTCCTGCTTTTTTTCTCTCATTACCTACGCATTAAAATCGCCTATAACCATTAAATTCTCGTCTCGCTTTACTTTTCTCACTATACTATTTATATTCTCGTATACCTTTTCTACTTCCTCATCCTCGTACAGAGTTGTTGGCATGTAAACCTGTACTAAAACAGTGTATGTGGGTTTTGTACTCAATCTAACCATAATTATTCTATCACTAAATTGTAAGTACTTTTTAACTTTACGTTCTAATCTTTTACCTAACACTATTCCTACCACTGCCTGTTGAAGAAGTTGTAATTATTCTATAATTATCTTTCCAAAAGTCATTACTATCTGGCCATCTCACCTCACTAATACCTAAAATGTTCAGCTTTCCTTTTCTCATTTCGACTAATAAATTCCTTAACTTATCTACTCTAAGTAATGACCTTACATTCCAAGCCCCTATCACTAAATCGAACTGTGGTTTTAAATTCTTACGATGACGAGCCCCAAGTACCCCCTCCCGGAGATCCGCACTCTTACTGCAACATATTTAAATAATTCAAAATTAAAAATCTTTTCAATTTATTGTTTAAGGAACATTTCGCACTTAATTTTACTTTAAATAATATAAGCTTTAATTCCGTTCGCCTCTATATACAGCGGCGGCATATACGATACGTTGAACTTCAATTTCACTTTTACGTTACTTCACTACTATCTAATGCCAATTGCAAATTACTAATTACTAAGTGCTAATCGCTTCTTGAGTGCAAAACAGCGTTTTTTATATAATTCATGACAATTGCCTTCTTTTGTCTTATAATTCGTAAAAGTGTAATCTTCCTAATGACTAATATCGTTTGCTTTTTTGTACATAAGATTCTTAATATAATCTATAACATATTAGAAGAGCGACCGTATTATTACTAATACATTGAATTACAATCAAATAAAACTGCACGACGTCCAATTCCGACGTAACTCGGATCCACTCGCTTGCAGGTGGCAAGTCTTTCTTAGTATTTAAGAATGTTATTCTTATAATTGTTAAACTGCAGCAAAAGCTTGTGGAGTTTTCATACATTGTAGCTTTATGCTCTATATTAATTACAAACAACAAATGTCTATTTCTTACGTATGTGAATGGAAATGACTTGATTGCAACTTTGCGCGTAAATCTCTTTCCTGCCGTGAATTATTAAATATAATTAATAAAATCTGAGTTCATTTATTCGTTATTGGAACCTTTGATAACATAAACTAATATGAACTTAAAATTAATTACTTCCTTAATGATCATTGTTATACAATTTGAAAGCATACTTTATTAGCACTTCTTAAATCTAATTTTATTAGTACCGCCCCATGGTAGTTCTCCTTTTAAAGGGCATGTTCTCTCAATTAATTAATATTTCGAACCATATATGATTTGTTGTATATCTTTCTCTTTGAAATAATCTCGGTGATCTTACTTTAACTAATTACTATATGGAATCAGTAATGGTTAGTTAGTTGTCTTTTTTCCTGAAAAATATTTTGAAGGTTTTATCTATCCAATATTTTAAAGCATAAATGGTTGAATATCTACCTTTCCCTTTTGAATTATCGATGAGATATTACCTTATCTTACTGTTGCTGCAAAGCAAATAAATTACTTGTATCTCTCCCTCTCCCCCCTCTCTCTCTTTGAAAATATCTTTGAGAATTTATTCAATGTTCCGAACCTTTGGTATTTATGGTCAAAGGTAGGATTTATTGTAGAAAGAAAAGAGTTGACCTGTTTTTCGTTTTGTATTTGGTAGGGTAGGATTAAGACATTATGTATGGTTAAAGCAGTAGTGGCTAATTGTTAACTTATCGCTTTATTGCTGCAGCGTATTTTGTTTTTATTTTGCTAAGCCAGTATCCAATTTGTTTGATTTAAGAGAATACCTTAAAGGTATTAATGAAAATTCGTATGCATAAATATGCAATAATAAAAATAAATTTTGTATTTAGTTTTATAGTGAACTTAAGTGTTAGTTTTAAGTTTTTGAGTCTCATACTCTCCGACTAATTTTGTGCGGTCGGTGTGGCGGCAAACCATAAAAACATTTCCTTCCTGTCCAGAAGGTATCAGGAGACATAAACGATAGGAGTAAACTTTCTTGTAATTCAAAACTGGTCGATTGCAAATCGGTAAAAGAATTTGTTTTCCTGTCCAAAAGGCATCAGGAAATTATAAACGACAAAAGTAAATTTTCTTGTAAATCGAAGTTGTTCGATTGCAAAACATAAAAGATTTCTTTTCCGTCCGATTGGTATCAGGAACTCATAAATGATAGCATCCACTTTTCTTCTAAATCGAAGTTGTTCGATTGCAAACTATAAAAGCATTTCTTCTCCTGCCCAAAAGGTACCAAGAGATCATAAACGATCAGAGTCAATTTTCTTGTAAATTGAAGTTGTTCGGTTGCAAAACATAAAAGCATTTCTGTTCCTATCTTAAAGCTATCAAAAGATCACGAACGATAGGAATCGATTTTCTTATAAATCGAAGTTGTATGATTGTAAACCATAAGAGAATATTCGTTTTCGTACAAAAGGTATCAATAGATCATAAACGATAGGAGTCAATTGTGGTATAAATCGAAATTCTTCGATTGCAAACCATAAAAGCCTTTCCTGTCCAAAAGGTATAAGGAGATCATACACGATAGGAGTAAACTTTCTTGTAAATCGAAACTGGTCGATTGCAAAACCGTAAAAGGATTGCTTTCCTGTCCAAAAGGTATCAGGAGATTATAAACGATGAGTCAATTTTCTTGTAAATCGAAGTTGTTTGATTGCAAAACATAAAAGGATTACTTTTCCATCCGAAAGGTATCAGGAACTCATAAACGATAGCAGCCATTTTTCTTCTAAATCGAAGTTGTTCGATTGCAAACCATAAAAGCAGTTGTTCTCCTTTCCAAAGATAAAGATCATAAACGATTAGAGTCAATTTTCTTGTAAATTGAAGTTGTTCGGTTGTAAAACATAAAAACATTTCTTTTCCTGTCCTAAATCTATCAGGAGATCATGAGCGATAGGAGTCGATTTTCTTATAAATCGAAGTTGTAGGAGTGTAAACCATAAGAAAATATCCCTTCTCAACCAAAAAGTATCAAGAGACCATAAATATAAGAGTTAATTGTCGTATAAATCGAAATTCTTCGATTGCAAACCATAAAAGCATTTCTTTCCGGTCCAAAAGGTATCAGGAGATCATAAACGATAGGAGTAAACTTTCTTGTAAATCGAAACTGGTCGATTGCAAAACCGTAAAAGAATTTCTTTTCCTGACCAATAGGTATCAGGAGATTATAAACGATAAGAGTCAATTTTCTTGTAAATAGAAGTTGTTCGATTACAAAACATAAAAGGATTTCTTTTCCGACATAAACGATAGGATGAATTTTCTTGTAAATCCAAGTTTTTCGATTGCAAACCACAAAAGTATTTCTTTTTCTGGGCAAAAGGTATCAAGATATTATAAACGTTAAGAGTTAGTTTTTTTGTAAATCGAAGTTGATGGAATGTAAAACCATAAAAGGAATTCTTTTCCTGTCCAATTGGCATCAGATCATAAACGATAGGAGTCAATTTTTTTATAAATCGAAGTTGTTGGATTGCAAACCATAAAAGGGTGCTAGCTAGTGTTAAGTATAGGCTATCTAGTGCTAAAATTTGTAGTCAATTGGAGTACCGCGGGGGCTAGCGTCTCCTTAGCCCCCCGGTTGTCAACACCGATATTGGGGCCATTTGAGTGGTGCTAGCTTTAAGGTTTGGGTGCTAGCAAGTGCTAGGTATAGGCTATCTAGTGCTAAAATTTAATGTCAATTGGAGTACCGTGGGGGCTAGCATTACCTTAGACCCCTCTTCCCTGTTGTCAACACCGATATTGGGGCCATTTGGGTGGTGCTATCTTTAAGGTTTGGGTGCTAGTTAGTGTTAAGTATAGGCTATCTAGTGCTAAAATTTGTAGTCAATTGGAGTACCGCGGGGGCTAGCGTCTCCTTAGCCCCCCGGTTGTCAACACCGATATTGGGGCCATTTGAGTGGTGCTAGCGTTAAGGTTTGGGTGCTAGCTAGTGCTAGGTATAGGCTATCTAGGGCTAAAATTTGAAGTCAATTGGAGTACCGCGGGCGCTAGCGTTGTCAACACCGGTTGTCAACATCGATATTGGGGCCATTTGAGTGGTGCTAGCTTTAAGATTTGGGTGTTAGCTAGTGCTAGGTATAGGCTATTTAGTGCTAAAATTTGAAGTCAATCGGATTACCGGGGAGGGGGTAGCGTCACATTAGGCCTCCCCCCCGGTTATCAAAAGTGATATCGACACTATTTGAGTGGTGCTAGCTTTGCAATTTGGGTGCTAGCTAATGCTAGGTGTAAGGATTCTAGCGCTAAAATATTTAGAACATTGGCGTGCCGGGGGGGGGGGCAATGTGACGCACCCCAGGATCATACATATTTATCATTTTAAAAATAAAATTGAGGTCACTGTAGACCTTTCAGTCTTATTTCTTAGATCGCTGTGTAAAACATTAATTGCACTAAATGTTTTTCCCGTATTCTTCAGTTCAATTGCCCTAATCAAAGACTACAGTGAAACTGAAACAGTATTGAAGTCTTACAAATATGTTTGAAAACCTTTTGAACAGTGTTCCTCCTCTACTTTAAATTGTTTATTTAGATACCGTATTAAATATTTTTAAAATCTCAAAATTTACCTTGTTCAAAATAACTTCATAAAGAAATTTTTTTATTTAGTTCTGTAAAGACTAAATGATTATCACTATAATTTCGCAGCTTTTTCTCCTTTTAAGCAAATTTGTATATCTTACTGTTACCAAGATCCCCATGCTGAGCGTCATAGGACACCTTGTATAATATACCCGTGATGGGAAATTAATAAGATTTTGTTGGTTATTTTGATAACAAGTTATCTTAACTATTTGTTAGAAAGGTGTTGGACTACAAATTTAAAAACTGGTATTAGTTGCTTTATTCAGTATTGCTAAACTTAAATCAAGTAAATCTACTTTAATTAATGTTACAATTTTGTATGTTGAAAACCATATGCGTAATTTAAATTGCTTTAAATTGTACTCTTTGAAAAACGCCAGATGTGGCGATTACATAGCTATATTTAGTCCAAGGTAATTAATTGCACATGTGATATTTTCTAGATGCAATAACAAGATTTTTGTATGCTTAAATGAATGATATGATTATAATATTATCTATTATTTAAAAACCTTAAAGAATTTATCTGAAAATTTGGAACAAATAACACTACTGACATTTGATTATGAGTAATATAAATGCAAATAACATTGGGATTACATTATTAATGAAACTATAACGATATAGTTTCGAACTAATGAACTTTTTGTTTAGTCGAACTTACATTCTGTAAATGTGAACTTTAGTTATTCATTACAAGGTGACACACATTTGAGCTTTTAATTATGTTTAGAGTGAACATACAAATTTTGAAAAGTGATCGTATACTTCATAGTGGTGTTGTGAGAGGTCACAAATGGTGACCTAATAAAAAGTATTAGTGTTTATTTTGTTTTAGATCCCATCAATCGTGAGGTTCAACATGCAAGTAATGCTATTCTTTTGAAGATATACTATCGTGTTTTATAAAGGTGCGTGAAGTTAGCGCAACATTTTGAATTCTTTTAAAATATTTATGTCATAATTAGGCGCCAATTAGGCGCCATTTTGCGCCGTCAAAACTAAATTTTGCGCCGTCTTGGCAAACAAGTTATTAATAAAATAAGATTTTTCCGGCCAAGTTCACGAAGCCGCACTTTTTTCAATGTTCAGAAAATCTTTATTCCATATTTTAGCGCCAATTAGGCGCCATTTTGCCTGTTGAAACGAAATTTTGTGCCTCCTGTGTAACAAGTTATTAGAAAAACTATTTTCCGAACTATCTAAAAACGTGAAGTTGGCCTTACACGTGATTTTCCAATGCTCCACCCGAAGCTACTACATTGGCCAGGAAGCGAGTTTTTTACCTGGAAAATTTGGAATTTTGCCGAAACCTTGCTGTTCCAAGCAAGGTAGGGATCTTAACGTGCGTTGACAACACGGAACTTTCATTGTACCTCATCAACAAGGTTATTTTGTAAAAATGCTCGCCATAACATTTTCGAAGCGACCGTTCTGAATTGAACCCGGACCTTGTTGGAATTTATGAACAACATTTGACCACAATTAGCGAATTAGCGATGTTGGCCGTTAACAATTTTGTGTCACCGTCTCTGTGGCAACAGTTATTTGCAAAATAACTATTTTCCGAACTACCTAAAAGCGTACAGATAGGGACTTTTTGAATGTTTGAACAAAATTTGGACTCCAAATTTAAACGCTATTAACGAGGCGTAATTTTGTGCCCGTAACGTTTTGAAAAAAATTTCGACTTCTAAGGCCACTTTTTAATTGCATGTCAATCGTTGTTTCATGGCTTTGGAACTTAAAAAACTATTTTCCGACTACAAAATCGTGAATGGCCGCGCCTTACGATTTTGGAATTTGAAAATTTTTACATAATTAACAGAATTGCGATTTTGCGCTTGAAAAATTTTGTGCCTTCACGTGCAGCAAAAGGGCTATTACTCGTGAAATTTGGTATCAATTTTGACTACAAAATGTCAAAATAGTTGCGGCTATTTTCACACTTTTAGATAGTTCGGAAAAATAGTTTTTTTTCAAATAACTTGTTATACAGGAGGGCACAAAATTTTGTTTCAACGGCCCAAAATGGCGCCTAATTAGCGTTTAAATTTGGTATCAAATTTTGTTCAAAATTCAAAAAAGTCGCGGCTATCTTTACGCTTTTAGGTAGTTCGGAAAATAGTTTTTTTTCAAATAACTTGTTGCACAGGAGGGCACAAAATTTCGTTTCAACGGCGCAAAATGTCGTCTAATTACCGCTTAATTGTGGTACAAAATTTTTTCAAAATTCAAAAAAGTCGGGGCCAACTTCACGGGCGTCGCCGTGATCAATGTAGTAAGCGAAGACTACGGATCCCAAGGTCCTGGTTCAAATCCCGACACGGTTGACTGCTTGAAAATGGCCGGTGAGCATTTTTCACAAATATTACGCCCTCGTTAGGATGAGAGGTTAAATGGAGGTCCCGTGTGTGAGTGTTGTCACGCACGTTAAAGATCCCTACCTTGCCTGGAACGGCAAGGGTTCGGCAAAATTCTAAATTTCTAGGCAACAAAAAACTCGCCTCCTGGCCAATGTAGTACCTTCTGGTGGAGCATTGGAAATGTAAATGAACGGCCAACTTCACGAGCGGCTCTGTGGCATAGTGGTATGTGTGTGACTGCTATGCCCAAGGTCCCGGGTTCGAATCACGACACGGTCCGCTTGAAAAATGTTAGGCGAGCATTTTTCACAAAAATACACCCTTGTTCGGATGAGAGGTAAAATGAAAGTTCCGTGTTGTCACGCACGTTAAAGATCCCTACCTTGCTTGGAACAGCAAGGTTTCGGCAAAATTCCAAATTTTCCAGGTAAAAAAAACTCGCTTCCTGGCCAATGTAGTAGCTTCGGGTGGAGCATTGGAAAATCACGTGTAAGGCCAACTTCACGTTTTTAGATAGTTCGGAAAAATAGTTTTTTCTAATAACTTGTTACACAGGAAGGCACAAAATTTCGTTTCAACAGCGCAAAATGGCGCCTAATTGGCGCTAAAATATGGAATAAAGATTTTCTGAACATTGAAAAAAGTGCGGCTTCGTGAACTTGGCCGGAAAAATCTTATTTTATTAATAACTTGTTTGCCAAGACGGCGCAAAATTTAGTTTTGGCGGCGCAAAATGGCGCCTAATTGGCGCCTAATTATGACATAAATATTTTAAAAGAATTCAAAAATGTTGCGGCTAACTTCACGCACCTTTATAAAACACGATAGTATATCTTCAAAAGAATAGCATTACTTGCATGTTGGAACCTCACGATTGATGGGATCTAAAACAAAAATAAACACTAATACTTTTTATTAGGGTCACCATTTGTGACCTCTCACAACACCACTATGAAGTATACGATCACTTTTCAAAATTTGTATGTTCACTCTAAACATAATTAAAAGCTCAAATGTGTGTCACCTTGTAATGAATAACTAAAGTTCACATTTACAGAATGTAAGTTCGACTAAACAAAAAGTTCATTAGTTCGAAACTATATCGTTATAGTTTCATTAATAATGTAATCCCAATGTTATTTGCATTTATATTACTCATAATCAAATGTCAGTAGTGTTATTTGTTCCAAATTTTCAGATAAATTCTTTAAGGTTTTTAAATAATAGATAATATTATAATCATATCATTCATTTAAGCATACAAAATCTTGTTATTGCATCTAGAAAATATCACATGTGCAATTAATTACCTTGACTAAATATAGCTATGTAATCGCCACATCTGGCGTTTTCAAAGAGTACAATTTAAAGCAATTTAAATTACGCATATGGTTTTCAACATACAAAATTGTAACATTAATTAAAGTAGATTTACTTGATTTAAGTTTAGCAATACTGAATAAAGCAACTAATACCAGTTTTTAAATTTGTAGTCCAACACCTTTCTAACAAATAGTTAAGATAACTTGTTATCAAAATAACCAACAAAATCTTATTAATTTCCCATCACGGGTATATTATACAAGGTGTCCTATGACGCTCAGCATGGGATCTTGGTAACAGTAAGATATACAAATTTGCTTAAAAGGAGAAAAAGCTGAAATTATAGTGATAATCATTTAGTCTTTACAGAACTAAATAAAAATTTCTTTATGAAGTTATTTTGAACAAGGTAAATTTTGAGATTTTAAAATATTTAATACGGTATCTAAATAAACAATTTAAAGTAGAGGAGGAACACTGTTCAAAAGGTTTTCAAACATATTTGTAAGACTTCAATACTGTTTCAGTTTCACTGTAGTCTTTGATTAGGGCAATTGAACTGAAGAATACGGGAAAACATTTAGTGCAATTAATGTTTTACACAGCGATCTAAGAAATAAGACTGAAAGGTCTACAGTGACCTCAATTTTATTTTTAAATGATAAATATGTATGATCCTGGGTGCGTCACATTGCCCCCCGGCACGCCAATGTTCTAAATATTTTAGCGCTAGAATCCTTACACCTAGCATTAGCTAGCACCCAAATTGCAAAGCTAGCACCACTCAAATAGTGTCGATATCACTTTGATAACCGGGGAGGCCTAAGTGACGCTACCCTCCCGGTAATCCGATTGACTTCAAATTTTAGCACTAAATAGCCTATACCTAGCACTAGCTAACACCCAAATCTTAAAGCTAGCACCACTCAAATGGCCCCAATATCGATGTTGACAACCGGTGTTGACAAGTAGCTGCCCGGTACTCCAATTGACTTCAAATTTTAGCCCTAGATAGCCTATACCTAGCACTAGCTAGATCCCAAACCTTAAGCTAGCACCACTCAAATGGCCCCAATATCGGTGTTGACAACCGGGGGCTAAGGAGACGCAGCCCCAGGTACTCCAATTGACTTACAAATTTTAGCACTAGATAGCCTATACTTAACACTAACTAGCACCCAAACCTTAAAGATAGCACCACTCAAATGGCCTACTAATATCGGTGTTGACAACGAGGAAGTAGGGTCTAAGGTAATGCTAGCCCCACGGTACTCCAATTAACATTAAATTTTAGCACTAGATAGCCTAGTACCTAGCACTTGCTAGCACCCAAACCTTAAAGTCTTAGCACCACTCAATTATGGCCCCAATATCGGTTTGAATCAACCGGGACATAAGAACGCTAGCCCCTGGTACTTCCAATTGACTCAAATTTTCACTAGATAGCCTATACTAACATAGCTAGCACCAAACCTAAATGATAGCACTACTCAAATAGCCCAATATCGGATGTTGACAACGGGTAGTTGGCTAAGTAGACCCCAGTACACCAATTGCATTAAAATTTTAGCACTAGATATGCCTTGACCTAGCACTGTGACGCAATACCTTAAATCTACACATCTCTAAATGTATCCTACAATATCGGTATTACACCGGTGGGAGACTAAAGATGAGTCTAGCTGTAGTATTCAATTGACTTCAGATCTATTAGCACTAATAATGCCATACTAGTTATATGCACCAATAATCCTTAAATCTAGTACTAATGCTTCGAGTATATTAATAACGACGTAAATATCATATGAATGCGGCAAGGCAATGTGTAACAAGTCATCACAGTCTCCTTAAAACTTTTCAATAATCTCTCAGTGCTAAAATGTTATGGTTCTAAGCATTAGTAGTCACTATTGTGACCCAGACTAATTAATGCACTGTTGGCAATAACTTATTTTCAGTAATTTTTTAATATCAAATATATGATGGCAACCGAATGTTAACAACATCAGGACTTCTTAAGTAAATATTTCCATATAATCTCTCTATAAAATAGGATCGCAAGTACATTGACAACTTTTACTGGCATATTTTAATTTTTTAGTCCCAGTTTTGATGTTGCAACCAACTTAGTTTTAGTACAGTTATAAACCTAGTACAACCAATATCTAAAACATGATTACACTAGTTTGATTATATACTGTTAATACTAATATTCAAAATAGTTTTTTTTAATGTAAGATTCCGTACATAATTCTGAGTAAAAAATGACTAAGATAATACATTCTAAAATTAACAGTTTTCGAGTTAATTAGTTTTAAATAATCCAATAAGTGATAACTAATTCTAATGTAAAGTGCCCTTGCTAGTTTTGTTGAGTAAGTTAATAGTTCGAAATCAAAAATTCCGAAAGATTTAATTTTAAAATAAAGTAAATACAGTCCCTAGTTAAAGATACTTGTGTAAAGTAAGTGCTCCTGAGCTTCTAAACATTATATTTAATAATCATTTATTAGCTTATTTGAAACCAATCAACTTGAAAACTGTTACTTGTGGTAGGTATTATTTAGGTAATTTTTTTATTCGAGTTATGTGGCAACCGGAATGTGTAAAAGTATTCAGGGTGTTCCATTAAAGAAAGTTGATTTCCCCAATATAATCCTCCCTCCCATAGAAGGGAAGAGGTAGAAAACTTGACGTGTGAACAAAAAGTGCCCCGAGGTTGTGATTGGTCAAAAATTTGCTTTTTGTATCCTTTTAGTTTTTATCGTTTATTTTTGATTGGATCCGGGGTAGACCATACAGTGCTAAAATTTGAAGTAAATCTGAACACTAGGGAGAGTTGGGGTCATGTTAACTCCCCAGCGGCTATTAGTATTGATATCGACGCCATTTGAGCGGTGCTAGCTTTAGGATTTGGGTGCTATCTAGTGCTAAAATTTGAAGTCAAAGGGAGTACCGGGGGGCTAGCGCCATATCCCCCCCGTTATCAAAAGTGATATCGACGGGTGCTAGCTTTGCAATTTGGGTGCTAGTTAGTGCTAGGTATAAGGATTCTAGCGCTAAAATATCTAAAACATTGGCGTACCGGGGGGGAGCGCCAATGATACGCACCCATGATCCTGAATTGCACTAGGCAGACGGAATGCGAACTAGAGATAATGCCCACATAGGGAGTTTAGATAATACATACATTTTTACTTGCTTTATAAGCTTTATTACATTAATGCCGTCGGCTCCATTCCAATGCCCGACTACGCACTATAAATGTTTTATTAACCCAATTTGATACATCTTACCGGTTTGAAAATTTACTAAGAGAAATATTTAGAAAACTGATTTTACTATATTACGATACCCATGTCCCTACTACTTTTCCCCACTTCGACCACTGTATAGAGGACTATGGTAAGCAAGTAATAAATAATAGAAAGTAAGCCGGTTACTACACAGGTGTCATTTGCTACCGAAGACCGTAAATTTTGCCGTTGTGATGCTGGTTAAATTTGTAAAATTGTAAATAGAAGTTCAAAAACATGATAGCCACTTCTATGAAAATTTAACGTTTTCAAATTGTCACCCTAAAGCATGACTGTATGTTATTTAATTGTCATCTTTGTCCTATTTTGAATATTATTATTTATAGACAAATAATAGCAGAGTGAATCTTTACAGACTTATGAGGCGAACTTCAACAGTTTTAACAAGGGATTTAACTCTCAAGTTTTTCCAAATCATCTCTTGATGATTAAAATTCTCAAAACATATAATGTTGATACAAATCATATTTATTTCTCTGCCTGTTGTAACGTGCCAACGTTAAATTTAAACCTACTTTAATCGCTTATCTAATTATAATTGTAGCTACTTACGATTTTAATGTCAACAAATTAATCTACGTTGTCGCATATTGTGGGTGCTAAACGTGTTGGTGCTTCATAACTTCCGCATCGTACACTGAAACAAAAAAAATATTATTCTTGGTAATTTTAAATGACACTGTAATTTACATATTTTGTTACGATTTTTATCGGTGACGTGTTGATTGACGTTATACACGCTATTTTCAAATAAACATAAAATAGTACAGGATTTCAGGAAATATTTAGAACCATAAAGTTGTACACTTTTTCATAAGTTTAGCTGTGGGTTTAATATTTATAGTATCAATGAAGTTTGCTGATGTCATGAAATCTTCATGATGTTATTATTGGATTCATCTCAAGGACAGCATAACCAGGCCCGTGTCGAGCGCTTATGGCTCTTGTGCAAATTTTCCTTCGGCGCCTCAAGTTTTAATTATACAGAGTGTCCACCTTTTAATTGCACACTATAGGAATATACAGTGGTAGTTAAATTAGACAAAAGTTTCCTACTATGAGTGCATTCGTAACTAACCTTGAACTGTAAATGTTATCCATAGTGCTAAAATAGAAATTTTGCGATTTTCAAGTTTCCTTAATAACATCGTTGTCATTTTAGCTAGAAGGATGAAATTTGGTGTTGTAGAATAAGGCCTAATTCTGCATCTAATGTCGATTTACACATTTCTTTAAATTCATTAGTTTCTTCTGCGCGATAGTCAACCCTTTTTGATTATTGCTGCCATATTGGATTTTTATATCAACGTATAGAAAAAATTACAATCTTAACAAGGTAAAACAATTACCAATACTTTTTAAAATACCATTTTTAAAAGAACTAACCTAATAATAATGTAGCGGGCTACTATTAACGCGTTTCACCAATTTAGAACAAGTAATAACAAAAGTCTTTATTACTCACTATTCACCAGTCTATGCCTTATTTATAGACGTTTTCAGTCCAATTAACTATGAATTAACTAATAAATTTACAAGCACTAATATCTTCTTAAACTAAATCCTTAACCATAAGTTTTCTTAACAACACTAAACACTACTATAATTTATTTATTACCCATTTATCCATTTATGTACAAGCTGGCGGTACAATATACACTTCACATAACACAAAATTATATTTACTATAGGACTTTCAAAACGTAATAACCAACTAACTATACACGATATGATTTATATACGACATTTTGATATAGACTAACTTATGTACACTCATCACCGATCTTATATATACCCTATAATTAAATAGATGACTTATATTCTACTGTTTGCTGGAAGGCTCGGGACTTCTGTGGAATATACGTCGGCTATGCAGCTTGCGTGTTTGATAGGTTGTCTAATAGTTTGTAACACTGCCCCTTCTTTAAATCTGTTACGTCCCGTAACTATAAAAACACCTTGACGCCAATTCGATGACTGATGACGATATCGGCAGCTACCTCCTCTAGTGCATCCACCACGTCGTTGGAAATAACAGTCAACACTTTTTTCTTGGTCTTGATAGGCAACTGGTTAATAACAACAATCAAGAACTTGGATGTTGGTTCCCTGGAAAATTACTTCTAGCATATTTAGAACTATTCTCTAATCTATAAAGTGATCCAGTCCACTACCTAGCTTAGACACCACAAGTTTCCTTACTCCATTTTCCATCATCTGAGCCTTAAAATTCAGCAAAGCCTCCTATAAATGTCCATAACTAGGTCTTTGCCATGAAGAATTTTTGGTGACCAGATAGTAAACATAACGATTTCTAACCTAAAGAAGTAATGCTTTTCCTACAGTTGGCTGCTGTTGTACTAATTCATCCACACATACAAACCTTTTCTTGAAAACAACAGCTATCCTTCTTGACATTTGCAGATCTTGAGCAAAGGAATACTCTTCTGGTGCTCTAAACAGATCTTGCTGTTTTTCAACAACAACGCCAAATCTCGCCTTAGCGAAACCACCATACGCCGCCATCAAACTCTCAAAATCCAGATTTGGCTCACGATTAATAAATCCTCGAACACCGTTTTTATTACCCGAGTCTTCCTGGTTATTGCCAGATCTTCCTGGTTATTGCCAGATCTTCTGATCAGGTACACTACATCATTAATTATTTTTAACACTTCATACGGGCCTTCCCATTGTCTTTGTAATTTTGACGACAATCCACGCTTTCTTTGTGGATTGTACAACCAAACTAAATCTCCAGGTTGGTAACTACCTTCTTGTGCTCTCGTGTTATATTGTGATTTCATTCGATCGTTTGCCAGCTGGATATTCTTTCGGACGTTTTCGTGAATGCTATTTGATCTTTCACGAAGCTTACTAACGTAATTTTCACCTGCGATCTCTTCTCCAGGTATAATCCAAACAGAAGATCACACGGTAACCGCAATTCACGTCCTAACATCACGCAAGAGGAGGGTATCCCGTGCTGTCATGTACCGAAGATCGGTAAGCCAGTGGTCCCAGTCTTCTTTCAACCATTCCATCCGATTGAGGATGAAGTGGCGTGGTTCTAGTCTTCCTGATTCCAAGATGCTTGCAAACGTTCTAAGACAACGCTGATTTGAAGTTCCGACCTTGATCGGAGTGTAATTTTAACGGAACTCCAAAGCGACGAAGCAACTTCTTCACTAGTACATCTGTAACCGTCTCGGATTTTTGGTTAGGTATAGCATACGCCTCCGGCCATTTGGTAAAATAAATCATTGCAACCAAGATGCATTTATTTCCTTTCTCTGATTTAGGAAACAAACCAGCTATATCAATGAACACCCTCTCAAAAGGATTCCCCACGTTATACTGTCTCATTGGGACTTTCCGTTTTGTGACCGGGCCATTTCCAGGGACACACAACTCACATTTCCGGCACCACTTCTTCACATCTTCTTTGCAGTTCATCCAATAGAATCTTTTTTTCACTCTTTCGAGAGTTCCTTTCACGCCAAAGTGCCCTCCGGAAATACCATCGTGCAAGTGCTGCAACACTTCCGGCACTCTGCTTCTCGGCACTATCACTTGAAGTCATCTCTCAGTGCTATCTTCACACTCCAGGCGTCGTTTTAAGATTCTATTTTCAACTACCAAGCGGTCCCATTGTGCCCAGTATGCCTTCAGGCTCCTACTTGAAATACTAATTTCTTCCCAAGCTGGTCGTTGTCCTCTACTTTTCCACTCAATAATACGTTCTAATTTGGTGTCATTCTCCTGGTATTCTCGTATTCTTTCGGGTTGCCAAGTATCGTCAGTTACCGCCATTCTATGGATGACACTTATTTTCTCTTCCATCTTAGAGCAATGATTGCAGTCTACTGGACAAGATCTTCTTGACAGAGCGTCTACATTCCGATAGCTAGTTCCGACACGATGTTCTGTGTCAACGTTATATTCCTGCACCCGTTCTATCCACTTTACAACTTGCCTCTCAGGATTTTGAAATTGCAGTAACCATTTTAGTGCAGCATGGTCTGTTCTTAACAGGAATTTACAGCCGTATAAGTACTTATAAAAGTGTTCTACGGATTTGACGACTGCTAACAGCTCCCTTTTTGTTACACAATAGTGGCTTTCTGACCGCGACAAGACCTTGCCGAAATACCCAGTAACGTTTTCTTGTCCGTCCTGCACTTGAGAAAGAACGCTTTTTATAGCTGTGTTGCTGGCATCGGTATCCAACATAAATTTCTCCTCCATCAGTGGATAACTCAGAATTGGTGCTGTAACTAGTAGCCGTTTCAGTTGTTCAAATGCGCTGTGGCAGTCGTCATTCCAATTATATTCTTGTCCATATTCGGTTAACTTCGTCAACGGTTTGACAATGTTTGCAAACCCTAGTATAAAACGTCGGTAATATGTACACAATCCCAGAAAACTGCGTAGTTTGTATATATATCTGCTGGGTTAGGCCACTCTTGTACCGTTTTTATTTTGTCAGGGTTGGCTCTTATTCCGATCGAAACGACATGTCCTAGGTATTTCATCTCGTCTCCAAATAGGTGACATTTCTTTGGGCTCAAAATAAGGGTTGCCCGCGTAATCTTTGAAATATTTCCTTTAGGTTCTTAGGATGTTCTTCAAAAGACCCGTCTAACACTGCCACGCGTGTAGGTACACCAGACATGTTTTCCAGAACAATCCACGCATAATCAACTCCATCAAACGTTCAAAAGTAGCAGGGGCATTGCATAATCCAAAGGACATGACCTTGAACTGCCATAATCCAGTTCCAATTGTAAACGCAGTTTTATCTTTATCGTTATTCTCCAAGCCTACCTGCAGTGTCCGCTTTTCAAGTCCAAGGTCGAAAACCATTTAGATCCGGATAGAGTATTCAAGGTGTCTTTAATTCTGGGCAAAGTATAGCTGTCTTTCTTTGTGACATTGTTTAGCCGCAGGTAGTCTACGCAAAACCTTGTCGACCCATCCTTTTTCTTTACAAGCACTACCAGGGATGCCCATGGATTATTCGAGGGCTCAATCACTTCCTGTTTTTCCGTGTCTGTGATTACTTGCTCGGTTTCCTTAAGTTTTGCCAAAGGAAGCCGCCTGGGATGTTGTCGTATCGGTATCGGTATTGATCTTGTGTTACATAACATTCGTCCCTTCTTTCTCACTATCATCCAGTGTAAACACACCTCGATATCGTCCGACCAGTTCTTTTACCTTGCTCAGTTGGTCGCCGTTTAATCCTTGACACGAAGGTATCAACATATCCAGCAATTTCTGTGAGCAACCGTTGGCTGGTTTATCTTTCGTGTCGTCCACATAACGTTTAGTATGGCATACTGGATTGCAACTTTCAACAATCTGTCTTCAGGGTCACCGTATGCGGATTAATGTTTAGCACCCTTACTGGTATTATATTTCGAGAATTTGCCAATGTTCATCCAATCAGTAATCCCTCGTGACCCTTTCCCGATTCAGTTGTTTCTATCATGCATACTTGTCCTTCCCGGAGAGTAGCATCCCAGCGTCCCATCACGATTATTTTCATTTTCTTGGGTATTTTCATATCACAAATCATTCGAACTTGCATCGTCTGGTTACTCGTCCCTTGAAATGGAATCTCATCATTATCTATCCGAAGCACATTCTCTTTCATGTTCACATGAAACCCATATTCTCTCATGAGATCCATTCCCAAGATAACTTCTTCTGTAATTTTAGCTACCAACATGTTATGATGATTAATTAGTTTATCTCCAATTCCCAACGTTACGGCAATTTCTCCGTGAGTAGAGATTTTCTCACCACTTGCCGTTCGAAGACATACCGATGCAGGTAGCACTTTTCTAGCACCAACCAAATCTGGTCTCACAGTAGTCCTTGTCGCTCCTGTATCCACGAGTAATCGGACAACCTTACCATTAATTCTACCATCAATGTAAATGCTGTCCAGACTTCCCATCGACGATGTAGCGCGGATGATAATCTCCGGCGCACTACCTCGTGTTGGCGACGTTCGCCTCCTTATGTCGAGTTGCTTTAGTTTTCCTCAACCGGTTGGTTTCTGCTTGACTACAGAGTTTCTGTATATGACCAACTTCACCGCAGTTCCAGCATCGCAGTCCCCATCCCCGCGGTCGTTGTCTTTCGGCGTCGCAGTGGATCAATGTAGTAAGCGTAAGACCACGGATCCCAAGGTCCTGGTTTCAAATTCCGACACGGCCGACTGCTTGAAAAATGGCAGGTGAGCATTTTTCACAAAAATTACGCCCTCGTTCGGATGAGAGGTTAAATGGAGGTCCCGTGTGTAAGTGTTGTCACGCACGTTAAAGATCCCTACCTTGCCTGGAACGGAAAGGGTTCGGCAAAATTCTAAATTTCCAGGCAACAAAAAACTCGCCTCCTGGTCAATGGAGTACCTTCTGGTGGAGCACTGGAAATGTAAATGAACGGTCGTTGTCTTTCCAGGCGGTTATAATTAAATAGATGACTCATATTCTACTGTTTGCTGGAAGGTTCGGGACTTCAGTGGAATATACTTCGGTTATGCAGCTTGCGTGTCTGACGGATTGCCTAATAGTTCGTAACAATAATAAAAATTTAACCACCATCACATGAAGCTACAGCAAATATACAAAATGTTCACTTTGCTGTTCCACACACAAGTGAACCGCCTTATCCATCTGCGCAATGGCATTTAATATAGAATCCTGACCAACTGACTCTAATGCACTTATTATTTTCTGTTGCAAGTGTTGAATACTATTAAACGGAGTATTGAAACTTTAATTTTTACATCTCTCCATAGAAAAAAAATACAACGGGTTTATGCAAGGCGAACGGGATGACCATGAAATAGCACCATTCTTTCCGATCCAATTTTGAGGAAATCGCTCGTTTAAATAGTTTGTCACTAACCTCGAATTATGGGGTGGTGTAGCATCTTGTCGAAACCAGGATAAATTTCTAACTGCTTCTAATGGTAGCTCATCTAAAAATTCTTCGATTAATTACAAAACTTAAATATTTCTTTCCGTCTAAATTCCCTTGGATGAAATAGGAGCCTATAAATTATTCATCAAAAATTCCACATGTAATATTCACAGAAAAACGAACTTCCTGCAACAAATGTGGATTTTCTGTAGAACAATATTGTTTATTCTACGATTGAACTTTCTACAATTTGAAAATTTAGATACCTAAATTGTGGATCATTGCCTAATTGAGTAATAAACCACTCACAGAATTAAATTCCTCTTTCCGAATCTTGTATATGAAATTTTTGCACTGGTGGTATGTTCAGGAGGCCCAAACACCTTTACGTGGTGCTTAAGGACGTAAACGTGTCCACACACTTTTAGATTTAAATAAAAACACAATATAAGGCCACTTAATATCAAACGCATTGGTTTAATGCGTTACAATGCAAATAAGCAAAAAGGAAATCGAATCTAGGCTGACAGTGAATATTGAAAGAATAATTTAGCGCCTGGTATTGAAAAGACATGCATGAAGTAGAAATTAAATTTTTAATTGTGACTTAATTGTTACAAAAATTTGTATGTATGAATTTACCTTTGTTATATTTAACAGGACGATATCTGTAAGTAGTGTATTTCAGAAAATGCGTGAGGAATATATAAAGTAAAAATCCACGTTCGAAATGTAAACGAACGAATCTTCAAGTTAGAAAAACGATTAGGATTGGTTAAAGAATATATGTACGAATAAGGAAGACGCCCATTCTGAACGGACCTGCACCTTGACGATGTTCTGAAATACTAGAACAGGTAGAATGGCTTGCGCGTTTCAATGAGCTAAAAAGCCGAACTATAGGTTTAATCAAATTAGTGGGGTTTTTAGTGAGGAACCAGATTAAGACAGGTCCCCGAAAAAGGGAAGCAGCTTTTTCGGTACTTAGAGTGGCAGAGACCATAGGGGTCGGTATGACATTCTAAGACACACTACTGCGATGTGCAAGGCAACCACCACATTATCTCCCAAGCACACAGCGTACTCAAATTGTTATTAATGATGATGGCATCCTCTGGGGTAAAAATTCCGGAGGTAAAATAGTCCTTACATGTGATTTTCCAATGCTCCACCCCAAGGTACTACATTGGCCAGTAAGCGAGTTTTTTTTTACCTGGAAAATTAGGAAGTTTGCTGAACCCTTGCTGTTCCAAGTAAGGTAGGGATCTTTAACGTGCGTGACAACACTCACACACGGGACCTCCATTTTACCTCTCATCCGAAGGAGGGTGTATTTTTGTGAAAAATGTTCGCCTAACATTTTTCAAGCGGACCGTGTGGGGATTCGAACCCGGGATCTTGGGCGTAGTAGTCACACACGTACCACTACGCCACGGAGCCACCTGGTAAAATAGTCCCCCATTCAGATCTCCGGGAGGGGACTACTTCGGGATGTGATTTGAAAGTATAGAAAAAGATCCGTGAACATTCTGCAAGTCGGAGCGTGGAATGTCAGAAGTATGAAACAAGTAGGTAAGCTATAAAACCTGAAACTCGAAATGAATAGGTTAGCACTAGACATAGTAGGAATCGGGGAAGTCCGCTGGCCAGAGGCAAGGGATTTTTGAGGTGGAGATTTCAGGGTAATTCATACAGGATCAGAGGAAGGAAATTCGGGTGAAAAAAAATAGGACGTGTAGAAAACTACTTACCAAAGAACGAAGGAGTACTCATGGTTAGATTTGAATCTAAACCAGTAAATACAGTAGTGCTGCGGGTACGAGTAATATAATATCCCCAATGAAGGTAATCAACATGCCAATTTCATCACCAATCAGCATACAAGGTTAGTAAGCCACTCTGTATATTACCCTCAAAATCAACGGCATTTCCTTTATAGCTTCCATTAAATTCAAATGAGCAACACAATCTATTGGCACCATGCAGCTATTTCAGTTATTCAAATCTTTAATTATGGTCATTGTAACTCATTGCTTTCTGTATATTTTATTCATACATTAAAATCTAACAATATTATTTTTTCATTAAGTCTTTCATTTCCCTGAACACAGGGTGGTCCTTCGCAAATCCCACACCCTTTACTTCGGCTTAGATCAAGATAACAATCTTTCAGGTCCCGAAACACTGTATAAGCAGGATTTTTATGTCAAAACCAGCCACCATACTAATAACTCTAAAGTTCTATACTTTTTATTTTGAACAAAAACACGTCGATTTTAATATCGAGGAGGAAGTTTAAAAACAATATTGCATTAATTTTGTTGTACTTGCTCAAGGTACACCCCACTTTGAAGTTTTTTTAACACCCTCTAGCTTATAATATATCATTTTAAAGAGAACAATTAATTTTATCCAACTGTGTAAAATAGTTTGATTAGACATATCCGTTAACGAGTTAAAATATAATGAAGTAATAAAATTCTAGAATTGACACGGAACAATTTAATGTTAGAAATTGTAGAAGTTTATTTTAAAACTCATTAGGTGTTTCAAATGGAATATATTATTTGCCAGGCAATAGTATAGTCTATTTTGGAGCTTATTACGGACACTCCGGAATGTGCCTGGACTGATCTACCTACACGCTAGTATATTCTATTGAGTAGTTTTCGAATATTTGTAGGCGGACTACTGATTTATATAACTACACAGAAAGAAATCCTTCGTTTTATCTCTCAAAACGGCGTTGCGTTAATACTCTAATTTTTATCTTAATTTATCCTGAAAGGGCGGGACACCGTATCCGTTTAAAAAGCTGCACTGATTAGCTGCATTTGTGTTGGAGGTGTTCCTACGAAAAAATAAAGAACAAATGTTGGAATAGCCAAGCAACGAGAAACTACGTTACATTGCCAAGAAATTCTTCTTTAAATGAACCAATTGGTTCGTCACTGTTGATAGGGCGCCAAACCACCGGTTGTATAGGCACACCTCGTTTACAATCTTCCCTTCTACCCGACAGGCGGTTGCTTTAAGTAGGCTCTCTTCGTCTCACCTTTTCTTATCTTTTCCGTCAATTAATAACATTTATCGACAAAAAACAACTTTTGTGTTGTAACATAAAGCTGAATAGCAAGAACGAACCTATCTAAGTAGGAAAATAGCCCAAAAAAGTTGAAACATGTAAGGTTTTCTTGATACATTATGCAAACCACAAGCAAAACCATTTAAGAGTTATTGAAAAAATGATTGTTTAAGTTTTTAACCCAGTATATTGACTATATTTACAATTTATATTAAATTGACATCTAAGAAAAAAGAAAACGTCAAAAATATTTATTTAAAACACACTAATTCTATTTTTCCTTTTATGGGGATGGTCACATCTTCTCTCTTCAAAAACCAAGAGGAAACACTTGGTCCTGATAACTTGATGGAATGTCGTCGCTGAAAACGCCCATCTTCTAAGGAAAAAATGATAAATGGGAAAGGACAAAGTAAATTTTTAATGACATTCGACAACCAAACGATTTGTAGGAGTCTAAAAGTTCATTAACTAGGTGATCGTAGTTTGCATTCATATTGCTGCTTAAAATGCCATCCACTACACTTACAAATGAGTTCCAAGCTATGAGTTTGTGCGTGGTTTTTCTATAAAAGTGACATCATTCAGCAATTTTCTAATTTGTGGCCCAATAAAAGTGCCTACTTTTAATTGGACGTGACTTAAGTGGGAAAAGACTCGTCTTAGATATTTAAATCCTTAACCCTCTTTATTCGCAGCCTTCACAAAGTTTTTCGTCAGTTCAAGTTTAATGTGAGGAGGAGACAAAAAGACATTTTTTGGGTTTACAAGGGGCATATACTTAACATTTTGGGATCCGATTTGAAATTCACTTCCTTGCAGTCAAATTTTTGCTACACAATGTTCAATCACTGCATGACTGTCCCATGACGGGTGATTACGATTGGCTTTTGTAGAGAGAAAATATGACCCCCTCCCACGAAAGGACAAAATATCATTAATGTTTCACATAAATATGTTTGATGTTTGCTTCTTTCTTAGATGTCAATTTAATACAACTTATAAATATAGTCGATATACAGGATTAAAACACATGCAAAATCATTTTTTCAATAAATCTTAAATGGTATCGTTCTAGGTATGGTTTGTTTAATGTAACAAGAAAATCTTAAGTGTAACAACTTTATTTGGCCATTTTCGTAGCTATATACGCACATTCTACTAAAATATGCTATTCCGCTTTATGTTACAACAAAAAAATTGTTTTTTGTCGATCAGTGTTATTATAGAACTTACGTTCCGGCGGATATTTTGGATAAATGTCCGTTTTATTTTATAGTAACTAGGGCCATGCTCTAATTTTTTAATACAACTTAGATATAAAAAAAATCTAAGACACATGTACGCCTTACAACCAAACTTACGAAAATTTTATAAAAGGAAATAATGTATTCATTTAAATTAAAATATCTATTAAAGTTTATATTAGTTTGTACTGTTAACATTTCTCAAATAAATTCGATCATCTCGAAAACTAAATGAGATATCGGAAAGTGTATAGCATATTTGTAATCAGCGTAAAAAACTAAACAAGGTACATATATATCATTTATTGTATCATTATGGGAATATGGCAACGGGCGGCGACGCCGACGACGTAGCGATTATATTAACCTAACTTACTTCGTAAGTTTGGATAATTTTTGGTCACAGTACTAGATCATTAACATTTCTATGGTGCTTTAATGGCTTGTGTGTTCTAATGAGCTAAAGAGCCAAACTACAGGTCCAACCAAAGTAGTAGGGTCGTTAGTGAGGAACCAGACTAAGACAGGTCCCCGAAAGAGGGCAGCGGCTCTTTTGGTACTTAGATTGGCAGAGATAATAGGGGTCGGTATGGCAGTCTAAGACACACTACCGCGATGTGGAAGGCAACTGGAAACCACCACAATACTTCCAAAGTATACAGCGTAGTTAAATTGAAATAAACATAATGGCATTCTCTGGGGTAAAAGATTCCGAAGTTAAAATAGTCCCCCATTCGGATCTCCGGGAGGGGACTACTTCGGAGGATGCGATCGGAAAGTCTAGAATAAGAGTCGGGAACTTTTTGCGAGTCGGAGCGTGGAATGATAGAAGTATGAAGCAAGTAGGTAAGTTAGAGAACTTAAAAATGGAAATGAATAGGTTAGCACTTGACATAGTAGGGATCAGTGACGTTCGGTGGCCAGAGGCGGGGGATTTTTGGAGTGAAGACTTTAGGGTAATTCATACAGGAGCAGAAAAAGGAAATTTGGGTATGGGGATAGATATGCGAAAAAAGATAGTATACTGTGTAGAAAATTACTTACAAAGGAACGAAAGAGTAAACCGGTAAACACAGTAATAATACAAGTATACATGCCCACCTCTACCTACAGTGACGAAAAGGTAGAAGCGATCTACAAAGATATCGAAGACATATTAAGATACGTAAAAGGACATGAAAATTTAATAATTACGACGGATTTTAATGCAGTGGTAGGTGAGGGTAGGGAAGGAGCGGTAGTAGGTTTATTTGGTTTAGGCACGAGAAATGACAGGGGAAATAGGCTGGTAGAATTTTGCAACAAAAACAATTTAATCATCACAAACACATTATTTCAACATCATGCTAGAAGACGATATACGTGGAAGATGCCAGGAGATATAGGATTCTTGTTAGACAGCGGTTTAGGAATCAAGTAAAAGACTGTAGAAGCTACCCAGAAGCAGATATACACAATGACCACAACATCGTAATTATGAAGGCCGCACTTAAATTTAAAAATGGGAGAAAAAGAAACGAAAATAGGCACTTTGACTTTGAGAAACTAAAAGATAAAGATATTCAACAAAGATTCGAAAAAAAGCCATATGAATTGCTGAAAGAAATCGGGAAAATATCTGATACTAAGGAAGTAGAAACAGATGGAATAACATTAAATCCATACTAAACATGGTGGCCAGAGATATTCTGGGGTATACACAAAAAGAAAATAAGAAACCCATGGATAACAATGGATATTCTGAATTTAATAGAAGAAAGACGAAAATACAAAAATAAATCGGACGAAACAGGAAAACAGTAATACAAAGCCATAAAATGGGAAATGATTTGCAAATGCAGGAAAGCTAAAGAACAATGGATAGATGAAAAGTGCAAAGAGATACAAACTAAGATGGAAGTGGGAAAGACAGATGAAGCATACAAACTAATTAGAATTAATTTTAGAGATATAAAACCATATAGCAAAAATATAAAGGACGCGGGAGGAAACGTTATTATAGAAAATGTAGAGAAAGTGGGTAGATGGCAAGAATATGTAGGGAATTTATATGCAGGAGAGGACACTTACAACATTAGAACAGGAACCAGATATTGAAAATGATGACTTGGGATCTCCTATACTTAGAGGTGAGTTTGAATTAGCATTAAAGGGTCTGAAAATGGCAGGGCGCCGGGTACAGATAAGGTGCAATCAGAAACTCTAAAAGCTGCTGGACAAGCAGTAACAGAACGTCTCGTTCAACTTGTAAGCTATAGTCGTATGTATGAGACAGGCGAGATTTCAAACGTAACATCATAGTAACTACACCAAAAAAAAAAGACGCGGATAGATGTGAAAATTTTCGAACAATAAGTTTGACAGCACATGTGTCAAAAACATTAACTAGAATTGTACAAAGACGAACCGAAAAACGAGCTGAAGAGATACTAGGAGATGATCAATTTAGGCGAAACAGGGGAACACGGGAGGCTATTTTAGTTCTGAGAGTGATAATGTAGAAAACAATAGTAAAAGGAGAAAGCATATATATATAGGTTTTGTAGATCTGGAAAAAGCACTCGACAATGTAAAATGGAATTTTTTTTCGAAATACTCAAAAAGATTGGAATGAGTTATAGGGATAGACGAATAGTACATAGCTTATACAAAGAGCAAACAGCAGTAATAAAATTAGAGCAGGAATGTAGAGAAGTAAACATGTAACGTACTTATTGTTCTTACTGAACGGACCACGATGTGAACGCCAGTGAAACGTATTTTTTTTTACATAGGTAGGTTGTTTTTTTTATGGGCGTGGCGTCAGTGTTACTTATTTTCCCAAAAATCTTCCGATAAAGCTAGGGGTCTATTCCTGGGTAGAGCAATGAGAAGTGGGGGTAAGTCGAATTCTGTTTGCAAACTAAAGTTAAGCTAAATCAAATAGGCGCCACCATGTCCTGAGATAATTACGATAATTGCAAAGCACAGTTCTAAGGGCGGACGTGGAGATCCAAAGAAAAAAATGATCGCCTTCGTTAACAAAAACTTGTCTTAACAAAATAAGACGCAGCTCCTGCAAGAAATTGTAATGATTAAATAAATAAAAAAGTGGAACACCATTTGTGTCCTACAAAAATATATAAAGAAATAATAAAAAAGTATTTCCAATATAGTATTGGCATCAATTTATTACTCAGAAAGGTTTTAGCTTTATGTAATTAGATTTGATCGCACTTGATCAAAATAAAACATCTTCAATTTTGAATTAATTGTTTACTAAAGAAACTCTTTTAAAATATTGTAACTTGTAACAAAAAAATTTTCATCATCAACTATATCAAGATTAAACTTTTAACTTTCCTTTTTTATCTTTCATTATTATTAATCAAGCAACTTTACTTTAAACATGAACTTGTTGTACAAAATAAAGTAATAATGGTTGGCAAGCATAACACAGTAAATTAAATTTTAACCTGGGCAGATCTTTTCAGGTAGAAAACAAATTATTAGCTCCTAACAATATCAGAATTTGAGTTTTCAAAATTACGTATAATAATCTAAGTGTAGATAAAGCTGATCACAAAAATAGGCATGTTTATTTAAATTGCATTACAGCTGCTCAAAGCATTTGCTTTTAAGGCAACATATGTCAGCTGTACAAAGTAGAAAAATATGACGTCGAAAATACCTGCTGAACTTGTCGACGGTTCATAAGGAACAAAGTATGTTTTCTTTTTAAGAACGCTAATTCAACAAAATTTCGTTTTACAGCTGTAAAACCAGCTCAACAATCAGTTGAAACTTTTACAATTTACGTGTACTAAACATAAAAGCAAGTTAATGTGTTCTAAGTTTTGAAACACCTGCAAAAAGAAATTCTTATATCTAATTACGAACCAAAACTGCAATATTCGCCTCACAACAAGGCAAGACGGGATCCCCGTTCTTCAAGCAAAGATAACAGCGTTTGCAATTTGAAACGACTCCATCTAAATTAACATCTATAATACCTTCCTAGACAAATTTCTTGTTAGGCAAAGTTTACATCAATTATTCTTGTCGAGTTATATTTGTTGCGTTCCACGTGTCGAATCACATCTTGTCGCATTATATTTTATAGTAGTCGTGTTCTCAAGGTTGAATTCTATTTTGTCCCATCCTAAGTTGTATTCTAAATTGTATTCTAAATTGTCTTCTAAATTGTCTTCTAAATTGTCGCGCTAAATAAATTACCTCAAATTACATAAGTTTGTATAATAAATACTTTACCAACCGTTATTCGAAGATATCTTTACCATTGATAATGGATTCGAAGATTGCCGGCCTCTAGCCAGGAGTACATGTTGACAAAACTATCGCCCGTGGCCGACTATCTCGTAACCAGGGCCGAGCGGTCGCGCCGTCAGGGGCGGGGGACACGAAACAATCCAACAGAGATGTGCTTGCGAATAGCTTTATGCGACACAGATATCTGAATATAATTAGATTACTACGGAACGATGCACGCTTAGCGCATTATTTTTGAAATTATATGCAAATAATGATTACTGAAAATAAAATTGTTACAAACATTAGGGTAGGGGTGAGACAGGGATGTGCCCTATCCCCATTAATTTTTAACTTGTACATTGAAGAGGCAATGAGTACTGTCAAATGCAGGAAGACATTTGGAATTACTATGCAGGGACAAAAAACTGATATGCTTAGATTTGCAGATGATATAGCGGTATTAGAATCTAACAAAGAAGAGTTAGAAGCTGCTCTTAATGATATGGAAACGGTTCTAACAGAGGGATATGGTATGAAAATTAATAAAAATAAAACTATAGTACTAGTATGCAAAGGAGGGGAAAATAAATCAAAAACAAGAATACAAATAGGTAACAAGAACTTACATGAGGTTAAGGTTTTTGCTACCTAGGAAGCCAAATGACGCAAGATGGGAAAAGCGCAAAAGATATAAAACAAAGATTAGCACAAGGTCGTGCTGCATTTAACAAGAAAAAGCAACTGCTGTGTTCAAAGAGAACAAACATAGAAACAAGGAAAAGATTGCTTATAACATATGTATGGAGCACAGCACTGTACGGCTGTGAAGCCTGGACAGTAGGAGAAGCGGACAAGAAAAAGGTAGAAGCTTTTGAAATGTAGTGCTACAGACGTATGATGAGGATATCATGGGCAGACAAAGTTAAGAACGAAGATGTGCTAAAACTGGTAGTGGAAGAAAGAAATATGTGGAAAATGGTAAAAAATAGGAGAGATAGGATGATAGGCCAAATACTATGACATGAGGGAATAGTGCGGAATATATTGGAAGCAGAGATACAAAAAAAGAGAAGTAGAGGTAGACCTAGGTTAGACTACTGCACACAGATAGTGAAAGATGTAGGCTGTAGGAATTTCAGAGAAATGTGTAGGCGAGCTCAGAATAGAAATCAATGGAGGTACGCTTCCAACCAGTCGCAAGATGGTTAAACTAATGACAAAAAAAGTAATTGTACTTAAACATGATGAAACATGATGAAAGACAACAAACATAGAAAGAAGAAGAAAATTGTTGAAAGCATAGGTGTGGAGCACAACACAGTATGCCTATGAAATACGGGCAGTAAAAAAAGCAGACAGAAAAACGGTAGCTGCCTTTTAGAATGTTGTTCTTCAGATGTATGAAGATGATAGCATGGACAGACAAAGTTAATAACAAATAGGTTATAGAGATAGTAGGGGAACAAGGATATCTGTGGAAAAATATAGGAGCAATAGAAGGGCAGAATACGTTCTAAGGCATTTTTGGGGAATAGTATGGGATATATTACAAGCAGAGATAGGAGAAAGGAGGTAGATGTAGACCTAGATCAGATAGTGATAAATGCAGACTGTGCAAATTTCAGGGAAATGCGTAGGTTGGTTCAGAATAGGAAACAATGAGGGTACGCGTCTAACCAGTTCCAGGACTGAAGACCTAATGATGTTGATGCGAAATCTGATGAATTATAATAAATAAAATAAGAAAACAAAATAATAAAATTGACTATTTGACTACTTATATAATTTATTATAATTTTTCTTCGCTGTTGATTTTAAAATTGGATAAAATTATTCCTTACCTGTACAGAATAATCGATATAGAAATCTGAATAGAATTTTTATTCACTTGGACTCTTTAATGACTGCTAACTAATAATACGACACGTTTTTCGCTGTGTGTAGTTACTATTTATATAACAGCTCTGTATTGTGTAATTTCTGACTAGTTTGTACAGGTATTTTCATAGGGTCATCGCAATCGGAGGTCTTAGGAACGCACACGAACAGATAGAATATTCAAGACATGTTCACCTATTTTTACCTTTCGAAGCTGTCGGTCGGCAACTGCAAAAGGTTGCTATTGTCATTCGCAGGCATTTATAGTCTTCCGGCGCCATCGTGCACTGAACGATTTTGTACGTATATTTGGATCTATTAAAATATATTACAAACTGCTGATGGAAATAATGGAACAGGAAGTTTTTGAGCATTCTTTGTAAATAAAACAAAAACTAAGGACTTGTTTGTTACGGGTGAATGAATCGTTAAACTGTTAAATTTTAAATTGCCCAGAAGGGTCAAGATCCCGTAACAAATTGAGAGTGCACCGGCTAATTACAATGATGCGGAAGTGGGTTCTTATACAAATAAATTGCTAAAGTGCAAAAATTAATGGGGAAGTGAAAATTAGCAATTCCAATTACCATAAATACTTACTCTGGAAGGCTTTCCTTATGGATGCCATTTCGTCTGGTGTAGGGGACGATTTTCTGGAACTTGAATTTTTCAAGGGAACCCTAATAGGGTCCGCCTTGTGGAATGAAGTTCCTTTTACAATAAATTATACTCTTAACAAAGAAAAACACCTTTGTGTGACTGCGTCACTTACATCTATTTGAATACAAGCATCATTATTCCTGTAAACAGAAACACACAAAAATTAAAAATTACGTAAATTCACTTTTATTTATCATAGAATTAACTAACTTCAACCTCTACAAATTAAATTTTGAAATCCAGGTTTAATACATCTAATAAAATAAACACCATATCCTGTAATGAAGGTGGAGGTCTTTATAATTTTATCTTAATAACCTTCATGCATAAACTCCACCAGCAAAACAAAAAACTAGCTAATAAAAGCTACAGCTGAATCTTTGTGTGAATAAAGATTTTTTTTAGAGCCAGGAATGAGTTCACTTTTTTACGGGTTATTTATTTCCAATTTATGTTCGTCCAATGTTTACCTTTGTTGGCGGGTCATTGTCGAATAATTCACAGTACTCATAACGTTTAACTCCCGTTAGCTAAATCTTATAAGCCAAGGGGATTTCTCGATTACCTTATCAACGATTACCCCATACATGTCTCGTCACCGACTTACGAGTAATTAATTAATTGTTTCAGTACACGGTTTAGTTTTTGTCCTTCCCTCACTTGCTATGTCTTCGAGGGGTATGTGGTTGTGTTACGGTTTTTATATTAACTTTACATTGTATCACGCGAAAACTGCGTGTTTCCCTATGGTTTGATATGTGATTATTATCTTATGTTTTTAGCAGTATGTAAGTGGTTATATTGTAAACATTTAACATTATATTTTATTTTATTATGGTAAGATCATTCGTTCCACTTAGGTCATCGGTGATTAAACTACATCGTAATAATGACTACGCTATAAAAATTTACTGCTGAAATTGGTCTATTTACCCAAAACTAACTACGGTAACTGACTATACTTGCATCTTTGTACTCAGATTCGTAATGCGTAATACTGAAATCTGTTTTCCTCCTACGGTTTCAAAATAAGTTATTGACCTGAACCACGTTGTACACAAATAACTTTCTGATTTTAGGGTTTAAGTTCAACACCTAAATTTGGTTTATAGAATTAAAACAATTGAAATATCATGCATGATTAAAACTAGTATTCGTGAAATCAGAATATACAGGATATATGCATATTTATTTGCCTGTTTAAAATACAATTTTTTCCTATCTCGTTTCTATCTTAAGTAACGCAAACGCGTTACTTGTTTATTTCTCCAAATAAATAAATTGGGGTTGATATTTGAAGTATTTAATTCCTCTTTTAGTAACAATCTTAATATTGGTTTGACGCAGCTTTCCTCTGTTTTTTATCTTGCGCTATATTTTCAGTATTATATCTATGGACTGACGACTGATAATGACCGCTTTTATTGAAAACGCTCGATTTATTACTAACAGAAAAGTTTATTAAACTATATTCTGTTTCGTCATATTTCTTAATCTGCATTAATCTTCATTAAAAAACGTTCCTTTATAAAGATATGTAGAAAACTAAATACACATTTCGACCCCTAGCTTGCCATAATCAATTGAAAAACAATAATTATAATAAAGAGGTTATTTACCAGGAACATAGGTTATTGCCCGCCTGCGAGAAAGGGTTTTACTATTGTTAATGGCTACTTAGTTGTCGAAATACGTATTTATTTTCAAATATCTTTGTAGTTAAAGGTTTTTATTTTATTTAGTTCGAATCATGTCTCTGTATTCCTAGGTATCTTGTTGTCTACAGGATACTTACTAATAAAGCAACTTAATTTTAAATAACTTCTACGTTATATTTTTGGAAATGGCAGGCTTGAATATTTTCTAAGCGAATCACCAAGCGAAGGTATATGCTTAGCGGTATTAAAATTAACCATTAGTTTCTTATTTTACGAGCGCGGTTAATTATAAATTAAAATTTAATTTGTTTTAAACAACGAAATCGAATACTGGACTAGATTCAATGATTCACTCATTACCAACTTATTAGTTTGAACAATTTGTATATCATGTGTTAAACACACTTATAAACCTATTAACGTTGTTCACTAACCTAGGAATTTTTATTCATACGAGGTCAGTTTTGTAAATAGTTTGGAAGTGAAACTTGGGTATTCCTACAAGATGTTTAATTGTATTTACCGGAATTAGAAATTGTCGTCGGCATTTCCGCTCATTTGAAAAATTCGCGTACAACTTTCCCAATCTTTTAATCACATATTTGGTGACGCTAAAAGGAATGCAGTTATCGGTTACACCACTTTAAACCTAAGAATAAAAAACAAGATAGTTTAATACGTCTATTAATAATTTTTGCTAATTTTGGCGATATAAATAAGTAAAACAAACTTTATCAAGAAATATTATGTTTTTAATAAAATATATACATGTATTGATAACATCTATAAACCGCTGTGGTAACAAGAGTCTGGCGAATCTGGGATAGCCAAATCTCTAAACAATTGCGCAAGCAATTGCCTTGCAGTCGCATTTTCTAAGTATTGGATGGGGTAACATTTAATAATTTCCAACACTGTCAAGTGATTTAAATTGCTGCAATCAATAGACAGAGAAATACTGGCACTGCTCTCTTTCTCTAATAACGTTTGAACCCTTTCTTCGTCCGTCGTATTTCCACATACATTTTTTATATCACCTACAAATTTTTCGTAAAATTTTGGAAAGTTTTTACACCTCAACTCAGACATTTTTAAACAGATTAAATCTCGCAAATTTAGTAGCTCGATGCACTCGTACGCAGGTAGCACAATAACATTTCGATCTTTTGTAATTTCTATATTATATAAATTCTTTTCTTCAAAATTGTTCAACAGCCATGTACTTCTATTAAAGGCCCTGGTCAGCTGCAATTTGAAATCTTGATCCAATTGTATGTCAACAACGTCGTCTCCAGTAGTGAAACTATTTAATCTGACTTGTTTTGAGTCTTGAGCAAATTGGCCTAACCTATAGGGGTTGTTTTACCAACTAGTTGGTTGATATTTAATTGTGGTACTCGCACACCACTTGTAACGTCAACACAAGAAAAATCCATCTTTAACTTGTAATTTTGATCAACTCGACGATACTTTGACAACTAATGTTCTGGAACATGGCTCCATCGCATTTTATGCTGACGGTCAAGCGTGCGCAGCTTCTTATTATGTTAATTGGTGTTATATGCAAGTCTTGACTGGAAAAGTGACGCTTATAAATGTTTTATAGTGGGTTTTACCTGTTTGTATTTAACCACCAACACCATTTACAATTTTTATAAAAATTACTCTTAGCGGTATTTTAACATAACTCCGTTGTGCAAGATATCAATTATCATTGTGTTTTTCTCAGGTTGTCAAATCGTTCGGATTTTTTTTCAAATCGAACGACCCCTTACTGATTTACAGATCAACCTTTTACAAACTACATGGGGTTCATCTTTAATCTATTTTTACACAGCATCGCTCTGTCTTTTGAGATAAACCCATCGTGTAACCTATCAAATTAGTATAGAATTTTCTGGGGGATAGAAATCAATTATCACGTCTTTTAAAACTAGCTCCAACTTTGTAAGGGGTGGTCCTATTTAAAATCTATTTACAGATTCGGATTCTGTGTAAAATTCTAGACTAATTTGATGTGTCGAATGGGTAAAAAAGTTATGACGGGCAGAAATTCCTGCTGGTAAAAAACTTAAAATGAGGGTAGCTCCCTGGAGAGTGATGATATCTTAAAATTCCTAAAAATTTAGGTAGCTAAGAAAAATCTAATATTAATTGATACCAAACAAGATACATTTATCTGGAAAGATGAGCTAGGAAGGCAGGAGGAAATGAGTGACAAAATTTCTAAACTTAGTGTATGCGTTTTATTAGGTTTCTTAAAATTATCCCGCAGAAAACTTAGTAAGGGTGGTTTGATTTAAACAATTCCAGCAGATTTGGATTCTGCGTAAAATTCAAGATCAGGCTAAAGTGGTTAGTCGAAGAAAACTCTTACCTAGGTTAGATCGGTAGCGCGGTGGATTCGGTGGATTCTATTGGTGGATTCCATAAGGTGGATTTGCACCAGGATCGGCTCCATCCTCTACTATCGACAAAGCGAGCTATCAAGAGTTTAGCTCTCTACTAATTCATTTTTTGTCGGTTCTTATAAACGCTCTTTGTAGGTCATCGCTATCTTGTTTGCAATTGCTATCTCATTCATTCATTTATTTTACTGTAATAACTACTGATCAAACTTTAGGTGAATTATTCAATCAACTTTGTCCAATAATTTGTTTCGTATCAATTGTGGATGAGTACGCAAAGTGAACTTAATCGATCAGCAGCACCAAAGATATCTAACAACATACATGCTTTTAATGCGTTTCTAGAAATTACACGAGCATACTCGAATTATTTCTTTTGTTTGCTGTCTATCGATTGTTTAGAAACACCCTTGAAGCTGTCAGCCATTAAATTGTTCGCATAATAACTTAATCCAAATGTTATAATAACCACAGCAAAATGTATGCAGTTTATACAAATTTAGTTGTTCTCAAATAAATTAATTTAATTCCTTTAATTTGTGTTGCATTTTTAAGTTACAAGCCAGTGATCCCCCCCTTCGCGAGAGGAAATGCATAGTTCCAACAAAATTTCAATCCACATACAATTATTCACAAATTAAAAAAATTTGCAGACATGGATAACTTTTGAAAATGAAGAACACTGTAGTAATATTCTTGAACGGAATGACTGTTCAGCATTTAATGCTTAGGTTTTATTACCAAATGTATAGTCCTTTAATAACTCTCAATCGTCAAGTTCCTAATTTATGTAACAATTAAATATCCCTGCAAAATGGAACAGTATCTCAGTCAGCATTCAACGCCGATTGTCAAAGAAACAATACCCTAGTAAATTGCGGTTCCCTTAACGAAACTATTGTAAGAGATAATTACTTATACTTCCTACAATTATTGTTGTACACAAAAACAATCAATTTTAATAAAAGCAATTTATTGCTGAACGCAAACGAGGGAAACACTAATCTGAGCTATTCTATCTGCACACCCTATTGTTTTTGGGTCCTTTACTTAAACCTTCAATATTTTATAAGAGCTCCAAACAACGCCGCTATTAAGGTTTCACACCCATCTCTTGTTAGTAGCGCTTTCTCCGTATTAAAGTAAAATTGTTTTGTTCTTTCATTTTGTACCAATCTCTTAAAAGGTTTGACTATTTAATATTCCTCTTTCATTCTACTCATTAAAGGAAAGTAATCAAAAGAGCTAAAATGGTCTGGCGCTACCGTAAGCTCTTGATAAATAGCGGTGGGTCAAATCAGAGCTTAAAAGCTCAGAGCATGTTTAATTTTCAAGAATTAAGCGAGAGTAAACGCTGAAGAGGGTTTGTAATTCCACTCATGAAGATTCAATCTATCGATATTTTACTTAGTTAGGAAATTTACACCAACGCATGAAGTTGGATTTCATGATTTGAAAATGTCCTTTACAACGGTGTCCTTACAACACCGTAATTCACTAGGAATGGTTAGAAGTGGTAAGCGGTAGCATTTGGTTTTATGGAACGCCAAACTTTCGAAAGTTCTACATACACTTACAGGCAAAATAGCTATTACGAAAGATATATATATATATATATATATATATATATATATATATGTTGCTGTGTTAATAAGGTCATTTAGGGGTAGTTAGGACCAATAGTATAGCGCACTTCATATAAATTATATGAGGGCTCAGTTTTATGAAGAAAACAAGAAATACGATGATTAAACTGTAAAGTAAATGACAACACCCTGTATATAAACCATAATCATAATTAATTTAGTTAATGAAAAATATTTTGAAAATTTATTTGAATAAACAAATTTGCAAGTCGTTAAATAACATAAACGCAAGCTGAAACGCGACACGCATGGATAACGCATCATTATTACGCCAAGAATCCCAATTAAAACAAGCAGGTTCAAAAATGCGTAAGATATAAATCGCATATAATTTAATACATAAATTGTATTAAGTCTACGTGACTAGAAATCAAAAATAAACACCTGATATATTGGAAACAAACAAGGCAGGGTAGATAAAATCAAAGTTCACTAAATTTATTTGAGTAAACAATAGTCTACGTGATCTAGAAATATGACAATCTAAGAGAATGAATGCCATTAACTCGAAATGGTACGTGACAAAAGTAACGCGTTAATTTTAATATACAATAAAATACGATGGAATACCCAGAAACCTGGTATGAAAGAATCATGTATAACAACCAACTCTACGCTTGTCAATAAATAGACGATTCATTTAAATACGACCGGATTTGTAAACAAATCAGTTCAACATTAAGTAAGGCCCAGTTCACATTACTTAAAAGAAAAATATTTACGTGAAGTGATTTAGTGTGAAGTATGAAATAATACAATGGTAATTGTGGAAAAGTAAGAGGTTGTCGTTTTAACCCTTCAAAAACGTAACTAACTAAAAGTTGTTTTAATTTAAATTCTAATATTAACATTAATAAAGGACTCTAAATAATTACTGAATAACGATTTTGAATAATTACTGGTGAACGATTCTGAATAATTACTGAATAACGATTTTGAATAATTACTGGAGAACGATTCTGAATAATTACTGGAACAAATGAGGAAATGCAACAAACATTTACTTCAACTATTAATTACCAAAAAGTTTAACAAAGGACGCTAGAATAATTTAAAGCTATGCTAAGAAAAATGCAGACCATATCCAAAACAGATCTAACGCTGTAAGTATTAAATCACTAAGCTGAATACGGAAGCAGTTGGTACAGGGACTGATTCGAGCTGGAAACAACAGGTTAGCCAATCTGAATGTTTTATTATTTTTATTTGTAAATATTTTGTTGTATATTTTTAATCTGAATAATTTAAAAATTAACATTTCGTTGAATATTTCTAATATCAATAATTTAAAAATTGCTTTCATGATAATTTTATGTTAGGGATCAACAAAGATCGTCTTTTTTTTAATACACGCTATAAATTACGTAAATATATAAAGAAGTTGAATAAACGTTTATGTGGCTTCAGATAATAATAATAAGGGTGATTTTTGCTGGATTTCTGATCAAATTTGGAAATGAAAATGATTAATTTTTTTATTCAATTATTAAAGGAAAGTTTTATGTAGAGAATTTTTAAACTTTTCATACGTTGTAAATATTTTTGAGAATATTATAATAATTTGTGCTTCATGGTGTTATGGTTTAAAGATTAGAACAGGAAGTAGAGGTAGAAGGTAAATTTAAAGTCTTTGTTTGTCGTATTGTCGCAAGCTCCGTGCCCAAATTAAAAACTGAGCTAGCCGACGCAATTAGAAATATACAGTGTGTACAGTATAAAATGCAGTACATGGGGATCTTGGAAAAAACTGTAGGAGATACGATCTTGGTTAAATGGGACAAAAGTTGCATAATCATGAGGGTATCTCAGATCGGTTTTCAAATTTCAAAATTTTTTCATAGGTTACTAGATAGAGGCAAAAAACACAAAATTGACGATTTCTTTATTTGCTCGTAGTTAGTCTACTAATTGAAATAGAATGTTCAAATTTGGTACATCATGGTAATTTCCCATTGCGCTTCACATTTTCATAGATTTTGTCTAGGGCATCTAGATTTTGCGTGACGATGTTCAACTTTTATTTTAAATAGCCGCCATATTGGATTTTACATTTTGAAATGCTGACAAAAACCCTTTCCAAAGAGGTATAACATGGCTATGTTTGATTGAATCAAAATACCAAAAATCACATAATTATGTTTTGGTCGTAGTAGGCTTTAATTTCCATTATGACAAAGAGAAACAATTGCTCTAAAAATTTTAAACTCAATTTTCAGTGGTAATAAAAACAGTAAAAAACGTAGAAAATTGAAAATAAATCTGTATTAATCAGAACTTACATAACTGTGCATTAACAAAGAATAAATACAAACTAGCATCTATTCAATACAAAATATTATTTAAGCTGTTTTTAGTTGTCATTCATGTTTAGACAATTGCAAATTAACAATCAAGGAAAAAAAATATAACAATAGTCAGCCACATGAATTCGTTATTTATTTTAAATGTTCAAATAACCCCTCATTTTGTTGAACACACAACCGACATAGTTTATAAACATCTTTACAAGATCGTCTTATCATAGTTGGAGTTATTTTATTTACGGCCTCTTGGTCTGCTTGTTGTAATTGGTCTACATTATCATACGTTTTTGAGTACACACAACTTTTTAAATGGCTTCATATAAAGAAATCTAGAGGAGTTAAATCCGGTGATCTCGCCGGCCACTTAATTGCTCCCCGATTTCCAATCCAGTTTTCATTATACTCAGAATTAAAAAATTTCTAATAATCAGAGTATTGTGGGGTGGAGCGCCATCATTTTGAAAAATCATATTTTGCAAAGTAGCAAGTGTAAACTATATTAGTCTATCTGCCACATTTCCCTGCAATAAATCTAAGTATCTCGCAGAGTATAAATTGACATCATAAAAAAACGGACCTATAATGTACCTTCCAATAATACCAATCCAGACGTTGAATCCCCATTTAACTTGATGTCTACCTTGGCGGTTCAAATGTGGATTTTCATCTGACCAAAAAATTGTATTTTTGCGGTTGAACATACCACAATTCGTAAATCGACTTTCGTCAGACCACAAAATTGTATATGCAAAATTTGAATTTTCGTTTCACTTTCTGATGTACCAAGCACAAAATTCCATTCTTCAAATTTGATCTTCAGTACGCAATCCCTGACATGGTCGTTCATGATATGGATGGTACTTGAAACGTTTTAAAATAGCTCTTGCCGTAGAATGAGCAACACCTGTTATATTGTGAATTTGTCTATGAGAAGTACCAGGATTTTCCACAACTGTTTGTAAAACGCTGTTTTCATTATCTTTTTTAATTTGCCTATTTCTCTTAGACAAGCCAAAACTACCATAATTTATACATACATCTGTTTGATTGATGTTTTTTTGGGTATTTATTTAAATACAATTCGGCGGCTTTAACATCATTCCTTCCAGAAAGAATAAAATATTCTAACATTTGATATTTATCACGGTTAGTAAAGCGATCCATTTCAAGCGCAAATGCTTTGCTTGAATTTCTATGTAAATTAATTAACTGTTTTTTTTAAACTGCACTACTTGAAACATAAAATAAAGGACAAACTTTGCGGTTTCTCAGATGTTGAGCAATTGTTTCTCTTTGTCATAATGGAAATTAAATCCTACTATGACCAAAATATAATTATGTGATTTTTAGTGTTTTGATTCAATCAAACATAGCCATGTTATACCTCTTTGGAAAGGGTTTTTTGTCAGCATTTCAAAAATGTAAAAATCCAATATGGCGACTATTTAAAAATAAAAAGTTGAACATCGTCACGCAAAATCTAGATGCCCTAGACAAAATCTAAGTTGAAAATGTGAAGGGCAATGGGGAATTACCATGATGTACCAAATTTGAACATTCTATTTCAATTAGTAGACTAACTACGAGCAAATAAAGAAATCGTCAATTTTGTGTTTTTTACCTCTATCTAGTAACCTATGAAAAAATTTCGAAATTTGAAAACCGATCTGAGATACCCTCATGATTATGCAACTTTTGTCCCATTTAACCAAGATCATATCTCCTACAGTTTCCAAGAGTCCTATGTACTGCATTTTATACTGTACACACTGTATATAAAAAATCAAAAATTGACAGAATTAAAAATGCAACTTTATGCAACTTTTGTCCCACTTAACCAAGATCATATCCTACAGTTTCCAAGATCCCTATGTACTGCATTTTATACTGTACACACTGTATATCAAAAATCAAAAATTGACAGAATAAAAAAATTTAACCTTTTTAATTCGCAAAAAGGGCGCATATATATATATATATATATATATATATATATATATATATATATTCAAACGAACAAACAAATCATAATAATAATCATTTGCGTCTGTAGCTCGCTGTTTATACATTTTTAAGCTGACTACTGCGCTTAAAGAATATTCTTAATTTATATTAATGTTATTTGACATACAGACCTTATAGCTTATATAAATAAAGAAGATAACTAATGGAAAAATTTTCAAACTAATTAACATCGCGAATGCCATAAAAATTTACTGAAGGATTTCTGGTTAAGACTATCATTTGTTGAAACTGGTTAAATATTTAAATTTAGGCAGAAGAAAAATAAGATTCCGTTTTTTTTTTAACAAAACCATTATACCAAATGATTATTTCGCATTTTTTCCAACTATTGTTCTAAAAAACACTGACTTTCAAAAGCAATTCGTTGCTCAGCGTAAATACACTTAAGAGAAAAACACTAAGCTACATTATTACTCCTGTACACCCCATGATTTGAGAACCTTTCCGCAAGCGTTCAATATTTTATAAAACTACCATTACTATTAAAGCCGTTATATTCGTTCTCTTTTTCATAAGGGCTTCAAAGTATTAAAACAAAAGCTTTTTGTTCTTGAACCTTGTAAAAATTTTGTCACAGTTTCTGGTCGACGATAACTGTGCTTAAATTCTCATTAAGGAACATAATCGGATGTGCTGATGAAACCCGAACTCCTAATAAATAGCGGAAAGTCGCATCAGAGCTTATAAGTTCAGAGCGTGGTACAACTCATCAAGGATTAGGTTAAAGCAAACACAAAAGAGAGTTCGATTTTCAACCCCCGAAATGAAGTTGCCCCAGATAATCTATGGATTAGTTCGCACATAGTGAAGACATTTTTATAAACGCAAGTGGTTATTGGTACCCGTAGTGTTTGTTAAGTTTTGTATCATTTCAAAAGGAGCTTGTCAAATATCAGCTTTTACTTGTTTTGAGCTAGAAGTATGGATGAGCACAAGCTCGAGAAGGTTCAACTTACTTTCGCAGAAAAAATAGCCCAAAAATTAGGGGATCCCAAGCAATGTCTGGGTGAAAGTTTTGAATTTTTTACGTTCAGCAGGATACAAATATAAATATAAATCCAGTGTGTGTCGTGAGTTAAGACGTCGCACAGATTGCAGATGTTCGGATACCTTTAAAATATTATAATTTTGAAACTGTTCGACCGAATAATGCTACAATTGTGTGACGTTAAAGTAAATTTACATATACTTTTATATGTTAACATTTATCACGATATTCTTAACGTTTTTCGAGAAAAATATCAATGATACTAAAACTCCTCTCATTGACAAAGTATCTTATACTTTTTCAGTAGAAACAAAAACATTTCTGTATACTAACACAAGTAGAAACCTTGTACAACAGTTTGATGCTTCTGTAAGGTAGTGCATAGTGAGATTGTTGTATCTGATATTTAAATTTTCTGGAATTATTGCTCAAGCTTCAGCAGATATATTTGTGACATGTGATTCGCTGTATTGTGGAAGCGATGTCTTTGCGACAAAAGTTGGTCCTTAGCTCTTTTAGATGCGAGCGAGATTAGTAAAAGTAGTGTAGCATCACTTAGTCTAGGAATAATGCAGTGGAATGTAAGCGAGGCGTTTATACACAAAAGATGATTGACAGGTCCTGCGGTGCGATGACAGGTACAGGATTTTGCGTTTAAAGATTACAACGGGAAATCTCGAGGATGAATTTACAGTTTAAAGAAATACGGATTTTTATATTTTCGCAGGCTGGAACTGGTTTAAATGATATATTCTAAAGAAGTCACTTGACGTTGAAGTTATTTAGTATTCTTAAAGTGGACGAATCTTTACACCTTAGACTCGTTTTACGGTCTTTTCAGTCTGCATAAATGCAATAAAACTTGCTTTTAAGATATTTTTCAAAAGTGTGTATCATGCCAATTTTCCATTGTGCATGTTACAACTATGAAAGCTAAAGTCTTTTTTTTAAAACAAAGTCTAGTTTATAAAAATTATCTACAAACAACATTGCTTGTGTAAATTTAATATTCCTGTATGATAAATTATATAAATTTCCTTAGTGTGAACAGTCATACAGAATAAATGCTTTGTTTTTTTGTTAAACAAATAATAAAGTTTCATTTTGTTTACAAGCTACCTGTTACAAAATCTCTTATACTAAATTTCACAATTATATTTAGAAGTCTGATTATGGAGAAAACAATAGAGAAGGGGGAAAGCGTATACATAGGGTTTGTAGATCTGGAAAAAGCATTCGACAATGTAAAATGAAAAAAAATGTTCGTAATATTCAAAAAGATTGGAACGAGTTATAGGGATAGACGAATAGTACATAGCTTATACAAAGAACAAACAGCAGTAATAGAATTAGAGCAAGAAAGTAGAGAAGTAAATATTAGGAAAGGGGTGAGACAGGGATGTGCCTTATCCCCATTAATTTTTAACTTGTACATAGAAGAGGCAATGAATACTGTCAAATGCAAGACGACATTTGGAATTAATATGCAGGGACAAAAGATTGATGTGCTTAGATTTGCAGATTGTATAGCGGTATTAGCATCTAGCAAGCAAGAGTTAGAAGTTGCTCTTAATGAAATGGAAACAGTTCTAACAGAGAGATATGGTATGAAAATTAACAAAAATAAAACTAAAGTTCTAGTATGCAAAAGAGGGGATAATAAATTAAAACCAAGAATACAAATAGGTAACAAAGCCTTACAAGAGGTCAAGGATTTCTGCTACCTAGGAAGTCAAATAACGCAAGATGGGAAAAGCACAAAAGATATAAAACAAAGATTAGCACAAGGTCGTGCTACATTTAACAAGAAAAAGCAACTGCTGTGTTCGAAGACCACAAACATAGAAACAAGGAAAAGATTGCTTAAAACATACGTGTGGAGCACAGCACTGTATGACTCTGAAGCCTGGACAGCAGGAGAAGCAGACAAGAAAAAGGTAGAAACCTTTGAAATGTGGTGCTACAGACGTATGATAAAGATACAATGGACAGGCAAAGTTAAGGACAAAGAGGTACTAAAAATGGTAGGGGAAGAAAGAACTATGTCGAAAACAGTAACAAATAAGAAAGATAGGATTATAGGCCACATGAGGGGATAGTGTGTAAAATATTAGAAGCAGAGATAGGAAAAAAGAGAAGTAGAGGTAGTCGTAGGTTAGACTATTGCACACAGATAGTGAAAGATGTAGGTTGTGAGAATTTCAGGGAAATGTGTAGGCTAGCGCAGAATAGAAATCAATGTAGGTACGCTTCTAACCAGCCGCAAGATGGAAAAACTAATAACAAAAATAATAACTGTACTTAATCATGGTGACTGTTATAAACAACTACAGATATTGGTTTTGCAATACTCTCAACTAATGTTGATTGTGCGAAAGAATTTATTTAAAAACTATTAATACGCCAAATGTCTAAGTGTTGGGGGAACCTTGGCAGCCACTGGCTGCTTAACCCCCTTCACATACTACTGAATCTCGGTGAAATAGGGCATATAATTAGATAACAATAGAAGAGAGTCGAGCAGTATATCGGCTGTTGTGAAAATTGCAGGGAACGGTGTAGACTAGCTCAGAACATAAATAAGCTGAGGTACAAGTCCAGCCAGTTTCAAGATGTAAAACGCAATGACGAAAAAATAAGTGCTCTTAAATCTGATGATTATTATAAGCAACTACAGGTGTTGGTTGTGAAATATTTTCAACTAATGTTGATTGTGCGAAGGATAAATTGGAAAAACTATTACTTCGACAAACGTTCAGGTGCTGGAGGAACTTGGCAGCCAAAGGCTGCTTAACCCCCTTCATATACCACTGAATATCGGGGAAATAAGATATACACCAGTAAAACAATAGAAGGTGACCTGCATCAAACAAGAAAGGACAGCAGCTATGTTCAAAGACAATGAGCATAGATACAAGAAGAAAACTGTTCAAAGCATGGTGTGAAGCACAGCACAGTACTCTATGAAATAGGAGCAGTTGTGCTTTAGATGTATAAAGATAGTAGCATGGACAGACAAAGTTAATAACAAATAGGGTGTTGAAATAGTAGAGGAATAAAGATATCTGTGGAAAATCCAAAAATAGGAGAAATAGAAGGCATTTCTGAGGAATAGTACGGGATATACTGCAAGCAGAGATAGGAAAAGAGAGGTAGAGGTAGACCGAGATCTGACTTTAGCCCACAGATAGTGATAGATGCAGACTGTGCAAATTTCAGGGAAATGTGTAGGTTGGTTCAGACTAGGAAACAATGAGGGTACGCGTCCAACCAGTTCTAGAACTGAAGACCTAACGATGATGGTTATGATTTAGAAGTCACAAGTTAATTTTTGTTTAGTTTCGTTAGTCTTAGTTTCTTTAATACACAAGTGATGTAGTTTTGATTCTTGACCATTCAGTTCAGGAGTTGAAGTTTATATCAATAACTCCATTTTTTGGTTTTCGAAATGTTAACAACACGTTGTATTAAACACTTTTTCCGGGGTCTTATTCCACCAAGATATAAAGGAATCCGGAGTAAAATAGAAATTTTCGAAAATCCATGGTTACACTCTGTATAACACAAGCTTAGTTTTTGCTTTGCTTTAGCGTATTCAAAGCATTAGTAAACTTATAATAACATATCAAGTAAAATTAATAATAATAAACGCGATATTGATGTATGTGGCGATGCCGTACGTAAAAGCACTATCAGAAAATACAAGGACTGTTAAATAAATATAATATAATATAACAATTGTACACACGATTGTACACTTTAACTAAGATATGTCTTAATGGATTAAAAATAAAATTTCAAAAATAAAAATGACCCACACTGTCTACGAAATTCTTCGCCACGATGGATGTAAAAGTATTTATATAGGCCAAAGCATTCAACACCTTGATAAACGACTTAATGGCCATAAATATGACAATCAAAATTGTACGGCAATAACTAAACATGTATATATATATATATATATATATACTTTTCAGTTTATATATATATATATATATATAAACTGAATAGTATATATATATATAATAGTATGATAATAGTAAATTTTAATCAATTTGTTAGCACATTCTGTTGTTTGCATTGAAAGGTAATGGTTAAATAGTTAGATGGTTAAGATTTACTACACTAATAAATAATAATGTAACTTTAAGTTTTCAAGCTAGTGTAAACTATGTTACATATAATTGTGTATAACTGTAAAGTTCTGATAAATTAGTAAATAAGATTTATTAATGTAGCAGTATAATGCCAGATACTTTTAATCTTATCAAGGATTTGTTTAAAGTAAGCACAAAGAGATAATTATCTAATAATTAAGATAAGAATGTATTTTTAGGTATTGCTCTTGTGAGGTAGCACCATTGATAAAGGCCTGCACGTGTAAGGGTCGAAACGTATGGAATTGTATAACAACTGAATAATAAAAACAGTTTTTTAACAAAGTTAGTGTGGACTTAATTTCCAAAGAAATATATATATATATATATATATATATATATATATACAGGGTGTCCACATTTTAATTGCACACTATAGGAATATCCTGATCTATAAGAGATACAGTGGTGGTAAAATTAGACAAAAGTTACCTACCTATGAAGGTATTTTTTAGCTGGTCTTGAACTACAAATGTTATCCATAGATTGCTAGATATTGGCTAAAATACAAATTTTGCGATTTTCAACTTTTCTTAATAACTTGGTTGTTATTATAGTTAGAAGTATGAAATTTGGTATGGTAACATAAGACATAATTTTGCATTTAATGACCATTTACAAAATGTTCTAGATCTATTGCATTTTTTGTCGCGATAGTCAACTTTTTTTTTGTTATGGCCGCCATATTGGATTTTTACATCAACATATAGAAAAAAAAATTACAATTTCAACAATGTAAAACACATCATTAATTTTTTAAAATAACATTATTAAGACACAAAAACAGTTTTTGTAAAAGGTCTAACCTATAAATAATAATGGAAAGTTAACTACCACAACTTGAAGTTACAGTAAATGTTCATAATGTTTACCATGCTATTCCAGACACAAGCGAACCCTTTTATTCATCTGCGCAATAGCATTTGATATGGAATCCTGATTAACCGATTCTAATGCACTTCTTATTTTTTGCTGCAAGTGTTGGACACTATTAGACGGAGTATCATAAACTTTATTTTTTACATCTCCCCATAGAAAAAAATCCAGCGGGTTCATACCAGGCGAACGAGGTGGCCACGAAATAGCACCATTCTTTCCGATCCAACTTTGAGGAAATCGCTCATTTAAATACTGCGTTACTAACCTGAAATTATGAGGTGGTGTGCCATCATGTTGAAACCAGCGTAAGTTTCTAATTGCTTCTAACGGTAGTTCATCTAAAAATTCTTCAAGAGCATTGATTAAAAAATCTAAATATTTCTCTCCGTCTAAATTCCGTTGTATGAAATAAGGGCCTATTATTCGGCCATCGAAGATTCCACACCAAACATTCACAGAAAAACGAACTTGAGTTTTTACTTCCAGCAACAAATGTGGATTTTCTGTAGAATAGTAGTGCTTATTTCTACGATTAAACATTCCACAATTTGAAAATGTAGATTCGTCGGTCCACAGAATTTTATTCGCAAACTGTGGATCATTGTCTAATTGAGTAATAAACCACTCACAAAATGCTAATCTTCTTTCCGAATCTCCTATATGGAGTTTTTGTACTGGCAAGTATTTGTAGTCATGGTATTTATGTCTCTTAATAATATTATTTACTGTACTTTTAGAGACATTGCAGTCACGTGCAAAAGATCTGCACGATCCAGTAGGGTTAACATGTAAATGTGCTAATACATTAATGTCGGCATTCGCTTCTACCTTTTTAAGATATTTACCTTTTGATTTGTTAATAGAGCCGCTGTCGGACATGTTTTTACATATTCTATAAAACAATGTACGATTTGGTTGGCATCATTCAGGGTACAGATTATGATACTTGCGGGCAGCTTCTGTAGAATTTCTGCAGCTTTTGATATACAAGTCGTACATGTCTTTCTTTTCGTTTATCGAGTACCGCACCATATTTTAACCAAATTTTAATTTAAAACTATTAATAACAAAACTGATTATTGCAAACAATGGAACAGTTTAGAATTACTTGTATTTGACAGCAACACACTGGATCTTTTTTACAAAAACCGTTTTTGTGTCTTAATAATGTTATTTAAAAAAATTAATGATAAGTGTTTTACAGTGTTGAAATTGAAATTTTTTTTTCTATACGCCAATGTAAAAATCCAATATGGCGGCCATAACAAAAAAAAAAGTTGACTATCGCGACAAAAAATGTAATAGATCTAGAACATTTTGTAAATCGTCATTAAATGCAAAATTATGTCTTATGTTACCATACCAAATTTCATACTTCTAACTATAATAACAACCAAGTTATTAAGAAAAATTAAAAATCGCAAAATTTGTATTTTAGCCAATATCTAGCAATCTATGAATAATATTTGTAGTTTAAGATCAACTATAAAATACCCTCATAAGTAGGTAACTTTTGTCTAATTTAACCACCACTGTATCTCTTACAGTTCAGGATATTCCTATAGTGTGCAATTAAAATATGGACACCCTGTATATATAAGTTGGTTCTTGACCATTGAATACTATTTATATTGACAAATAAATTCTCGGGCATTTAGTTGCAATGAACTAGATAGTTATTTGAAGGAGACCCATGTATTAATTTTATACAGAGTAATAGAGAGAACTAATTGACCAGTTTCACCGCTATTACGGCTCGTTAGAATTGGTTCAGTGCAGTTTCTGCAGATAGCCAATACAATAATAAAATTAATAGTGTTATTTAGATGCAATAATCATAGTTAGTGAAGTATTTAGCACCCTTTAGTCAAGATTTTACACACAAACCAAGTAATTGATTATCAAACTCCAATTATAAAATAAGAAAAACTATATACTGGCAGACTGTTGTTACGTTCCATTTCGTAGTTTGAATACTTTCTGCATTTTACACTCGATACGCTGCTTTAATACATTTCTGTTTTCACGTTTGGAAAATTCCTGTTATACGAGCCGCCTATGATACGTTAGTATTCCATATTTATTGTAATTAAATGACGTGGTATAATTGTAATTAGATAAAACTGCTTTGATATCTTTGAGTGCTGGATATATGCTCAAAGTTATCTTTATAGCATAATGAGTTTCCGTGAGAATTGTTAAACAATAATTTTAGAATATGTTTGTTGAAGTGGTTAATTTTATTTCTAATATTGGTTTGCGTGGATTCTTTTGTGATAAATATAATAAACTTAACCCGGAAATTACAAAACTTTATTGTGAAAACTTGCTTTCTTTTTATGTGACTGGTATGTATTTATAGTATGATTTTTATTTAATAGAAGCTTTAATATTTTCAGTCCGGATTTTATACTACATTCTTAGAAATCTCACATTGTCCTTACAACACATTTCATCTGATTTTTTTTTTATACGTAGATTAAGTTATCATGAGATAAGTAGATTGCAGTTACCAATAACTCTTAAAAGCCCACCTAGGGGAATATCATTATAGTCAACAGGTAACGATAGCTTTATTCACTTATGGTACGCGGGTTTTACTTGTTCATTACTTTCTGGCCCGCTCTTTTTACGTGTAATACTGTTATTGAAAGAATATTCTATGTGATTAAGTTTGTAAGTGAATGCTACTTAGTTTTTCGAGGTGGTAAATAGCAGACTACGAAAAAGGTGATGAAATTTGTTTAAAGTGCGTAGATATGCTTTCTACTATTGATTCAATTATGTTAGAACATGCGAAACGGTGCCAAGCAAAAAATAATTATATGTCCCATTACGTGACCGATATAATTCCAAACCAAGTCAACAATTTGATGAACTACAATATTAAATCTAAATTATTAGATTTAATTAGAAAGGCTAAGTATTGTTCAGTAACTTTAGATCGTACATGAAATGCTAGTTATTAAAGTTTTGGTTTGTGTAAATTATGCTAATATAAAAATTATATGAGGAAGAATTTTTAATATTTTCTCCTTATCAGAGATATGAC